>CM070546.1:57159212-57803228 GCA_036346405.1 Phyllostachys edulis | reverse complement strand
TGAAATATCTAAAAATACTTTTAAGACAAATAATACTTATTTAGTTTTTCAAACTGAAACCAGCTTAAAGCTCCCCGGAAAGATCCTATATCTCATCTTTGCTAGGTGGCTTTGCCGGCTCCTGTGGGTAATTTTGATGTGGAGCTTGACAGGATAGGCGATCGAGAGTTGACACTATATGTAATATACCGGCGGCGCGCGTTCTAGAAGCAGGTCGCGTGGAGACAAGAAGGAGCAGATAACCGTGATGAAATCGAGGGCCCTGCGATCGTGTCGATCTCTTTTCAAAACCATTTATTACTAGTGGATGACCTCGTCTGCTTGTGCTACCTCATTTGGCCCAAGGTGGCGATCCATATTCAGGTTTGCTGCTTTTAATGGATAAAGATCTTCTATTATCCGAATCGGTGTCCAGATTGAATCTTAGAGTATCACTCTCTAACCATTAACTATGATGCCACATCGTCATTTTACCAATATAACTTGAGCTTTAAGATACTGCCAGTTAAGATAGAGCACAGGAAAGCAAACTTTAGGGACGATAAATCAAGATAGATGTATACTGCTCATAACAACTATCCATATCACTTATGTACGTAACTCCAAAGCATGCCCATACAATGGCATAGATTTGCCATCTTGTTTTTTAATGTCTTTATAGTAACACACAATCTTTTAACGCTTGCTTTCAAGGCTTATACAGTCACATGCGATCATAGACAACATCTTTATCTTTTTTTTCTTTTTATCTACATCGCAAAAAATTCCACGTGATAATAATTATGTAGGACTTAACGTAAACCTATTATACATGCTTTGTAGAGCCGAAGCACGGGCCGGCTACGTTGCGTCGGTGATCTCACGACGATTTCTGTGCCTCGTATGCTCCTCGTCAATCAACACTACAATAATTCAGTTGGTTCTCATGAAGTCAGGCATTACGTCACGGCACGCGCCGAGCCAATGGAAGCTTCACTCCAGTCTGCCGCTTTCCATCCATGGAGATGAGATGACACAAGCACTTGCGTAGGACATCTTGTGCAAAGCGAAGTGGTACTCGTGGCGGCCTGTCACAAGATTGTGAATTTTGGACACAATTAACGTATTAGACCACTGAAAGTCCTATAGCGGTCTTTTAGCCCTAAAATTTCAAAATTGGCCTTCTTTCCGCTTTGCCGTAGCCATGCACCGCAACAGGCTCTGGCGCTTCGCACGGCAACACCAAGCCGCCGCCTCCTCCACGAGAGCAGTGCCCGCGCCGCCATGCGCCGCCTCCTGCTCCGCCACTGCACGCCACCGCTTGTTAACACGGCGCGCTTACTCTAGCCCGTGGCCTGTTAGTTGGATGCCGTGAATGGTCGTTGTCTCTCTCCCCACACGCAGCCGATAAAACTAACCAAACGCAAACGTCTGGCTAATTTTTTCACGCGCAGAGAAGAAGAAAGGGAGAAACCAACGAGAAAGGGCAATCGGAAGAGAGCGAGAGGAAGAAAAGGTAATTGTCATTTGCATGAGGTCAGTAGTTTTTGCAATGTGATTAGCATGTAATTAGATGAATGGCGTTTCTTATTGTATAGCAACTAAGTAGTTGGAGTTGTGTAGTCTGTGTATTTTTACTTAGTGTTTGGACGAAAATTAGAAGACTTAGTGTGATTAGCACGTAATTCAAGACTTAGTAGTTAGCAATGTGATTAGCATGTAACTAGTTAACTTAGCACACTTATTGTAGTCAGTGTGGTAAATTTTAACTCAGTGAATTGCATAGTGTCGTGAACTTGATCATAAAATATCAAAATATTACGAGGTCGTTTAACAAAATAGAAATAGAGTCGCTGACGGTCGGGTCCCACCGAGCGTGTGCACTGTGTGCGTGGTCCATGGACTCTTGACCGGGCATGTTAACCTTGGTCCATACACTATGCCATGGACCAAGTCAATAACAAAATGTGCCCACTGCTTAGTAGGCTTTAATTTTGAAATTAAATGAAAAGAACACTATACAAAGAACCCCACATGTCGCTGGTAGAGGCTAGGTTTAGCTCAGGTATAAAAAGTTTTAAATACATTAGGAATTTCTGAAGTGATTTATTTTTGCAATGTAAATTCGAACTAGTTCAAAAATTCATAACTATTTGAAATTAACTCCAAATTTAGTGAAACCAATTTTGTTGGTTTCTTTTTATTGTACTTTAACTTAGAATAGGTTTGAAACTTGTTACTACCAGAGAAAATTTCGAATTGGAATTAAATTTAGTTAAGAATTATGTTTACACTAGAAATTAAATTAACTTCAACATTTTATAGAAAATTCATATGAACTCCAATTGAGATGAATCAATTTTTGTTGGTCATGAAATTTTATTCTCTAGCTAACCATGTAATTTTTATGTCCATCAAGATTCTACAAATTTTTAAATGCTTAAATAGAAATAGAATTGAACCTCAAGCAACAATGTAATTTTTCCGTCACTAGTACATTAAATTATGAAGAAATTACACAATGGTCTCAAGACAAGGTCAAGAACTTGAACCTAAAACCCAAAATTTTAAAAATATTTTGAGGTGGTTTAACGTGTAATTCAAATGTGCATGAGACGCAATGTAAATAGAATTGGAAACATGAGTATGAAAAGATGGTGTAAAGTGGGCATAACCAAATTTGTAGAAGAATTCATTTGAAAAACCCACAAATAAGTGGATGGTATGAGCATTGCATATAATTGGTTTCATATACACCGTGTTAGGTATTTCATGGCAGAGATTCAAGATCCGCTCGTGTTCCAAGGGAACACGCCGACTGCTGATGGACCGTATGGGTGGACTGTCAAATTATGACGACCATGATACAAAGTGCGAGTTCTGAAGGACATGAGCCTCTTAGAGCTAAGGCGGTGCATGCGCTTTCATTCGATCGCGCTTAATCAATTGAAGGAAGAAGTCACAAGATCGAGGCGTTGTTTGCAGTTGATCCAGACAATTCGTAACTACCTGTGTTAACCAAGGTCATTTGCCTACTGTCAAGTCTAAACATCCCAAATATCTTAAGTCTTCCAGATTCTCATCTAACACCCTTCTGTTCATAAAAGTTACAACTGACAACACAGCCAATCCTGAAATGAATTGCTACTAAGTAAGTTTCTTCAAACTCAAAACTCAGATTTGTTAACTCACTTGAGTGACTCAACTAACAGCTACAAAATTTTGTTAGGATCATACTGATGATAGGCTTCTGATCAATATCAGTTAACACCACTTAGCCCATAATTACCTATACTGTGCACTATCCATTGTCAGACAATTGCTCATTACACAAAGAATGAACAGATGGAGAGGGAGGCAGAGCGGCGCCGGCGGAAGAGGCATTGGCGCCGGCCAAGCACGGGCAAAACGGAACCGGCTGTGAGGGGCGGTCCAATGAAGGCGATGTTGCCGGTTGGGTGGCGCCGAGGTGGGCGCGCGGCGTCTTGTGGCGGCTGGAGCCGGGAAGGAAAACAGGGCGTCGGCTCCTGGGTGCGAGAGGGAGTATATTAGGGGAGCATGAGTATGAGTAGAGGATGGGGAGCTCACAGGGACTGGTCGTGAGGGCGGAGAGAGGCCGAGAAGGCTTGGCGGCGAGAGCCAACGACGGCGCGACGGGTTCTCCGTGGCGGCGGCGCTGGGGTGGATGAGAGCTCCAATGGATGGTAGGGGGAGGTAGAGGGAGCCGAGGCGGTGCTTCATTCAAGGCGAATTGAAGAATTATCCACCGGTGGAGAAGGGGCGACGCGGCAGTGGCTTCGGGCCGGAATCGGGGAGGACGACCGTGCAGTGAGCTCCTGCGAGGAAAACCTCAAATTGGTTGAGGGGTTCAAAAGAGGGGACTCGGGGACACGGAATGACGCGAGTAGTTGATGGCGAAGCTCACCGGGCGGCCAGAATGGCGAGCGGTGCTCGGCGGCCGAACAGACGGCAACGGCTTGAGCTCCATGGAGAAGGGGTTGGAGGGAGGGGGATAAATGGTAGGGAAGGAGGTGAGGGGGAAGCTCGGGCTGGTTTCTTGTAGGTGGGCGGGCGGAGCACCGGAGGTGCGACGGTGAAGCGTGGTGATCCGCATGCCGTGCGCGTGGAGTGCGGGCAGAAGAACGGCACCGCGTGGCTAATCGGGCGCGGCGGAGCTTCGCGGAGAAGAAGAGGAGAGAGAGGTACGCAGGAGGCAGTGGCGCGGGCTGGCGCGGGAAGGACTGGGCTAAGGAGTTAGGCCGCAGGCATGAAAACAGTGGATGGTCGACGCGAAACAGTGGATGGGCCGATTCCAATTCGGCCCGAAATCAATTCCGAAATTTGATTGATTTTCCAATTTTAAAGTTTCAGTTAATTCAATTTAGCTCTAGAAAATAGTAAATAGAGTCCAAAATTATGAAAAAATTCACAGAAATTTCCTGAGGCATTCTGGACTTAAATAAAATATCTTCAACTTAACATTTGTATTTAATTTTTCAAATAAATTATTTTGGATTTAAAATAAATAGGAAAAAGCTTTTAAAATTCCGTAAAATTCAGAAAACTCAAGATAAATAATTTAATTTTTTCTTTAACTTTAAATCCAATAAAAACCTTGAAAACTCAATAAATTATATTTTGTCATTTAAATACATAAGAAATTCAGAAAAAGCATTAATACTCTTTTAAAACTCATAAAATCCAATAAAATATTATTTTATTAATTCAAAATTGTAACAGAACTTTGGGATGTTACAACCACGGGGTTGAAAGGCGTGTCGATGTACTATCGGGTGGTGTTGTTGCCGCTCTTCTTGCCCTTGTTCTTGTAGAAGTTCTTGCCACTATGGATTGTTGTCGCCACAGTCGGTCCGGCAGGAAGAATCAGTGCACGAGTATTGCTGTGCAGTGGTGCCGGAGTAGAGGGTCGTGGCGGTGGTAACCATAGTGGTGTTGTTGAAGCAGAGTTTCTCCAGTAGCACCATAGAATGGGCATGGACGAAGAATGGAAACGACGTCTTCAACGAGATGATGGAGGTGGTGTTGGAGAAGCGCGGACTGAGGCCACGAAGGGTGTTATGCACCATGGTGCGGTCGAACAACGGCTAGCCGACGTTATGAGGAGCGTCACCACGGTCTTGATCTTCTAGCGAGATATGTTGTGATGGAGAGGTCTCCTAGGACTAGGTTGTGGAACTCGACATCAAGGAAGATTGCCCAACTCTCCATGTTGTCGCGAAAGAGTTCTTCAGTGCCGATCCATAGAGCATGTGCTAATTGCTCGGGTTCCATGGTGATGTCGAGGATGTCATCGGAGATTGACCCATAGAGCCAGGTGAGGACGGTGAAGTCCTGTTGGACCCAGGTGGTGTCGGTGCAACGGGGAGGAGTGTCGTCGATGTGTTGGAGAAGAGTGAATTTGCCGAGCATGGTGGTGAAGAACATCCGCCATTTAGTGTAGTTGGAGGTCTTCAAATCAAGCACAATTGGAATGTGTGTTTTGATGCTAGCAACATTGATGGCACTAGACACCGGCGCCATGGTGGTCGTGGGTTAGGAGACGGTAGGATCGGTGGCTAGGGTAGTGGAGCAGGCGGAAGCAGAACTGGTCGACGGCGAGGTGCTCATGGTGGGTAGCGAGGAGTAGGACCGGGATCGAGAAGAAGTCTGATACCATGTAAAATGGGAATAGAAGAATTCGCTGTGAGCCAAAGGGTTGCAGCGGCTTTTCCTTATATTGCCGAGTGTCGGATTGGCAACAGTAAATACAAGAGATTACAGAAGATTCAAAAGATCGAATCAAATCATAACTACCATAATCTATACAGGATATATATGGAACAACTATTAACTACCATAAGCTATGCAGCGTATGAATGGAAAGTGCATCGCTAACAGATATTATGGTTAGCTAGATGTTGTTCAGTATAGATGTTAGATGTTGTTCGGTACAAATGTTCAATTCAGATATTCATATACGGAACTAAACCTGTTGTAATCTGTTTTCTGTTTTCTATTTTCCCTGTAGCACATCTGACACAATATGAATACGTAAGACCGCTCTTTGCAAGCACACAACTTCATCCTCTTAATATATTTTCACAGACTCGAAACGAACACGACCATAAATGAGCCAAGCCGAAGATGACATTTCTACTGTTATCATAATGAGCCGAGTTCAAGCTAGCTCATGAGCAACTCGTTAAGCTTCGTTTATATTAGAACCCAACACAACAAGCCTAGCTCGACCTCCCGCCTCCTCTCCACTGCCTCCCCGACCTCCGCTGACGCCTCCGCTCCAAGAATCGCCTCGACGCCTCCCCTCTACTCCGCTGCCTGGCGCCTCCTCCACTCTCCGCCGGCCTCGCCTTTATGTCTGCCACCACTCTAAGACCTCCTCCTCCGCTCCGAACCGCCTGACGCCTCCTTTCTAACCTCCGCCAGCTCCCTCGGCTCGGCTCGGCTTGGCCAGCCTCTCATGTCCCAAGCCAAATGAGCCAACTTAAGAGTTCATAACGAGTTGAGCCGAAAGCATACATTTTACTCGCTTGTTTAACGAGCCGAGCCAAGCTGAGGTCAGTTCCTTAACAACATTGCTTGTTTTCCACCCCTACACAAGCGGACACGCTCTCTTTCTTGATGGAGACCGTAGCATGGCTCCAAAGTCTGGATGCTTCGTCCCTAAGTAAAACGTTCTTCATTTTACTCAGAGGAAAGAGAGACTTTTATGGTATAAACAAAAACGTCAACATTCAGAGATTTTTCTCGTCCAAACTAAGTCAAAAATTGAGCCACTAGATTTAGATCCAACCATCCACATGTCATCGACCTATATATATATATATATATATATATATATATATATATATATATATATATATATATATATATATATTATCCATTTCACCATGTAGCATTTATGAGAACATACTACAAATACCAATTAATTTGAGTGACTATCACTACGTAAACTATTTAATTCCTAAGTGTCTATCTATTTCGAGAGTGTTTCATAGGACACTCAAGACAAGAAGGCGTTTCTCAGAGAAATAACTTTCCGAGTGTTTCCATAACACTGGATATAAAATATAATCCCAGTGCCTAAAAAGAAACACTCGTGAGAGAGGGACCGCGCCCTTTTTTCCCCACCGCACCTTTTTTTCCCTCACCGCGCCTTTTTTCCCTACTAACCCTACATCCTCACAAATGCCTCCCTGTTCTCCCTCCACTCCCCCACTTCGCCTTCTTCCTCTCCACTTCCTCCATGGCGCCTCCTCCTAGCGCCTTCACTCCGACCGCCTCTCGCTCTTGGCCGCCACCTCCTTTCATCACGCCATCGCCATCGGCCAGGCCGCCTCGCCGCACCCGGCCGCCTCGGCTCGCCTGCTAGCCTCCGGTTCGGCCCTCCAAGACGGCGCCTCCGCTCCCTCCGATCTGGCGCCGCCCGCCTCAGCCTGGTGCTTGCTTCCTCTGGTTGCAGGCTCTGCTTCCTGTGCCGGGCCCGGTTTGGGCCGCCCAAATTTCTCCTGGCTCCACCTCGTTTGCTCTCCTCCCTCCCTCCCTCTCTCTCTCTCTCTCTATGGCACCGCCACCCGCGCCTCCGGCTCAGCTGCCGCTGCTTCCGTGTTCGGCCACGCTGCATCTAAGCCCTTGTCACTGTCTCTGGGCCGAGATTTCCACGCTGCCTGCGGGCCTCGGCTTTAGGTCAAGGCCGAGTTTGGCTTGGCTAACGCCATGGCCATGGCTCACTGCTCTCTCGGCTCACCCTTGGCCGCCTCCTATGGGAGATGGATGGGGAGTGAGTTATCGCCTCAATGTTCATCATATGCACGTAGTGTAACGATTATGTGACTTCAATTGTTAATTTTGCTATTTTTTCTTGCAACAGATGAAGGCTGAGCTACAGGAGTAGTTCTATGAGTTTGGAGATTAATTTTAGGAGCTTGGGATGCTATGAACTATCTAGATTTTAAAATTGTAGTTATTCTTATTGATAGAGATAGCCTTGAATTCCATGTCATGCACTAGTTAAATCATTACATATTTTTAGTTGAAGCATTTTATACTCCCGACATTGTGGATTGCATTCTTTTTCTTTTGTGAAGAGAAAACAATGAGCCGAGGTAGTGGTGACAATTATTGTGCTATCAAGATCGATGGAAAGATGAATGGGAAGGTAAGGAAGGATACCATGGTGATCTTCCTCTGTAGTTTTGTTTGGTTCATGTCTAGACTCCATTGTAAATATGCACTAATTTCAGCTGTGATCGTATGCAAATGTTTGCTCCTTTAAAATTTCAGTTGATGGTATTAGAGTTACATCATGGAGAACATTCTCACCGTTGTCATCAGAGACTGTTGTTGTGTGTAGAGCAATGGATGGAATAAAATGTGGATTATTCGACTGATTTCAGATAATACAACCTAGAAGGTACTAAATGTTACTAATGCTTTTGATTTAGGTTGACCTTATTTTGATCGTCTAGTTAATGATGCATAACAAATTTGAGATCGATTCACAACTACAGACACCAAGTTTGAGCACAAAACAAAAGCATTTTGTTTTACATCTATGAGCTATACTCACAAAACAAAAACAAAAGCATTGACCTTTGTTTATATATTTTCATGATTATTCATATTATTCATTTGTAGCTTTTTTTTGTCTTACTAATGTTGCCCTTACCAATTTCCATTTTTCAGCCTGTTCGTGACCACTTCAACAACAATAGTGAAGCCAAAGTGTTGCTTAACACTATCAAGGTACATTTTTTAATCCACTATCATGAATGTTAAAAAGAAACTCTGGTTGTTGTCTAGCTACACTCTCTTCACTCAATCGAAGATTGAGCAACTTCTTCCATCCTCATGAGTCATGCCTCATGCTCCCACTCGTAATCGCTTTTTCTTTCTTACAAGTAACACAGATAAGGAGAAGCCAGCATGTAGTTATTAACCCAGCAATTACTATATTTCTTCGAATGGGAGCTGGAGGACATGGCGTTCCTTCCTTAGGATGTCCTGATGGTAAGCTTTAACACATGTATAGTTCTTAAATCATTACACCTTTGCCTCTTTTTTATCAGCATTTAGAGCATTGCAACGTGCTGTCAAGAACCTCCATACAATGATTGAGGCTGAGAAGCAGGTATTGAACTTGTATATACTATATTCAGAAACTGGTGATTTGAACCACCAGGTGATCTTCATTGGTGGTTTGACAGATGGGCTTTTAGCAACTGAGTAAGTTAGCATATTTTTGCACTCTTTCTTTTAATAGTTGTAGTTTCATCAAATACTTACCATATCATTAATTGAATTAGAAGTTAGAGCATCTAAACATTTCTCACCATGGGTCATTACTGTTCGTCAAGTTACTAACATATATATGAAATTACTAGTGAACTTTGAGTTCTCAAACATGCAAACATGTTACGTTATTCCAAAGATTGTTCCCTGTTGTTGACTCTTATGATAAAACATATTATAATGCGAGTCAACTTTTAAAAATAATCATTGGGTTCGGTAGTAGCCATGATACCATGTTGCGATCATGTAATACATGACCGGATTTAATGTACATTATAAATTATTTTTGAAATGCTAGGTGATAAGAACCTATCCATAAGCAGCTTCTAAAATAGAAATAGTCTAAAATCTAAATCATGTAAGTATTGTTTAGTTGCATGCTCAATGAATCAAGGACTTACCCAGAATTTCCTGAATCCGAATTTGAGTTTCCTTGTATTTCCTGTTGTTGGAACTTGGAAGTGAATTGGGAGATGACTGGAGTATCTCCTTTTGGAAACTCAGCTTTATATGACAGTTATGTTGGTGACCAACTACATTCTTCGTCAAACCTGTTGATTTTCTCTTTTGCTTTGTTTAGTGCAATGCAGTATAATAAGAATAAATGAGGACAATTTGTGGCAATAATGATATCACCAATTTTGTTGTTTTACTAAGGGATGTTTAATTGAATTTACCATTTTTGGGGTTTTTTCTTGGTCTTGTTCTTTGTTAGCTCTTTTATGTTCTTGGTCTATGCATTGATCATATGTTGTCTTGTGCAAGGATGCATTGAACTAGATCAACTCATCGCCACTTGATAAATAAAGAAAATTTCAAGGAGTAATATTACTTGGTCACAGATCTTGTTGCTAGGTATGTTATTACTAATATCATGGCACTATTTTACGCCTAAAAAAGATAACGTAAACACTTCAATGGATGCTGTGATATTGTGCATTACATGCTTACAAACTTTGCATGTTCCAAAGTAGTTTCTGGAGTCATTTTGCGTATTTCCTCGTCCATATCCTTGTTCTCTAAATGCTCGAGTAGGGAAGTAAAAACTATTTAAATGTGAAGTATGTTAGGAATTTCTCACCCCCTAAATGACAGAGTTAATCGATCAACTTTGTAACCTGTTGATAAGAATTACTTGTACGTGTTGAAATTAATTTGACATCTAAATGATATCTTGGTGTAACTTCTATGATAATCTACTCTTCAGTGCCCTGAAGTGATGGGAGTATAGAGCAACTCTTCCGTAAAAGCAAGAAATGATAGATTTGGCAATGAAAATGATTAGTGAGGGTCAGAAATGGATTTGATGCCCAGGAAGCAAATCCAGATGCTCCCATTACTCCCCTCGCAGTATAAATTTTCAGCTCAAATTACACATACAGATTTATACTAATGTGTATCACATATCACTAGTTTGTTTTTACTTTGGAATATTAATCATCAAAGTCTCGCAAGAGAGTTATCATTATTAATGATGCTTATGATGACCATGTATACTTTGGCTACTATATCGTAATTGATGATTTGATTTATATTTGGGTTTTGGATTCTAGAACGTGTTTCAATTGCACCACGTGCACACAGAGCTCAAGAAAAAGTAGCAAGAAGGAGATAAATGTTCCAATAGTTGTTGCCCACCGTCTGTCCACTATAAGAAATGTGAACATGATTGCTGTGATCCAGCAAGGCCAAGTTTTCAATTTGGAGGTTGTAATCATGGATGTTTTGATGTTTTCAATTTGAACTCGAACATGTTGCGGATCAATGTCGAGCTATCTAGTGGTTTGTGGTTGTGTAATGAACTTGAACATGTTACTATTGAATCTATATATGACATGGTTTATGGATGTGGTACATATTAGTTTGTGTTGTATTGTTTGTTATGAAAAATGAATACATCATTGTTTGATAATATATGAATGAATACGTCATTGTTCCGACACTCGGGAAATAAGCGGAATCTGGTGAGTTTGGTTAAAATGAAATGCATTGTACATACAAAATTGGTGTATATACTGTTCAGGTATTTCCCGAGTGTATGCATTGTACGTACAAAATTGGTGTATATACTGTTCATGTATTTCCCGAGTGTCTTTAGTTGAGAAACACTCAGGAAAATCACGAATCTGCATGTGTGTTGGGTTGCCACGTGGCTAGATTTTTCGAGTGTAGTTGATATACACTCGGGACAATTTCCTTACTTCCCCGAGTGTTTTATGTTTTCCGAGTGTAATCTCGAACACTCGGACCGGAAAGTTATTTTTCCCGAGTGTAAATCTCGAAACACTCGGGAAACCAGTTATTATCCCGACTAAACTATCCCGAGTGGTTTTTCCCGACGGCCGACCTTCGGGGATTAATTTCCCGAGTGTTTTGGGATTTTCCCGAGTGTTTCGGGCACTTGGGAAAGTAGGAGATTCTGGTAGTGTTATATGATAAACATCTTGTCGACGATCATGTTAATCCTTGTCATAATTATGCCAGTTGTTTTCTTCTACGTATTTAACCGTTCGCAAGTTCTCTTTGCCTACACCTTATGGCTCTATTTGGGAGCGTAGCTTTTGTTATAAGTTATTTTCCGGTTTGCTAACCGAAAAGCGGCTGTAATTTTTTTTGAGAAACCTTTTGTTAGTCCGGCTTTTTGTTTGGATGACTAATTGTTCTGAGTTGTAAAATATCTAAAATACTTTTAAAATAAATAATACTTATTTAGTTTTTCAAAACTGAAACCAGCTTAAAGCTCCCCCAGAAAGATCCTATATCTCATCTTTGCTAGGTGGCTTTGCCGGCTCCAGTGGGTAATTTTGATGTGGAGCTTGACAGGATAGGCGATTGAGAGTTGACACTGTATGTAATATACCGGCGGCGCGCGTTCTAGAAGCAGGTCGCGTGGAGACAAGAAGGAGCAGATAACCGTGATGAAATCGAGGGCCCCAGGTGTACATGTGCATGTAGGAACTCTCGAACCACACGATGGAATCGTATATAGACTGCGATCGTGTCGATCTCTTTTCAAAACCATTTATTACTAAAGGATGACTTCGTTCGCTTGCGCTACCTCGTTTGGTCCAAGTAGGCGATCCATGCCCAGGTCTCTTAGGGCCCAAGCACAGGCCGGCTACGTTGCGTCGGTGATCTCACGACGACTTCTGTGCCTCGTATGCTCCTCGTCAATCAACACTACAATAATTCAGTTGGTTCTCATGCAGTCAGCCATTACGTCACGGCACGCGCCGAGCCAATGGAAGCTTCACTCTAGCCTGCCGCTTTCCATCCATGGAGATGAGATGACACAAGCACTTGCGTAGGACATCTTGTGCAGAGCGAAGTGGGGTACTGCGGCGGCCCGGCACAAGATTGTGAATTTTGGACACAATTGACCTGTTAGGCCACCGAAATTTCTAAAGTGGCATTCTAGCTCTAAAATTCTAAAATTAGCCCTCTTCTCACTACCAGAATCTACTAATTTCCCGAGTACCCAAAACACTCAAAAAGCCCCTAAAACACTCGAAACTAATTCTCAAGGTCAACCGTCGAAAAATCACTCGGGACAATTTAGTCGAAAACTAGTTTCCTAGTGTTCTTGAGAGTTACACTGAAAATAACTTTCCGAGTGTTCAAACTTACACTCGGAAACATAAACACTCGGAAAGTAGTTGACACAACGGGTTCAACCACCAAACGGAATATTTTCCCGAGTGTATATCAACCAAAACACTCGAAAGGTTCATTTTTCCGAATGTATATCAACCAAAGACACTCTGGAAAGTTTTAAAGACACTTGAAAATTAACGAAAACTTTCCGAGCGTATGTCAACCAAGGACACTCGAATCCAAACAAACAATGGAGAAAAAAAGAGCGATGCCGATTAAAGAATTCAAAGCAATATCCAAATGGCAAAGACATCATATAAATTAGATAATCCATATCTCCGCTTTGATACTAAAAATTGAAAGAAATCGTCCATTATGCGAGTGTTCAACTTAAACAAAAGGATAAATGCCATAGATCAAGTTCGATTGGCAAAGATAAAGATAGCATTCCTACCAGAGACTACACTCTTCACTGTCGTCCTCGCCCTCATCAAGACCAAAGCAGAGTTGAGAGCATTCATCCTTTCAACAAGCTTGGCTTTCCTTTCTCATATGTGAGCTTCTTAAGGTTGTACCGCAACAAACATAGTCAAGTTAGATTGCAATCATATCGTGGTGGTGAAATCATTAAAGGGATTACAATCATCACTAGCTATAGATACCTCTTGTGGGTCTTGGGAGGTTCCTTGGTTGACTCGCCATCGAGGATCAAAGACGAATGCAAAGATGAACCATCTTGTACAAGGCTTCGATGTCATCACCTCAATTCCCTTCTTGATGTACTCACCGAAGGGGCTTGGTACTTCTCCGTTCCTCCTCAACCAAAGGATCGAATAAGATAAGGCAAAAGTCAAATGAGAACAAGTCAAACATTGTTCAAAAACTAACAAGAGAGTAAATTGATCTAGGCTACTTGATATACGTAAGATTTAGCCTTCTTATCTTTCAAAAAGAAATTGATAGGTCTGACAACATCACAATAACATGAGGTAATAAAGAAATAACATTATAATATCATGAACAATGGTTTCAACTCACCCCCATGTACTCAAAGAACATGTCCTCCATAGATGTACTTATGTGAATCTCAAGATCCAGCTTGCTTCTTGTCACCGTGGAGGAATGTCAAGGCCACCATCCAAAGCTCCTCTCAAAGAACAAAAAGAATTACACTAAAGTTAAATGCTCCAAGGATACCTATATTTTGAAACAAAGCACGCTCAAGTGTAACAAAATAGTGAGAAGGATATCCTTTACGCTAAACCAAGATCTTACAAGTATGCAATCTTGAGCCAATGGCTAACATTAACATAAAGTCTTAAATTTGAGATAGCTCAAGGCAATTTGAAATCTACATGGGTCTTTTATGTTAAAACTTAGATGCTTGCCTATCTAATGACAATCAACCATCCGTAATTGATCTTACAAGTATGCAATCATATACCATAAAAGCAACACATACCTTAAGGGCACCAAAGACACGGTTTCCAAGAGTGGTCTTGAGAAGGCCAACATCCAAAGGAGCACCTAATGGCCTCCTCTCATCAAATGGCTCAACAGAGAAGTCCTCCCAATGACCTAAGTTCGAATTAGCCATCATTACATATGTTCATCAAATGCAACGAGAAAATATTAGGAAAAGTTAATTTTTCAAACAAATTATCTGATGAGAGGAGGCCATTCCTTTAGTATACCAAATTTATGTACATTTGGTCTCACATACAAACTTAATAGGTTTACAGAAGATTGGTGATAGTTGTAAGTATGGAAGCAACAATTTGACGGCAAAGTTTGTTATACCTATCGTAGAGTATCATGTCATAGAATACAAAATCACCGCAAAATGTAATGAGCATTATAGTGCAGAAAAAGATGGTCAACCAAGTCTGTTCTCAAAACAAAATTGGTAGGTTCTGATAAAAGCAGTATACAGAGTAAAAACTTAACCTTGGTACTATAAATTATTGAAACAAAGCAAGGGGGGTGAAGAGATGCAGAGCGCTTATTAAAGTATATTCATACATTTTAAAATCCTCTCGATGGTCTCCTTTCAACAAAAAAATCCTTTGGATGGTTGAAATAAAACAACAAATTAAAAACCTACTATCTCAGACTTGTATTTTCCATTGCACTAATAGTAATCATAGATCTTAAATACTAAAGAGATGCTTTGGTAGCTCAAATAAAAATTCAAGAGTGTAAACATCGTTGCTTTGATTCAAGACATTGGGCTATTTTCATTGACATTAAAAACAAGAAGAGCATAGTCGCTTTAGAAGAAGGGAAAAAATCATGCCCAAGGTATACATAAAGGATAGGCCAAGTTTGATTTCACATAATGAGTTAAAAAATCTTGGTGCCTATTTACAACAAGAATGCATCCCTTTTTCCCGAGGAAAAGCAATAAAGAGGAAGAACATGGTCTCTTGTTCTTCTCAAATTCTCTCAAGAAGGATTTACAGCTCAATTTTTGCAAAACTCAATCTCTTGGTGTCGTGGATGTAGGATGTAGGTTCGAATATACAAGTGATGGATCATTGATATCAACAACCAAACTTCGCTCAAGCACAACACAGGAATTGGAGGGCGGTTTCATGATTTTTCCAAAGATAACAAGGCCCAAGAACGGGAAGGATTATTCCCTAAATGTTGTGAAAAGCGCATGTTGTTTAACCATTCGCAAATGTGTCACAATCTCTTAATGTAAACCGAAAGAATAATTTCATGGAATAAATAACAAATATCCATGGCAAATAAAAGCTCAAGAATTTGGAAGTAAAAGAACTAGAAAATGCACAAAATGGTGTATGATAAACATTAGTTTGTCAACAAGATTAGGAACTTATATATGGTTTAGAATCTATATTACCGCCGGTGTATTCTTATCGCTACAGACGCAGAAGAATTGCAAAGATATTCTCGTAGTTCTTTATTTTCGGTTCTATGCTCAAGGCAAACTTTGAATTGCTTTTGCAGAGAGGTCCTACAAGCATTAAATAACAGATCAATGCAGAAATATCTCGACTTGAAAAGAAAGATTATTCACCAGTAGTATATACATGTCCACAAAGACACTTTCATCTCGTCCCAAGAAAGCTACAATTTTCTCGAGGAAGAGTACATCCGCAGTAAAAGATCAGAAAAAAAGGGTCATACGAGGTCCCAATATTATATACAAATAACTCTATTATGTAACCTTCATCAAAAGGAAGATCAACAAGCAATTGACAACCAACAAAACTACCGTAAGATCATAACCTTTCAACTTCTATTGAATAATTGATTCCAAAGTGACAAGGTGTTAGCAAAGTGGCATCGTATCATTAAACAAACCAAGCACTACTACGTAATCGCACTTTTGGTCGAATCGCCAAATGGGCAATAGTCTCGAGAAAATTGCGTCCCGACCAAAGATTTTAGTCCCTTGCAGTAACACCAACCGACTAAAAGTCCGCCCAACGGCTCGTGGTGGCAAGTTTTAGAGAGGATTTAGTCCTGCTGGTAACACCAACCGACTAAATGTCCTTCTATTTAAACTCCTGCTTTGCGCTCGTCACAGAGCCGAACGCTGCCGCCGCCGACACGCCGCGCCGCCATTGCCACCACCGCCGAGCTGCTCATTCACTCAACCGTATTCACCGGCGTGTTCGTGGTAAGCCTCGATGCTAACCTGCCGCCCATTATGAAAAATATGAAATGTGAAATTTGAATAATTTTATATGTTATAAAATTGCCAATTAATTCATAAATGGAACTTTCATGATTTTTGTAGGCCACAATAAATTTCCAAAAATCATGAAATTTGTTTTTCCACTAAGTTACACTGTGAACAGTCCATATAAAAATTTTAAGACTATTTGGACAAAGTTGAATTTATACCTATTTTATGCTTATTTATTTAATTATTATTCCATGAATTTTGTAGGCTAAATTAATGATCCAAAATTCTGAAAATTGTTTTGCCATCTAATTAGGCTATGAACTATCTGTACAAAAATTTTGGGATCAATCTGAAGACTTTTATTTTTCACCTTATTTAATAATTATTTAAATAAATGAAAATGACTTTTACATGTGTTAGTTAGGTTAAGCTTTGAGGGTGTTTGATGAGATAAGTCTTATCTTATCAGATCCAACCTCTTGGGTAAAAATAATAAATATTAATTTTGTTTTAATAAATAAGTTTAATATTTAATTATTAAGTAATTAGTTAATCTCTTAATTAGCTTAATCACTTAGTTATTGTTTGCCTTTTGGATTGATTGTTGACCTAGGGTCATTCACCCTTAATGACTTTGGGCAATTTAGTTAATTATTAATTATCATTTAACTTGATGTCCCTTCTCCTTGTTACTGCTTGCTTGCTCGTTGCACAGAGTCGAACGCTGCTGTCGCCGCCGACACTCCATACGCCGCAAGGCTAAGCTCCTAGTGCAAACGCTGTCAAATAGTACTGATTCTTTGAAAATTCAAAATAAATTATCTTAATTTCAAAAATTCTAAAAATTTTGGGTAGCTCTCTATCATGTGTACTATCCGGGAAAAATTTGAAACTTGAAATTTAATTATGTGATATGTCATATAATGCATTTATGACACGCCATTGATGTACAATGCCGATCGCCGCCCAAAGAGTTCATTGATGGCGGCATTATTTCTTAAGAGTGGCCGAGGCAAACAAGCGGATGGTTTCATGTGTCATCCATGTGCCCTGTAAGAATTTGAAGGAATATTCGCTCAAGGAGTCTTCACTCACACTTGTTGAAGCGGGTTTCATGCCAAACTATATTTGTTGGACCAAGCACGAGAAACCAGGTTATAATGGAAGAAGGTGAAGAAGAACAATTGACCCTAACGACATTATTGCTCAATACGGTGACTTCGATGATACCGCAATGGGCGGTCAAGAAGAGGCAGGGCGTAAGACACACTCGCCAAGATGATGCTCTTGGTGATGTCATTCGTGATGCACAAAGAGATTGCGAAAGTGAAAAGGAGAAGGCTAAGTTTGACCGCATGCTAGAGGATCACAAGAAATTACTATACCCGCCCCACCAAGATGGGCAAAAAAGTTGGGTACAACACCGAGTTGCTACAATGGAAGGCATGTAATGGTGTATCCGACAAGGCATTTGGGCAATTATCAAGATCCAAAAAGATGCTTCCGGCCTAACGAATTGCCCGCCACTACGCACGAAGCAAAACAAAGTCGTCGCCTTTGGGATTAGAAACTAAGATACATGCATGTCCTAATGATCGCATCTCAGATCGTGGCAAGGACTACGAGAATTTGGATGAATGCCCCGTATGCAAAGCGCCGCAGTATAAGATCAAAGCGAGATGACTCGGGCGATGTTGAGGGCGAAGAACGCCCCAGAAGAAAATCCTCGCCAAGGTTATGTGGTATGCTCCTATAATACCACGCCAAACGCCTGCTCATAAACAAGGACCATGCAAAGTTGTCGCGATGGCACAAAGAAGACCGTAAGGTAGACAACATGTTGAGACACCCGCCGATGGGTCCCAGTGGAGAGCAATAGACAGAGAATTCTGAGTTTGCAGATGACGAAGAAACCTAAGGTTCGCTTAAGCACGGATGGTATGAATCCTTTTGGGGACCAGAGCACTAGTCATAGCACTTGGCCTGTTACTCTATGTATCTACAACCTTCCTCCATGGTTATGCATGAAGCGGAAGTTCATTATGATGCCGGTGCTCATCCAAGGCCCGAGGCAACCTGGCAACGACATCGATGTCTACCTGAGGCCATTAGTTGAGGAACTCGCTTATGGAGCAAACCAGTGTACGTGTGGGATGAGTACAAACAGAACACTTCGACCATGAGCATTGTTGTTTGTAATAATCAATGATTGGCCCGCTCTAAGTAATCTTTCAGATGCATAAACAAGGGATATAATGCATGCACACAATGTTTTGATGACATTGACAAGATATATTTGAAAAATGTCGAAAGGTCGTGGTACCTTGGCCATCGCTGTTTTTTCCTATGAATCACCAACTAAGAAAGAAAGGCAAGCATTTTAACGGTAAGCGTAACAATCAACCAAGCCTCGCAACCGAACCGGGAGGATGTACTTGATATGGTCAAGGATGTGCAAGTAGTCTTTGAAAGGGACAAGGCAAATAACCTGTCCGAAGATGCTAAGGGACACGCACCCATGTGGAAGAAGAAGTCCATATTTTGGGAGCTACCCTATTGGCAAGTCCTAGAGGTCCGCAACGCGATCGACGTGATGCACCGACAAAGAATCTTGTGTGAACTCGCTAGGATTCATGGATGTGTATGGAAAGTCTAAGGATTCACTCGGCAGCACGACAGACTTGCAACAAGATGAAAGAACGAGACAACTCGTGATCCAGAGAAGATGACGATGGACGCCATTACTTAAGACCCGCTAGCTTCACTCTTAGCAAAGAAGAGAAGGAAAGCATGTTTGAATGCCTAAACAAAGATCAAGGTCCCATCTCGATTCTCCTCCAATATAAAGCGATAATAAATGTGCCGAGAAGAAATTCCTACACTTAAAGTCCCATGATCGCCACGTGCTTATGACACAATTGCTTCCGGTTGCTTTTAAGAGGAATTCTACTCCACATGTACGTCTGCCACCGTGAAGCTATGTGCATTCCTCAATGCAATTCTCGTAAGGCAATCAATCCAATGGAACTAGCTACTCTACGTAATGATGTGGTTCAATGTCTTGTCACTTTGAGTTGGTGTTCCTCCATCCTTCTTTAATATCATGACACACCTCCTAGTTCACCCGGTCAAGGAGATTAATATTCTCGGTCCTGTTCCTACACAACATGTTCCCTTTGAGAGGTTCATGGAGTCTCAAGAAATATGTTCACCAATAAGGTTTCGCCGAAGGAAGCATCGCCAAGGGCTACGGGATGAGGAGGTCATTGAGTTCTGTGGTTGACTTCATTCCCGACCTTGACCCGATTGGTGTTCCCTGAATCGCGACACGAGGGGAGACTTAGTGGAAAGGGAACACTAGGGAAGAAAACATATATCGGACGGGGACGATTATTTCAATAAAGCGCACTACACAGCTTCTTCAAAACTCCTCCATGGTGGAGCCGATGTCGAGGTACACAAGGAGTTCCTACGATCCCGCCTGTGGAAGAATGAAGCTTGGATTAGGCGCCATCACATGGAAACTTTCAGCGGTTGGTTGCGTAAAAGAATGTCGTGGTGATGACAATATTGATGAGCAATCAGATTTGTTGGCTAGGCAACCATCGTGGCACATCCTCACGCATAAAGGGTACGAGATAAATGGAAATACATTTTACAATCGTAGCCCAAGATAAAAGGAGCACTAACCAAAACAGCAAGGTGTCCGCAGAGATGCCATGCACTCCAAATGGAAAGAGGCAAACATATTATGGCCGACAGAGGAGATTTGGGAACTAGACTACGACCTAATTTTAAAGTCCCTTTGTTCCAAAGGCTAATGGGTGAAGATGACCGAGGCGGGTAACAATGACAAGGAGTATGGAATGACAACAAAGGACCTCAACAATATTGGGTACAAAGACGAACCATTCGTCCTTGTCGCTGATGTGAATCGTGTTCTATGTGAAAGACATGTCTACAAAACCCAAGAGAGGGAAAACGACGACAAATCAACCAATGAGCTAAAACGCCACATAGTTCTTTCAGTGGAAAAGAAACATCGTGGGAATTGAGGACAAGTCGACAAGTCAAGATTATGAAAGGGATGACCGAATCCCGCCTTCAGCAGACCAAAGACCCAAGCATCCCGCTAAATGCCGAGGACACTCCATGGTTACTAAGATGATCATAACCAAGGGTCATACGTCAAGAAGAAGTTCACCATCGTGCCCGCTTGATATATAGTGATGTTTAATAAATAGTGTGTATTAGAGATTTTATGTAATAATTGTAACTTCAGATGTTTCTATCATATTTTTCTTGTTTTTTATCGCTTCAAATGAAATTCCTATTCGATAAAAGGACACATGTACTCGTGAAGCATGTCTTCTCCACCGTGTAAAATGACTTGAAATTTTTTAGCAAGTATTTATGCCTTCAAATGAAATTCCCAACTTGTGGTTTGAGCCCTTCATTTTGTTTATAGTTGGCTCTTCACTTCCTAGCTTGTGGTCACTATAAAAGTCGCTTGAAATGTCAATAAGATAAAAGGAAATGCAACTATTATTTTAAAAAATTTATGCCTAGTATTTAATTTACTATGCATTTAACAAGAATTAGCATATTTATACAAATAAACTTAATACAAAACCCAAACTGTGAAAACTGTGGCGGGAATCGAATAGTGGGGACCTTTAGTCCTGGGTCCAGACACGCCTCGGGACTAAAGGTCACACAAATGACTAAAGGTTCTCTCGAAAATATGTCCTCACAAGAAACCTTTAGTCCCTGCCGTGGCACCACCCGGGACTAGGTTCAGCCTTTTAGTCCCGGTCCAGACATCACGGACTAAAGGTCACACACCTCGACTAAAGGTTCTCTCGAAAATATGTCCTCACAAGAAACCTTTAGTCCCGGGTCAGGCACCACCCGGACTAAAGGTTCAGCCCTTTAGTCCCGTCCAGACACCACCCGGACTAAGGTCTTTAGTCGGGTTGGTAACACCGCCCGACTAAAGGTCCCTCAAGACTTAAGCAACAAGGGCTTCTTCCCTTCTTCCACCCTTCCGCCTCCTCGCCGTCTCCTCAAGGCTTCCTCCCGTGGCGCCCCACTCCGCCACCACCTCCACTGGCTCCTCCCCGCCGCCTCCAGCCTGCCTCCTCCTCCGCCTCCGCCTCGCCTCCTCCGCCCTCAGCCGGATCCGCCGCCACGGCTCAAGAATGCCACCACCACCCGAGTCAGACCTCCACGCCGGTGAGCTCAGAGGTCAAGAGGTTTACGCTGTTTCTAAAAGTTTATCTCAGAGGTCAAGTATCCTTAATTAGATGTCAACTTGCACCATGAAGAGTCACTCAAACCATGGTCAAAGGAGCAAAACTTGCTTACTTAGATAGGCTTGGAGTCACCATCGAGAGTGCTTAGGGTACAAGCTAGATGTGCGATCGAGTAACACGGTAATTAACATCACATTAGAGTTTTTGCTACTTTGTCTCCTTGCTAGAACCAATTAGGCTTTGTTTGGTTGATCAAAATCTCGCTCATCCACATGGATAAGTCAGATTTTAATTTAGATTCTCGCTCATCCATCTCCTTTTTCGCTTCCTACTCGCCTCTTGTCGACGGCAGGAGCAAAAGGAGATCGAGAGAGAAAATATACGGTTCACTGAGAGGAG
The DNA here is from genome assembly GCA_036346405.1 of Phyllostachys edulis. NCBI lineage: Eukaryota > Viridiplantae > Streptophyta > Magnoliopsida > Poales > Poaceae > Phyllostachys > Phyllostachys edulis. The sequence continues at coordinate 57,781,031 of CM070546.1, read as the reverse complement.
GCAAACGAGATTAGCTAGCCGCCATCGTTGTCGGTGCCTCGTGGCAATGTGGTATAGACGATTTACACAAAGACTAACTCCTCGGCGTAGCCCTTTTGTGACCGCCAACGAGCCGAGAAATCATTTTTGCAGAGTCGCGAATTGAATGTATATGTTGTTTTTCTTTTGTCGATGCATGTCACGTAACCGCACGCCACTTGATGCTAAATCATAACCCGATCACTAGGTGGAAAAAGCTCAAACTCACGAGCCAATTTCGGCTCGTTAGGGCTCGGCTCGGCTCGACTCGACTCGAACTCGGTCCCTTAACGAGCCGAGCCGAGCCAAAGAAAAAACTCGCTTTGTTAACGAGCCGAAGCCGAGCCGGCTCGCGAGTAACTCTGTTAACTCGTTAAGCTCGCTTCGATTCACTTCTAAGATTAAGCTCTAGTGGGCGCTTTGCCACCTTTATGAACGGTATTCTCTTGACATTCTAGATTGTCTTGGAAGCCGATGGTTATCAACCATATCCGATATCTCCAGAGAAAGGGTTGAGATCATTGATAAAAATAGTACTCAAAATGGCAATGGTTATGTATGGATCTCGCATGCATGTTGCATGATTTGTGATATGGACTGCATGGATATGATTTATGAATGCTATAAATGTTTATCGATGATTGTGATTTGTGAACTTGTGATGATGATTTGTGATATGGACATCGCATGGATGTTCATGGCATCTATAATCATTTATTTTTGGGTTTAGTTCAAAGAACACTTGCTCTCATGAATTGCCATGCATGTGTTTGGTTGAATAAGGCATGTTTGGGTGGTCAATGATTGTTCTTACATTCGCTTCTCAAAATTTCATGAAATTTTAAGATGTTCACCATGTTTATCGCTAACGAGCCTAACGAGCCTAACGAGTCGAGTTCGAAGTTTTTAACGAGCCGAGCCGAGCTCGGGTTTTTGCTCGTTATCTTAACGAGCCGAAGCCGAGCCGAGCTCGTTTTCTTAACGAGCCTTAACGAGTCGAGCCGAGCCGAGCCGAAGTCACTCGTTATCCACCCCTACCGATCACGAACCGCTCTAACGCCCTACACATATATTTGCGAAATGGTCAATTAATGACAACATGGACGATGCCATGATGGATATTATCAACAATGACGCCTTACAAGGTGCCCAATTCAAGGTGATGACAACAATCAAGAAGTAGATGACGGAGTCAAGATTTTGCCGATTATGAAGATGAGCAAGACAATGTCAAGTAGGTCTATCTACAATCTCTTATGTATACATGAAATTCGAATAATTTCATTTGTCGATAAATATATTTATTTAAATCTTTGTGTTTCTACATTCAGTAGCCCTCCGGATCGACGACAACAACGGGAAGAGTAGAAATGTACGAGGTCTCAAGAAGCCGTTGAGGGTCGGTTCATTCTCTCGAATTCGAGGAGGATACAGCAAAGTACTTGGACCACATGCACGTAAATTTGTCACCATCGTGGGTACCTTTGTAAGGGACAGATCCCGATCAATGCTCGTGAATGGAAGCAAAAGAAAGTTGTTCTCATATTAGTTTTGTCTCCGATCGTGACAAGGCACTAGTTTGGCAAGATGTCCTTCAACATTTCGCGCCGACATGTAAGATGAAGCTTTGAAGGAGAGAGTTAGGAACTGGCTATGAAGAAGATGGCCACACAATTCCAAAAGTTGAAGAAGAAATTGTACAACACATTTATCAAGAAGAACTCGACGCCAGATTTCAACACTAAGGCCTACGCTGTTGAGGCCGCTTTGGGATGAGTTTGTACAGCCCAAGACATCGGAAGAGGGTGAGGCACGGTGAGAAGGAACCAACAGAATGCCCGACAAAAGCAATACCACCATCACTTGGGATCGTGGCTACAGGAGTGCCATTCCTAAGTGGGAAAGAATGGAACGGAGATTTTTGCCAAGGATCGAACCAGAATCAATCAACCGGCCCGAGCGAGCTAAGTATTGGTTTTTTGGTCATGGGGAAGCTCGACCTAGAGACCGAAAGATAGTGTATGGCGAAAACTCCAAAGAGCAAAGAAAAGATTTGCTTATGCTCGAGGCTTACCGAGAGTGGGGTGGCAAATTAACAGAGATAAGGATGAGCCGACATACGCCCGAGAGTATCGAACACTGGGCTAACAAGAGGCTATGGGAGGTGTCGGGAGCATGCCTTCCTAAAGACAAAGCCACCTATAGAAGCCGCCAGAGAAAGAAGTACGAGGAGGCAGAGCGGATGCGCAGGATGGAGGAAATGGTTCTTGAGTCACGGAAGTGGCTCGTGAAGCAAGAGAGCGAGAAAAGCACTTGAAGCCAAAATGAATGAGGAAATCAAAAGGCAAGTGCAGATAGCAAGAAGTTCCATCCAAAGGCAAACCGCATCGAGCCGGAGTCAACATCACCCCTAATCAGCTTGAAAAGGCTGCGCTTCCACGAAGGTGCCAAGGATTCAAGATGACGCAGGTCAAGGCTTCCTCGGATGACATCACCGATCCTCTCACGACATGTGAGCCGCACATTCCAGAGGGGAATGCCACACCATGGTGGCTATCGGTGTTGTATCTCAGACGACCCTACGAAGACACCAAGATGCCATGGGGCATTAATACCTCCCGGATATGCTAGCGCCCTGTGGATAGAGTTGTGAAAGGTAATAGCAATGTGCCTCTTGACATTGAAGGAGGTGATGGGGAGAAGACTTTAGGAGAAGCGGAGAAGACATTCATATGTTGGCGCAAGCGCTATATCATTATTCCTAGGGCGCCACCTCCTCCTCCTCAACAACCTAACCCTAGGTGCGATGAAAGTGAACTAAACATTTTTTCACTAATTATGTATTGGCTTAAATAACGGTTTACTCATACCACGTTGTTTTCACAGCAGAACCTCCCCAACCTAAGTCCAATTATCCATTCACCACCGTCACAAAGTGTTATGGGCGATGACAATGAAGTGGAAGACACGGCCGCATCCTCACCGCCCCATCGCCTCCACGGCGGGCTCCAACGCCGACACCGCCGCCCCATCGCTTCCACGGCGGCTCCAACGCCGCCATCGCCCCATCGCTTCCACGGCGGGCTCCAACGCCGCCATCGCCGCCCATCGCTTCCACGGCGGCTCCAACGCCGACACCGCCGCTTCCATCGCTTCCACGGCGGCTCCAACGCCGCCACCGCCCCATCGCCAAAGAAGAGGCGCACCCCACAAACGTATAGCGGCGGCCCCACCGCCAAGAAGAAAGCCTCAGGAGAACACCACTATTTCTAAGACGATTTAAACTTTCCTATGAGAAGATCGCCGAGGAAATAGATGCTTCGTTGAAAACAGATGTGGACAGTTTCTTCAGCGAAAGTCAAGGCTAAAAGTGAAGCGGCGAAACCTCGAGAAGCCGCTTCTTCAGACGCCCGTAAGTTCTAAGGCAAAGGGTGGACGCCACCGTAAAAAGTTACGCCATGCTCGTAAGGATTCGCCACTATCGGACTATGACCGCACTCTCACCAAGTCAATTGAGGAGGCGAAGAAGAAAGAGAAGAGAGCACGGAAGGGTGTTGCATACACTCGGGAACAATCACAACAATCGCTGCCCCGCTTAGTTATTGGGAATGAATATGGTTCAAACACTAACGCATAGAACAGATATCCGAAATGTGCATTTGGATCAACTTGATGAATTTTTCATGAAATCGGTCTAAGCATTTCAAATGCTCGGAGCACACATCCAAAGTGCTCCGAAGTTGATCATTGGAAGAAGGAATATGTATATGGCAAGAGTCTATACAACCTCGAGAAGCTCATGGAACTTCAGACGCAAATGTACTTGTTAAACAAGTGGTACATGGCGGCGGTCATGTAAAAGCGGATGACTATATTTATGCTAAAATTATAAACCATCATTACTTCCATGGCGATGACATTATAATGGTTCGATTTAATGAGTTACACCAAATTATGCCACATGAACGCCTAGACAAATCTCTCATCACCGCTTTTGTCTCAGACGTGATTCTTTCTTTTAATAATCTCACTCTAGCATATGTATATGTATAAGTAATTATCCTCACACTAGCTAGCATGTCTATACATATGCAGAGACATGATGAGAGACCTCACATGTAGAAAGGACAAGAACATTGGTTTCATGGATCCATATATCGTATTCAAGGACCCAAACACTCCCTACGATCAATGGAGACCTCAAACGGAGAGGAATTTCCTGAGGTTCTTGATCAACCAAAAGAACAAAAGATTTATACTCTTCCCTACAACTTTGGGTGAGTGTTGTTATCGTGTGCACATTTTACTTTACTTACTCAATCCAACATAAAGATATATATGTTGACTCTATAAACAAATGCAACTTTCATCGATACCGATTGTCTTCGATCTCTCCGACGGTCATTTGCTAATCTATGACTCGTTGAGAAAACCGCAGAAGATTACCAAGATATGAGAGACATTATCCAGGTAACTTCGATCTTTAAATATTTATTCCTGCTCTTTAACTCGCAATAGTTAATTAACGATCCAATTATTAAGGTGGTTTGGGCTTGGTTCGTTTCACTACACCGTCCGGATCCGAAAGCGCCACTTCCGATCCACACCGATCGGATGTAAGTTGTACTAGCTCCCGCATCTTTACCTTATCATGCTTCACCACGCTACGGATGACGAGAGTAATCTTTTATATCGCATGCAAATGGTTCTACGGCACCACCAGCAACAATTTGTGTGGATACTACGCTTATGAAGTTCCTCATGGTGTATGCAAAAGAACCCATCTACAGATGCGTAAAGTACGAATAAGTATATATAATAAATCCATTTTATTTATTTGTTGCTATTAAATAAATCTTATGTATATTAATACTTCTTTTCGCTTAATGCAAATTGAAGGAGATATGGTTGAAGGAACAGTGTTGGATATGGACCGCCTCAAAGGAATTCAAGAGACAATCGCAGATTTCTTAATGAGCATGTCCTCAAGCCCTAAGACCGAAGTTCTACTTTAACCCAGATGAACAATTGAAGCCAAACCAGATTTAACATTTGTATGACATTTAAGTGGAGGACAACATTTGTGTTGTAAATACCAAGGATGCATGAATAATGTTGTAAATTTTATGTGCATATATATATATATATTATACATATATATAGCTCCATAATATATATAGTTTCATACTTTATTTGTGTGTAATAATGTTCCAAACTAAATTATATGTGGGCGATACATATATTAGCAAATAAGAATACGATTTGAAAACCTAATGTAATTGTAAAACCAAAATCAATAATGAATTGAAATGGAAACAAAAAAAAAAAAACACCTTTAGTCCCGGGTTGGTAATACCAACCGGATTAAAGGGCCCAATGGACCTTTTTTGTCCCGGTTGGTATTACTAACCGACTAAAGGTCGCCTTTAGTCCCGGCAGGCTGGACGATTTAGTCCCGGTTGGTATTACTAACCGGGACTAAAAGGTTGTTTTAGTCCCTGCCCGGGACCCGGACTAAAGGTGAGACATTTAGTCTCGATTTCCTAGTCCCGCCTATAACCGGACTAGAGGCCCTTAGGCCTGTGACCAAAGGTCTGCTCAGAGTAGTGAAGGAAACACCGTAAAATAAATAATTCATCATATCGCATACAAATTAAGGTAACAAATTAGCCATCACATATAGGATGGAATCATAGAACAAAAGGGTAAACAAGAATATCAAGTTCATATATAATCCATTTCAGACTTGACATAATTCTAGCATCTGATAGTCTAGTTCATGAAACATAGCATAGAACTTCTGCAAGGAGGGTAAGCATGCCATCAAGATGTACATAGCACAAATTTGCCATCATGAAAGCATTTCATGGAAACAGAAAGGGCTAGTTTGGCACAATTTGACAACTCGATTATACTTTTAAGTTTCATAAGCAAACTCTGAATCTGGATACAAGTATTAGTTCAAAACAACTATAGCATAGAAAACATGACAGAAAGTTTATTCAACACACCGACCATATATTAGTAGCATTTCACATAGTGTCCCACTTCCTTTCCGCAATACCTCATCGTGACATAGGTATTATGGTTGCAAGGAAAAGATAAATGGGTGGACATAACCCATATGATAATGAACAAAATATGGACATAACTCCAAAGGTCTTTTAGCACGGTCCGGTGGAAGCATCGAATAACCACACCGATTTGAGTATGTCAACGCAAGAGCATGTAAGGTAAAATGTTGAATACAACCAAAAAGTAGTAATAATTGCTTAAGTGAAATGGCGAGAATTAGGAACCTTAAAGCTTCAACCGGATGCAATGAGTCCTATGAAGAAACTTTATAACCACCAACTCCACTTATTGCAATATGATAGATCCGAAAAGGCTATCCAATGACCCCGAGAACTTTCTCCGTAGTCTTATAACATAAAAAACATAAATTAACTATATTGTCGATTGTTGGTGATAATAACACAAATCTATGGCAAAATTCAAACAAGCAAGGAAATATGCATAAATGCTTATGATAAATTAACTATTCAACATTGTAGTACATCACAACTCCATATATTAACTATATAGCACAACTATCGTGAATGGCAAAGCCACGATAATTATTTAATCGCCATGCAAGAGCTCAACAATGTCAAAGCTAGAAAAATATATATGAGCACAAAGAAGAAAGAAGCATTACAGATCTGGATATCGATGTGATACCTTCACATATATGCCCGTGACATCGGAGTAGCAGGTTCAAGAGTAGGTAAGATCGATTCGGACCTTGCGTGGAGGTGGCCGGCGAAATGGGCTGCGGGCGGCGACCGACCGAGTCCTCGGCCTGGCCGAGAGGCACGGGCGTACTTTTTCCTCCCGCATTGTCGACGGCGTGGACCTTCCCGAAGCCTGAAGCTTCGCGCGTGCGAAGCGGTGGGTAGGAGGAGGAAAGCAAAGGCATTTCACAAGGGACGGAGCGAGCCGAACCGGGGCCAGGCGGCGGCGCCATGGAGGGCCGAGGGAGCGGTCATGGGGGAGGAGCACAGGCAAGGCCTGGCAGAGCACGAGAGCAGCGACGGGCCGAGCACGAGGCGAAGCACCAGCCGCGCTGGGGAACCAGAGGGAGCAGGATACAGGGCACGGGTGATGAAGCAAGGCTGGGGGAGGTGGCACCTTGGAGCAGGGGCTAGACGCTGGTCATGGTTAGGGCGCAGGCCGGTGGTGGTGGGAGGAGGAGGATGGCGGTGCCGGGAGGGAGGAGGCGGGCGGCGCTCGGGAGGAGGGGGGAGGGGGAGGAGGCGCCGGGGAGGAGGAGGACGGCGGTGCCGGAGGAGGGAGGAGACGGGCGGCGCGCGGGAGGAGGGGGGAGGGGGAGGAGACGGCGCGCGGGAGGAGGGGGGAGGGGGAGGAGACGCCGCTGCGCAATGAGGAGGCGAGGGGGAATCAGGCGACGCTACGGGATTTGGGGACTAGGGTTAGAAGAGAGAGGCCGAAAAAAAAGAGGCGCGCGACGGAAAAAAAGGGGCGCGCGACGGAAAAAAAAGCGCGGCCCAAAAAAAACTTACGCGCGACGGAAAAAAACGGGCGTGCGACAAAAAAAAAGACGCGGCCGAAAAAAAAGACACGTGACCGAAAAAAAAGGTCCCGAGTGTTTTTATTTTTGTGCACTCGGGATTATATATTTTTTCCCGAGTGTTTTCCAAAACACTCGGGAAAATTAATTTTACCGAGTGTTTACTTCTTGTCCCGAGTGTTTTATAAAACACTCGGGATCTGCCCGAGTGTTTTCGTTCAAACACTCGGGAAATATATAAGCACTCGGGAAAAACACGTTTTCTGGTAGTGCCTCCCGCTTGCTGCAGCCGTGCACCGCGACAGGCTCTCGCCGCACCTTGACGGCAGAAGACAAAAAGCTATCGGCCTCCCCACGGCAAGAAAAGTGCCCTTGCCCGCCTGCTTGCCACCATGCGGTGCTCCTTGCTCGGCCCCTGCGGCGCCAAGATCGCGACTTGGCCTGTGGGTCTGGCCGGGTGGATGCCCAGGAATGGCCGCTGTGCCCCGATGATAAAACGAACCGAACGCGAACGCCTATGCTATTTTTTTTTCATGTTGAAGCAGAGAGGAAGAGAGGGGAGATGCCAACGAGAGAGTAGTTGTGGAAGAGAGCCAAAGAGAAAGAAAAGGTAATTGTCATTCGCATGAGGCTATAGTTTTAGCAATGTGATTAGTATGTAATTAGATGAATGGCAGCTTCTTATTGTAGCAACTAAGTAGTTGGAGTTGTGTAGTCGGTGTATTTTTACTTAGTGTTTGGACGTAAAATTAGAAGACTTAGTGTGATTAGCACGTAATTAGAAGACTTAGTAGTTAGCAATGTGATTAGCATGTAACTATTTTACTTAGTAGACTTATTGTAGTTAGTGTGGTAAATTTTAACTCAGTGATTTGCATAGTGTCAGAAACTTGATCATAAAATATCAAAATATTCCAAGGCCATTTAACAAAATAGAAATAGAGTCGCTGACGGTCGGGTCCCATCGAGCGTGTGCACCTCGTGCGTGGTCCATGGACTCTTGACCGGGCATGTTGACCTTCAGTCCATGCACTATGCCATGGACCGAGTCAATGACAAACGGGCCCAACCTGTTAGTAGGCTTTTAATTTTGAAATTAAATAAAAAAAGAACACTATGCAGTAGACCCCGTATGTCAGTGGTAGAGGCTAGGTTTAGCTCAGGTATAAAAAGTTTTAAATACATTAGGAATTTCTGAAGTGATTTATTTTTGCACTATAAATTCGAACAAGTTCAAAAATTCATAACTATTTGAAATTTCCAAATTTAGTGAAACCAATTTTGTTGGTTTCCTTTTTTTATTTTACTTTAACTTAGAATAGGTTTGAAACTTGTTACTACCACAGAAAATTTCGGAATTGGAATTAAATTCGGTTAAGAATTATTTTTACACTAGAAATTAAATTAACTTCAACATTTCATAGAAAATTCATATGAACTCTAATTGAGATGAATCGATTTTTGTTGGTCATGAAATTTGATACTCTAGCTAACCATGTAATTTTTATGTCCACTAGTATTCTACAAACTTTCATGAAATGCTTAAATAGAAATAGAATTGAACCTACAACCATGTGATTTTTTTGTCCATTAGTACATTAAATTATGAAGAAAGTACACAATGGTCTCCACAGTGTCAGGAACTTGAATCTAAAATTTCAAAATATTTCTAGGTGGTTTAACATGTAATTCAAATGTGCATGAGACACAACAGAAATAGAATTGGAAACATGGAGTATGAAAAGATGGTGTAAAGTGGGCATGACCAAATTTGTAGAAGAATTCATTTGGAAAACCCACAAATAAGTGGATGGTACGAGCATTGCATATAATTGGTTTCATATGCACCTGTGTTAGGTACTTCATGGCGGAGATTCAAGATCTGTTCGTGTTCCACGGGAATGTTCTCATACGCGATGGACCGTACGGGGTGGACCTGTCAAATTGTGATCGGACTGTGATCTGGGTGCCAAGTCTGAAGGACATGAGCCTCTTAGAGCTAAGGTGGTGCATGCGTTTCGCATTCGATCGCGCCACTGCAAGGAAGAAGCTGTGCATCGAGGCGTTGTATGCCTCGATGGTGGGTGGTGCAGGGGAGACCGTTTGGCAACTTATGAAGGTGACAAGTAATGCTTCATGGGCCAATTACATGGAGGTTGTTTGCAACCCTGCTGCTGTGATATATGTGCGACCGATGGTGTATGTTCAATTCGTGGAGAGCATGGGGACATCTGGCGTGAGTGGTTCCGGTGAAGCTACTAGTGAGGAGGAGCCTGCGTTGGTTTCCAGTGTTGGAGGAGACGTGGGCGATGGAGGCCTAACGAGGCGTGCCAACAATTTCGAGCTGAATGAAGGAATAGAGAGATGGTGGGCCGCCCGTATTGATTGCCATGAGTACCTGGCTGACCAGGTGGAAGAGGTGGAAAGCGAGGAGGAGGAGGGCGTGGAAATAGCTAGTTCTGAAGACGAGGAAGACGGAGAAGCTGCTACGGGAGGTGCAGTTGATGGTGTTGTGACCACCGACATTGCTTACGTCTCCTCAAGATTGGATGATGTCGCAATGACATCGTTGGTCCTGCCACAGCCGGAGGGGGCCGAGTGGGGGTTAAATGAAGACACCCTACTCCTAGGGCAGTGCTTCCCTAACAAGAGTGTCGCCCAGCATGCTATTGCTAGATACACCGTTAACATTGGCCGGATGTATCGGGTGTAGAGGTCCAACCCCGACACCTACATCGTTAGGTGTGTTGAAGAATCCTGTGCTGGCAAGGTCCGTGCACAGCAGTTCACGGCCGCTGCCACGGGCTTTCGGATAACGGTGCTGAAGGACCACACGTACGAGCTAACTAAGCCGCTTCATAGGCACCGCAACATGACATCCTCGTATGTTGCCGGCCTGATAAGCCACCTCGTGACTAGAGATGTTTCCATTTCACCAAAGCTTCTACTGGTGGATGTTGCCAATATGGTGGGGCTCCAAGTCAGCTACTAGAAGGCACGGCGAGTGAAACGGAAGGTCGTGGAGAGAATATTCAGCACATGCGAAGAGGCATACAACCTAGTCCCAAGAATGCTGCATCAAATTGTAGAATCAAATCCTGGGACATACATAAACAAGCTTGATGGGTGCATCTGACCGAGGGGCCCAATTGTTTTGTTCTTGATAGGGTCTTATGGGCATTTCGTTAGGCGATCGAAGGGTTCAAGCATTGTCGTCCTGTGCTAACGATGGATGACACCTTCCTATGTGTGAAGTACAAGGGTACCATCCTCACTGCGGTTGCAGCCGATGCGAACGACCAGTTACTCCTTGTGGCCTTCGCAATTGTTGAGAGAGAGAACACTGATAGCTGGCTGTGGTTCCTGTCCAATGTGAAGCAGGCGGTGATCCAAGACCGCCCAGATATGTGTGTCATCTCGGACCGCGATACTGGGTTGCTGTCCGTGTTGAGCACGTTGCAAAACGGGACGCAGCCGCCGTTCCAGTGGAACGATGTCAGGAGCCGTTGGTGCATGAGGCATCTCGCAGCGAACTTCCACACAAGGTTTCAGAGCAAGGACCTGATGAAGATGTTCAAGAAGCTCTGCATGCTGAACTGGTGTGGAGACAACTCGACGAGGAGACCGGGAAGCATTTAAGGACGTTGGAGGACGCCGAGGCAGGGGCAGCAATAGGAGGGTCCACGAGAGTTGGGGAGTTTACGCAGTGGGTTAACTCGCACGCACCCGACTTAGAGAAATGGTCCCTTCATGACGACCAACATGTTTGAGGTGTACAACGGTGTCCTCAAGGATGTTCGATCCCTGCCGATCACTACGATCATAGAGGAGAGGAGAGCTAGAACCGCACCATCGGGTACTTCATTAACAGAGCCATGATGGCCAAGAAGCATCTGGAGGATGGCAAATAATTCTCAGAAGTAATGCACGCGTACATGGAGAAGAAGATTAGCAAGGCTCATTCGCACGTTGCTCATACCATGGATGGCGTTAGGCAGAAGTTCAAGATCCGGCTCAGGGAGAAGTACGTCATGGGCCATGCTAGACGGGATCGAAAGCAGGTCTGCATGATTGGTGACAAAGCGTCGTGCACTTGCAACAAGCCACAGCTTCTCCACAAACCATGCTCCCATGTGTACATGGCATGCGCGGCGTGGCGCTAAGCCTCAGAGCGTTACATCTCTAAGTACTACGACATCCACCACCTGTATGGCACTTGGAGTGCCGAGTTCTATTCGTACAACCTGGATATGCACTACAGGGACCTCTGGCCGGGGCAGGTGAAGTGGGTGCCGAACGACGCTATAAAGCACCCCGGCCATGGAAGACGCCAGTCACGACGTATTTGGAACAACATGGACAACAACCAGCACGGGCAACGGGTTTGCCGCCCCAGATGCAGACTGTGTAAGATGGTTGGGCACTCCATCAGCCGCTGCCCAAATTGACCTAGCACAAGCAGTGCACAGTAGCGACCAAGATATAATTACCCAGTCATGATGTTGCATGCTTATTTTAATGCCTTGTATGAGTTGTATTATTGTCAATCCATGCCATTGTGTATGGGTGTAATGTTATGTTGTCTGGGTCGTATGTTAATTCATTATGGCCATATCTACTGTTATGTTGTACGGGTGTGCATATGGTGTTATTCACTTTGTCTTACAATCTGTTGTCATATGTTTTGCTTTGTTTTTGTGTGCCATACATTATGTTTTATATGCGGACTAACATGTTGTTTCCCTCTCGGCAGGAGATGGCACAACCTCCAGTTGACGGCGCATATGAGCTGCTCGACGCACGCTAGGATGGGCGACACCAATGCCTGGTGTGGTCGTCTGGCGTCGGCTTTCTGAGCTTTGTCCTGAGCGCCCCTAGAGAGCGCAGGCCTTTGCACGAGCGGTATGTCCCAAGGCTGTGGGACACCGGTCTGCTGCCCATTGCCCGCATGCTGGACGTACCGCACACGTTCCAGTTTGACGCGGCACTCCTATTTGCTTTTGTGGACCGTTGGTGACCGGAGACTCACACCTTCCACTTCCGGTAGGGGGAGATGATCGTAACTCTGGAGGACGTAGCTATGCTTACTAGTCTGCCACTGTGTGATCTTCCAGTAGTGCCACCTCCCAGGCGAGTAGACTGGAAGGTGCGTATGGCTGATAGATTCGGCCACCCGATCCCTGACAACATTTTGGGTGTGTCACATTCCTGGCTATGGGAGTACATGATCTGCCCTGTGCATGCGACTGTGGAGGCAGTGAGGATACACTTCCTCACGTACCTTTTATTCCTGTTCGGATGGATCTTGTTTCCTATGACTTAGGGAGACTGCGTATATCCTAGCTACATCCATCTTGCTGAGTCTTTGGCAGACGCTCCGCCCAACGAGGTGCCACAATACAGCTGGGGTCCGCAATGCTTTGCGCCACTTACCGAGGGTTGTGCGATGCCTCTCAACGCAGCACGGGCGGGGAGCTAGTCCTCGTGGTATGCTACACCCTGCTACAGTTATGGTCGTGGGAGCACTTCCCGGTTGGCCGGCCATATTTTCGGAGCACTGTGCACCCTTTCCAGTTGAGCGCCGAGCTTTACGGTCATAGTGGAGGCGACGACCTCGTCAACAGGCCTACAATGGATGCGTGTTGGACACGTGGTGCTCTAGGGTGGGTCAGGGAGAGACTGATGCATGTGTATCCTGAGTTTCATAACCTATTCGAGACTCTACACGAGGACGAGGTCATCTGGTAGCCATGGACTGCACAGTTCCTTGCAGACACGGCCCCCTATGGATTGTCCTCGCAGTGCACTCAGGACGAGACACACTAATTGACGACCTGCCACCTCGTCTTCTCCTACATGGTCGAGCCGTACAACCCATAGCGGGTCATGAGACAGTTTGGCCTTTACCAGCAGGTGCCACCGACGCTGGGACGACCTCTCACAGCGAAGGCCCATGGGTATGTCGTTATTCAGTATCATTGCTTTTCCTATTAGCCACATGTCAATTTTAGGCAAACGAGGAAAGGGCGGAAGAGCAACGAATAGAGGCAGACACAACAGCTGTGGACGGTGTTATGGGGTGAGAGGGCTGCAACAGACATTGTGCACGAGTTTCAAGGGTACGACATCCAGATGTATGCTGCCTACTTGCGGTGGTATCGTTCGCGCACAGTGCAAAGCTTATTAGGTCGGCGCCACAAAGCCAAAGGAGGTCATGTATGATGACGCGTGTATGAAAGGTGTCCCGATCGTCACCGAAGCAAGACGCCACAACGAGACGGTAAAATATTCTTCATAGAATTTTCGTCCGGCAACACGTTTCTAACTTAATATCGGTTTCCTTGCAGTACTACCGCCTTGATCGTATTGAGCGTGAGGGTGCTGATGCTCTACGCCATGGGAACAATAACACATTTGATCGCCTCCTAGGCGTGGTGTGCGCCATGACCGATGACGCGAGGGCTACAATTAGGATCATAACTTGTGCTCACCACAGCGACATTCATGTACAGTGTCGCAGACACTGAGGGCACCCTCCACCCCCCGCCGCCTTCGACACCTCCCTCGGCACCGCCGCCGCACGTCCGTCGCACTTCGGGAGTCGGCGGAGCTATGGTCGCTCTGCCTTGATGTGCCTCAGGCCACATGTATTTCATCTGTCTGCCGGTTGTTGTCATTAGTATTTGTCCATGCACTCCTTTCGAACGTATCTAACATTACCATTTGTTCTTACAGCATTTGCGAGGGGACAACACTCTGCTTCAGCCGTCATCATCACGGAGGGAGGCACAGGACAGACCTTCCTCACCAGGGCAACACTGTTCCACTACAGACAGCGACCCTGATTCACTGCAGCACCGGGACGACGGGTTGGGCTCATTGGCACACGACGTTCAGTCGCACGTGTGGGAGAGCGACCAATGGTTCGATGAGACGTACCAAGGGTACACCGTGCAGCATTACGGCGCAGACTGGCCAAGAGGATCCTTGGCCACACAACCACCTACTCAGGTACGGTTTAACATAGTTACAATAATTTTCCCATTGCACAAAACCAAGGACTAACTCACCCAGTACCCTTCCCGCAGGATGAGCAGCAGTGGGTTGACGATATGCTAGGGCCTCAACCAGACACCTACACTAATATCACCGCAGCAACGCCTCCCACGCAGCGCCCCTACTATGCTTTTCGAGACGTACGCCACTCCCCTGACATGTTCACCTTCCCTGAGGATCAGCTACACCGTCGGGGCAAGCGGCGGGACGATGTACCATAAGTAATGTCATATCTGTATAATGTATGTTATTTAATGCTATTATGCATTGTGTTATTGTGATTTATGGACAAAACATGTCATGACGTTGTGCTGAATGTTATGTAATGTCATTATGACATTGCGATTTATCGACACGAAATGTGTTCCGAAATAGTTAGCACAAATTGTGATCTATCGGAAATAGTCAGCAGAAATGACAACTCCACCTCCCGATTTTAATGTACTAAACCGAAAAGACCTGACGCACAAGTATGCCTCTTCTAGTGGAATCCCAGAAATAACCATTCGCACCGACATCGAATCCTCCATGTCAGCATAGCAAATGCAACTGTAATGACTAGATGAAAAAGAGAGGTGGATCAAACACAAGCACGTGAATGGAAAAAACTAAATTAAAATTGCAGACTATTGAAGCTTGTAACATAAGAGTACAAGTTCTAGAGCATAAAGAAGCAAATATATATCCCAAATTGTAATGTGCAGTGCATGAAGAGTATGAAACCACAACATTTCAATCTACTATTTTAGGGCATCTTCATAATCACAACAAGTGTTCTCAAACTCTTCAATTGCATAAAGATATTATTTCTTTTCAGTTTTCCTATTTTTTGAGTCTTTAGAAAGCTTCAAAAAAAAACAAAAAAAAACCATTGTATTTTATTGGATCAATTAGAGCTTAATTCGAAATTTAGCTAATGAAAAACAATTTAAATGAATAAAAAACTTCAATTAAGTTCAATTTTTTTATTAAATATTTTCATGTTCCAAGTTTTTTTTTTGGAATTTTCTGAAATTTATTTTATTTTTGATTTTTTCGATTTTTTTCCTTTTCTTTTCTCTCTCTCTCTCTCTCTTGTTTTCTATCTCCTCTAGGAGGTTCATGCGGTTTGGGGGGAGGGGGGGGCCTCCGCAGTGGGAGAGGCAACAAAGTTGTCGCTACCATGGGGAGGGCAAGAACTTGGTGTCGCTGTCTGGGGGCACAAGAGAGCCCCTCATTTCATGGTGCATGACGCAAAGATGGAGAGAGGGCCAATTTTGGAATTTTTGGGGTAAGGGGCCACTTTAGGAATTTCGGTGGTTTAACAGGGTTAATAGTGTCCAAAATTCCAAGATTGCTGACTATAAGTGAATTGTCTGTATTTCCTCATTTGCTTAAATTTTTAGGTGAACTGGTTGGTACATGTAACTCAATATGGTTTTAGAGCTAAGAGGTCTTGAGTTCAAGACCCGATTAGCGCAATTAAAGAAAAATATTTGTAGCCCACTTCTATTCTACGTCTTAGGCTTGAGGGAGCTGTCTTAGCCGTGAGGGGAGTATTGAAGTATATGTGAATTGTTCGTCATTCTTCATCAGTTTAAGGCCCTGTTTGGTACAACTCCTACTCCTAGCTTCTTGTTTGGATCTCGTGGAGCTCGAAAATGAACTAGCAAGGAGAAGCAGCCTTCCCGTAGATTCTCGTGGGAATCCAACTTTGCAGAAACGAAATTACCCCTTGAAGTTCATAGTTATTACCCACAAATGCCATCCAACTACCCCCGTCTCATCCCACCGCGCGACACCCCCCTGCACCGGCCTCCTCCACGCCTCCCCCGCCTCCTACTCCCACCTCCGCACGGGCCTCCCCTCCTCCACACTGGCTTCCCCTGCCTCCCTCTTCCCCTTTGTGCTAGCTTCCCCTGCCTCCGCCTTCCCCCCTCCGCGTCGGCTTCCCCCGCCTCCGTCTTCCCAATCCACGCCGGTCTTCCCCCTCCGCGTCGGCTTCCCCCACCTCCTCCTTCCCCTCCCCCTTCGCGTCGGCCTCCCATCCGCGTCGGCTTCCCCCCTCGGCATCCCCACTCCGTGCCGGATTCCCCCCCTCCGTGTTGGCTTGCCCTCGCTGATCTTTGCACGTGGCATCTATTTACTTCATTGTCTTCTTTGTCATCGCCGGTGTTGAATTGAGCCTTCGTTGATCTTCGCCACGATAGCTAGTCATCGGCTGACGACGAACAGTGGTACCGTGGTTCGTCCAAGACGGCGCCGGGCGATCATCTTCGTGGCCAGGTTCCGGATGGTGTGCTTTGATTTACTTGAGAGGAGCGGCTCACTCGTGGACGCGTCACTGGGTGTTCAGAGCGGTTCAACGCAGCTTCTACCTCGTCGGGTGGGTGGCGCGGAGGGCGCGCCGCCGAGGTGGTGGTGTACAACTTGGTCACCGAAATGGTGTTCTGGCGCCTTTAGCAAGGTCTCTGATTCTTGGCATGGGTGGAGACGAGGCAATCGTAGTGAAATCAAGCCTCTGCCACAGCGTTGTTTGATACTCACCAGAATTCTCGCATAAAATATGTAAAGAAAAGAAACTATTGCTTAGTTCATCTTTTGTTTGTTGTACAATGCACACAAGGGGGAAAAGCTGCAAAAAAAATTCTCATGTTTGGACAAGTTTTCTGAAGCCATTCAGATTTTTGTTG
Source organism: Phyllostachys edulis (assembly GCA_036346405.1). Classification (NCBI taxonomy): domain Eukaryota; kingdom Viridiplantae; phylum Streptophyta; class Magnoliopsida; order Poales; family Poaceae; genus Phyllostachys; species Phyllostachys edulis. The sequence continues at coordinate 57,763,715 of CM070546.1, read as the reverse complement.
ACAAATCTTCAGAGTTTTTTTTTCCTTCAGCTTTCGATATCTTTCTTATGGCAACTTCCTAATCCTTTTGATCCAATTGCGCATTCTGATGCTAAAGCTTCGAATTAGACAAACTGTACTATAATTTTGAGCTTACAGTTAACTTTTCTCTTTTTAATTTTGCATTAGTGTATCAAGGTTAGTAGGCTGAAGTTTATAGTGTCAGCAATTGGTAGATGAGATTGGTTTCAGAACAGTGAATGGGACAAATCAGCAATAAGAATGTGGTGGTTAAGGACTTGTCTAGTGATCAAGCAATAACCTAACTATTGGCGGCTTCTCTAAGCTAGTTCTTGGAGGCTTCCTCTCTGAGAGTTGTTCTCTTCTGTTCTTCCTTCTTGTCATCAATTAATCCTTCCTCAATTTGAGGAGAAAAGTGGTCAGAGCATTCACCTGATGTCTCATCAGGTTGGGAATTGAACCCTAAAATGCTACAACCATTAGCATAGTAGTACATGCTCACTAGATTAGCGTTCCATTATTTTTTGTAGTTCCGAAGAAGCGTGTTTCACCTGTTGTAGTTATGATATTTCTCCCCTCCTGTTGTAGGTTTCAGACAAAGGTTCATTGTTTGGTAGAGTGAGCACATCTGGACTTGGGAAAGCAGTGGAGGTTCTGGATACACTGAATGGCAGCATGCCAAGTTTGAGTCCTGGAGGAGGTTTTGTTGGACCGAAAAGACGACTAAGGGGGGGGGGTGAATAGGAGCATGCTCATTTTTCACTTTCACTCCAATAGCTATGGAAGCTATGAAGATCAATATATCAGTACAGCAGAAGACTAGTATTAAATCCAATCCAAAATTCCCAAAGTAAAAGACCAAAACAAAAAAAATCACAAACCCTAATCCAGAGGGCCGGACTAACCGACGGCAAAAGTGCGGACTGACCTCTCTAGCCGGATTGACCTCAGGCAAAAGTGCGGACTGACCTCAGGCTGGACTAACCTCAGTAAAAGTGCAGATCGACCTCAGCCGACTAACCCGTGCAAAAGTACTGGATCGACCTCGTGCACGATGAACAAGACAAACAATTCAAAACCAAAACTCAAATCGGTCTAACTTTTGATCCGTAAGGCCAAACTCCACGAAATTTGAGACACACCTTCTCTAGGATATTAGGAACCTATTCCAATCAAAGATCACAGAGATCGATGCCAAAGTTCCTATATTTTTCAGTTTGAACGAAGTGTGCTCCAAAACCGAGCCAAAATCGAAATATGATCTAGAGACTTGCTCGTGAGTGATTGATGATCAAGATGACCCTAGATGGGTTCCCACATGTCACATCAAGTTAGATCACGGCAAGAAACCAAGCAAAAACTCGCGGATCAAAGAAAGACTTAAAATCATCAAATAGAGAGAAGGAAAACAAAGAAACACATCTTTGAGCAATATTTCCTTGGATTGATTTGATATGGTATTGGTTTACAACCACTCCACCAATGGAGGACAAAGACTCAATACATGAGCACGAAATCAAATCCAACTCTCTAGAACCCTAACCTCCACTAATCCTCTCCCTAAGCAAAACTAGGGTTTCAAAACAATGAAAGGGTTGAAGGGGGTGCAGCCACCTCCCTCCTCTATTTATAGTGGAGGTTTAGACCTTCTAGAAGCATTAACCCTAATGGACTCCCGTTAAGGCCCACACACAAACGGGTCACATACGCACGTATTTTAAAGCGTCGTCTTCATCTCCTCTTGACCTAATCCGCTTCATCATGCGCCGTCTTGCGCCGCGGGTTGACAAAAGATCACTAAGGTGGTATTTGGTAAAATTACCAAAATACTCCTTCTTGATCTTTTTGCAAAGACCGAGTCCCATCTTCGTGAAGCACCTCCATGCTTCGTCACGTGTAGGTTGATCCAACGACTCTCATCATGTCGGCAAGTCTCTCCTATCCGGCTCCCATCGAAACCACCATGGCACTTGCACCGACCCCGTGCCGCTTGATCCAACCCGTCGCATCGAACTGCCCGTTCGGTCACCTTTGTCCCTTTTGCGCCATGCTTGACTCCATTGACTTCACCCGGCATCCCCGATCGTTCTGGACCTCAGTTCTCCAAGCTTAGTCCCGATCATCCTCGCCGTTGACCGTCATTGACCTCAAAGCAACCTGCACAACAATAGACAAAGAAATCGATTTTGGGAACAAGTTCTTCACAACTTGACCCATGTTAGTCAAAACATGCATCATGCAACACATATGGCATAAAGCCCATGAATTTTACCTAACCCAACACTCATCGCCACTTTTGGCCGATGATCAACAAGAAATCGGTCAGACCGCCATTGAATGGCCGGTCTGATCGCGCCCCCAATGCCGGTCTGACTGCACCTGCCTGACAGCATTCCAAACTTCGACGAAAACGCGTGTTTTGACGAACCAAAAACGACATTGCCAATTGTAACATCATCCTAAGATCATGAGCATATCCCAATGATATCCACAATAACGGTCTGACCGCTGGCCGATCTGACCGCGCCCCCAATGCCGGTCCGACTACACCTGCCTGACAGCATTCGAAACTTCATGAAAACACGTGTTTCGACAAACTGAAAACGACATTGCCAATTGTAACATCATCCTAAGATCATGATCATATCCCAATGATATCCACAGGTTTTGTGTTGGGGGTGACAACAAAGGGGAACAAAGTATTGATTCTTGTGTTTGAGGTTGCAAACACAATAGTCAAGTGCATGAGCCTTATGCAGTCTTTGTCCAAAGAGAACCTAAAATATTTGAGGGAGACTATCTTCTAAGAAGAAGGCGTACAACGCTTAGTTTCTAGCGATATGGACGAGTTGATGAATGAATCTAGGAAGCACAATGCCCATCAGACAAGCTGCTTCGATGTGCAAACAAGTAGTGCTATTAATTTGTGTACTGATGTTGTCTCCACACCTCCAAAGTAAAATAGCTCGTATTCCTCAATCATATCTTCAGTACTCATTCCTAGATTTGCTTTCCCATTTGATTGCCTCATACTGAACTCCACCAATAAGCCCACCAAGTCATAATTGCTGGTTTCACCATTTTTAATAGCCCTGTCTTGCGCTGAGCATGATCCTATACAGCGCTTCTCGCTCGAGCTGTCGCCGTCGTACAACCACGCACCTGTATGTACCGTTGTAATTTATCCTCAGCACGGTGCGCAGATGCTGCTCAAGAGGCTCTGAACAATACATCGTCTCGTCGTCGTCATCACGCGGAGACGAGAAATATACGTACGTGTCTTGGCCAAGGTGTCCAAATAAGAAGTAAGGGAGTTGAAGGACCAGGATATAATGGTAGCGAGATAGTACGGACGCACATGTACGGTTCAGCTTTGCGAGATGAAGCCTGATAGGCTTTTCGTGTTTGCTTATTAAAATATGTATTTCAAGTCGCATGTACCAAAATATTCCAACCGAGTTGGGAGGCGTCAACAGCTGCCTCAAATTGGACGGCCTTGACGCCAAAGTCCAAACAGCAAACCCACGTGCTTTGCCAAGTGCTGTGGCCATGCATTACACCAGTTATACTATGTGAACATTGCACAATAGCTGCCTACGGTGCAATCTACGAACAGGAGCAGCACGATAGGAACAACACGTTACAGAATGATACGTGAGTAAAAGCGGCTGGGTTCTCACGATAGCCCAAAGCCCGTCAGAATTTCACTCCCAACATCCATAACTAATCAAAGCCTTATTACATCGGCAGGCACGTGAAAATTTAGAAGTAGTGAATGATAATTGATAAGTACTATGACGATGCTATGGTCATATTTCCCTGAGCTTAATCTGCGCCCCATGCATCGGACTCAACATTACCACGTTATGCGGCGCGTGAGTATACGACGGTGCGAGCTCGAACTCAAAGCGCTGAAGGATCATGCACAGCGCCATCTTGGCCTCAAGCAGCGCGAAGTTCTGACCGATGCAGATGCGCGGCCCCCAGCCAAACGGGAGAAACGCGCCCGGGTCCTTGGACGCCTTGGAGATCCCCTCGGCGAACCTCTCTGGCCGAAACTCGTGCACGTCGCTTCCCCAGATGTTCGGGTCGTGGTGGATGAGCAGCAAGGGCAGCTCTATGATCACGCCGGCGGGGTACGTGACGCCTCCGATCTCCATCTGCTTATAGGTTTTCCGGACGAACGCAACGGCCGGCGGGTACAGCCGCAGAACTTCGTAGAGGATCATGGTCACCTGCACCACAGGTTAGCAAGACTATAACTTCCGTTGCGCGGTCGTTGTTGCAATGAAATCGAGTAATTAGTGTGTACTCACGGTTTTGACGCGATTCAGGCCTTCAAATTCAGGTTTGTTTTTCCCAAATAGGCCCAGGACCTCGTCCCTTGCACGGTCCTGCCACTCCGGGTGCATGCTTAGTACGACCATCGTCCATGTGAGCAGTATTGATGTCGTCTCCATTCCTGCAAAATAGAACATCTTGCATTCCTCCACGACCTCTTCAGTTGTCATTCCCAGGCTGGATTGACCATTCTCGTCTGTGTGTCTCATGTTCGCCTCTAGCAACAACCCAAGTAAGTCATCTTTCGTGCACTCGCCTTCTTTCATAGCTTGCATTCTTTTCCCAATTAGACCTCGTAGAATTGATTCTATCTCTCTATTAATTTGATGCATTCTTCGGTTGTTTTTGGTAGGCAAGGACCTGAAAATGGCATACCCCCTTTCATTTCCAGTACAAACGAACTAAGAGCACTAGAAGGTATTTTCCGATCACGAAATAACCGATTGATCGATTTTACTGTTGCAAAATGGCCCTCATTGTTAAATAGTAAGTGCTAATGAAGTTTAACTAGTACTAACTCACATGTAACCGGGAATGACAATCTTCTGAACGGTTGCCATGAGGCGCTCAGCTTGCTCGGACTGCAGCTGGAAAATCGTTCTTCCTTCAAGGTAGCTGCTGCCGAATGCAGTGCGAGAAATGACATCTCCGGTGAGGCTCCGGAGCTCCGGCCAGACATCCACCTCGCACGAACCGTCAGAACCAAGGGACTGCGTCCATTTGCCGACAAGATCTTCGCAGCACGCAGAAAACGCCGGCAGCATGAGCTGCAAATCAAGCCATACACTCCAAGAATCAATCACACACTCAAATCACAGTAAACAATTCACAAGCCTGTAAAAAAGATTGAAACTAGTACTGTACGTATGAAATATTTACGTACCTTGAGCTTCTCGAGATGGAATGCAGGGTTGAGGATCCTCCTGTGCTTGACCCACTTCTCGCCCTCGTGGTTGGCGAGGCCATCGGCGAGCAGCTTCGACAGCGCCGGGAACTTGAGCTTCTCGAAGTGACCGAACTTGTTGGAAATCACGTCCCTGGTCAGGTCAGGGTCGGTGATGGTCACCTTGGGGATCGGGCCGAACCAAGAGAAGCACGCCTTTCCGTGCTCCCGGACGATGTTGTAGAGGAACGGCGCGACGTGGGGGCCGATGTCGTGGCAGCGCAGCGGCATAGGCCTCGACCACGCCTCCTTGTTTTGCCGGCCGTAGTCGTTGATATCGCCGGTGAGGAAGCGGTAGGACGTGCCGCAAAGGCCCTGGGCGCGCAGGGCCCGCTCGAGCCGCCGCGGCCGCCACCACAGCCGGTCCAGCAGCCGGGCGGCCTGCCAGAGGAGCACAATGCCCAAGAGACCGTACACCAGGAGGCTCCATGGCACCGAGGCTGGACTCATCAGCGCTCCAAGAACCATTGCTCAATCTCGAGAGAGGTGGGGAAGAAGGACTAGAAGATAGTGCTGGTGGACTTTGACTAGATGGGTACGTTACGGTATTTGGCGGCTGAATATATTCAAGTGTCACTGGGACAGTAGTCACTGGTGACCATTTGTTTAAGGTTCTTGTGGGGTATAATTATGGCACCTTTGGGCATTTCGGTCAACCATGTGACGAATGGCTTGCTTGTAAGGAACTTGGTGGAGAAGAAACATTGACGGGGATGGCCACCCACCATGTGTGGGCTGTTTCGTTGCTGCTTCGTGTTGTCTGTGACCTCATAGATTGCCTGGGCTTGTTTGGAAACTTGGCAGAGTCAGTCCACTGCATAAAACATCAAATAGTAAAGCATAATTGTGAGAAGCCACTTTTTGGTGTGGTTGTGCCGTCGTGGGTATGCACAACTCCACCCACAAAGGTTCAAATTTTGGTACCCACCATTACGCATACGTAATTCAGTAGGAATTTTGTAAGGTCGCGGGTTAATTTTCAATCTCCGTCTTTTTAAACATGTGCTAAAAGAGCACACTTGCATGTGTGTACGTGGTGGTGTGTGCACGCGTGTACGTCTTTCTTGTAATAGCCAAAAAAACATGATCACAATAAACCGCATGGCTGCTAACTAGTATTCAGTCAGTTAGGGGTGGATAACAAGCCAACTCATCTCGGCCAAACTCGTTAAGCAGCATGGCTCGACTTGTTACGAGCAAAAAACGATGCTCGGCTCGGCTCGGCCCGGCCAAAGGGTTTGAGTTGGCTCGTTAGGCTCACTAGGTTGTCGTTCCATTGCAGGTAGAGCGGGCGGGCAGGCTTTGGCCGGTGGAGGAGGGGGCGAGCGCTAGCGAGCTTCGACGTCACTAGTCGCCCGCCAACGCAACGCAAATAAGATGCAGTGATGGGTGCGGTGTTGTGTGACTTGCTTGTGTTGTCTTGAGTGGAGTTGGGTTGGCTTCTCTTGATGGGTTGTGGGTTGGCTAATGGGCATATGAGTTGGGCACTTGGCCTTTTTTACTAGTCTTGCCTGATTGTGTCACCGTGGGCTAGCTTTTAAAAAAAAAATGAGCGTAACGAGCAACTCATGAGTTGGCTCGGCATCGGCTCGTTAAGCAAACGAGCAAAAATGTTTGCTCGGCCTAACTCGCTTGCGACACGAGTTCAAGCCGAGTCATTAACGAGCCGAGCTGACTCGCGAGCTTCGAGGTTTTTTCCCACCTCTATCCACACACATCAAGGGACCATATCCTTCGGTTCGTTTTGACCATAGAAATGAAACTAGGAAAGCAAAATTTATAGGGAGCAACTAGTGCTTGGACGAAAATGAACAATATGTGCAACATTTTTTTTCAACTCTCGCAACATATCAAAGAAGAGGTCAGAAACATTTCAAAGAAGCAACAATTAAATGGTGAAGGCTGCAGCTCCAGCTTTTCCGGGGGATGAGAGCAAACAAACATTCGTGAAGTACATTACGAAATTTTTCAATGAGGCGCAACAGCAAAAAATCCAGCAACAAATTTTTCAGTGAGGCGCAACATCACCCATCATACGCTGCAACAAAAATGAACAACGTGTGCAATATTTTTTTTCCCACCAGTCGCAACATACCTAGAAACAGTCGCAAAACACCAAAACAACTCTAAAATTGTTATGGCAACATCTAAAAGCAGCACAAGCAACATTTGCAAGAAAGGATATGCAACACTCCAAAGTCCAAACGCAACATTTTAAAAAATATTGTTGCAACAATCATAACAAATAGATGCATCATCCCAAATTACTTATTCCAACATCTTGAATGGCTTGCTGCAATATTCACTACTACAAAACAGGCTATAGTAGATGCCCCATCACAGACGGTTCCTTTGGAACCATCGTGTTAGGTCACCCGACCGGGTGGCGCGGGCCGACTATTACAGATGGTATTTTTAGAACCGCAAATGCGTGATAGTCATCTATCACGACGGTTTATGAATAGAACTGCTCAGGAATTATCGCTGCACGGTTCTATTAACAAACCGTCTCGTGATAATCCTCTAATCACGAGACGGTTTTATGTTACAACCGTCAGGTACTATCACGTAGGTTCTACATAAGAACCGCTCGTGATAGTTGTTATCACTGACGGTTCTTAATAAGAACCGCTCAGTGATATCTCTACCTCGACACATCCCGCCGCCAAGATCGCCGCCAGGTTCATCGCCAGATCGCTGCCTGTGGTTCATCAAGGCCAGACCGCCGCCTCTCGCCATCGCTTTGGAGCAACCTCGCCTCGCCGGCTCCACTTAGATCTGCTCCAACATACTGCTGCTCCTCCCAGCGCCACACTTCAAGCCGATGGGATGAGGAGCTCCTACTATGGGCAAATAGATATAGTAACTTCACCTCCAAACTTTTTTTTTTTCATTTTGGAATTTTTCATATATATAGCCAAACAACATGGCCACCGCTTACATAAAAAGATTAAAAACTAGAAACCTATCTAGTGGCGGAGGTAGGTCGCTATCTCCGCCTTCAATACTTCAGAGGCGGCGCGCCGGGCGGACGGTTCATGATCGAACGAAGCTCGAAATGCGCCCACCCATCGACGCGCTGCTCGAGTGTCTCCCAAGACCTCGGACTATTGAACCAATAAGAATTGAGCCCATAGGCTCTCTTCTCTTCTTGAGGGTCTCGGCCTAGTCGACTCGACGCTTCACGCCTCGACAAGCAGCCCAAGTGACAAGAAGCCTCCCGAGACGCAACGCTGTTTTGGAGGACCACGCCGACGACGCGTAAACTCGCCGAAAGTGGGAGATCACCGAAGACACGGCGGAGGAGGATGTCAAGACGGCGGAAGGTGGCGCCACCCGCTTCCAAATTCTTTCGACAGAGGAGTGAAGACATTGTTGAAATAGTGTTCTTCCGCAAAGACGATTCAACGATAGCGAGAGAGGTGCGTGTATGCAGTCGCGGTACGTAAGAGGAGGCAGCCATTTCGCTTTTGTGGAGAAAGGGGATCAAGGAGGTTGTGTGAAATACATTGTAGAAGGGACACATCTATATATAGAACAAGTTCTTTAAAGTCGGAACGGGAGACGAAGAGATATTTGGGGAGTCAGAGCGACGTTGGAAAATGAAGAGATGAAGCCGCCGTGTGATCGTGAGACGAAGAGACACATGCGGAAAATGAAGACGAAGAGACACGGGAAAATGAAGAGAGTTATCACTGCACGGTTCCGTAGTATAACCGCTCAGGAAAGGAAGCACGACGGTTTTATTTAAAAACTGCTCAGGATACGTTTATATCACGCACGGTTCTATTATAGAACCGTCGTGATATTATTATCGCTGCAGCGGTTCTCATGTAAACCGCCTGTGATATACTTTTTATAAGGCGGAAACGCTAGGTTTTGCTCTCACTTGTCACTTCCTCTCGCGCCTTAGGCTCTCGCGCTGCTTGCCTCCTCTAGGGTTTAGGGCCAGTAGTTCACCCACGACCACGACCTCGGCGCCGCCTCGACATTGGCGCCCTAGCCTCTGTGCCGCCCGACCTCGGCGCCTTCAACCTCGGTCTTTGGCGCCCCGACCTCGGTGCCCCCGACCTCGGCGCTGACCTCGGTGCAGCTGCCTTCGACCTCGGCGCCCTGCTCACCTCCCGGCCAGAAGCCCGACGTCGCCGCCTCGACCTCGACGCCCGTCCTCCTCCCCTGTCGGCCTCCTCCCTCAGACCGGCCTTCTCCTCGCGCCCGTCCTCCTCCCGTGTCGGCCTCCTCCTTGCACCGTGAGTTCTTGTGCGGCATCCTCTCTGTGAGTATTGCTCCTCCGTGGCGATTCGCTTTGTTGATCAATGGGCTTTGTTGACATGCTCGTGATGAACTCGTCTTATAATCGAGATTCAATGTGATAGTTAGTTCATACTTGAGCTCTATTGTATTACTTGCTATGTCAATATGATCTAATGTTAATTGGTTACTTTCGATTGAGCTCATCATTCTGCTGTAAATTGATCGGTGGGCTTTGTTGACATGCTCGTGATGAACTCTGTCTTTATAATCGAGATTGAATGTGATAGTTAGTCCATACTTGAGCTCTATTGTATTACTTGCTATCATCAATATGATCTACTATTAATTGGTTACTTTTTGTTGAGCTCATCGCTCGCTGTAAATTGATCGATGGGCTTTGTTGACATGCTCGTGATGAACTCGTCTTATATCGAGATTGAATGTGATAGTTAGTTCATACTTGAGCTCTATTGTATTACTTGCTACTATCAATATGATGTATCGTTAATTGGTTACTTTTGCTGAAAGCTAGTTATTCTAATTCTTCATGTTCGTTCTATTGAGAGTATTGAGTTTTTAGTTGGTAATCTAATGACTAGTTTGTGATTCTTCTAGTAGTCTCAGATGAGCTCATTCAACTTTTCATTTGCCATCTTGATCTCTATAGTCAACCTCTGCTTGATCGAAGTTTAATCTGTTTTTGCTAACAGCTTGAGATCATTTGATGCTTAAGCAAAGTATTGTTTAGACACTACTACGTAAATGCTAATATCGACGCCGATCACGCATTTGCTCATCGAAACCGCTCAGATAAACACAATCTCGCACGGTTTTGTTACCCACCGTCGTGTTATTCTCCGCGCTTAAAACCGCTCAGGAAGATGTCATATCACGACGGTTCATGTTTGGAACCGCTCAGGATACTTCACGACGGTTCCAAACATGAACCGCTCGTGATATTACACAATATCACGCAGACGGTTTGTTTTAGAACCGCTCAGGATACTTCACGACGGTTCCAAACATGAACCGCTCGTGATATTGCCCAATATCATAGAGACGGTTTTGTTAAAACCGTCCGTGATAATTAACTCACCACAGACGATATATATATATAGCTCCGCCTCCCGCCAAAACAGATATAGTCTTCTTGATCTCCATATCTCTAGGCGCCACGATAGGTCCATCGCTGTTCGCGTCGGCTTGAGTACATCGCCTCACCTCACCGAGCCGCCTGGTCCATTTGATTGTATATTGTCGCCGAGGAGCTTGCCGCCGCCGCCTGCTCACCGATCGACGACCCACCGCGCTTTGACCTTCCCCGACTTTCATTGACACCTTCCTCGTGATCGAGGTGAGATATCAAGCATAAGCATCCTTTAATTTGAGTAGTTTCAGCGCACGCCAAATCGCTAGTTTCAGCGCCCATGGGACATCGTCACCGTCGGTTCGCCTCAGCGAGACCTTAGGGCCGAGAGCCACGACTATATAGCAATGCGATGTCACCCCTAAGCCCAGCTTTGAGCTTCAAATTAATTAATCCTACTGCTTTTTAATCATTTAGTTAATAAACTAACGAGTCTATGACATGTGGGATCGCCATAGATTTTATAAATAAAATCATGAAATAAAAATGAGTCACCGACAAGTAGGGCCCACATGTAAGTTAATAAAATCCAAAAATGTAAAAATGAAAAAATCATAATTAAGCCTCGTAAAATACGCTTTGAAAGTCATCACCCTTTTATTTATTTTCGTGGTTTTCAATACGAACCGTGTGATGGACCAAGTCGATGTACACCGAGAACCGTGTGAGTGAAGAGTACATTAATGGCGGTTTGCTTTTACAAGAGCCGCCGAGGAGGATATGTTGAATAAGGCGGAATATATGTATCGTCCATGCATTGATCGCGAGAATCAAGATGTTTAACAACCGAGCGCAGATCGAAGCACACTTGATTCAAGGGGTTTCAAAAGGGTTATACATGTTGGACCGACCACGGTGAAGAGCATATTATACAGAAGTCAACGATATGCATATTATACAGAAGTCAACGATATGCGCCGAATGTCGATTGTGGTTCCGATTCGGATAGGATGCACGATGACAATCTAGATCGAGATGCTTCATGATGCGTATGGAACCGTGATGAGAGGGAGTATGTTCAATTCCGGCGTGATGGAGGACTCAGAGAAACCTTTGTTCCGGCCGCAAGTCGGAATACACAAGGTTGTCATCCGTGCTTAAACCGCTGAAATTGAAGGCAAGCAACGGTTGGTCCGACAAGAGTTTCACTTGAGTCATTAGGTCTCTTAGCGGACATGCTTCCTGAGGGAAATGAGTTGCCCAAAACCACCTACAAAGCCAAAAGGTTCTTTGTCCATTGGGAATGGAAGTAGAAAGAATACATGCATGTCCGAACGATCAGATCCTCTACCGTAACGAGTATACAAACATGCATGTATGTCCGTGTGCAACGATCCCGATACAAGCGTAAGAAGCAATCGATGACGACGAGGAATCGAGGTGAAGAAAGGACCTCTGCTAAGGTGGCGTGGTATCTTCTGTAATTCCCGCTTGAAGCGGTTTTTATAACCCAAAGAATGCAAAATCGTCAGATTGGCACTCAGAGGAGCGTAAGAATGACGGAAAGTTAAGACACCCGCCGATTCCGCCCAAAGGAGAAACATCGATAGGAGGTTTGCAGACTTCGCAATGAACCGAGGAATATAAGGTTTGGATTGAGTACAGATGGAATGAATCCTTTCGTAATATGAGCAATGACATAGCACTTGGCCCGTGGACGCTCAGATCTACAACCTTCCTCCTTGGTTGTGTATGAAGCGGAAGTATATTTTGTTGTCGATACTTATCCAAGGGCCAAGCAACACGGGAATGATATTGATGTGTACCTAGCACCATTGATGGAAGATCTAAAATACTGTGGATTGAAGGGTGCGTGTATGGGATGCGTATAAACGAGAGAACTTCACTTTCGTTCCTTGTTGTTATGCACCATAAATGATTATCCCGCCTTGCTAATCTGTCGGGCCGAGTACAAAAGGGCCAAAGCTCAGACTCACCGCTTAGATGATACCAGAGTGTGTGGCTGAATCACTCGCAAGAAAACCGTGTACATGCGTCATCGAGGTTCCTTCGAGGGCTCACCCATACCGCAGATGAAGAAACAATTGACGGAGAGAAGGAGGACAATTCAGCTCCAAGGCATTTAAGCGAAAAGAGGTCTATGATATGGTTAAGGATTTAGATGTTGTGCTTGGAAAGGGATGTAAATCGAGGACAAGTAAGAAGAACATGTGGAAGAAGAGATCAATATTTTGGGACTTACCTTATTGGGAGCACCTAGAAGTTCGCCATCGTGATCGACGCCATGCATGTAGAAAAGAATGTATGTGATGACTTGATTGGTCTCTTCATCAACATTCGTGACAAAACAAAAGATGGTGTCAACGCACGGCTTGACTTGGTTGATATGGACATCGACTGAGTTAGCACCAACAAGGACCGATAAAGGACGAACGTATTTTCCCCGCTTGTTACACTCGCCCAAGGCCGAGAGAACCGAATCTGCGCTTGCTTGCATGGCGTGAAAGTTCCGTCCGGTTACATTCGCCAACATGAAGAAACTTGTTTCGATAAAAGATTTGAAGTTAATTGGCATGAAGTCTCATGATTGTCATGTGTTGATGACACAAATGCTCCTGCTGTAATTAGAAGTATTTTGCCGATCAAGGTCCGAGAGACAATCATGAGGGTGTGTTATTTTTTAACACAATTGCTCGAAGGTCATCGATCTCGAAGGACTAGATGCTCGCAGACGAGGTGGTGACGACACTATGTGATCTTGAGATGTATTTCCCTCCGCGTTTTTCGATATCATGGTCCATCTCATTGTTCATATTGTGAGGAGATAAAGATGTGCGGGCCCATGTTCCTACGTAGCATGTACCCGCTCGAGAGGTTCATGGGAATTCTCAAGTCATATGTACGAAATCGATCTCGCCAGAGGGCAAGATCGCCGAAGGTTATGCAACCAAGAGGTCATTGAGTTCTCGCCGATTACATGGCTCAGGTCGAACCGATAGGTGTGCCTCGATCTCGCCATGAGGGGAGGCTCGAGGGTATCGGGACCATCGGAAGGAAAGCAATCACTCCAAATATGGATGCGTATGCTCAAGCCCATTTCACTGTCTTGCAACACATGACTGAAGTGTCCCCGTATATCGACCAGCACAAGGACGTGCTTCGGCAACAGAATCCGCTGCGGCCAGATGTTTGGATCACGAGACAACACAACAGACGGTTCAACCAATGGTTGAAGGAGCGACTTGCTAGGAGCTCGTCAAGTGATATGCTGACATGGTTGGCAAAAGGGCCAACATTTACAGTTGTAACATGGCGAGGATACGACATAAATGGGTACACATTCTATACGCAGCTCGGGATATAAAAAGCACTAACTGTAACAGCGGTGTCCGTGATAGATGCATTCAAGACCGATAATGAGGAGCTCCTACTATGGGCAAATAGAGGAGATATGGGAGCTCGACTACGTGCTTTTCAAGATCCCCTATTTGGTGCCGTTGGGTCCATCTCCCACGGTGAAGGTCGACAAGCACGGCGTCACTACCGTGGACCTTTAACGTGTCGGATACAAAGACGAACCGTTCAGATCAAGCTAACCAAGTTGTTCAAGTCTTCTATGTTACCGAATCCCAAGCAAATAAGAAGCGCCACGTAGTTCTTCATGGAAAAAGGAGGATTGTCGGAGTTGAGAATGTAGTGGGACGAGGAAGAATACAATCAATTTGACGAGTTGCCTCCTTTCGGAAGCGGCATAAGGGTCGAGGAAGAAGAACATGACTAAACTAGCTACATACGCGTCGATCATCATGAAGGGCTAATTTTTAAAGATTAATTGAACAATGTGTGTATATGTACTATATACATTACGATGATCATGGTTAATTTTAGTTCATTTGAGTTAATTAATTGAGATTTGTACTGTGAAATGGATGTGATTGTTTCTCAAATGAATGTGAATTGGATATACATGTACTTGTTGTCTTTTCTGCTTGTTTCAGAGGGCATGGCTAGCATTTCCTGAGGCTAGCCAATAAGCGTAAACGATCTAGATATTAACCAATACAAAATAATATCACAGACGGTTTGAACTACAGACCGTCTCACATGTGTATCACAGACGGTTGTTTATTAACACCGTCTGTGATACATCATATATCACAGACGGTTCTAACTTAGAACCAAATGCATATACTATCACGCATTTGTTCTAAATTAGAACCGCTCGTGATAACATATCATGCGGTTGTTTATTAAAACCGCTCGTGATTCATCAATATCACAGACGGTTGTTTATTAAAACCGCTCAGGATACATCACATATCACGAGCGGTTCTAAGTTAGAACCGGCAGGATAGGTATCACTGACGGTTCTAATTTAGAACCGTCTGTGATGTCCATCCCTATTTACATTCGGACTCTAGCTAGGGTTTGCTGCTACCGCCACTCTCAAACGATTAAGTTTCTCAACTCCTCTCGCTCCTCCTCCCCGAGCCCGTCGCCACTGCGTCCTCGACGCCGCCTCCTCGAGCCCGGCGCTACTCCTCCCCGATCCCGCTGACGCCGCCTCCTCCTCCGGCCAAGGCCCCCCCGAGCCCGCCGAGCCTCCTCCTACTGACCCACCGAGCCCGCCGCCTCCCTCCCCGAGCCGCGCCTCCCCCTTCGACGCCCGCCTTCCCAGATCGCTGCTCCGCTCGTCCTTCTCCTCGACGCCTAAAGGTAACCAATGCCGAAGTTACCGATCGACCCCCAGGCCCCTTTCCCTAACTATTTCTATCAATAATCTGTCATGGTCCTTCATGATAATTGTACTTGTTTTAGGAATTTGTATTTGTTCTAGTCAGTTATTCATATGGTATTTGTTTTGATATCGCCATCGAATACATTGCAATGTGGTGTGTTGGGCTTGAGATGAATGCTCTGTGATGATAATAGTCTTGTCTTGAAATTGTTTTGATAATCGGGTTTGTACTTGAGCTCTAATTGGAATGCTTACTCTACATCTGATAGCAATATCAAAATGTTAAATCTTAGCTTTATGTTGATTTCATTTGTTCACATGATGTTCTATTTCTTGTGAAGATGTCTTCCGCTCATTCTGAGTCAGCCGCCTCATGTGTCCGATGATGCACCATCCTCTCGAACAATATCCAACCGCGTAGAAGAAGAGGAATATCGAAAAGGCCCACGGCCGATTTACCATCACGGAGGTCGATCACCGGGACCCCTATCAATCCTCGCCGAAAGCAAATGCCGATTCCGGAGAATGGTGGAATAGTTGCACGGAACGGTCAAGATCACCTACGATTCGTGGAAGGTGGTGCCCGACCATTGAAAATCGCCAGGCCGACGGAAATTCTTGCATCGCTCGAGATCCCAGAGAACTCCCCGACTCCGGCGACGACACGCGCTGCTACAAGCGCAAAGCGTGGAAGAACTTCAAGAGCACGCTTGTCAAGAACTACGTGGAGAAGGATCTGCCGCCTTCCACAAGTATCTATTATTGGAAGAGTCTGGCCGAAGTTTGTGGCGAAGAAGACGACAGATGAATTTAAGAGTGAAAGTGCGGCGACATGACCCTCCAGCAAAAACAAGCACCCCTACGCACTCGCACCATGGGTATGCGGGTAAAGCCCGATATGGAGGGATCAGAACAAGAAAAGCGGTTTGAATCTCTCCTCGCTATTTTCGAGATCACCGATGCGCTGGCCGACGGTGGTTATTTGCGAGGTTAGCTATTCGACCACGGGAAGTGTACTTTCCAAACCTCAAGACCGTGAAGTGTCCCAACGCCGTAAGATATCGAACTACCTAGTTTGTAATTACTCCATAACTTCATAGGAAGTGAAATGACATGTCGGGCTATATTGCGATAATATTGAGCACACAATCTTCCCAAGGCTCATTCCAGCAGATAGGGAGAAGATATACTCTCTGCCCTAGGAAACGATGAGCATCCGGTCGCACGAGAGGCGCCGGTGTTTTTGTTACATGGGAACAATGGTTCCAAGCGACAGAGGATCGCATCGAGTAGGAGGAGAGCCAAAGCCGAGCACGATGCAAAGCTACGAGAGGATCTTCGCATCCTCGAGATGAGCTCTTTGAAAAAATCAGAGCGAGGTCGGTGAAAAAGTCACCAATCCTTTGAGGAAAGGATTCGTATGCTCGAGCAAAAGCAAAGAAGAGACTTTTGAGGAAAGGATTAGGGATTGCAAATGCCAAGTCGGTTGGAAGCCCTCGCCCTACTATACCGCTAGCTAGCCCCCAAACATCCGAGTAGTCAAGCGTCCAACCCTAACCCTACCACAATAGGTGATGACAGATTTTCCGTCGATGACATCCGTAATAATTATTATCTCTCGAATGCTCAATCCATTCATAAGCTTTGTTGGAGTAGCTAATTTTGTACCGCTATGTACGAGGTGGCTACGGCGCAAGCTCCAAGTGAGATATGTCTCTGTTGCCCTAGATGTTGCTTGGGGCGGTGTATCCATCCAAGTCGGAGCTTTGGTGCACGGTGCAAATCTAGCTCCGTGTTTCGCAAAAGTGAATGTGGACGGTGTTTGTGCCAATTTCGAGGTCCGCCCCATTGAAAATTCCCCAAACGATGAGGTCATGACTCTAGGGCAAGCCGTTGGAACATTCATCCAAATGGCCCAAGGAGGACATCCGCTCGAGCTACTGCGCCCGGTGTCAACTTCACGGAATGTCTCAGAACGGCATCAAGTCCACGGACTGTCGCACCGGCTACTCTGACCGACATGGCAAGGGCCCGCAGATCACATGCATCTACACTCGTGCTCAATCGACTCTTGTGAAGTCGACCTATACAAAGCGAGGCAGCAAGGGCAAGGGCAAATCAAGACGATCGAGTCTTCTCGATATCCCTTCTTGCCGCTTGGTCGGAAATACAAGCCAAAGTAGCCGTTGCTCGAGAAGTTAGACAGCCCTACCCTAGGAATTTGGATTGCACGGAATTGCATGCATGGTACATGGAGCACCCAACAAGCGGTTGATCAACGATGCTCGGGTGTCACCGTCAAGTTCAAGGAGCATCATTTTAACCACGTATCAAGACGCCGTCTTCACGGTGACCTTCGACGACTTGTTCTGTCTCTTCAACCT
The DNA here is from genome assembly GCA_036346405.1 of Phyllostachys edulis. Classification (NCBI taxonomy): domain Eukaryota; kingdom Viridiplantae; phylum Streptophyta; class Magnoliopsida; order Poales; family Poaceae; genus Phyllostachys; species Phyllostachys edulis. The sequence continues at coordinate 57,745,947 of CM070546.1, read as the reverse complement.
CGACGAGCTCGACGCCTCAATCATACGATGTCGACATCGTAAGTGTGTACAATCACGGTCAATGTTAGTGTAATATCGATAAATGTTATATATAACTCCTAGCTTTTGTATAATAGATACATGATCCGTGAAGCCGAAAGAAGGAAATCACCGGTAGGTTTCTCGACCCACACGTTGTCTCCGAGCAAAGCATCACGGCTAATGCAACATTCGCCGAGAATTACGTTATAGATTTTTTCATGGCTCACCGCAACAAGGAATTCATACTTTTGCCCTACAACGTAAGTAAGTAGTGTTGCACCACCGCTATACTTAATGTTGATTTGTACTTTATAAGCAACACCTAACTTAGGTTTAATGACCATGCCGACATACTGTGTAGGTTCCATTGGATTCTAATTGTAATTATACCAAAAGAAATACGTAATATACCTAGATTCCCTACAGAGGGCCACCACAACTTCACAACTATCAGGAGTTTAATCATCGTAAACACATTTCCTCCATAGAAACTCTATTGTAGTCTTTCCTTCCTTTGCAATGGCTAAGGCTAACTTCTTGGAGTCACGAGGGTGTTCGACGTGTTACATGCTAGAGGATGGAATATCAAGGGAAGGACGCCGCAACATGATCAAACATTCCCGGTGACTTGCTAGCTAGTACACATTAATCCTATATAACACTTCGTAGCAATGCCTCTTGAACTAACCAATTCTATTTTTGCGGTGCCAAAGAATCACGGCATAACGTCTGTGGATACTATGTTTGCCACAACATGCAACTACTCGTCGGTTCGCGATCACCAATGATCCTCGGGTTTGTCAATCTTTCAACAATTATTTCATATATACTTACCAATTTATATAAGCCCGAATTTAACCTTCATATCGACAAAGTTGCAAACATCATTAAATCTGCGTTGGAACAGAGCGAGCTCATAAAAATTCGATCACACCTTGCGGCATTCCCTAATGACATGTGTCATAAATCCAAATGGGAGTTTCCACAGGTGTAGCGATTGAACTTGATTGAGATAGATTGAACATAATGGTACATGTGTGTAAATTAATGTACATTAATGGTTAATTTTAGTTAATTGATTTGTGAATTGGATGTGTGCTTGTTTCGAAATGAATGCAATTTTGATGTGCTTCGAAATGAATGAGAATTGGATGTGCTTGTTTCAGAGGGCATGGCTAGCATTTCCGAGGCTAGCCAATAAGCGTAAATAGATTAAGCAATGCAAAGACTACCACAGACGTGCATCAGATGAAAATGTCAGGATAGTCGATTACCACTGAGCGATGCCGTAGATGAAACCGTCGTGATAGTCGACTACCGCGAACGATTCAGATATGAAACCGCTGCGTGATAGTCCACTATCACGAGCGGTTTCATATACGCATCGCCGAAATGCGTGGTAGTCGATCATCACGCACGGTTTCATCTACGCATCGTCTGTGGTAATCGATCATCACGCACGGTTTCATCTACTGCATCGTCAGGTAGTCGATCATCATCGCGACGGTTTCATCTGACCGCCGCGCGGTAATCAATATCACGCACGGTTTTATCTCTGCATCGCTCGTGGTAATCGACTATCACGAGCGGTTGCATCTGCTGCACCGTCGTGATAGTATAGTATTACTGAGCGGTTCGAGAACCGTCTGTGATGACCATTAGCATTATCGACCCATAAACTCGGGCGGCTCCACTAACCGCCTCGTGATGGCGTTTTTGAACCGTCTGTAAAGGCCTTTTCTGTAGTAGTGAGAGCTTATAGTTTGAATTTATATTATCATATTCATTTAATGAAGAGTATAGACAATAGGATTGAGATGGCAAAGACTTGTTCTTTAACTACTCTCCTTCTAAGAGCACATAATATCATCAATCAATATGTTGGAATAGTGTACGTGTAATCGTTAATCTCTAGACCTTTTATTGGTGAGAGTTTAATCCGGGCGGTTCTTATTAAGAACCGCTGTGATTCCTTTGCATTTGCTTAGAGAAACCGGTGGATTAAGGAGTGTTAAATTCTTTAGGAATTATGCTTTAATGCTAATTAATTTTGTTGGGATTAATTCTGAAATTTTGCTTGATTCTATTTTGTTTCTATGTCTTTATTAAAGGCTAATCTTACGTACATGAAGCATTAAACCTTTGCTTAGCATTTTCTTCGTCGATCTGACACACTTGAGTGTACCTTTGCTTCATGCCAATCCTCCACGGCATGAAGCAAATGGTACACTCCAAAGGTGTCTGCTCGATGAAGTAGGCTCGAGCAAAGATAGGCTCGGCAAAAGATTTGTATCACTAGTTTCTATCTATACAAAGATCACAAGAGAAGCTGGTGGATTAAGGAGTGTTAGAATAGGAGCAGGGAGGCGGTGAGCCCTAAAGCATTAAACCTTTGCTTAGCATTTTTTTCGTCGATCCTAACACACTTGAGTGTACCTTTGCTTTGTGCCAATCCTCCACGGTACAACGCAAATGGTACACTCCAGTGTGTCAACTTTTCATTTGCCATCTTCATCTCTATAGTCAACCTCTGTACTTCTTCCTGAGATTAATTGTTTCATATTTATGCTGGAATGTTAGTAGTCTGTATGAGCTCATTCAACTTTTCATTCGCCATCTTGATCTCTATAGTCAACCTCTGTACTTCTTCCTGAGAGCAAGTAAGTGAGATGGCAGAGGCACCGTCTTCGCCACTGTCACCGATGCCGCAGATGGAAGAGGCGCCAACGAGGCCGCCAACACCGAGCCCGCAGATGGAAGAGGCGCCAACGAGGCCGCCGTCACCGTCGACGGTAATGACACGGAAGCGAGATGGCAGAGGACAATCGAAAATGCCTACGGCCGATCGGGTCATCACGGAGGTCGGTGACTTTAGGGTCCCTCCGAGTCCCAAGAGATCGTGGCCGAGATTCGGACCATCTGTGGGATACTTGTAAGGAACGGGTCCTCATCACCACACCAATGTGGAAGGACTCGACGAAAGAAGCGAAGGCGCTTGTGTGGGACGTAACTTTCAGAGAAGTTCACTATTCCGTAGCACATGTGCCACACGCGGCGACGGACGGCGATGCTCACGATGGGTAAATCGTGGAGGACCTTCAAGAGCATTCTTGTCACGGCACGTGAACACGGGTCGACGCCTTGGCGTAGTCTGATTCTTGATGCGGGAAGCATGGGACACCTTTGTGGCTATGAAAACGACGGCCGAATTTAAGGAGCAAAGTGCGGCGCACAAAGCTCTCTAGACACGAAACACTCACCCGCACAGACTCGGCACCGCTGGGTACACGGGTAAATACGAGGAATGGGCGGCGGAGAAGGAGAACCCGTTTCCTGATGTCATAGACCCGCGTTCCCTAAGCTGGTTAAAAGCGAGGGCAAAAGTCTCGTCTTCGGGTAGCATCTCCTTCACAAACCCGGCAGACCAGGAAGTGTCCCAACGTGTGGTAAATATGTCGAACTACTAAGTTGTTAATAAGTCCATAACTTCATAGTGCCTAAAATAACGTGATGACCTCTTGCAGCGTGACTTGACTGCCCAAGCTTCCCAAGGCTCCTTCCATGCGAGCGAGGAAAAGGATATACTATCTACGACCTTGGGAAACAAGGAGCACCTGGTCGCACGCGAGGCCTTGGGGTTAACGCATCTTGGAGTCATGGATTCGTGGACGACTCATCGCACGTATAGGACTAGGAAGAGATCCAAGGCGAGCACGACAACCGCTTGGTACAGATGATTACTAACCAATTTCAAGTACAGATGGCAAGATTGCAGAGTCAAATGGATATACTCATGAGCGGTGATCGTAAGCCACCCCCGCTAATTCGGGAGGCGGTCCTCCTCGATGTCGGAGTAGCGTCGGCGTCACAAGATAATTGTGAACATGACGACGTCCGACACCGATAGACGACATCAAGGTAACGTACATCTATGGAATGCACCAAAGATAGACCTATAGGACGCCTTAGCTAATTGCGTGATCGCTTTGTAGGAGCCGACGCCTGTAAGCTCCAAGTGAGGATGGATGGGTCCTTTGTATTGAAATTGCAGCAGGGATGGTGTATCCATACGAGGAAGGGCGGTCAAAGACGGTGCCCACCGGGCGCACGGTTATGCCAGGTCCGTGGATATGGTACATGTCAATTTCGAGCCATCCACCAAGATTTGCCCGAATGAAGAGATCACAACACTAGGGATGCCGTCCTCTCTTTTATCCAATGGCCCAAGAAGGACATCGCTCGACCCAAAGAAGGCTGCGATCCGACACGACCATTCCTCCCCAACGGACCTCGATGACTCCACCTCATGTTTCGCCTCGAAGGCCACCTCTTCGATTCCCGTGGAGAAGACGCCAAGGAACAAAGAAAAGCGCCGTCAGACGGTTCCCAAGTCGTCTCACAAGAAGACGCCAATCGCTAAGGCCAAATCGAAATCGACGAACGTTATAGCGCCTCCCAAGTCCGGAAGTCCGCGATACTCGAACTACAACATCGAAAACCGCAGTTCGACGCAGATAATGCACGCTGGATATGCTTGTCGCTTTACATGCCCGGTACTTGAACAAGACCCAAAAGAAGGGTTGCGATCATCGAATCACCATTAGATACGAGGACAAGCATTTCTTCAACGGACGAGGTACTTCGTCGTGGGCTTCAACGACTTATATGAACTATTCAACCTCGCTGGCCTCGACGTCTCTCTTCTACGATGTTGACATCGTAAGTGCGCATAATCAAGTTCTACATTCATGTAATACCGATAAATATCACAACTCATTGCTTATGTATAGATACATCTTTGAAAAATGTCAGGGAATGGAAAGAACGGGTGGGTTTCTCGACCCACATGTGGTATCGCTGCAAACCATCCAACAAGACTCGCCCTTTGTCGAGAAATACATAACGAGGTCATTGCTTTGTCGCATTTAACATGAAGTACATAGGGCGCCTACAACCAGGGGTAAGTGTCACTACTTGCTATACAAATTTCATTTGTACTTTATACGCAAAGACGAACTTAGGTTTAATGACTATAGCGACATACATGAGTAGGTACCATCGATCCTTTTAGTTATTATACCCAAGAGGAACCATGTGATATACCTTGATTCCTAAACCGCAACAAGCACGACTTCAAAGACTCTAAGAGGAATACTGAGAGGTATGCTCATTTCCTCCTTACATAACTCTATTGTAGTCTTCATTCGCTTGAAATGGCCGAGGATAACTTTTTGAATCATGTAGGTCGCTCATCAATTATGTTGCCAACAAAGGAATATACGATGGAAAGAGCGCCTAACTAACACACAGGATGGATTTTCGATGACGCGCTACAACACGATAATCCTATATCATACTTCATAATAACGCGCCTCGAATCGACTATACCTATATATGTAATTCTATTTTTGCAAAGGCCGCCAAAGAAAAAGATGATGAGTTTTGTGCAATCTACGTGCGCTATCATATGCGGCTAATCCTTAGAGCTAGGAAGAAGGATCCCGAGGTTTGTCAATCTCAAATAATTATTTCCTAATTATAAATTTAAATATATATAGCTTACCACTTTACCCTTAATTGGTAGCTTATTGTGTCTTGGATTTACAATGTGATTCACTCGTTATGAAGAGATCAAGGACATTCGAGGAAGCTCGACCTTTATCAACACGAAATCATTAACGACAATGGAGAGTTTCACTCCATCGCCAACTGAGAGCATCACCCCGCTGACACCTCTCATCGTAAACAATTGTAATCCAGTTGTAACTATAGCGACAATACTTGAACAAATGCGATCTTTTGTAATTTATTTTGAGTAATGATCACTTTGAGTTGTCAACAATTGATTATCTCTAATGAATCTGTTTTTGTGCATGCATGAATATGTTTTTGTGCATGCTTGTTTTCAGAGGGCATGGCTAGCAATTCCTGAGGCTAGCCAGGAAAACAACAAAATTGTGGTCAGGGGTATGAGCTATCACAGACGGTTTTTTGTTAAAACCGCTCAGGAAGGCAAGTATCACGAGCGGTTTATCGAAAACCGCTCGTGATACGATAATATCCTGAGCGGTTATCAAAACAAACCGTCAGGATCGGAGAATATCACGACGGTTCTAAACAAAAGCCGCTTGTGATATTCACAAATCACGATGGTTTTTATTTAGAACCGCTCGTGATATTCTCGGATCGCGACGGTTTTTAATCCAAACCGCTCGTGATACTAGCCTTCATAGACGCATTTTTTAGTAAAACTGCTCGTGATATTTCGTATCACGAGCGGTTTTTACCGCTCGTGATAATATCTCGTTATCACAGCATCACCAAACATAGACGGTTCGAAACCGCCCGTGATGACGCACTACTACGTAAAAGGCCTTTACAGACGGTTCGTAACGCCATCACGAGCGGTGCCCGTGAGCCGCCCGAAGTTTATGGGTCAAGAATGCTAATGGTCATCACGCAGCGGTTTTCAACCGCTCGTAATATATACTATCACTGGCGATGCGTAGATGCAACCGTCTGCGATAAGTCGACTACCACGACGGCTCAGATAAAACCGCTCGCGATATTTCGACTACCACAGCACGGTCCGTAGATAAAACCGCTCGTGATAGTCGACTACCATAGACGGTGCGTAGATGAAACCGTCAGGATCGACTACAGACGATTCAGATATGAAACCGCTCGTGATAGTTCACTATCACTGCGGTTTCATATACGCATCGCTCAGGTAGTCGACTATCACTGACGGTTTCATCTATGCACCGTCTCGGGTAGTCTTTGCATTGCTAAATCTATTTCATTTATTGGCTAGCCTCAGAAATGCTAGCCATGCCCTCTCAAACAAGCACATCCAATTCTCATTCATTTCGTAGCACATCAAAATTGCATTCATTTCGTAAACAAGCACACATCCAATTCACAAATCAATTAACTAAATTTAACCATTAATGTACATTAATTTACACACATGTACCATTATGTTCAATCTATCTCAATCAAGTTCAATCTGCTACACCGTGGAAACTCCCATTTGGATTTATGACATGTCCGCTCAGAATGACGCAAGGTGTGATCGAATTTTATGAGCTCGCCTGCTCCAACGCAGCTTCAACGATGTTCGCAACCTATCGATATGAAGGTTAAATTAGGGCTTATATAAATTGGTAAGTATATATGAAATAATTGTTGAAAGATTGACAAACCCGAGGATCATTGGTGATCGCGAACCGATGAGTAGTTGCATGTTGTGGCAAACATAGTATCCACAGACGCTATGACTGGCATTGCCGTGGCACCGCAAAAATAGAATTGGTTAGTTCGAGAGGTATTGCTACAAAGTGTTATATAGGATTAATGTGTACTAGCTAGCAAGTACCGAATTTTTGATCATGTCCTAGCGCCCTTCCTTGATATTCCATCCTTTAGCATGAACACGCCGAACACCCTACGTGACTCCAAGAAGTTAGCCTTAGCCATTGCAAAGGAAGGAAAGACTACAATAGAGTTTCTATGGAGGAAATGTGTTTACCGATGATTAAACTCCGGATAGTCGTGAAGTTGTGAGTGGCCCTCTGAGGGAATCTAGGTATATTACGATTTCGCTTTGGTATAATTACAATTAGAATCCAATGGAACCTACGGGTATGTCAAGATGGTCATTAAACCTAAGTTCGTGTTGCTTATAAAGTACAAATCAACAAGTATAGCCAGAGTGCAACACTACTTACTTACGGTTGTAGGGCAAAAGTATGAATTCCTTGTTGCGTGAGCCATGAAAAAATCTATAACGTAATTCTCGATTTAATGTTGCATTCGCCGTGATGCTTTGCTCGGAGACAATGTGTGGGTCGAGGAAACCTACCGGTGATTTCCTTCTTTCGCTTCACATGATCATGTATCTATTATACAAAAGCTAGGAGTTATATATAACATTTATCGATATTACACTAACATTGACCGTGATTGTACACACTTACGATGTCCAAAGATCGTATGATTGAGACGCCGAGCTCGCCGAGGTTGAAGAGACGAACAAGTCGTCGAAGGTCACCTTGAAGACAACGCCTTGATACACGTGGTTAAAATGATGCTCCTTGAACTTGACGGTGACACCCGAGCATCGTTGATCAACCGCTTGTTGGACTGCTCCATGTACCATGCATACAATTCCGCAATCCGGTCCTAGGGTAGGGCTGTCTAACTTCTCGAGCAACGGCTCGCCTGGCTTGTATTTCCGCCAACGGCAAGAAGGGATATTAGGAGAGGACTCGATCGCCTTCGACGATTTGCCCTTGCCCTTGCTGCCTCGCTTTGTATAGGTCGACTTCACAAGAGTCGATCGAGCACGAGGTGTAGATGCATGTGATGCTGGCGGGCCCTTGCCATGTCGGTCTGCAGTAGCCGGTGCAGTCCAGTCCGTGGACTTGATGCCGCTGCAGACATTCCCATGAAGTTGACACCGAGCAGTAGCTCCAGCAGATGTCCTCCTTGGGCCATCGGATGAATGTTCCAACGGCTTGCCCTAGAGTCATGACCTCATCGCTTGGGGAATTTTCACGGGACGACCTCGAAATTGGCACAAACACCGCCCACATTCACTTTTATGAAACCCGACGCTAGATTTGCACTGCACCAAAGCTCCGACACGGATGGATACACCGCCCCAAGCAAAGATCTAGGGCAACAGAGACATATCTCACTTGAGCTTGCACTTCAGAGCCACCCACGCATATAACGATACAAAATTAGCTACTCCAACAGCCTATCAATGGATTGAGCATTCCAGAGATAATAATTATTACCTGGATGTCATCGACGGAAAATCTGTCATCACCTATTGTGGTAGGGTTAGGGTTGGACGCGCAGCTACTCGGATGTTTGGGGGGGCTGGCTAGCGGTATAGTAGGGGTAGGGGCTTCCAACTGACTTGGCATTTGCAATCCCTTAATCCTTTCCTCAAAGGTCTCTATCTCGCTTTTGCTCAAACGCATCTAATCCTTTCCTCAAAGGATTGATTGAATTTTTCAATGAGCTCATCTCTCGAGGGATGCACGAAGATCCTCTCGTAGCTTTGCATCGTGCTCTCGCTTTGGCTCTCTTCCTACTCCGAGACGATCTGAGTCCGCTTGGAACCATTGTTCCCATGTAAGAAAAACACACGGCGCCTCTCGTGTGACCCGGATGCTCACTGTTTCCTAGGGCCGCAGAGAGTATATCTTTCTCCCTATCCGCTCGAATGAGCCTTGGGAAGATTGTGCACTCAACGTTATCGCAATATAGCCCGACATGTCATTTCACTTCCTATGAAGTTATGGAGTAATTACAAACTAGGTAGTTCGATATCTTACCAGCGTTGGGACACTTCACGGTCTTCGGGTTTGGAAAGTACACTTCCGAGGTCAATACATAACCTCACAAATAACCACCGTCGGGCCAAGCATTAGTGATCTCGAAATAGCAGGAGAGATTCAAACCGCTTGCTCTTTGTTCTCGATCCTCCATATCGGGCTTTACTCAGATACCCAGCCGTGCCGAGTCCGTGGGGTGCTTGTTTTTGCTCGAGGGCCGTAGCGCCGTGACTTTCACTCTTAAATTCATCTGCTGTCTTCTTCGCCACAAACTCGCCCAGACTCTTCCAAGAATAGATACTTGTGGAAGGGCGGCAGATCCTTCTCCACGTAGTTCTTGACAAGCGTGCTCTTGAAGTTCTTCCACGCTTTGCACGCCAGAGCAACGCTGTGTCGTCAGATAGAGTCCAGAGTTCTTCCGGATCTCGAACGATGCGAGAATTTCCGCCAAAGACAAGTTAGCGATGGTCCGCACCACCTTCCACGAATCATAGGTGATCTTGACCCGCCTCGTGCAACTATTCCGACCATTCTCCGGAATGCGACGCCGCTTCTCGGCGAGGATTGATAGGGTCCCTGCATCGACCTCCGTGATGGTAAATCGCCCGTGGGCCTTTTCGATATTCCTCTTCTTCTACCGCGATTGGATATTGTTCCAGAGGATGGTGCATCATCGAGACACATGAGGCGGCGATGACTCGTAATGAGCGGAAGACATCTTCACAAGAAATAGAATTATCATTGCAATGTATTCGAAAGAGATATCAAAACAAATACCATATGAATAATCGACTAGAACAAATACAAATTCCTAAAACATGTACAATTATCATGAAGGACCATGACAGATTATTAATAGAAATAGTTAGGAAAGGTGCGTGGGGGTCGATCGGTAACTTCGGCATTGGTTACCTTTAAGGCCGACGAGACGGACGAAAGCAGGAGCAAGCGAGCAAAGAGGGCGGCGGCTGAAGGGGAGGCGACTGCCTTGGGAGGGAGGAGGCGGCGGGCTCTGGGCAGGAGGCGCGGTGGGCTCGGGGGAGGCGCGCGGTCAGAGGAGGAGGCTCGGCGGCTCGGGGAGGCGCGCCGGGCTGGAGGAGGAGGCGGCCGACGGATCGGGAGGAGTAGCGCCGGGCTCGAGGAGGCGGCGTCGAGGACGGTGGCGGCAGTGCTCGGGGAGGAGGGAGCGAGAGGAGTTGAGAAACTTAATCGCTTGAGAGTGGCGCGCGGCAAACCCTAGCTAGAGTCCGAATGTAAATAGGGATGGATATCACAGACGGTTCTAAATTAGAATCGCTCAGGATACACCTATCACTGCACGGTTCTAACTTAGAACCGCTCGTGATATGCGATGTATCACGCACGGTTTTAATAAACAACCGCTCGTGATATGTGATGAATCATGCACGGTTTTAATAAACAACCGCTCGTGATATGTGATATCACGAGCGGTTCTAACGTAGAACCGCTTATGATATATGATGTATCACTGCACGGTGTTAATAAACAACCGCTCGTGATATATATGTAGCATGAGCGGTTTTGATAAACAACCGTGCTGTGATATACATGTGAGACGATGCGTAGTTCAAACCGCTCGTGATATTATTTTGTATTGGTTAATATCTAGATCGATTCGCTTATTGGCTAGCCTCGTGAAATGCTAGCCATGCCCTCTCAAACAAGCGTAAAAGACAACAAGTACATGTATATACATCCAATTCACATTCATTTGAGAAACAATCACATCCATTTCACAAGACAAATCAATTAATTAACTCAAATGAACTAAAATTAACCATTCATCGTAATGTATATACATATACACATATTGTTAAATTAATCTTTAAAATTAGCCCTTCATGATGATCGACGCGTATGTAGCTAGTTTCGTCATGTTCTTCTTCCTCGACCCTTATGCCGTTTCCGAAAGGAGGCAACTCATCAAATTGATTGTATTCTTCCTCGTCCACTACATTCTCAACTCCGACAATCCTCCTTTTTCCATGAAGAACTACGTGAAACTCTTGTCGGACCAACCGTTGCTTGCCTTCAATTTCAGTAGTTTAAGCACGGATGACAACCTTGTGTATTCCGACTTGCGGCCGGGAACAAAGGTTTCTCCGAGTCCTCCATCACGCCCCGAATTGAACATACTCCTCTCATCACGCTTCCTTCAGATCGCGAAGCATCTCGATCTAGATTGTCATCGTGCGTACCTATCCGAATCGAACCACAACCGACATCATTCGGCGGCATATCGTTGACTTCTGTATAATATGCATATCGTTGACTTCTGTATAATATGCTTTTCACCGTGGATCGGTCCAACATGTATAACCCTTTTGAAACCCCTTCGAATCAAGTGTGCTTCGATCTGCGCTCGGTTGTTAAACATCTTCAGATTCTCGCAGTCAATGCATGGACAATACATATATTCCGCCCCCTTATTCAACATATCCTACTCGGCAGCTCTTGTAAAAGCAGACACGCCATTAATGTGCTCTTCACTCACACGGTTCTCAGTGTACATCCAACTTCGGTCCATCACACAGTTCGTATTGAAAACCCTGAAAATAAATAAAAGGGTGATGACTTTCGAAAGCGTATTTTTTTAGGCTTAATTACGATTTTTTTTCATTTTTACATTTTTTCAGATTTTATTAACTTACATGTGGGCCCTATGAAGGGCCACGGGTAGGCTACACTAGCGCAAATTAATAAAAATTCTACCCGTAAACCAAGATCACTGTAGTTATAGATCACGGTCTTACCACTAGACGCCAAGAAAGCGGAATTGATGCAAAGACGTCAAGGCAGAGTAGTCGTACTAAGTTGATGCAAAGACGTCGGGGTAGAGTAGTCGTATTACTTCCTCGTCCTCGTCGCGGCGCCCCACGTCTGACTCCTCTCTTGCGGTTCGTCCAAACGCCTTCTGATGCTGGCGCCCCAAAGGTATCCACACGACGGAGGAAGCGTCCGACGCCGGACTACTAGATCCGCGCGAGCGACTAGGGCGTGGGAGGGTGGCGGCGCCGTGGTTTGATGGTGTCACGAAAAACTCATCATCAAACTCAGGCGCCTTTGCCCTCCTTTTATAGACGTCCTTACAATGGGCTTCTACTAATAGAGGCCCATTAGGACTCAATGCTCAGATCTAATTCGGATCCAATCCGAATTAGGCTTCACCCTTAAGTGTGTGACCCTATAGGTTCACGTATGTTTAGACATGACGCGAGTATACATACTTGGTCAATAGTTGGTAGCGGTCTCTAGCAAGACGTGCCAACTCCTAAACGCATACACAAAGATCATATCGGACGAACCATCACAACGTTATGTACATGCCAATCCCTTTGCCTCACGATATTGGCCGAGCTCCAAGTGACCACTCTTTCTCGATCCGTGATTCGAATCCCTTACTAGGTTAACTCTTAACCTTAAGTAGCATGGCCATGCATTTCGATCCGATCACTCGAGGGCCGAGATATCTCTCTCGTAGAGAGGGCAAATCCCATCTCGACCGACCATGCCTCGCAAAGATGCTTCATGACAAACCCAAAGCTACCTTTATAACTACCTCACATGAGTAGCGTTTGATAGCCCCTAAGTAGGTCGATTCACATCTCAAGTACATGCGACAATCTCGTGTCTAAGGACAAGGCGCACACATTGTGTAGAGAGAACCATAAGTATAATTGTTATGTCTCATGTTGGGTCGGTCCAACCCCATGTTCTAAACATGTGTCCACATTATTGGTTTGACATCTCCATGTCTATGACACGTGAAACATGGTCATCAACCGATACATGTGCTAATCCATCATTCACATGTGTCCTCACATGAACTCGACTAGGGACAATCTTTAGAATAACCATACAAGTGAAGAGTTTCACAAACAAGTCACATACTTGTTAATCAACACAAAGGCAATATTCAAGGAACATTTATTAAATCATGGATACAACGAAATATCATCATCTCTATGATTGCCTCTAGGGCATATTTCCAACACCCTACTTGTCAGTGACTCATTTTTTATTTCATGATTTTATTTATAAAATCTATGGCGGTCCCACATGTCATAGACTCGTTAGTTTATTAACTAAATGATTAAAAACAATAGGATTAATTTGAAGCTCAAACTGGGCTTAGGGGTGACATCGCATTGCTATATAGTCGTGGCTCTCGGCCCTAAGGTCTCGCCTGAGGCGAACCGACGGTGATGTCCCACATGGGCGCTGAAACTAGCGATTTGGCGTGAACGTCAAACTACTCAAATTAAAGGATGCTTATGCTTCAGTATCTCACCTCGATCACGAGGAAGGTGTCAATGAAAGTCGGGGAAGGTCCAAGGCGCGGCTGGGTCGTCGATCGGTGAACAGAGGCGACGGCGGCAAGCTCCTCGGCGACAATATACAGCTGAAATGGACCAGGCCGGCTCAGTGAGGTGAGGCGATGTACTCAAACCGGGCACGGAACGGCGATGGACCTATCGTAGCGCCAGAGATATGGAGATCAAGAAGACACTATATCTGTTTTGGCGGGAGGTGGAGCTATATATATACGCTCGTGATGAGTTAATTATCACGGACGGTTTTAATAAACCCGCCTCGTGATATTGGGCAATATCACGACGGTTCATTTGGAACCGTCGTGAAGTATCACAGACGGTTCTAAAAACCGCTCGTGATATTGGGTAATATCACAGACGGTTCATATTGGAACCGTCGTGAAGTATCACTGACGGTTCCAAACATGAACCGCTCGTGATATGACATCTTCCTGCAGCGGTTTTTAGCGTGGAGAATAACACGAGCGGTGGGTAACAAAACCGCTCGAGATTGTGTTTATCTGACGGTTTCGATGAACCGCTCGTGATCAAAGCGTCGAAGATAGCATTTACGTAGTAGTGACGGTTCCGAACCGTTTGTGATGTGGCTTCCTGTAGTAGTGATTAGGTATGCGATGGACGACGCCGACACCAATGTGGACAGGATGCGCAGCGTGGCCACGCTTATGCACTAGCTCGAGCGAACTGAAGCGCGACGGCGAGCCCGCCACCACACTACTCGCAGCCGTCGAGTGGCACCGTGCTAGGGAGACAAAGGATCCTCACAGATGGCGCCGAACAGTCGGCCCAATGTCACCTCATCGTCGGTGGCCCATCCACAGCCCCCGCTCCTCCGCTCGCCATTCCTCGGCTCAGCCAGAGCACTACTCAATGGGAGATCAGCGGCAACAACATTAGTGGAGTGTGTGTGAGAGAGAGAATGCAGTAGAGAAGATGATGCGATTGGAAATGGGTAAAGAGGACTGAGTACTGGAGGAGATGTGGTTGAAGCCACTAAAAAAAGTGAGGCTGGAAATGGAGAAAGAGGACTGAGTGGAGGAGATGTAGTAGAAGCCGCTAAAAAAGTGAGGCCCGCGGTGGGAATTATATGGACGACGGAGCGTCTGATTTTATCATCTCGTACTAGACGTCTGAATAATAGTGTTTCCAAAATTTATATGCAAGTAGTCTTGTGTAGTACCCTCGTGGACATTTGTGCGGATTTGTGTCACTCTTTGTCGATGCACGTAGCAAATATAGGTTTTGCTTGTACTTTGCGTGGCACATCTTTTTCCACAAGGCCCATTCGTGGCCGCCAAGAAATCTTAAGAAAAAAGAAAGGAAAAGAAAGACATGTGATGCCAAACCAAACAAAGCACCTATCACCGGCGGTACGTCCTATGCCGATAAAAGGATCAACCGTGCACTACTTGTACCGTTCACTACACACTACACCGTTACGGTTGCCTCAGAAGAACACACCACACAGCAACAAGAAACCAATGGAGGCCGTGGCAGCGACGTCACTGGTAGGTACGGCTTCTCCAACACCGTGGAGCCTGCTCTACGGTCTTGCCGCCCTGCTCGTCGTGTGGGCGGCCTCCCGGGCCGCGGAGAGATACTGGCTGAGGCCGCGGCGGCTCGGCCGTGCGCTCCGGGTGCAGGGGCTTCGCGGCACGGCGTACCGCTTCCCGGCCGGGGACCTCGCGGAGAACGGCCGGCTCAACGCGGAGGCGCGGTCCAGGCCCATGCCGCCGTGCCACGACATTGTTCCCCGCGTGGTGCCACTCCTCCACAACGCTGTCAAGGAGCACGGTACGTACGCGAATTATATCGTCGCAGAGTATCTTCTTGGTCTGTCTGTAACGTCCATCCCTTCGTAACAGTTCTCTCGGTCGAGTGTGCGTAGAGCCGTACAGACTTGATTGACTTTCCTCTAGCTGTAGCTTGTATATACTGGTGGTGTTTATCAGTTTATGGATGAATCAAGCTAGATCGGATTTCTCAGATTTTCCGTCAAATATGTTTGCTTCCGACGTGAACATTGAGGTTGACGCGTTTGACAAGTGTGATAAACTATTGGATGTCACAGTGGACGTTATTAGTGATCTGATGATGACTTTATCCTGCTCCTAGGCTCCATCTCCGTCTTGTTGCTGTCCGTAGGTTTTAGCATCCTAATTAAATTACTAATTTCAACACATCCGAAAACATTTTTTAAAAAAAAACAAAGTTCAGAAAGAACGAGTCAGATCTACATTGAGAAGATCACCTCTCTCACCTGGTGGACCTGTCAGCGTGTGGACCAACTTTGAACTTGCTTCTATTCTTCTCTCTCGAGCCGGTGTTAGGGCGATTCTCTACACTGTCTGATTTTAACCCGTTCGAAGCTCCAGTGCGTTGGATAGGAGGTGTTATCCTTCCCTTAGCTATGATATATGTGTTCGACAGAGCTGGTTGGTGTTTAGGACGCAGTTAGCGTTTGCTAGTTGGTGCCTCTAGCTCTTGTGCTGTTAATAGGGTGTTGCAAGGTGTGTCCAGTTGCGAGTTCCCTCCTGTTGGGGGTGTTTTCCCCATTGAAGTGCATCCTTTTATTTTATCTTGTTTTCTCCTGCTTTATCAATACAAAAAGCAGCTCTCTTATTATCTCTTCATTCAAAAAAGAAGATCACCTCTCTGGCCCGGTTCTCGAGTGCCAGGAAGTTACCGAAGAGTGGCAAATAATTTTTCTCTACTGCTACGTACACTAAAAATATTGTCCTTTCCGATAAAAACATACGTTTCCTTAAATCTAAGTTTACATTTTCCATCTCTCTGACGGCACAGATCGAACATTGAACTGCATGTAGGTAACATTTCCATCACTTGGTTCGGCCCAATCCCCAGGGTGGTCGTCGCAGAGCCAGAGCTAGTGAGAGACATCCTATCCAACAAGTTCGGCCACTTTGAGAAATTCACGAACAAACGTCTCGGAAAATTGCTGGCCCTTGGTCTTGCGAGCTACGACGGCGAGAAATGGGCGAGGCACAGGAGGATCCTGAACCCTGCTTTCCATCTCGAAAAGCTCAAAGTACGACGATGTTACTAGCTTGACGTGATTAATTAAGCACATGTATATATAGGTGTGTGCTAACTGAAGTTATTTTCAGCGCATGTTGCCGGCTTTCTCTGAGTGCTGCACCGAGCTGATTGGCCGCTGGGAGAGTAAACTAGATGGTTCTGATGAATCGTGTGAACTAGACATCTGGCAGGAGTTTCAGAACCTCACCGGAGACGTGATCTCTCGCACGGCGTTCGGCAGCAGCTTTACGGAAGGACGAAGGATCTTCCAGCTTCAGGCAGAGCAAGCCGAGCGAGTTATCAAGGCCTTCCAGTATATGTACATCCCAGGCTACTTGTGAGCACTCTCCTATGGCAACTTAGTATTTGTCACGTATAGACCTAGTTATTTCCAGTTTTTTTAATACAATTGCTTCCGTTTTGCAGGTTTTTTCCAACTGAAAGCAACAGGAGGATGAAGGAGATCAACCGAGATATCGAAGGACTCCTAAGAGGAATGATCGAGAAGAGAGAGCACGCCATCGAGAACGGCGAAGTCAGTGGCAATGACTTGCTTGGTTTGATGCTGCAGTCGAACATGGACAGTGGGAAATCCAACCTGAGGATGAGCACGGAGGATGTGATTGAGGAGTGCAAGCTCTTCTACTTCGCGGGTATGGAAACCACATCGGTGCTGCTCACATGGACACTTGTCGTGCTAGGCATGCACCCTGAGTGGCAGGATCGAGCGCGGGAGGAGGTCCTGAGCGTGTTCGGCAGAGAAAAACCCAGTTTCGACGGCCTGAGTCGACTGAAAACGGCAAGTGTTTGTGACACTTCTATCTACGTTACATCAAAAGTAGTTCTGTAGCGTGTAGCCATTGATTGCAAACCGCTAACTATGGGCTCCACTTTTGATCCAGGTGACAATGGTACTATATGAGGTGCTCAGGCTGTACCCGCCGGCGATCACGCTAAACCGAAAAACATTCAAAGAAATGCAGATCGGAGGCATCACATACCCTGCAGGGGTAGTCCTTGAACTGCCCATAATCTTGATTCATCACAACCCTGATGTATGGGGCAAGGATGCGTTGGAATTCAAGCCAGAGAGGTTCGCAGAGGGGATCTCCAAGGCGACCAAGGACCAGCCCGCGTTCTTCCCGTTTGGTTGGGGGCCGAGGATTTGCATCGGCCAAAACTTCGCGTTGCTCGAAGCCAAGGTGGCCCTGAGCATGATCCTTCAGCATTTCGAGTTTCAGCTGTCGCCCTCGTATGTCCATGCACCGTACACCGTCATCACACTACATCCTCAGCATGGTGCGCAAGTTATACTCAGGAGACTCTGATTGTCTTATATGGCATGGTTGTTGGAGGCTAGTTATCACTGTGTTGTAAGAGTAGTATGCGTCTGTATTTCTGAAGGTGAAAATAAAGGGCAAAGGGATATGCTTAGCTGTGTAGAATGTAGAGCAAGTGGAAGCCAATTAAACTAGAGAAAATTTCTTGTATGCCACTAAAATTTACCCTAATCCTTGATTTGCCACTAAAAAAAATGGTGATTCCTCCTATGCCGCTGAGTTTCAGTTTTTCCCTTTTGTGCCACTTGTCACCTCACCATGAACTCGCTGTTAAGTCATAATGGAAAAGCCTATATTGCCCTTCTCCTCCTTTTGCTCTCCGCTTTCTTTTCTCCGTTCATGCCTCTCTCTGTTCAAACTAACTAGCCAGATCCAAAATGGATCGAAGAAATCAACCAAAATAAATTGATTGAAACAGAAGTAGTGGACACTACTACAGAAAAAGTCTTCATAGACGGTTCAAAAACGTCATCACAGACGGTTTCGTGAGCCGTCTGAAACCGTCTGTGAAAAAAGCTATCACAGACGGTTCTCAATAAGAACCGTCTATGATAGTCTAATTATCACAGACGGTTCTTGTTTAGAACCGTCTGTGATAGTTTTTTCTATTGAAAAAAAAATCGGATTTTGAGCCAAACCAATCAATTGTTAGACAGTAGCTTCCATATGCAACCTCTAGCAAGACAACTAAAATCCAATTAAAATTCTGATGGCAAACACATTATAGGAAAGGGAAACCAAAATGTTTCACAACGTCCCCTTCGAATGGGAAAAAAAGAATAAAGTTACAGAGTTAAACTAGCTAGAAACCATCTGTGCCTCTAAGCTCCTGAAGAATTCATCGGCTTCGTGGAACTCTTGCTTGTCTTAGACCAAAAGTGACTTAGGGACCTTCCTTGTACCATGACGTGGCGTAGGGGTCATATCCGAAGGGATGATGTCCTCATCACCCTCCTCGGCTGCGAGAAATATCTCATATTCAGCCATAACATGGCGGTTATTTCAAATAAAACACAAACCATTTCCTATGCTTTTCCAATAAGACAGTTTTTGGAAAGGTCAAGACTATATCCGGCAATACTACACTTAGCACACTCATCACCGCGAGCACGACTATTATAATAGATTTACACTCTGTAGAGGGGTACAACTTTACCCACATGACATGACTTCTCTAGTTTATTCGGCACCCGTCAGTACCACTACTCACTACCTTAGGTAAGTAGTTTAGAGCACGCGTCGAAGCCTTTCAATTACCTAGCTCTAACCTTGCACTTAACCCGTTGAATGTTGTTCCTCACTGAACCCAGGCATACTCGTCTAGGTGCTACGTTTATTGTCACTTCGCCCAGGTATCCCCGTCTTAGTGAGGCATTCGCCGTTATGTCGGCAATCGAACATGCTTGCACCTCTCCTACCTACCCCTCATGCAAGGCTAGTTCTTAATAACTTAATTAGCTAAGGCCACCCCATAAATAGCACATGTGGTTGTACACTTATGCTTAGGTCGTAAATACCGACATTCGGTCCTTAACTGACCCGGGCGAGAATCTCCCCCTGTCTACTAGTGAGACTCCTCTCCCACTTTCTCATAATATAATATAACTCGCCCGCGTCTAAAACTAGGTTTTGCATTTTATTTTTATTCAAAATGACAGAGGCACACCCCTCTAGACATTTTCATAAAACTCCCAAATTCACATTTATCATATTGCCCTTTTACATCTTTTCCGGAAAATCTATCGTTCTAGTGAGCATTTGTGCGATAAATCGCACTCAAAATTTCCCCAAGTGACATTATATATTGTCTAACCCTATTCTAATGGCTACAACAGTAAGACATCAATTTTTCAAGGATGTATATGCAGCAAATAGGATTTACAACTACCGATTTCCCAAACATAGCAATTTCATACAAAACATACACGCATGCATAATAGGATTTGCCAAAATACTGGGATCAATATAATCAAAGGGGGTGCTTGCCTTGCTCAGGTTGTTCTAGATATAAAGTTGGCTAGTTGTCGAAGATTTTGTTCGCACAATCAACGTCTATTGCAAAAAGAGCCGAAAAACAATTAAATAATGCAAATATATTCAAACAATAACCAAATACAAAATTTTTTTCATATTCAAGTATATTATGATTTTAGACGAATTTAGAGACAAAAATCAACTCATTTGGAGTTTCTAGCAAAAGTTATTAAAGATTCATTTTGGTTCGGTTTAGAAAATCCAATTAAATTGAGAAATACACTTCCTGACTAAGAAAACGTATTCTCTTGCTGTTCTTAAGAGGTTTACGTTTTCCAGATATGGAAAGCGTATTGTCCTCTAACTTGTTGAGGTTTACGTTTTCCGAATATGGAAAGCATATTGTCCGCATAGCCATAGGTGTATTTTCCAAAACCTTACAAGTGGGGCCTACGTGTCATTGACATGGTCTATAAAACTGTGCATGTGGACCGAAGTCCACAGCACAGGGTTTTGGCTCACACGGTGGAATCACTATGCTGTTAAAGGCCTTGGGCCCACGTGATAGTGACTCGGTGTGGAAATCAGAGCATTAAAGCTCATGTGTTTCTGTTCGGGACCTCACACGTCAGCCGAACGAAGCAGTCATTAAATCAACTAAACACCAATCATTAGTGCTAACCAACAGTGATTCTGCCTAATTATGGCGCTATAGTACCGGTCCATTTTTGACAACGCAGAGTAGCTCCTGGCCGCTGGCTTCTCTAGCTAATCGCCGGTGATAGGGACCAAGGCGGCGCGGGTGAGTGGTCAAAACGAGACCGCCATGACCTTGCGCCCCTAGAGGGACCAACAGCGATGGCCAGAATGGCCGATAGCGGCGGCGCTATGTGGGTGAGCGGCGGTGGTTTTCAGGCAACCTTGCCATTTCAAAACACGGCGGTGCATTAAGCAAATTAACATGTGCATGGGCTCTTAAGTGGTACTATGAACTCACTGGAGCTACGAGGGAGAGTGGAGGAGCTCGGAGACGGGCTAGCGATGTAGGACAATGGCGGCGGCGAGGAGGTAGACTTGGAGAGCTCGTCGGGGAAGGAGATGCAACTTGGGGTGGCTTGGTGAAGCTTCAAGATGCCCTCAAGATGCTTCTCAAGCCAAGAATTGACCTAGGTTCCACTGGAGAGGCTGCGGCGGTGAAGTTGGTTGTTTTTGGCCGGAGCCAAGGAAGAGGAGAAATCGTGAGGTTCCTGTGAAGCAAATACCAAATTAGGTTATGGGAAATGTGGATTGGGGGCCGGGACATGATATGATGCAGATAAGGGAGAGGGAGCTCCACTGGGACACTAGCGGCGTCACAGCGGCATGTCGGCCGAAAAATGACTTGAGCTTCTCTCGCGGTTTTGTCTTGATTGAGAAGAGAAGAGGGAATATGGCTAGGGGATGGAAATGGAGGGGGCGTAGGGGCTTGGTGGACATTTATAGGGGATGAGGCTGAGTGATTGCGAGGAGGGAGCTCACACATACATGGCGACGCTCTCGGGGGTATGGGACACACGACAAGAGCATTGATGATTGAGCGATGGGGAGAAGACAGGCATGGCAGGGTATGGGTTGTGCGCGACCGATGCAGTCGAGGCGGCCAAACCATGGGTGTGGAGGTTGAAACCGATGAGGAGCTCGGTGTTGCTGGCGTGGTGAGCTGGAGCGGAGCTGCATGGCATGGGCGTGCGTTGGCGCAGAGCGCCACGCCGCGTGGGGAAGAATGCCTACGGGTGGGACCCACAGGTCATCGAGGGAGTGAGGAGCTGTGCTGAGCCAGTTCGGTGGGAACCTAGCTCAGCTAGTAGAATAGGAGGCTTGACCAGTGGGGTCCACTAGTCGGTGGGAGAGGGTAGAAAAGGGTTTTAGGTTTTCTGACTT
Source organism: Phyllostachys edulis (assembly GCA_036346405.1). Lineage (NCBI taxonomy): Eukaryota > Viridiplantae > Streptophyta > Magnoliopsida > Poales > Poaceae > Phyllostachys > Phyllostachys edulis. Next base: position 57,723,948 of record CM070546.1, on the reverse strand, counting down.
TTATTTAAATGGAAACAGTTGAGATTTAGGAATTAATTTGACATAGCAAACTAACTCCAAAAATTCTGAAAATTTTAGGGAAGGCTTAGGTTATAGTGTAGAACCTTTTATAAATTCTCTAGGGTTTTTCAAGTAATATATTTTTCTCAAAAAATCTTTTAGGGTTATGTTTGCTTACATTTTAATTTATTTTAATTGAATAAATTTTGCAAGGTATGATTTAACTAATTCTCCCATTTCATACTTAGTGTAAATAGGATAAGTCTAGATTTTTAATTACCACTTTATTTCACTTTTTTTTATTTATCCCATGAGTTTATGCTTTCCATAAATTGATGTTTTAGATTTTTAAAATCAACAAAACCCTTATTTGAAATCCAAATAAAATGAATAACCAAGAGATGCAGCAAAAGTTTTAAAAAGACCATATTTTTATACATTTGAAATACAAACCCTAATTTCGGGATGTTACATAGGCGTGTACTGTAGCACACGCACAATGTAGCGTCGCGGTACTGTAGCATCGTGAATATTAGGCAGTGTTTGTTATTTAGGAATCTATCTATTAGGTTTTTGGCATCACCTATTAGTTAGGCAAGTTATTTTTAGATCGGATTGGTAGAGATAATTCCTTATAGATTATTTCTTAGGGGTCAAGTCGGGTCATCCCTATAAAAGGAGAAGCATGTATGCATTATCAAAAGCAAGAAAGGTGAATTAATCTAGTCTCTCTCTCAAGGTTCTATCATCCTAGTCTATAGTCTAATCTCTCATCCCACCAAGCCGATGCCGCTCGGCCTTCTTCCTGGCGATGTTCACCCCGTTATGAACTAAGGTTTGTGACATTTGGTATTAGAGTCACTCACCATAGCATCCGGTGCCACACTATATCTCTTGGAGAAGTTGAAGGCTAACAATGAAGAGCAGAAGGTCTTACTCGACAACATGACTGTTGTCCATTGGAGCTTCGTTGGTCTTCGTCCACGTGACGTGACGTCGTCATCGTACCCTCTCATCAACATGGGCCACCAAGGACTTTAATAATGGCAACCACCACAGCTCGAGGACAAGTTGCCTCGTTGCGAGGGGTGTAATTTCATGGCCAAATATCTAGGCGTGCACTGTAGCATGTGCACACTGTAGCATTGTGGTACTGTAGCATTGCAAATATTAGGCAGAGTTTGTTATTTAGGAATCTATCTATTAGGTGTTTGGTATTACCTATTAGTTAGGCAAGTTATTATTAAATTGGATTGTTGGAGATAAGTTTCCTTATAGATTATTTCTTAGGGGTCAAGTTGGGTCGTCCCTATAAAAACGGGACTAGCTAGCTCATATGCATGGGTAAAAATGTAGCCAGGCCGGCGGATCAGCTCCACTGCATCCCGGTGCGCATCACGTCGAGCTGACGGCAACATCCATATGGCAATGTGAATAGCATTGTAACGGCTGCAGTGATTATCTAAGCCATCTCAGTGGGCCAGTTGGGTTGTGTAATAGAGAGGGAAATATGTAACGTGTAAACTCCTGAACTATTGGGCAACAGTGTGTTTGGGCCTAGTTGTAAAACCTTATATGCTCCAGCTTCCTTCGAGGAGGAAAGAGAAAAAAGACAATGAACTAAGTTTTTCCCACCTATTCTTTATCTCGTTCTTCCGCAAATTCTCAAACTCTCAATGAGAATACTGCCAAATTGGACCTTGAATCCGCTGGTGTGTAGCAAGCTGGATCAAGATCACAACATATGGTATCAGAGCAACTCGATTATGTGCAATTGTGGCGAAGAAGAGAGGGGGAACAACCCACCTTGACCATGAGGATGACGGCAGCGGAGATGAAGATGTCCACCTTGGACGTTGACATCAAGGAGATTCTTGTGTGGATCAAGGGCGTGGATGCGCGCTTGAAGGACGTGGATGAGTGGAGGCCAATCGTCGACACCAATCTGAAAGAGCTGCGGCACACAGTGGAAAATCTCGGCGAGCACATCACCAACTTGGAGTCTGCACCGTCACCATTGTCTCACCCAGAGACGTCTCAGCCCAGTGGGCACTGTGCTGAAGATAACTGTAACATCCCAAAATTGACTTCTAGAAATTTCAAGGACAAAAATATGGGTTTTTTTTTTAAAAAAAACTTGTGTAATGGTGACATAGTTGCCTCTTTCTGAGTTTTAGAAGTTGTTTGGCTTGCGTTGGTACTTTGTAGTCTTCCCAAAAATCAATCGTTAAGACTGTATCTCGGCTAAAAGTAACTCCAAAGCAGAACAGAGTGTGGTTCTCAAGCCTAAGTACAAAAATACCTAAAACAGAAAATTCAAATTCAAATTTGAAAGTGGAAAAGTCAAAAGGAGAATTGCAAGACCCTAAATCCCATTCGGGCCAAAACCTAGCCATTTCTTCTTCTTTTTTTTTTTTTTTTCTCTTTTCTCTTTTCCTTCTCTTTCCCTCCTTTTTCTTTCTTTTCTCCTCCCTACAATGCTAGTGCGCCACTAGCTCCTTCCTTCTCCCTCACTCCCATGCCGACACGGAGCACCGACGCCCTGGTGCCATGCCGCAGAGGACGCCACACCGTTGTTCTCTGCGTCATCCATGCGCGCCACAACGCTGTGATAGGTTGGTGACCAACTCCCGTCATGCGCGCCACCCTCGGGTCGCATATGCGTCGCTGCTCCCATTGTTGGCCCAAACCGAAGAAGAATCATGCTCAATCGAAAGAAGACGTTCGGCAGAACCTCGTCTCAGCAGAACGTCTCGCCGAAAACCAATCGAAGCACTGAAGCACTTACGATGATCGGCAGAACACTCGACACGTTTGACAAAACGTTCGGATGGCGCTGGTAGCTCACGCACGCTGGAAGCTAACACCCATGTCGCGCCTCTACTACTCTGTCAACTCCCGTGCTCCGCCGAAGGAGCCCTCGCCTTTGCCTTTCGACGATCGGCCTCCCACTCAGTGCAAGTTAACAGCAGATTCTCATCTTCGCTGTCGCCAGATCCTCAGATCCATTCCTCGTGCTCCTTCAAGCGGCCGATCACATCCTCAATCGTCATCACCTTGAGGTCTGCGAACTGCTCAATGGTGGAGACGATTTGCAAAAATTTTCCGAGGACTGCCCGAAGGAACTTTCTCACAACATAACTCTCTTCCATCTTGTCATCCAAAACTCGGATTTGGTTGACAATAATCGTCAACCTCATGGCGAAGTTGCCGATCGACTCCGTATCTTTCATGCGCATCCCCTCGAACTCACTCTTGAGGGTCTACACTCGTGCTTCTTTGACACGATCGGCGCCAAGATGCATCGTCTTCAATGCCTCCCACGCAGCTTTGGCCGTCTCCTTTTCGGCCAGTAGAAAGAGCGTTTCCTCCGGAATGCCTCCATAGATGGCCGCCCAGGACATTTGATCCTTGCATACATCGACGTTGCCGTCATCGACTGCGTCCCACACTCCTTGAGTGCGCATGTACACCTTCATCTTGATTGCCCATACTGCATAATTAGTCTTCGTGAGTATCGGATAATGCAGCGAGACGGTGGAATCCTCCTTCACCATTGCACCCGACGTCACCTTGTCACCGTTGACACCACTTTCCGGAGAGCGCAGCATGATCTTATGCATATACAGATCAAGAACTCAGACTCTGATACCAATTATTAGCCTAAATCGAGAAAGAATCACGCTTGATCGGAAGAAGACGTTCGGTAGAACGTCTCGCTGAAAACCAATCGAAGCACTGAAGCACTCACGGCGATTGGCAGAATGCTCGGCGTGTTCGACACAACGTTCGGATGAAGCTGGAAGCTCACGGACGCTGGAAGCTAACACCGAACGTCTCGCTGAAAACCAATCGAAGCACTGAAGCACTCACGACGATTGGCAGAGTGCTCGGCGTGTTCGACAGAACGTTCGGATGAAGCTGGAAGCTCACGCACGCTGGAAGCTAACACCCATGCCGTGCCTCTACTGCTCCGCCAACTCCCGCGCGCCGCGCCGAGCCCGGGTGCCTACTCCCTCCCACTCCCGTCTATTTAAGGTCATCGCCGAGCTCGCCTTGCCCCCTCTCTGCTTTCCCGTCCCATTTCATTCCTCCACGACGTGCCACTCCCCTGGTGAGCCCCCGGCCCCATCCTTCGGATGCTCACCGCCTCCTGTCCTTTCTTCCACAGAAACATCGGCCTTGGCTTCGTCTTCTTCCTCAGCACCGTCAAGCCGCACCGCACCACCGTCTCCCTCTACCGCCCAACTCCGCCACCACGACCGGATTGACCAAGGTAACCTCGTCATCCCATGTTCTAGGAGTAGAGTAGCTATAGCGCCCGCCGGTTGGGGTCATAGAGTACCGAAGCACCGCCGCACCGTCTCCCGTTCGCCTCCGGCGCCGGTCGCCGTGGGCAGACATGCACAGAGCACCACACACCGTGCGGGCTACGCGTATAGGACCCCCTAGGGGCATAGATGGTTGTGCGCACCCCCGTCGGTGGGACTAGTCGCCGGCCGACCGGATCCACCGTGGACCCGAGGGCCGTCGTCGCCTCTCGTAGCCGCGTCGCCAATGTTGGCCGTCATAGCCCTCGGTGCTGGCACTGGTGGGATTGCCCGTCTCCTGGGTTTCCATTTTTGGTGGTCTGAGGTGCTCCCGTCGCTCACTTGCCGGCGTCAAGCCTGGCCTGAGAGCACCCATACTCCTCTGTTCCGGGCGGATTGGGGAAGAGTACTGTAGGCTTTTCATTAGTGCTTAACGATTGGGTTAAGATAGGTTAAATAAGGACTGAATTAATACGACATGTGGGTCCAGTACAAGTTATAAAGAGTGGTCAGAAAATAAAACTTGCGCTAAGTCTATGACACATGGGCCTGGTCTTTTAACGCACAGTATGCACCCAGTCCATAGGCCAGCATAGTGACACGTGGGACCATGGTCCATGCTCTATTTCATGGACCAAGTCCGTATGGGTAGGGCCCACATGTCAGTAACTGTGACCAATTTCAATTACAAAATAAATAAAAAGGAAAATGAAATAGTAAGGACTCACTTGTTAGTCACTATAGGATTTCTCAAATAAGAAATAAATCAAAAGGAAAATAAAACCTACGGTCTCACCTGTCAGAGAGAGGATTCTCTCTCCTCTATTAATTTTAGGGATTTAATTTGATTTAAAACTCCAGAGAGCCCAAATCGAACAATTCTCATTTCTAAATTCATCTAAATTCAAAACCTACCCAACCAACCAGAGAATATCAATTGTGGAGTTCCTTTGAATTTTTTAATGCATTTTTGATTCTTTTATGTTTACCCGAACTTGGCCATTTTTCACGTATATAGATAATGAAGCTCCCGAGGAACACCAGATCGAGCAAGACCAAGATACGCAAGAACTCGAACAAGGCGAGCCAACACTTTGATCATTTTGCTCCTAAATTTTGAATGCAAATTAGATTGTTTTAAATTATGAAATTGCATTGCTATGACTTATAGAAATATGCTAATTAGCTCGTAGTTGTTACCTTAATGATAATTGCGTATAAACTTCTGTCCCTTGAACTTGGACACTATCCTTTGACACCCTAGAAGTAATCAGATACATAAACTAGACATTAAGTCTATATTTAATTGTCATGCTTAGCCTTGCTTATAAGCATAACATGTGGGCAATGATTTGCCCTAACATCATTAAATTTGAAACTGGATTTGGGCAGTCGAAGTTGGAGCCTAGCTGGTATGTTGAACTAGAAAACTACTTCAAAACAAAAAGAAAATGAAAAAAAGATTTTGCCTTGGGTGGCTGGAAAGCGTGGTGGGTGCGGATAAGAGCATGACAGAGTGGATATGGGAAAGTACCGCTCAAGTCAATCAATGACCGAGATCTGGTAACAGCCTTCTCGAGTAAAAATAGTTCAACCACAAGTCTATAATGGGTACGACCTGGCTAACTAAGTTGTTTGCCTCAGCGTGGCTTCGCTACTGGTGGGTATGTAGCGTAGGTAGAGGGTAATTAAGCCATAGGGAAACCACACTGCGCAAGAGGGGGCCTCTCGGGGACGTGGCCCAGGGAGGTGGGAACCTTAGCGGGTAGGGTTGCGTTGAAGTGGGACATTGTAAATGCCTTGTGATGATTATCTAGTCTCATGCCTACAGTTGCGTGTTGATAGTATAAGACGATTGTCTCTTGTGGGTAAAGTGTGCGAACTCTGTAGAGTGTAAATTGTCTGGACAGCCGTGCCCACAGTTATTGGTGATTTGGTGGTGCTGAGAACTTACTAGAAGTAGCTTTCATTCTTATAAAACAATTTGTTGGTGGGATGAAAAGATAGGTTGGAGCATAGAGATTTGACTTGACCTGATTTGGAACCAGTGGGAAGTACAGGATGCGACCCAAGAAAGAACATGAGTGTTGGGTGGATAGAGCCACTCAGTGATATAGGAGGTTGGAGCCTCCACTATTATTTTACAACAAATACTTAAATTTCATTAAAACCTGTGTGGTAAAGATGCTAGGTTTTAGGAATTGCTTACTAATTACTCTAATTCAAACTTAGCTTTGGGCAAATAAAAGAATCATGAACCTTCTTTTGATTGGCCTTGCATATAAAATACTGCATTTTGTGTGTTGGCTCGCGGAGTATGGTTATATACTCACGCTCACTTACACTAACAACATTCAGAGCCATTCGATCAAGACCCCTATGCATATTTCGTAGCATCTGGACCGGATGGTGAAGATGATGGAGGAGCTTAGGCTAGGACCCCAGTCGCTTGCCTATGGGCAGAGTGAATGGATCCACCTTTTGCTCTATATTAAAAGTACTACATGTGTTACATTGGCCTGCTGGTAGGGATGCAAACGAAGCGGATACGGACGAATATCGCTCATCCCGTATCATTTTCCATATTTTTTCTCGAATTCGAAATTAGACACGGACAATGTTGGATACGAATACAAAAACGGATAGTCTCGGTCACGAATACGGAGTGAATACACACCGAACCGAATACGGATTGTCTCGGTCACGAATACTTATTCGGATATTGCGCGAAAACAGAAACCATATATGTCGCAGAAATAAATATCAATCATCCATTCTACATGTTCAAAATGCAACTAGATTAATAGTTTAACAAGCAAATTTAAATACATCACATGATAACAGAGACTATTTAAGCAAGTAGTAGTAAACCTAGTGGGGTGGATAATGTGGGTAGTTTGGTGGAGTTTGAGGTCAGTTTGAGGTCTCACCTGAGTTTGCACAAGAGGATGTTGTGGTTGCATTGCCCGAGGAAGCTGAGGGTTAGATTGCTGTGGTTGCACTGGCGGTGAAGAAACGTGACAAGACACATCATGCCTAGTCCAAAACCATACGAGGCCATATTGAAACTGTGCGAAATTGAATTTAATTATTAATAAGGAATTATATGACAATCTTTTATGTGTTGGAGCCGTGTTAGAACCTTGTCAGTGCTCAACAATCATTGGAACAGAAATATTCAAATTTGCAGACGTGACAGTGCTTTGTAGATCCCATCAATATGGCTAAGACCATAACTATTTCACACCATCTGTACAAGTACCCCTGCATTGAAGTGTGGCATATCACCATGGCATTGTTTTAAGATTGAACATGATGTGTAATTTGTTTCAACTGACCAAGAAAGACTGGTTGAAATGGGACAAAAGCAATCACAGCAAAAAAAAAAAAAAAGCTAGAGAAACATAACCCACAAAAACATCAATGGAACATCAAGAGACGCAGTCTGGGTTAAATATAGTTAAACCTAACATTTCTCTACATTGATGCCTTTCACTACTTAGTCCGAACTCACAATTTATGAGATGATCAATGGCATGCATAAATATACCAGAGCAACAAACTGGAGCAAACATTTACAAGCAAAACAACAACATCACGTATTCACGTGTAAGTGACAAAAAATGTTCCGATGTACTCCCTCCGTTTCCATTTATTTGACGTCGTGTAGCTTCCATTTCCACAGGCTGACGTCAACTAATACCGAACGGAGGGAGTAATAAATATCCTACTAAGATGGTCTCATCTTAGGTAAATAATGCATACATATCAAGCAATTCAAAAGGCTGATAACATATGGATGGACATATGGCACGATTATACTAAAACTACATCTAAAAGAGTTATCTTGTCAACAGAATCTTGTGTTGAATATTGATTTACTTCATGTAGAAGTTTCTCAAGAGACTTCAATCTTAGATCAGTCTCATCACGAAGCACATCACCTCTAAGTTCACCTATGGACCTCTCAAGTTTATAGCAATAGATCTCCAGTTGTGAAAGCCGACTAGTGATTCCCTCAAGAGATCGTAGCAAATTATCAGCATATTTTTTCATGCATTTCTCAACAGCTGCCGTAACTTTCTTGTTCATAAACATTCACAAATGGTCTCCCCAATCTGCTGTCATGAAAATGCTGTTGCAAAAGTACAAGAATGAGGGCTGAAAATACTGAATGTAAGGCAAGCATTTTTTTCTACAACCATCCTAAAACTAGTTCACCAGTGAAGTCTTGTGTAGAATGGATCAAAGTTATCTTTAAAAATGCAAAGTCTCATCAAAATTTTCGGACTGATCTTTCCAAGTTCATCAATTATGGCAATATTTGATGATTTATATTCCACCAGTTAGAACTCCAAACTCCAGCAATACAAATGATACTTGTATTACTATGAAATGTTCAGCACAGTTCTATTGGCTTTCGACCTTCTCTCTTAAATTTCCTAATTCCTATCTAACATCATGAACACAGAATCTCTTCAGGGTTGAACAAATATGTATGGCAAGAAAAGTACAGTAGTCAAGGTAGTGAAACCGAAACGATACGATCCAGTGACCACGTAAAGTCAATGTGTCCTCAAATTTCCATTTCAATACATAATAATCAGCTTCTTTTAAGACATTTGCAACAAAAACTAAAAACTGAGGTTAAACTGTCATTGAATTCAATAAGTGCGATTGGTTAATTTCCTGTGACATCGCACTACACCAGGCTCATCTTCCCATTGTTTTGGTGCTTACAAGATACACCAAGTAGAAGCATCTAACACTAAATAGTATAGAGAGCTACTAAAGAACATCCACTTGCGTTTCATTTGAATTTACATTTCGATCTGCTAATGCTTCCACTTTCAGAGGCCAAAGCCCCAAACTTTTTTGTCAATCATTAGCAATAGCATGGCTTTCGACACTAAACTACTACAGGATCTGAAAATGGGTTCTGCAGCTTGCACTCTGCACCAATTACAGGAACTGACCGCAAACGATAACACTACATCAAAGGACCTGAAACGCGCTCTCTCTATTAATATATCTAATCCCAGCAACATTTAAAAGCTTTCTACAGCACATCGTCGCGAAACCACTGATATTGCTGAAGGGTGGCTGTCACCAAAAAAGAAAAGAAGAAGTAAAATATTGGAGCCCCCTATGGCAACAAGGAAGAGTTCTAGAATACAAAATCAAGAAATTCCTATAGAAGAAAAAGCTTCAAGATTAAAATCCGTTCAGAATTTGGAGCAACAAGGTATTACTATCAACTCTTTTAATGTTTTAAATAATACTTCTGTTGAGTATTTAGAGAAGGTAGCTACTTCTTGTGGTATTATTTTAGAGAATCCGTCCCAATCTGCTAGTGAGGTTATTTTAGCTATGCAGGCCCAGAAATTAGCTAGGACGGCCTTATCTAGAGCTAAAAAAGAAAAAATAATTTAGGTGGATACTGCAGCCCAAGTTTGCAAGGGGGATAACTCTGAGAAGGGGGAAAGTGTGGAAACTTCTGATAATGCAGCGAGGGGTGGTTCAAGTTTCAAACTGAACAGGAGATTGAAGAACAAGCTGAAAAAATGGGGTATGGGGGGGGGGGTGCTATTGCTAAAACATAAAAGTTCTTTTTTGGAATATAAGAGGTTTGAGGAAAGTTCTCAGAAGGAGGCAATTGAGAGAGCTTGTGGGCTCTGAGAGGGTTGATGCAGTGGGAGTGCAAGAAACTATTAAGAAGGACTTCTCTGAGAGAGAGCTTAAGAGTCTGGTTGGTGATTCTTATTTCAAGTGACATTGGCTTCTTGCTAAATGTCACTCTGGAGGTATTTTGCTGGGGTGAAACAAGATTTTTTGGAGGTAGAGGGCTATGATGCAGGAAACTGTTTTGTGAGTATGGTGGTCAGAAACAAGTTATCTAACATCAGATGGGAGCTGATAGTAGTGTATGGTCCTACTCAGCATGGTTTGGCTCAGTTTTTTTGGGAAGAATTAGAAAAGAAATGCAAAAAGGCTATCCTTCCCTTGGTTTTAGGAGGAGATTTTAACTTGATTAGGGTGGCAAGTGACAAAAACTCTAATATCTTGAATCTCAATCTCATGCAGCTCTTTAATGATTTTATAACTGACAACAAGTTAATTGAGATTAAAAGGGGGTGTTAAATTTACTTGGACAAATAAACACAATTGTCCCATTATGGTTAACCTTGATAGGGTGCTTGTGTCTACTAACTAGGAAGCTAGGTTTCCTTTGTGTAGTGTGAAATGTTTGGTCAGAGTGGGGTCTGACCATAATCCTATTTTACTGAACTCTGGGGAGGGAGAATTAATTAGGAAAGGGAGATTTTTCTTTGAAAAGAAATGGTTTTGTTAGGAGAATTTTAAGAAGTTGGTTAAGAAGAAGTGGAGTGATGTTAACAGCAAAGCCTCTGAAAAATCTTATTCTCTGGATAGTTGGAATGGTTGCATAGCCTCTCTGAGAGGCTTTTTAAGAGGTTGGGGGTGCTAATATGAATGAAGATTATAAAAGAACAAAGAAGAGGGTGTTAGAGCAAATAAAAGATTTGGATAGTCTGGATGATAAGAGAGAGTTAAGTGCTGAAGAGTGGTGTCGACGATCAAGTCGCTGATCTTACAAAATAAAAGAGGAAAATGACATGATATTTCCTGGGAGATAATGGGACTACTCTTTATTGATATGAACTGGATTTACAGGGGGTGCTTTACGACCCGAATGGGGACTAATCCTAATTACATTGAATCTCACACCTGCTATACTAATCAATCAGACTTAAAGCACGAATCTAAGGCTAATTGTGTTGCTCTAATCTGATGTTGCTATCTTGCTTGTCTTCCAGATCCGCCCTTTTGTCTTCTACGCTTCACCCTTAAATAAATTCCAAAGAGGTGGCAGTTACTCCTAGAGAAGACGTCCCTAGTGAAGTGTCGTGACTAGTCGGGGCGAGGCGTTAGTTGATAATGTGTCAACTGCTTTGCAGTTAAATGTCTGTGAGACACTCAACCGTATGGTAGTTGTTGTAAGTGTCTTTGGTCTATATAACATCGCGTGGTTTGGAATATATAACAAGTGTTCCATTCATCACATGGTTAAGATACCAGTTCATAGTTTTTTTCGAGCAGTTACCTGGTTGGAGACTAGGCATGGGACCTTGTCCGACCAAGGTACCCATTTGTAACCTCTGGAATCTTTACGACTAGTGAGGTCGTTACCCATTTGTAACCTCTGGAATCCTTACGACCAGTGAGATCGTTAGCCTTAGGGGTTACGACCATGAAGACGTATGGTCTTTTATTATGTATTAAAATAATACATAGAGGTTTTAATCCTCGTTAGCTAGCCCCCGAACTTTAAATGAACAGGTCGTGTGAACACTTTCTTCCGATGAAGTCGTATCGAGTAGATCTCATTTAATGTCGTGACATACGAGGTGGTCTGTGTTCACTTTAAAGTTGAGAACTTGCTTTGGGAACTAAAGAGTTTATCTGTCCGTTGGACTCTACATTACTCTCAATTGCAGTTAAAGATCTGAAGTTATAAAATCCCCATTGCTGGGCTTTAGAACTCTTACACTTTCAGATCCTCCTTTAATCCCCTTTAGTTCCTTGCTAAGAAGACCTTTCCGACCTCTTATTGCCTTTTCGACCTCAAAGCCTCCTCCAACCACTACTCATCCCATTGAGAAATTTCACCATGTCGGAGCAAATTACAAAGTGGATGGCTTCGGATTTGAGTGAGAAGAAGCTCGAGGTGCTAGAGAAGATCGAAATGCTCCCGGACAAGAATCTGATCAAGTGGAGGCCAGCGGCCGGAGAGCACTTTCTGAGCCGTGAAGATGGGGAAATCCCAGTTTTCCTCGCCTACATCGAGTGCGGATTGAGGTTTCTGGTGCACAAATTCCTCCCCCGCATTCTAGAGTACTACGGGGTGGAGTTGGTGAATCTAGCTCCGAATTCCATCGCCAACATTAGCATTTTCGCCTATCTGTGTGAGGCGTACCTGGGAGTGCGACCAAACTTGAAGCTCTTCAGGTATTTCTATTAGATGGCGATGTCAGAAAGATCCACGACAGCTCTTGGAGAATGCACGCTGCGCCTTCACGACGGGAAGGCCGATGAGTACATCCAAATGTACTCTAAGTTTTCGTGGTCGTCATGGAAAAAGAACTGGTTTTACATGACAATTACGAGGGATGATGGCCTCTACTTTGCCGGACTTAGGGCGAACGAGACTCCCAAATGGAGGGGAACCGTGAAGAAGACAGGGATGGTCGGAAAATGTATGGATGCCATTCAAGATCTGAAGATCAAGGGCTTGACTTCCTGGCATGTGGTGAGAGATTTCACCAAATGCCGAATTAGTCCTTTGAATCTTCAGACTTAATTCCTGCTCTGGTCCATTGGTCGTGATGAAGCAATCACAGACTCACGAGATGGTAAGTCTTCGAGAAAAGCTCCGACCAGTATAACTTGATTATCGTAAAACCTTAAAATCTGCTCTATCTCTTTTTCTTTTAAAGCCCTTTCTTCTGAGGAAATCAGAGAGCGGATCAAGATGATCTGCGCCGGGGAGCCTGGTGAGAAGGCTGCATTCCCTGATATCTTGGCGATAGTCTCTGTTGAAGAGAGACTAGCGAGACTTAAGGTAGATAATCAACTATACTTTATCATATATACATATCCTCCAATCAGTTTATTAATCTCACTCTAATTTTGTAGGCGGTCGGACTGAAAGTCATACAATCTGGTGAGAATCGTAATCCTACCATAGTTCCGACCGATTCCTGCCCAGAGGCATTGGAAGAAGATGATTCTCCCGAGGTAATAGAGCATTTGAAAGAAGATATATACTTAGATAGAAATTTTCATCACCTAACCAAACTTGTTTTTTGATTTAGGTGGAAAAGACTAGAGGTCCGCAGAACAGAGCTACAGAAGTCGTAGTCTCTAGAGTGGTCATTCATGACCTAATAGTTGTCACTGAGACAACTGACCTGGAGGTTGATGAAACCACACCCTCCGACCCGATGGTCAGGAATGTTACCCTCGATCAGTTGGTTGTGGATATTGCTTCTGACCTCATGTTGGAGGATGTAAGGGGAATAACCAACCCTACCTGCCCAGAGCCGGTGAAATTGGTTGAGAAGAAAAGGAAGGCTAGTGGTACAAAATTTACTCTACCGCGTTTCAAAGTCAAAACCAAAAAATCAACTAGGTATGTACAAATGAAAAGGTCGTATGAGTGCATACCTTTAATAGATTTTAATGATTTGGAGTTTTGAGCTTCCTTTCTTCGTTTTGTACAGATCTTCTAGCGTTTCGGTCGTTTTCAACCAGAATGTTCCTGAGGACCAGGCACCCGTGGAAGTCCTCGTCCAAAGCACTTCTCAAGACAAAGTTCTTGAGGACAATGTGGTCGAGGAAGCCCCCGAGCAAGTGTCGGTGCCGGCGGTCGTTCAGGATCCATTGGTGATCCTAACTCCCTCAACGGAGGTAGCTGCCCCTAAAGGCCCTCAACAGGTCCCGACCCCTGTTGGTAATCCCTCTCAACCTAATAAGTTCCCTTTTCGCCCCCGATTTATCGAGGATAAGAAGCTTGACGAGGTATGGGGAAGAATATCGGATTATCAAATCAAGATAGGTCCTGATATCATTTTTGCCAATTATAATGACGTGGCAATCCGGGTAAGTATCTACGACCAGTTTCATAGCTTTTCTTAAAAAATTTATAGGAAACTTAAAGAAAAAAAATGATATTTATGTAGCACATGGTCGAGAATTTTGCTATGGTCGGAGGACTAACCCAGTGAATAAAGGACCTGGAGAGAAAACACTTTGAATTGGAAAGTAAGAACTTTCTCCTTAACCTTTCTTTTTCTTCAATGCTTTGTTCTTCTTTTATTTAATTATTCTCCTTTATCATATTTGATAGATTTGGAGAAAATAAAAGAAGAGGTCGTGGCTGATAAAGCCAGAATAACCCAGCTTGAAGAAGAAAATCAGGCTAAGAACCAGTCGATCGCAGAGGCGACGACTAGACATGAAACTCTTGAAAAGAGGATTGAAGGTAATTTGGTCGTAGACTTGACTTATTAACCTCCCTTAATCATTTTTACTTACTAATTGTTTTACTCGTATAGAGCAAACTCAAGCGTTGAATAGAGCAAAGAAGGCTCTGGAATTTGAACAAGATAAGTAGACAGCTCTTGTGCAAAGTCTTGATGAAAAGATCCATGCACTAAACAAGATGATCTTTGATATGGGATCAGGATCAAATCCGCCTCCCTAAAAAGAGATCCAACAGAGAAAATGACCTATTTGGGCCAACTTCTAGAAGATCTCAAGGGTTTGCTCAAAACTACTCGAGAGAAATATGCCCAGGCTATGAAAGAAGGCGTAGCCAATGGAGTTGGTTTTGCGTTGGCAAAACTGAAAGCTTCCAACCCTTCCATCAATCTTCAAGCTGTTGAAGAAGACTTCAACTGTTTTCCTGAAGATGCAAACAAGTTTCTCAAGGAAATGAAACATCTTGGAAACAAGGTGTTGCAGAGGAAATGAAAATCGGATCTCCATCAAGCAGCAATTAGTCTGGAGATATTCAAGAGTAGGACATTGTAATATAAGAATTATGAAATGTATAAAACCTACCTTTTTGCCATCAGCAAGTCTTTTGTTTATCTTTTTGACTTTTAAAATACTCATATATTCCCTAGCCCCCGACTGATTTATATTAGAGGAACTTTACTATATAATCAGTAAGCCAAGGAAATGAGATCTTGAAGTCTTACTCATTTTGTTTGTTGCGAAGGCATATGCTGATTATATGATAAAACCAATCGTAGTAATACTAGGAAATCAATATGGTCGGAACCAGTGTATGACTTCGACTAGTTGTAGATCTACTTTGTAATAATCGAAATAGCAAACAAAGCGGTATATGGTCGGAAAAAAGACTTGTGTTGATGAAAAGAGAAAATATACAAAGATGTATGCAATGAATGATAAGCAAGCTTATTTATATATAGTATCTAAAACTAGTTGAAAGAATTGCTAAGAACTAAAGACATGAAACATACTTCGCGAAACGTATTCCGACTCAAGTCCGACTGGCAGCGAGGATCATAGGAAAAGAACCGTCGCTAGAAAGTTCCTTCCAGTGGGCAAGACCACGTGCGAAAAAGGAGAGACTTCGACTAGGAGGCTTTTCGTGTCCCGACTAGTAGCCAAACAAGAGTAGAACAGAATTTTAAAATGATGAAACATAGTCTTCATTGTCTTAAGCATAGGAATTACTACATGAAGTTATTGTTTATTATGCTCTTCTTACTCGTATGTTTCTTTGAGAAAAGAGTGTGGTCGCATGTGGGAATCATTCAGGGAATGATCACAACTAGGACCCATATAGCGTATGACTTAGAAGTCGTTGCCAAAGAGTAACAGAGATCCATGTAAAGGATGTCGGAGAGAAGGTTGTCTTCTCCGACCAGTATAAATAACAACTGTATATGACCAGAGTATAGTTACAGACATATAAACAATATTGCTCATCAAAATAAATAAAGGAATGACTAATCTTTATTTAAAATGAAAAGAATTGAAAGAATGTAAAAAATAATTAAACATAGAACTTACGCAATTGATCAATGTTCCAAGAATTAGACAAAACTTGCCCATCAGACCACAGTGTAAGGACCTTCCCACTTGGGAGAAAGTTTGTTGTGATTTGCTTGTTTCTGAATTTTTCTGAGAACCAGATCACCTACAGCGAGGCTGTGAGGTTGCACCTTACGACTATGGTACCTTCGCATGGCTTGTTGATAGGCGCGATCGTGCAGGCTTAGTTTCGTTATTCCTTAAGGAAATTGATGTCATCGAGTCATCGTTCATTCTGATCGTTTTCGTTGAAACAATCAGTTCGAGCAGAGCTAAGTTTTAGTTCTAGAGGAAGCATGGCTTCAGCACCATAAACTAAGAAGAATGCCATTTCACCAATCGCACGACTGGTCGTGGTTCGAACGGCCCATAATACAGAAGAGAGTTCTTGAACCCAAGCTCCTGACCGTTTGATTAACTGGTCGAACACTCGGCGTTTGATCCCCTGCATAATGATACCATTGATTCACTCAACTGCTCCATTGCTCTGTGGATGAGCAATTGAAGCAAAATGAACCTTGATACCATGTTCATACAGAATTCTTGGAATTGACCGCTTGAGAACTAGGCACCGTTGTCTGTGATTATACGACTGGGTACACCAAATCATGTGATCACATTTTTTGTCAAAAATCTCTTAGCGGCCTCAGTTGTTATTTTAACAACAGGCTCGGCTTCATTCCATTTTGTAAACGTGTCAATCATGACGAAAAGGAATTTGAAGCCCCTGGGTGCTCTTGGGAAAGGTCCCAGAATGTCTAGCCCCCAGGTTGCAAAATGCCAAGAAAGAGGAATAGTTTGCAAAGCTTGTGCGGCTGATGTACTTGTCGGCTATGAAACTGACATTGTACGCACTTTGTCACGAGCTCTTTTGCATCATGGAGGGCAGTTGGCCAATAGTATCCTTGCCTGAAGGCTTTACCGACCAGTGTTCTGTAGGAAGGATGTGCTCCACAGACTCCTTCATGGATTTCGGTTAGCAACTTAATGCCATCCGTTTGAGATATGCATCTCATCAACACTCCGTGAGATCCTTGCTTATACAAGGTACTTTCGATCAGAGTGTATAATTTGGCTTTTTGTGCCAGACGATCAACCTCTACATCATCTTCTGGAATTATGTCATGCTGAAGATAATTGTAGATCGATGTCATCCAATCTCTACCATGATCGCAACAGCGCCAACCGTCAACGACCTGTGGAGCATCCATATTCTCACGATCGGTTTGTACGACCTGTAAAGAATCATGTATGTTCTTGGAAGGTTCGACCACCGAGGGTGAATCGAGTTGCTCGAGAAAAACTCCGGGTGGGACGGTCGACCTCGTGGAGGCCATCCGTGCCAACTGGTCTGCCAGAAAGTTTTCCTTTCTAGGAATATGTTGGATCTAAAAACCGAAGAAGTGCTTTTTGAGTTTCCGTACTTCCGCCAAATAAGATGACATCTTGGTACTTAAGCATTGATACTCTTTCCCTACTTGATTCGCTACTAGTTGAGAATCACCTTTCACTAGTTATCTGCGAATCCTGAGCGAATGAGCTGCTCGGAGTCCTGCCAGCAAACCTTCGTATTCTGCCACATTATTTGTAGCAGAAAAATTTAATTGGATGGTGTACTTGATGTGTTCGCCAGTAGGGGATATCATGACAACTCCAGCCCCCAAGCCTTTTAGCATCAAGGAGCCGTCAAAGTACATTATCCACTCGTCGTGGTATTCGTACTCGGACCCTTGGGTGGGTTTAGGGTTTGTCCATTCGGCAATGAATTCTGCTATTGCTTGGGACTTGATTGCTGTTCGTGAGATGAAATAGAGATCGAACGCCCCTAGCTCAATCGCCCATTTTGCTATTCGTCCTGATGATTCTCTGTTTCCAAGGACTTGACCAAGGGGATACTCGGTTGGTACGACAAATTGTGGGCCTGAAAGTAATGCCTTAGTTTCCTTGAAGCCATAAGGAGACCATAGAGCAACTTTTGTACCTGTGGGTACCTTTCCTTTGGTCCATGTAAGGCTTCGCTTACATAATACACTGGTCGTTGGATGTTGTCACGCTCTATGACCAGTACACCGCTAACTGTCTGTGGTGTTGCAGCCACGTAAATTAACAATGTTTTTCCCGATCTTGGAGAGACTAAGACCGAGGTACTTGTAAGGTACTTTTTAAGATCTTCAAAGGCATCGTTTGCCTCTTTAGTCCACTCAAAACTTCCATGTTTCCGGAGAAGCTTAAAGAAATGTAATCATTTTTCCCCTAACCTTGTTATGAAATGACTTAGCGCTGCTATACAGCCGGTTAGTTTTTGGACCTCCTTCGTGGTCGAAGGGCGCATCCGGTCGATGGCCGATATTTTTACTGGATTTGCTTCAATACCTCTAGCTAAGACTAGGAAACCAAACAGTTTTCTAGTAGAAACTCCGAACACACACTTTTCTAGATTCAACTTGAGGTTATGCCTTCTCAAGTTATTGAAAGTCTCTTGTAGGTCTGGAATGTGATCGCCAGCGTTGATGCTCTTTACGACTAGATCATCAACGTAAGCTTCTAGATTCCGACCAATCTGTGGATTAAAGGTTTTCTGCATCAACCTTTGAAAAGTTGCACCAGCATTTTTGAGACCAAGCGACATCTTAACATTGCAGTAAGTGCTTTATGGGGTGATGAAAGAAGTTTTCTCTTTATCTTCTTTACACATATTAATCTGGTGGTACCCTAAAGACGCATATAAAAAACTTAGTAACTCACGCCCGGAAGTAGAGTCTACAAGTTGGTCAATGTGTGAAAGGGGAAAATCATCATTCGGACAAGCTTTATTAAGATCTGTAAAGTCAATACACATTCGCCATTTTCCATTATTTTTCCTAACCATTACAGGATTGGTGAGCCACTGAGGGTGGTCGACTTCACGAATAAATCCAGCCTTGAGGATCTTGTCAATCTCAGACTGGATTGCCTCCTTTCGATTAAATGCAAAATGCCGGAGCTTCTGCTTGATCAGTTTTTTGTCAGGCTGGAGAGCTAGCCTGTGCTTGATCACCTCCCGGGGGACTCCAGGTATGTCGGACGCCTGCCAGGCGAATACATCCTGATTTGCTCGGAGGAAGGAGACGATCGACTGTTCCTATTTGGGGTCGAGTCTTGCCCCGACCAGTATCTTTCGGGTAGATGAGTCAGTGTTTCCTGACCCAGGTGGCGACTTGGCGCTGTCCGGAGAAGCGCCTTTATCAAGTGGTACCTCCTTTGTCTGGTCAGAAGGCTTTGGCGTCATCTTTGGCCTCGAGTGCTTGACCTACATAGTAGATGGATTAGCCTCTCTGGTCGGAAGTTTATTGACTAGTTCTAACGATTTTCGATCACATGCGTAAGCCATTTTCTGATCTCCTCGAACCATGATGACTCCCTTAGGTCCTGGCATTTTCAAACTTTGATAACCGAAGTGCGTGGCTACCAAGAATTTTGCTAAAGCCGGACAACCTAGGATTCCGTTGTATGCGGACTCAAAATCCACTACATCAAACGAAATCTTTTCTGTTCGGAAGTTGTCAGGTTTTCCGAACATGACCGGTAAGGAAATTTATCCTATCGGTTTAGCGGTGGAGCTAGGACTATACCATGAAAGTCATATTTCACTGGTTTCACCTTTGATTTGGGAACCTGCATTTCTTCTAAAGCTCCCGCAAATAAAATATTTAAGGAACTACCTCCATCTATTAAGACTTAATTAACCCTACAGTTATTAATAGTAGGTTCAACAACAATAGAGAACCTATCTGGTCGAGTTGAAGGAATGGGGCAGTCTTCTTTGCTAAAGGAGATTATGGTGTCCGACCACCTTGATGGCTTGATGATGGTCGGAGGCTCGATAAGGTTGACCTCCCGCTCCACAGCCTTCAGATGACGCCTTGACTCGTACGAAGAAGACCCACTAAAGATCATGTTGACTATATGTTGAGGCTCCTGGTACTCCATTTATTCGTCGCCATCTTTGTCCTTCTTGGAACTCGTTTCACCAAGTTCTGTACATGGGAGTGGTCCTTTACCTGCATAGTAATCCTCCGGCTTTTTTCGCCAGACTCGGCAGTCGCAAGTCATGCCTCGTCTTTGGTGAAGTGGACACCACTTCTTGTTTTTCTGATATCCTTCGGTTGAAGCTTTTGCTTTGTCTCAACCGGTATAGTCCTTCTTACCCTTCGTAAACTTTTTGAGAATAGCCAGGACTTCTTTTTCATCGGGTCTGTGGTTCTTCTTCTTCTTGAGAGCCTTCTTATTCTTCTTCTCCGATTTATCCAAGCCAGGTTGGGGGATTTTATCTTTCCGATCAATAGCTTCACACCACTCAATTGCTTCGCTAGCAGTGGTGTATTTGTCGGCCATGTCGAAAAGTTTGATGGTCGTTCGTGGAGGGTTCATTGCTATGTCCTCCATAAATCATCAATTCTTTAGACCTGTTTTGAAGGCTTGAATGACAGATGACTTTGCAACCTCTAGTATGGAATTACAAATCTTGCTGAATCTCTTGATGTATTGACGGAGAGTCTCATCAGAGCCTTGCCGGATTCGGTGGAGATTATCCTCCTTTCCAGGGCGGTCATACCTGCCTTGGAATTTTGCAATCAGAAGGTCGCAAAGTTGCTCCCAAGTGTAGATTGATCCGACTGGTAGGTTAAGCAACCACGACCGGGCAGACCCTTCGAGTATTGTAGGTAGATAGTTAGCCATTACATTTTCATCACCACCAGCAGCTCTGATGGTGGTGGTATATATTTGGAGAAATTCCAATGGGTTCTGAGTCCCATTGAACTTGTCCAGGTTGGCCGGTCGAAACCTGTTTGGCCAACACACAGCTTGGAGCCCAGCAGAGAAGGCTCGACAACCTGTGATCGATTCATGGCGCCTTCTTTGGAATGCCGGATTGTAATCGGTCGGAGACCGGTTCCTAAGATTGGAATGTTGGAGCTCCGGTGTACCGATCCGGTCGTAGACATTGGTATGATGCCTTCGACCTCCTGCTTGATTTCGACGATATCGGAGATCGTCTGGTCCAAGCGGTTGCTCTTCTCATCGTGGTGAGAGA
Source organism: Phyllostachys edulis (assembly GCA_036346405.1). NCBI lineage: Eukaryota > Viridiplantae > Streptophyta > Magnoliopsida > Poales > Poaceae > Phyllostachys > Phyllostachys edulis. The sequence continues at coordinate 57,702,915 of CM070546.1, read as the reverse complement.
GTGGTTGCTTGAAATAGCCTTCTCCCCTCATAACTCCTTGGTCGGAATCGCCGAGGAGGCCTTGGTATCGATTGTTCTCCAATTCGACCATGTTGCCTTCTACTGAGGGAGGAACGCTGAGATGAAGTCATGGTTTGACTTTGTGAAGTTCTCTATTCCCGGTATGCTTCTGTTCGTTGCATGGTCTGCTGAATAATCTCTGATACTTGGCCTATGAGTTGTATAAAACCTAGGGTCTCTGCTAGAGCAGGGTTAGAATTATTCAACATATCTTGAACACGTTGTAGGTTTCATACCGTTACCGAAGGTCTCGGAGGATTCATACTGGTAGTAGGTGTTCGAAGATCCGAACCTTCCCTTGACCTCCTGGTTTGTTCCATCTGATCAGCTACTATTGGTAGGGCAGAGCCAGGCGACTTAACTGATGGACGTCGATTAGTTCTGTTGCCTCCGGAAGTTTGTGCTTGATGGCCCCTAGCATTTCTACCATTATGTGATAGCGTGGCAGAGTGTGTGGGACCGTGCAAGGCATCTTGATTTGCATCTCCGATCGCATTGACTTCGTGCCTCCAGCAGTGATCTTTTGACGAGCTTCCATCGTAACTAATGGAGAGCCTTCCAATGCTTCCACTAGGAGTTTCCACGACGGAGAGCGGTCAGAGATGAGCACCTCCTGAGGTCTTCTTGGTGGGCTTAGCCTGATCCTGCGGACTACCGATCGTATGCTGAGTCTTATTATCCCCACTTGGCCTATGACCAGTGGAGGTTTCATCAACACCGTTATCAGATGTTGGTTGGCTCCTGGAATCGCCAGAAGCCGTAGGTGAGTACCTTTCAGCCATGATTTCATCGAGAGTATAGAGATTCTCGAGTTGCGGTGTTGAAGTTTCGTCACCTTTTTCACCGATCGGAAGGACCGGGCTTGGAGCGGTCTCTGGACATTCTGAGCGGGTTGGAATGACCGAAAGCGCCGCTTGTCGTAGTGGTGGATCCTCATCCATCCGGTCGATTTCGTTAACGTCGGCGACGTGCGAACCGGCGGAGGAGGAGGATGATGACATACCGTTTTCTTGCATGACGCGGATGCATCCCTCCATGTCGAGGTTGGAGTAGTCCGCCAGGTCGAACCAATTCTCCTCGTCCCAAACTCCTACCATAGTTGCATGAGCGATTATGAGGAATGAGCGATGATTTGATGAGCGGAGAGTTTCTTCAGGAAACTTACGTCTTCTTGCCCACGGACGGCGCCAGCTGTCGACGATCAAGTCGCCGATCTTACGAAATAAAAGAGAAAAATGACATGATATTTCCTAGGAGATAATGGGACTGCTCTTTATTGATATGAACTGGATTTACAAGGGGTGCTTTACGACCCGAATAGGGACTAATCCTAATTACACTGAATCTCACACCTGCTATGCTAATCAATCAGACTTAAAGCACGAATCTAAGGCTGATTGTGTTGCTCTAATCTGATGTTGCTATCTTGCTTGTCTTCCAGATCCACCCTTTTGTCTTCTATGCTTCACCCTTAAATAACTTTCGAAGAGGTGGCAGTTACTCCTAGAGAAGGCGTCCCTGGTGAAGCATCGTGACTGGTCAGGGCGAGGCGTCAGTTGACAATGTGTCAACTACTTTGCGGTTAAATGTCTGTGAGACACTCAACCGTATGGTAGTTGTTGTCAGTGTCTTAGGTCTATATAACATCGTGTGGTTTGGAATATATAGCAAGTGTTCCATTCATCACACGGTTAAGATACCAGTTCGTAGCTTTTTCGAGCAGTTACCTGGTCGGAGACTAGGCACGGGATCTTGTCCGACCAGGGTACCCATTTGTAACCTCTGGAATCCTTACGACTAGTGAGGTCATTAGCCTTAGGGGTTACGACCATGAAGACGTATGGTCTTTTATTATGTATTAAAATAATACATAGAAGTTTTAATCCTTGTCAAGTGGAAACAAAGATATCAGCTGGAATCTGAATTGGAGCTAGTTTATGAGGTGAAAGAGAAACATTGGCACTAGAGGGGTCATGTGAACTGATTAATTCAAGGGGATGGTAATACTACCTTTTTTCATAATTGTGCTAATGGGAGAAGAAGGAAAAAATTACATTTTTAGTTTGGATCATGAAGGGGTTAATATTAAAGACAAAACTGGTCTCAGAGATCACATTTATGGGTTTTATAAGAATTTGTTTGGTTCTGAAATTATTTAAGGGGTGAGTTTGTCTCAAGAAATCTGGAGTAGGAAGCATAGAATTTCTGCAGCTAACAATGAGTTTTTGATCCATGACTTCACTGAAGAAGAGGTTTGGAAAGTTATCAAAGAGCTTCCTTCCAACTCTGCTCATGGTCCTAATGGCTTTCCTAATGAGTTTTACAAAGAGTTTTGGGAGGTAGTTAAAATTCAGTTCCTACTCTTGGTCAGAGATTTTTTTAGAGGGATCTTGATCTGAAGAGATTGAACTTTGGTGTTATTACTCTTATTCCCAAATTTCAAGATGCTAACACCATTAAATAGTTTAGACCTATCTGCCTTCTGAATGTAAGCTTTAAAATTTTGATTAAGATCCTAGCAAATAGACTAGGTAGCATTGTGGATGGTCTCATCAATGAAAGTCAGTCTACTTTTATCAAAGATAGAAATATTTTGGATGGGATGGTTGCCTTACATGAGATTGTGCATGAGGTTAAGCAATCCAAAGAAAAAGGGGTGATCCTGAAAATTGACTTTGAAAAAGCTTATGACAAAATTCATTGGGGTTTTCTAGAGGAAGTCATGATGAGGAAGGGTTTCTCTGAACATTGGATTAAGATGGTTATGAGCTCAGTCAGAGGGGGAAAAGTTAGCATTAACATTAATGGGGAGATGGGTCCTTTTTTCAACACTTATAGAGGTCTTAGACAGGGAGACCCTTTATCCCCCCTCCTTTTCAATTTGGTTGTTGATGCCTTAGCAGTTATTATTGAAAATGCACAGGAGAAAGGTTTGTTGAGAGGGGTGATATCTCACCTGATCCCTGGGGTTATGCCTATGCTTCAGTATGCGGATGATACGATGATTATGATAGATTGTGAGAGAGATTCCCTGGTTAATCTAAAATTTTTTACTTTACTATTTTGAATGGATGTCTGGTTTGAAGGTTAATTATCACAAGAGTGAAGTTTTTGTGATGGGGTGTGATAATGGAGAGGCTGCTAATGTGGTAGATATTTTTGATTGCAAATTGGCTTATCTCCCTCTCACTTATCTAGGTATTTTGATTGGAGATCGTCATGTGGGAGATAAAGTAGCTGAGAGTGTTATTTCTAAATTGGAGAAAAGGTTAGATAATTGGAAGAACAACATGTTATCTTCTGGAGGGAGGTTAGTGATGGTGAATAGTTTTTTGAGTAGTTTACCTATCTACACAATGGGTTTCTATAGGTTGAATGGGGTGAGTCATAACAGAATGGATGCTATCACAAATAGGTTTTTTTTGGAGAGGAACTAGTGATAGATTTAAATATCACATGGTCAATTGGGAGGCGGTTTGTAGGCCTAAAGAATTTGGAGGTCTAGGGGTTATAAATACCAGAGTCATGAATGATTGTCTGTTAGTTAAGTGGATTTGGAAGATTTACAATGGCACTAATGAGTTATAGTTCAAAATTATCAAGGCAAAATATTTCCCTAAGGGGGGTTTTAGAGATGCTAATCCTTTAAAGAGCTCTCAATTTTGGAATAGCTTGCAGAAAGTGAAGTATTTGTTTTACAGGGGTGTTAGGTTTCAAATTGGGGATGGGTGCAACATCTCTTTTTGGGCAGATGTGTGGTTGGGGGATTGTCCTTTGAGGATTCAATTTGACAAGCTGTTCAAGATTTGTCAGTCTCCTGAGGCTAGTGTGGTTGAGTATTGCTCTGTTAATGGGTGGAGGATTAAGTTTCTTAGGACTTTTGGGGAACAGGAGTTGAGTCAGTGTCATCTTTTGAAAAGCTATATCATGAGCATTAATCTCTTAAGGGAAGGGGACAAAACTTTCTGGTGTTTTGAGAACAATGGGATGTTCTCGGTCAATACGCTTTCTAAATGACTATTTTTTTTGGGGAGGGGGGTGGGGGGTTCACTTGCATTAAGTTTCAACATTTGTGGAAAAGTAAAATTCCTCTAAAAGTAAAGATTTTTTTGCGGCAAAGTTATCTTAATAAAGTTCAAACTGCTGACCAGCTGAAGAAAAGGGGGTGGAAAGGAGATGAGAAGTGTATCCTTTGTGGTGAAAATGAAACTATAGATCATATTTTGTTTTCCTGTATGTTAGCAAAATTTGCTTGGACTTGTGTAAAAGAGGGGATTAGTTGGGAAAGAATCCCCATTTCTTTAGATGATTTTCAGTATAACTAGCTAGATGGGAAGGGGGCTAATTCTTATAATGTTACTCTGTTTAGTTTTGCAACTTTTGCTTGTAATCTCTGGAAATCTAGGAACAGTATGGCGATTGAGAGGAATTTTTCTAAGAATCCTATGGATGTGATTTTCAAATTTATATCTTGTTTGCAGCACTGGAGGGTTCTCATCAAAGGGGTGGATAGATGTAATCTGGACTGCTTTTTGGAGAAGTTTGAAGACTAGAGAAAACTTGCTTGTTCGACTGCAGATGTTTGATCTTATGATTGTAATAGTTAACTTGGATGTTGTAATAACTATTTCATCCTGTTCTGGTGTCTCAGTCGGTTAGCTTTTTGGTGTTAGCTAGTAATCCTAGCGTGTTTGTTTTGTCTTTTGGATTGTAAGAACTTTGTTATTTGCTTTCTATAAAAGCAGGGTTTGTCCTCTTGTCAAAAAAAAGACCACGCATTTAACCAGAGATTAGCAAGCCAGTAAGCCCCGCTCACCTGTGGCGTCTCGCAGGGAAGGCGGCCTCGCCGCGGAGCGCGGGGGCCGATCCCAAGTGTTGGGGAAGTCCGGTCCAATAAGGCGGCAACTGCTGCTCCTCCTTCGCCGCGGCGGTAGCCTCGTGGAGGCCACACGCAGAACGAGAAAGCAAGGAGGCAAGCGGGGTAGGGTGTCGGCGAGTGGCAGCGAGGAAGGCCATAGCGGGTGGGGTAGGTCATGTAGATGACGATTGAGGAGGGACCGTGGGAGGGGAAGGGAGGCGGCGGCAGCCGCGAGGGAGGAGGAACGCGGCGGTGGCGGCGGTGAGGGTTAGGGTTAGGGGATTTGGGAGCTATGAGCGGGAGATATGGGCGTTGGGCGTGGGAGGACTGCGTGCGCTCTATGCGACTGTGAGGGTGGGGATGGGAATGGATGGATGGACTATGGAGTGTTGACTGTTGGCGCTCGATGCCAGACCTGGCCAAATGGACGGCCCGGCCAGACACGGGCACGACCGGGCACGACCCATTCCGACCTGGCTGTTAGATGGGCCTTGCCGTGCCAGCCCACATGCTGAGGTGGTGGCCTAGGCATGGCCTGTCGGCTGTTCGTGTCAGGCCAGGTCAACATGAGCTCGTTTAGCCCGTTTGGCCCCGACAGAATGAAAAAAATCCAAAAAAAATTAGAAAAATGTGTAGAATTCAGAAGTAGACATGCTTTTTTTTAAAAAAAAATGATACAATCATATTGAAAATATAATAACGAGCTTTATTAATGTCCAATTGGCTACCTCATTAAAACCTTCGCCAAGTAAAAACTTAAAATGAGAAAACATTGGCAAAGAAAAAAGTGTACAACCTATAGCTCTACATACATAAATACATCATTGTTCTACATGGCATTGTTACTGTCATTGTCTAAGTACAGATTTTTGAACACCTCGGACAACTCTGGATTTTCCATAGAGTGTTGTGTTCATGAATCTGCTTGTTCCTAGTCCTTCATAGTGTAACGTCCCAAAATTTGGCTTTTCAAAAATCTATTGAATAGTTAGTAGGGAGAAAATTCACCATTTGATTTTATTTGAATTAGTAAAGCTTAAATGGGAACTTTCATAAATCAAAAATAATTTAATTTGATTAATCTCAACATCAACTATTATCAAAATTATTTTATTTGGATTCTATGTGCTTGGATATATTTTTCTAGATTTTTTTTCCAAGTGCATTTGCTATTTTCTATTTGCCAATTGGATTTTCAGCTATTTTCTAAAAAGAAAAAACTATTAATAAATCTCAGAATCTCTCTTGGGCCGAATCCTTTATTCCGGCCCGTTCCTATTTCATTCCTTCGGCCCGACTTTACCTTTGATGCAGCCCAGCTCGCCTCCCGGTCTCGCGCGTGTCTTGGCCCAGCCGTAGTCTTGCTTGCCGCTCCTTTCCTGGTGCCGAGCCACCCCATCCCATTTCTTTTTCATTCCCGTGCGCAAAGGCCGGCCGTTCCATCATTTTTTTTCTTTACTTGGGCCACCGCTTTCTTCTTCTTTCTTGCACGCGTGACCAGCCGAGCCGTGTGCACGCACTAGCAAGCCCAGCCACCGGCCCGGTTGTTTTTCCCTTTCCTTTTCCGTGCGACAGCCAGTCCAACTCGCCTCCCGTCACTTTGTTCCTCTGCCGGTGGACCCGCCCGAGCCAGCTCATTGTCTTCAACCTCCGGACTCGAGTCTAGGTTCAGCACAAAACAGCGCCGCTGTCCTCCTTATGGACTCTCTTCTCCAGGCGCTATATAAACCAGTCCCTCCACATCATTTTGAACCCCTCGTTCAACTCATCCGAAACCCTAAATATCCAGCCCCGGGTTTGTCCTCGTTTCGACGAATTTCGCCAGAGCGCTGCCACGGTTGAAGCTTCTCCGCCCTCGGTGTTCGTCGTCGTCAGTCCACCTCCGGCCACATGGTCTTCGCCATCGGGATCGCATCAACGAGGTCTTCGCCGTGCTCTCATCATCTCCTCCCGAAGACTACCGCCCCATCGTTTTCATCTTCGTCCGAAAACCGCCGCCGCCGCCCTTGTTCAATCTGCACGTCGGTGAGTGCTCTTGGCCGTCCAAGCGTGTCATCTTGTGCCCTATGCTTTTTTCATCTATTCCCCTCTCCTCACGTTGCTCCTTCTTCGGTGAGATGCCGCCGTCGCCCGTTTTCCCCGTCTCCGGTCATCTTCGAATTGTCGCCGGTGAGGTCGATCTCCAGTCGTCCCGAGCGTTTCTCTATGATCCCCATCCCCTCCCCAAGCCGGTGCTCATCCTTAATCCTTTCGGGCATCGTGGAATTACTGAAGCCGCCGCACCCGAGCACCTCTCCGCCGCCCAAGTCGCTGCCACCATTGAGCTAATGCTGCCCGGATCGAACCAATGCCGTCTGGAGCTTCCCTGTGTTCTAGGCATTCCATTTTTGTCCTCAGCTGCACCTTCCTTGTCATCATTTGCCGTCGACTTCGCCTTCAAACCGCCGGCCATGGACTTTGTACTGAGAGCTTTTATATCTCTCTATGCGTTTCTCTTCTTGCTGACGAGGATGCCAACTCATTGTCCACCTCAGAGCCATCTCACACCCTTCTGCTTAGGTGGCAGTCCTTGTGGCAGCCGTGTCATGGTCCTTGTGGTACACCCAAATCCCCACCAAAGCCAAAGGTTCATGAATCCAGTCCATCATGCACCAAGTGACTTACATGTGGGACCCTTTTGTCAATCCCTCTCTTTCCCTCTCCAGCATCTTGACCCCACATGTCATCCATTGTTTTCATCTTTGTTTCACTTACCAGTGGACCCCTCTTGTAAGTATCCAATTCTTTTTGTTTTATTTAATCCAAAGGAATATTCTTTTCTCTTTTAATTTCATCATTTCATGTGATCTTCCAAGGCTCATATCTTTCGCATTCGAATTCCGATTGAGTCCATTCAAATTCCTAAATTCATCTAAATTCAAGATCCATTTATCTGAAATTTTTATTTAATTTTTGGAGTTGGTTTTGCCTTTGTTATTTATTTATTTGGTTTATTTGCTTGTTTGCGAGTAGACGTTGATACTGCGAGAAGTGCTAATCAAGAAGGAACTGAAGATCAAGACAGTAGAAGATTAAAGATAAATAAAGATTATCATTGTTATAGCAAGGCAAGTTATACCTTTGATCATATTGCACCCAGTTTTCAAAAGTTATGTTGATTCAAATTATTGCATTTACTTTAACTATTTATTTCAATGCTTTTAGGATTAGTTAATATCCAATTTGTTATGACCTCCTTGTCTAGTTGTATGCCATAATCTTTTGTCACCCTAGTTTGGTTTATTTAGTTGGTGCTATTGTATTTACCAACGTGGGTTGGTTAGATGCGATTAGTTTGCTTAGCCATGCTACGAGTCATCACCTCATGTAGTTGCAAATATAAACTTGACTAAGTGACTATGGAACTATGTGATAGAAACTGTGTGAGCTATGTGCTATTACTCGTTGATGGCATATGTTGCACTTAACCAACAGGGTGGGAAAGGATTTAGACGGAGGCAAGTGGACTGTGTGATATTTTGGTGGAGCTATGCACGTGGGCTTAATAACCTGTGTGCATAGGGATCTGTAGTTTAATTGGAAGTCTTGCCTTGGTCAATTAAGGACTTAACTTTGTGCGCCATTGAACTGAGCCTTTTGTACAACCACATGCCTGATGGGACGGGCCTAACTTAGTAAGTTATGGAGTCTTGACATTGATTACTCAGGTTGTAGGTTAGCTGTGTCGGATTGGGTGGAGGTGTGTACTACCAAGTAGTCGCATCACGGGGCGGTTCGCCGTTTCCCTGTCCAACGGTGTGCGTCTATAGCGGATAAGCATACCGGGAGTGTCAATGTTGAGATGAAGTTTCGAAAGGTTTTGTTATGATTGCTCAATCGCATATACGTATGGCGAGTCATGGCGAATATGATGAGTTAATCGTGTCTTGTGGGTAAAGTGTACAAACTCGCAGAGTGTTAAACAATCTATTGAATAGCAGCGTCATGATCATGGACATGCTCGGGGATTTCACACGAGGGGTAGATTTTCATAAAACTTGGGATGGGACAGCTGTGTGAGATAACTTATGCAGCTGTGTGAATAACTTGATTAGGCTATGTGTCTTTGTGAAAACAAATAATAAAACTTATTATTGTCTATTTGTTTTGAATTATGCTTTCAATCTATTACTTGTATTTAAATTGCAAATGTTGCATTTCTACAAAAGAACCACAGAAACCATTCCTTTGGAATAAGCCTGCATCTATAATTGCATTTCTGTGGTATGACTTGCGAGTACGGTGTGTACTCATGCTTGCTTTAATAAATCAAGCAGAGGTGAAGGAATCGTCAGTCAACAAGGTCTGCTTCAAGGATCGTGGAGAACTAGGTCGCGCACCCCAGCCGATTGCCTGTGGGCATATAGATGGGCATCACTGAAGTTATTCTGTTTCGTTCCACTGCAGCTTCATTGAGCTATCTGCCCTCTGAAGTATTAATTGTACGCTTTGGCCATAAGGTCTCTACTATGATGTTTATTGTTATTTGTCTATTTATTAGTTATCTTTGTATATGGAAATGATATTTCACTGATGTTGCCACTGTGTGCACTAGCGTGATCTTGGACTAGTGCAAGATACACAGAGGGTCGAGTGCATATTTTGGGTCCCGACAGAGGTGGTATCGAGCCATATCGATATGAGACATGACCTTAGTTAGAATGGCCGTTTTTAAGGAAACTTCTAAACCTATTTTACAAATGAAAAATCTTAATGATGTGCTAATCTCATCTTGTCTAGCTTCTATACTCTTCTATTCTATTCATTTCTCATCTATATTCTTCCTCACTGTTTTGAGTATTAAATTGGACTCAGTGAGATAAAAGTAAATGGTTGAAGAATCAAACCATTGGATAATGTCCATATCCACAAGAGAGTATGCAGTTGTCATTGCGAGTGATCAATACAGCATGCAACCATACTAGAAGTCAAGTTTGTCTATGACTTGGTACCCCAGATTAGCCAATGTCAGGGGGAATTACGTCAGAGATGAATTGTGATAAAAGTTGTTAAAAGGGTTTGCAGAAATGATAGAGCAGACCAGATGATTTCCTCAGATAAAGGCAGTGTCAAATCAAGCCTATCAGCTCAGCAAGTGTCAGTATTGATTGTAAAGTAAAATGGTAGCACAAGGATGTGCGAGAATTTCAGTCTATCCAGGAGCTAATCTTCAAGACCTCAGAACCAACTTGTTGAGTTTTGAGTTAGAATTTCGGTTTTCCCCAGGATCATCTGTGAACAAGATAGTGTCAATTGAAGGTCAGTAAAGTAGTTGTTTCGAGATAGCCAAGACCCTCATCGTTGTAAAGGAACAAGATCGCCCAGATCGACAGAGTGAACCGAGTCAGTGAGAATTTCAGAAGAGTGTAATCACAACTTCAGTGACCATACTGCCAGATATCAGAAAGAACCTTGATAGCTTTTATGACAAAGCATCCGAGAATCAGTGTGTTAAGAAGTTTTGCCAACACTTCCTGTTAACTAAAGTTTCAAGTAGTGAATTACCCCAGTCATAATTCAAAGTTTTGTTGTCGTGAGGAAACAAGGAATGGTTTGAGAACCACGAGGTCAAGTCCTCTCCCTCAAGACAGATCAGTATAGTGGCAGATGTTCGAATCAGAAGAGCTACCATAGGAACCTGTTGTTCAGTCAGCTCAAGCTACTTGTGAAGGTCAAAAGTTGAGTCTTGAGTCAGTTTCAAGAGGATATTTGTTAAACCCTAGAGTTCAAACAGATGTTAGACATTGGTGTCAACAAGATAGTGAGATGACAATTATGTCGAGGAAATCAGTCCTCACGTGAGGCAAGGTTTAGCCTTGGAACCCCTGAAGGCTAACAAATGATCCGTGAAACATTGAGTATGTCCGCGTATCTAATCACAAGAAACTCAAGTAGTTGAGGCTCGAACCAACATCTATGTGCAAGCCTTCCGTTTTCTCTAAAAAGTACAAAGGTGTACAAAGAGCTTGAAGTTGAATTGTGATGATCCAACTTAAAAGCAAAATACCACGGAATGGATTACCCTGAGTTTGGTATGTCAGAAAGACAGCCAACAAGTCAGAGGCCAATCAGAGTACCTCTAGCCCTGAGAATTCAGACATGGGATTTCCCAGGACAAAAACGGGGTATAATTTCTTGAAGGGTGAGCATTAATCAGTTGTCAGGAAACTTTGCCGCTTCATTCCTATTAATGTCACCCAATTTGGAGACCGCTTAGCAGAGTGGCATATGACAAAGGTTGTATACGACAGAGACAGTATTCGCCAGAATTGGTACAATGTCAGATCGACAGAGACAGTTAATTGGCACGACATGCCAGAAAAGTTAGCGTTAGACCAAGGATCTCAGTTTACCCTGTGTCAGCGACAGAGTGTCTATGAAGCCTTGGATGCTCATTTGAATTCAGTACTGTGTATCGCCCCGAACCGGTAGACAGAAAAGAAAAGGTTGCACCTTAACTCATAGTACCAGGTCAAGCAAGTAAGTGTTCTGTGCAGAGTTCCCCTACAGTACCAGCCAGTTCGCAGTTGTCACCATTTGAAATTCGTAGTGGTTGATCGTAAGTCATTACTCAGCTAAGGGCAGATCAGATCACAAAGTATGTGGATTTTTGCATTAATCATGAAGTAGAAGACCAAGAGTCTTTAATCCTAAAAGGATTGTAAGCAGCTCAGTTCAAGTAGAAAAGCTACCACTACTACAAAACAGGCTATAGTAGACGCCCCATCACAGACGGTTCCTTTGGAACCGTCTGTGTTGGATCAGTCCGAACATGGGGCTGGCGCGGAACAACTATCACAGACGGTATTTTTTAGAACCGCTCGTGATAGTCAACTATCACAGACGGTTGAGAAATAGAACCGCTCGTGAATTATCACTGACGGTTCTATTCACAAACCGTGCGTGATAATCCCTAATCACGAGCGGTTTTACGTTACAACCGTCTATGTAGTATCGAGCGGTTCTTATTTAGAACCGCTCGTGATCTTTGTTATCCTGAGCGGTTCTTATTAAGAACCGCTCGGAGATCCTCTCGCCTTATTGCGTCTCGTGTCCACCGCCGCGATGGACGCCGCCTCGCCATCGCCCGCTGCGTGGGAGCAACCCGGCCGACCCCCGCCGCGGCTCCAGATCAACATACCTCCACACTTCAAGATGGGATAAGGATCTAGCTCTTACTATGGGCAAATAGATATTGTAACTTCTCCTCCAAACTTTTTTAAAATTTTGGAATTTTCATATATATATAGCCAAACAACGTGCGTGGCAAGAGCTTACAAAAGATTAAAAACTAGAAACCTATCTAGTGGTGGAGGTAGGCTACTATCTCCGTCTTCAACACTTCAGAGGGCGGCGTCTTGGGCGGACGGTTTAAGATCGAACGAATCGAAATACGCCCACCACGACGCCTTGCTCGAGTGTGTCCCAAGACCCTCGATCGTTGAACCAAGTTGAAGAGAGCCCATAGGCTCTCTTTCTTCTTGAGAGGTCTCGGCTGGTCGACTCGATCGCTTCTTTGCCTCGATTAATAGTCAAGTGACGGCAAGCCTCTTGGAGACGATGCAACCGTTTTGGAGGACCACGTCGGCGACACGGTAAACTTCGCCGAAAGTGGGAGATCACCGGAAGACACGGCGGAGGAGAATGTCAAGATGGCGGAAGGTGGCCGTCACCCGCTCCGCAAATTCTCTGACAGAGGAGTGAAGACATTGTTGAAATAGTGTTCTTCAAAGACGACTCAACATATAGCGAGAGAGGTGCGCAGACAAAGGCGTGTCTGAAGAGGAGGCAGCCATTTCTGTTTTTGTGGAGAAAGGGATCAAGGAGGTTGTGTGAAATACATTGTAGAAGGGACACATCTATATATAGAACAATTTCTAAAGCCGAGCAGGAGACGAAGAGATATTTGGGGAGTCAGAGCGACGTTGGAAAATGAAGAGATGAAGCCGCGCCGTGTGATCGTGAGACGAAGAGGCACGCGGGAAAATGAAAGAGTTATCACGACGGTTCCGTTGTATAACCGCTCAGGAAAGGAATCCTGAGCGGTTCTATTTAAAACCGCTCGTGATACGTTCATATCACTGAGCGGTTGTAGTTAAAAAACTGCTCAGGATTATCCTGACAGTTCTCGTTATAAACCGTCTGTGATATACTTTTTATAAGGCGAAACGCTAGGGTTTTGCTCTCACTTGTCACTTCTCTCCCACGCCCTTAGGCTCTCGCGCTCGTTCGCCTCCTCTAGGGTTTAGGGCTGCTTCAGTAGTTTTCACCGCCGACCACGACCTCGGCGCGCCGCCTCAACCTCGGCACCCCGACCTCGGTGCCGCCGCCCCGACCTCGGCGCCGACCTCGGTGCCGCCCCGACCACGGTGCCCCGTTCACCTCCTCGTCAGAAGCCCGGCGTCGCCGCCTCCGACCTCGACGCCGCCGTCCTCCTCCCGTGTGGGCCTCCTCCTCTCTGACTGCCTTCTCCCCGCCGTCCTCCTCCCTCTGCACCAGCCTTCTCCCGCGTCGTCCTCCTCCCGTGTCGGCCTCCTCCTTGCACCGTGAGTTCTTGTGCGGCATCCTCTCTGTGAGTATTGCTCCTCTGTGGCGATTCGGCTTTGTTGATCAATGGGCTTTGTTGACATGCTCTGTGATGAACTATGTCTTATCTTGAGATTGAATGTGATAGTTAGTTCATACTTGAGCTCTATTGTATTACTTACTCTTGTCAATATGATCTATCGTTAATTGGTTACTTTCGGTTGAGCTCATCGTTACATTTGCAAATTGATCGGTGGGCTTTGTTGACATGCTCTGTGATGAACTCATCTTATCTTGAGATTGAATGTGATAGTTAGTTCATACTTGAGCTCTATTGTATTACTTGCTACTATCAATATGATGTCTTTGTTAATTGGTTACTTTCGGTTGAAAGCTAGTTATTACGATTCTTCATGTTGATTCATTGAGAGTATTAGGTTTTCGTTGGTAATCTAATGACTAGTTTGTGATTCTTCTAGTAGTCAGTATGAGCTCATTCAACTTTTCATTTGCCATCTTGATCTCTGTAGTCAACCTCTGTTTGATGGAAGTTTAATCTGTTTTAGATTAATGATTGAGATCGTTTGACGCTTAAGCAAAGTATTGTTTAGAGCTCATAGTTTGAATTTATATTATCATATTCATTTAATGAAGAGTATAGACAATAGGATTGAGATGGCAAAGACTTGTTCTTTAGCTACTCTCTTACGAGAGCACATAATATCATGAATCAATATGTTGGAATAGTTAATACGTGCAATCGTTAATCTCTAGACCTTTTATTGGTGAGCATTTCCTTAAATCGATCATTTTACTTGATTCTAGTTCTATGTCTTCATTAAAGGCTAGTCTTACGTACATGAAGCATTAAACCTTTGCTTAGCATTTTCTTCGTCGATCTGACACACTTGAGTGTACCTTTGCTTCGTGCCAATCCTCCACGGCACAAAGCAAATGGTACACTCCAAAGGTGTTGAGCTCGATGAAGTAGGCTCGAGCAAAGATTTGTATCACTAGTTTCTATCTATACAAAGATCATAAGAGATTTGGTGGATTAAGGAGTGTTAGAATAGAAGTCTGGTGGATTAAGGAGTGTTAGGAATGTTAGTAGTGTATGAGCTCATTCAACTTTTCATTTGCCATCTTGATCTCTATAGTCAACCTCTGTACTTCTTCCTGAGATTAATTGTTTCATATTTATGCTGGAATTATTTATGATTATTTGCTATGTCTATTTTACTTGATTCTATTTTGTTTCTATGTCTTCATTAAAGGCTAGTCTTCTGCACATGATGCATTAAACCTTTGCTTCGTTGATTAAGGAGTGTTAGGAGTGTTAGAATAGGAGCAGGGAGGCGGCGAGCCCTATAGGATTAAACCTTTGCTTAGCATTTCCTTCGTCGATCCTAACACACTTGAGTGTACCTTTGTTTTATGCCAGTCCTCCACGGCATAAAACAAATGGCACACTCCAGTGTGTCAGGGTCGATGAAGAGTATAGACAATAAGATTGAGATGGCAAAGACTTGTTCTTTAGCTACTCTCCTTCCGAGAGCACATAATAGGAGCAGGAGGCGGCGAGCCCTCTGATTAAACCTTTGCTTAGCATTTTTCGTCGATCTGACACACTTGAGTGTACCTTTACTTCTTGCCAATCCTCCAAGGCAAGAAGCATATGGTACACTCCAGTGTGTCAGGGTCGATGAAGAGTATAGACAATAGGATTGAGATGGCAAAGACTTGTTCTTTAGCTACTCTCCTTACGAGAGCACATAATAGGAGGCAGGAGGCGGCGAGCCCTACAGATTAAACCTTTGCTTAGCATTTCCTTCGTCGATCTGACACACTTGAGTGTACCTTTGTTTCATGCAGGTCCTCCACGGCATGAAACAAATAGCACACTCGGTGTGTCGGCCTCGATGAAGTAGGCTTCCTTAGAGAAGCTAGTGGATTAAGGAATGTTAGTACTCTGTATGAGCTCATTCAACTTTTCATTTGCCATCTTGATCTCTATAGTCAACCTCTGTACTTCTTCCTGAGATTAATTGTTTCATATTTATTTGGAATTATTTATGATTATTTGCTAATATTGCACATGTTGAGCATATTATTAAGTTTCAATGTATATGTTAATTTGGGACACTTGCAATCCATTTTATTGCATATGTAACTTATATAGATAGCAAGTAGCGAGATGGCAGAGACATCGTCTTCGCGCAAATCACCGACGCCGCAGAGATGGAAGAGGCGCCGACGAGGCCACGACACCGCCGCATGAGATGGAAGAGGCGCCGACGAGGCCGCCGCCACCGTCGGCGATAATGACACTAAGCGAGATGGCAGAGGACAATCGAAAATGCCTACGGCCGATCGGGTCATCACGGAGGTCGGTGACTTTGGGGTCCCTCTGAGTCCCAAGAGATCGTGGCGAGATTCCGGACCATTGCGGGATACTTGTAAGGAGCGGGTCCTCATCACCACACCAGCGTGGAAGGACTCGACGAAAGAAGCGAAGGCGCTGTGGGCCAGAACTTTCGAGAAGTTCACTATTCCGCACATGTGGCACGCGGCGACGGACGGCGATGCTCACGATGGGTAAATCGTGGAGGACCTTCAAGAGCATTCTTGTCACGGCACGTGAACACGGGTCAAACGCCTTCGCGTAGTACAAATTCTTGACGCGGAAGCATGGGACACCTTTGTGGCTATGAAAACGACGGCCAAATTTAAGGAGCAAAGTCGCGGCGCACAAAGCTCTCGGACACGAAACACTCACCCAAGACAGACTCGGCACCGCTGATGCAGCGGTAAATCTGAGGAATGGGCGGTGGAGAAGGAGAACCCGTTTTCGATGTCACAGACCCGCGTTCCCTAAAATTTGGTTAAAAGCGGGCACAAGTCTCGTCTTGCAAGCGACATCTCCTTCACAAACCCGCAGACTGTGAAGTGTCCCAAGCGTGTGGTAAATATGTCGAACTACTAAGTTGTTAATAAGTCCATCACTTCATAGTGCCTATAATAACATGATGACCTCTTGCGGCGTGACTTGATCGCCCAAGCTTCCCAAGGCTCCTTCCATGCGAGGCGGGAGAATGATATACTATCTACGGCCTTGGGAAACAAGGAGCACCGGTCGCACGCGAGGCTTTGGGGTTAACGTGCCTTGGAGTCATGGATTCGCGGACGACTCTCGCACGTATAGGACTAGGAAGAGATCCAAGGCGAGCACGACAACCGGTTGAGTGCAGATGATTACTAACCAATTTCAAGTAGAGATGGCGGCATTGCGAGTCAAATGGATATACTCATGAGCGGTGATGCAAGCCGCCCGCTAATCGGGAGGCGGTCCTCCTCGGCGTCGGAGTGGCGTCGCGTCCACGCATAATTGTGAACATGACGACGTCCGACACCGATAGAGCGACATCAAGGTAGCGTACATCTATGGACTACACCAAAGATAGACCTATAGGGCGCCTTAGCTAATTGCGTATCATTTTGTAGGAGCCGACGCCTGTGAGCTCCAAGTGAGGATGGATGGGTCCTTTGTATTGAGGTTGCGCGAGGATGGTGTATCCATACGAGGAAGGGCGGTCTGAAGACGGTGCCGGTGGCGCCGACATTACGCCAGGTCAGTGGATATGGTACATGTCAATTTCCGAGCCGCCCCGTGAAGATTTGCCCGAACGAAGAGATCACAACACTAGGGATGCCGTCCTCTCTTTTATCCGATGGCCCAAGAAGGACATCATACTCGACCCAGCGGTCCGCGATCCGACACGACCATTCCTCTCCAACGGGACCCTCGATGACTCCACCTCATGTTTAGCCTCATAAGGCCACCTCTTCGATTCCCGTGGAGAAGACGCCAAGGAAGGAACAAAAGCGTGCGTGCCGTATCCGTTCGAAGTCATCTCACAAGAAGACGCCGCCAATCGCTAAGGCCAAATCGAAATCCACAAGCGTTAAGGCGCCTCCCAAGTCCGGAAGTCCGCGATGCCGGAACTACATCATCGGAAAACCATTGTGCTCCGTCGCAGATAATGCTGTTGGATATGCTTCGGGCTTTGCATGCCTGGTACTTGGCGAAGACCCAAAAGAAGGGGTGCGATACTGGAATCACCGTCAGATACGAGGATAAGCATTTCTTCAACGGGACGAGGTACTTCGTCGTGGGCTTCAATGACTTATTTCAACTATTCAACCTCGTTGGCCTCGACGTCTCGCTTCTACGATGTTGGACATTGTAAGTGCGTACAATCAAGTTCTACATTCATGTAATACCAATAAATATCACAACTCATTGCTTATGTATAGATACATCTTTGAAAAATGTCCGGGAATGGAAAGAACCAGTGGTTTCCTCGACCCACATGTGGTATCGTTGCAAACCATCCAACAAGACTCCTCCTTCGGCGAGAAATACATAACGAGGTCATTGCTTCGTCCAGACGAACATGAAGTACATAGTGGTGCCCACAACCAGGGGTAAGTGTCACTACTTGCTATACAAATTTCATTTGTACTTTATCTGCAAAGACGAACTTAGGTTTAATGACTATAGCGACATACATGAGTAGGTACCATGGATCCTTTTAGTTATTATACCCAAGAGGAACCATGTGATATACCTTGATTCCCTAAACCTCAACAAGCACGACTTGAGACTCTAAGAGGAATACTCGAGAGGTATGCTCATTTCCTCCTTACATAACTCTATTGTAGTCTTCATTCGTTTGAAATGGCGAGGATAACCTTTTGAATCATGTAGGTCGTTCATCAATTATGTTGCCAACAAAGGAATATACAATGGAAAGAGCGCCTAACTAACACACAGGATGGATTTTCGATGCAGCGCTACAACACTATAATCCTATATCATACTTCATAATAACAGCGTCTCGAACCGACTATACCTATATATGTAATTCTATTTTTGCGTCTTGCCAAACAAAAAGATGATGAGTTATGTGCAATCTCGTCGCTATCATATGCGACTAATCCTTACTGACTAGGAAGAAGGATCACGAGGTTTGTCAATCTCAAATAATTATTTCCTAATTATAAATTTAAATATATATATCTTACCACTTTACTCTTGCTAGTGGCGGGCCTTGAATTTACAATGTGATTCACTTGTTGCGGAAGAGATCAAGGACATTCGAGGAAGCTCATACTTTATCAACACGAAATCATTAACGACAATGGAGAGTTTCACTCGTCGCCAACCCGAGCATCACCCCACTAAAACCTCTCAACGCAAATAATTGTAATCTAGTTGTAACTATAGCGACAATACTTGAACAAATGCGGATCTTTTGTAATTTATTTTGAGTAATGATCACTTTGAGTTGTCATGGCTCCTTGAATCTGTTTTTGTGAATGCTTGAATCATTTCGTGAATGCTTGTTTTGAGAGGGCATGGCTAGCAATTCCGAGGCTAGCCAGAAAACACCAAATTGTGGGCGAAGTGCGAGCTATCACAGACGGTTTTACGTTAAAACCGTCAGGAAGTCAAATATCACGAGCGGTTTGAGCGTAAAACCGCTCGTGATAGGAGAATATCACGAGCGGTTCTAAATAAAAACCGCTCGTGATAGAAGAATATCACGCACGGTTCTACAAAAACCGCTCGTGATATTCGTAAATCACAGACGGTTTTTATTTAGAACCGCTCGTGATATTCTCCTATCACGAGCGGTTTTACGCTCAAACCGCTCGTGATATTTTGACTTCACTGACGGTTTTTAATAAAACCGCTCGTGTGATATTAATATCCTGACGGTTTTGTACCGTGCGTGATAATATCTCGTTATCACGCACCAACAAACATAGACGGTTCGAAACCGCTGCGTGATGACGATTCCAACCGTCTGTGATGTCCTGCCTGTAGTAGTGTACGCGGATTAAGAAGATTATCACTCTCGCAGCCATATTCATCCTCAGGATACCTGCTGAAGATCGGTGTTAAGGATTGTACAATAGGGGTGACAGAGATATGTTAGTCAGTTCAGATTCCGAGGCTCAAAAGAAGGGTTAGTTTGTCAGCTTGAGTTACCAGTCAGCAGTAAGATCTCCTCAACTCCAGAAGTGTCTTCGATCATTGATCAAGCAGCCGTCAGAAGCAATCGAGTGTCAAGATGCTTTCCTGCCAAGAGCCAGTTTGTCAAGTTTCCATTGAAGCAAGAAGTTCAGTAAGAAGCAAGGTGTTGTTCCGTAAGAGTTCTAAAGAGCAGTTCTGTCAAAGTCAGATCAGTTTGAAAGCCAGAAGAGAACCCGAAGGCTGAGTTTCTTAACCTATTCTATAGCCAGCTTGAATCTCGGGGACGAGATTCCTTTAAGGAGGGGAGGTTTGTAACGTCCCAAAATTTGGCTTTTCAAAAATCTTTTGAATAGTTAGTAGGGAGAAAATTCACCATTTGATTTTATTTGAATTAGTAAAGCTTAAATGGGAACTTTCATAAATCAAAAACAATTTAATTTGATTAATCTCAACATCAACTATTATCAAAATTATTTTATTTGGATTCTATGTGCTTGGATATATTTTTCTAGATTTTTTTTCTGAGTGCATTTGCTATTTTCTATTTGCCAATTGGATTTTCAGCTATTTTCTAAAAAGAAAAACTATTAATAAATCTCAGAATCTCTCTTGGGCCGAATCCTTTATTCCGGTCCGTTCCTATTTCATTCCTTCGGCCCGACTTTACCTTTGATCATTTCAAAGACGCCTCCGGTCTCATGGCGTGTCTTGGCCCAAATTGCTTGATCTTGCTTGTCGCTTTCCTTTCACGGTGCCGAGCCACCCCATCCCATTTCTTTTTCATTCCTGCGCAAAGGCCATTGCTCCATCATTTTTTCTTTACTTGGGCCGCTTTCTTCTTCTTTCTTGCAGCGTGCGTGACAATGAGCTGCGTGCACGCACTAGCAAGCCCAGCCACCGGCCCGGTTGTTTTTCCCTTTCCTTTTCCTTGCGACAGCCAGTCGAACTCGCCTCCCATCGCTTTGTTCCTCTACCGGTGGACCCGCCCGAGCCAGCTCATTGTCTTCAACCTCCGGACTCGAGTCCAGGTTCAGCACAAAACAGCGCCGCCGTCCTCCTTATGGACTCTCTTCTCCAGGCTCTATATAAACCAGTCCCTCTGCGTCATTTTGATCCCCTCATTCAACTCATCCGAAACCCTAAATATCCAGCCCCGGGTTCGTCCTCGTTTCGACGAATTTCGCCAGAGCGCCGCCACGGTTGAAGCTTCTCCGCCCTCAGTGTTCGTCGTCATCAGTCCACCTCCGGCCACGTGGTCTTCGCCATCAGGATTGCATCAACGAGGTCTTCGCCGTGCTCTCATCATCTCCTCCCGAAGACCACCGCCCCATCATTTTCATCTTCGTCAAAAACCGCCGCCGCTTCTTGTTCAATCACTGCGTCGGTGAGTGCTCTTGGCCGTCCAAGCGTGTCATCTTGTGCCCTATGCTTTTTTCATCTATTCCCCTCTCCTCTCATTGCTCCTTCTTCGGTGAGATGCCGCCGCCGCCCGTTTTCCCCGTCTCCGGTCATCTTCGAATTGTCGCTGGTGAGGTCGATCTCCAGTCGTCCTGAGCGTTTCTCTGTGATCCCCATCCCCTCCCCAAGCCGGTGCTCATCCTTAATCCTTTCGGGCATTGTGGAATTGCTGAAGCCGCCGCACCCGAGCACCTCTCCGCCGCCCAAGTCACTGCCACCATTGAGCTAATGCTGCCTGGACCGAACCAATGTCGTCTGGAGCTTCCCTGTGTTCTAGGCATTCCGTTTTTGTCCTCAGCTGCACCTTCCTCGTCATCGTTCGCCGTCGACTTCGCCTTCAAACCGCTGGCCATGGACTTTGTACTAAGAGCTTTTATATCTCTCTATGCGTTTCTCTTCTTGCTGACGAGGATGCCAACTCATTGTCCACCTCAGAGCCATCTCACACCCTTCTGCTTAGGTGGCAGTCCTTGTGGCAGCTGTGTCATGGACCTTGTGGTACACCCAAATCCCCGCCAAAGCCAAAGGTTCATGAATCCAGTCCATCATGCACCAAGTGACTTACATGTGGGACCCTTTTGTCAATCCCTCTCTTTCTCTCTCCAGCATCTTGACCCCACATGTCATCCATTGTTTTCATTTTTGTTTAACTTACCAGTGGACCCTGCTTGTAAGTATCCAATTCTTTTTATTTTATTTAATCCAAAGGAATATTCTTTGAATATTCTTTTCTCTCTTAATTTCATCATTTCATGTGATCTTCCAAGGCTCATATCTTTCGCATCCGAATTCCGATTGTGTCCATTCAACTTCCTAAATTCATCTAAATTCAAGATCCATTTATCTGAGATTTTTATTTAATTTTTGGAGTTGGTTTTGCCTTTGTTATTTATTTATTTGGTTTATTTGCTTGTTTGCGAGTAGACGTTGATACTGTGAGAAGTGCTGATCAAGAAGGAACTGAAGATCAAGACAGTAGAAGATTAAAGATAAATAAAGATTATCATTGTTATAGCAAGGCAAGTTATACCTTTGATCATGTTGCACCCAGTTTTCAAAAGTTATGTTGATTCAAATTATTGCATTTACTTTAATTATTTATTTCAATGCTTTTAGGATTAGTTAATATGCAATTTGTTATGACCTCCTTGTCTAGTTGTATGTCATAATCTTTTGTCACCCTAGTTTGGTTTATTTAGTTGGTGCTATTGTATTTACCAACGTGGGTTGGTTAGATGCGATTAGTTTGCTTAGCCATGCTACGAGTCATCACCTCATGTTGTTGCAAATATAAACTTGACTAAGTGACTATGGAACTATGTGATAGAAACTGTGTGAGCTATGTGCTATTACTCGTTGATGGCATATGTTGCACTTAACCAACAGGGTGGGAAAGGATTTAGACGGAGGCAAGTGGACTGTGTGATATTTTGGTGGAGCTATGTGCGTGGGCTTAATAACCTGTGTACATAGGGATTTGTAGTTTAATTGGAAGTCTTGCCTTGGTCAATTAAGGACTTAACTTTGTGCGCCATTGAACTGAGCCTTTCGTACAACCACATGCCTGATGGGACGGGCCTAACTTAGTGAGTTATGGAGTCTTGACATTGATTACTTAGGTTGTAGGTTAGCTGTGTCGGATTGGGTGGAGGTGTGTACTACCAACTAGTCGCTTCACGGGCGGTTCGCCGCTTCCACATCCAACGGTAAAGCGTCTATGGCGGCTAAGCATACCGAGTGTCAATGTTGAGATGAAATTTCGAAAGGTTTTTATGATTGCTCAATCGCATATACGTATGGCGAGTCATGGCGAATATGATGAGTTAATCGTATCTTGTGGGTAAAGTGTACAAACTCGCAGAGTATTAAACAATCTATTCGAATAGCAGCGTCATGATCATGGACATGCTCGGGATTTCACACGAGGGTAGATTTTCATAAAACTTGGGATGGAAAAATTGTGTGAGATAACTTATGCATTTGTGTGAATAACTTGATTAGGCTATGTGTCTTTGTGAAAACAAATAATAAAACTTATTATTGTCTATTTGTTTTGAATTATGCTTTCAATCTATTACTTGTATTTAAATTGCAAATGTTGCATTTCTACAAAAGAACCACAGAAACCATTCCTTTGGAATAAGCCTGCATCTATAATTGCATTTCTGTGGTATGACTTATAGTATACAGCAGTGTACTCATGCTTGCTTTAATAAATCAAGCAGAGGTGAAGGAATCGTCGACCAACAAGGTGCGCTTCAAGGATCGTGGAGAACTAGGTCGCGACCTGACCAATTGCTGTGGGCATATGGTGAGCATCACCGGGTTATTCTGCTTGCTCGCTGCAGCTTCATTGAGCTATCTGCCCTCTGAATTATTAATTGTAAGCTTTGACCATAAGGTCTCTACTCTGAAGTTTATTGTTATTTGCCTATTTATTAGTTATCTTTGTATATGGAAATGATATTTCACTGATGTTGCCACTATGTGCACTAGCATGATCCTGGACTAGTGCAGTATACACAGAGGGTCCAGAATTGCATATTTTGGGTACCGACAGAGGTGGTATCAGAGCCATATCGACTGTAGGACATGACCTTAGTTAGAATGGCCGTTTTTAAGGAAAGTTCAAAACCTATTTTACAAATGAAAAATCTTAATGATGTGCTAATCTCATCTTGTCTAGCTTCTATACTCTTCTATTCTATTCATTTCTCATCTATATTCTTCCTCGCCGTTTTGAGTATTAAATTGGACTCGCTTCCCTCTTAACTTCTATAGTTGTCGTTACCTGTACCAAATGTCTCGGTGGATGCCCAAGAGCTGTTTTGAGCAACTCTTAGAAGACCGTGCAACCAGCAACAACATATCAATATCTCCCTAAGTGTTCAAGACAAGTTTGTCGCTAGAATTGAAGACCAAGAAGAAGTTGTACGTCGCCCTGCCTTCTCCAATCTTCGCTTGCAAAGACCGCAAGCAGTCAACGTTTGATGAAGACCGTGACCAGTCCGAGTTTTCTTCAGACCAGCCATATGGGATAAATCAGTGTTGGTTCCTCCCGTGTGTTGAGCCAAGCCACCTAATTAATTTAGAGCTTAATCGACTAGACGATTAGATTCTCGTTTTCTTTGGTCTGTGTTGTTTGCTTCTGAGTTTTGTGCTTCTTAATAGCTCTCTGGCTATTTGTGTGTTCCTTGGGTTAAACCCGCTCCCCTTAGTAGATCGTCTTCCCTTACCTTATGCTTTTCCTGTCATCTATTAGCCCTAGTCAGCCAGCAGATGAAGAGCCCTAGTAAAGCCGACCTTGTCAGTAATCTTGGGACAGTCTATGCCAACTCAGATCTTATCAACCCCAGTGGACAGTTGTCAGTATCAGGAGTGGTAGATCCAGTCATGGAACAATTCCTGGTAGCTCAGACTCATTTCATGAACGCGACGATACAGAGCATGAACAACATGATGACACAGCAAAATCAGACCACCGTTACCTTAGTCAATTTGATGGATCAGAATAATCAAGCAAGCCGTCGCACTCGAGGTGGGGGCTACTGGAGGAAGAGGCACCGAAGATCGTGGCCCACATATTTGTCTTCCCACTCGAGGTGGGGGCTACTGGAGGTCGTTGTGAGCGGACTCCTTGGAACTTATTTTATACCTTTGGTAAACCTCGTATAACCGAGAATGAACTTCTGCAAAATAGTCTGTATAGTTTAGCCCCGTAGCATCACTAAGAAGATCAAGTAAAGTACCAAATGCATCAATTTTAGCCCTAGGATCTAAAAGAAATGCAAATGCATATAGGTAAGGGATTTCTCTCCAATATTTAAGGTATTTAGATTTCATGGAAACAATAGCATCGCGTAAAACTAAGTCATTTTCATACATTTTCTATTGAGTAGCAATTCGTAAAATAGTATGCACAATGATAGGAGATGTTGGAT
This sequence comes from Phyllostachys edulis, assembly GCA_036346405.1. Lineage (NCBI taxonomy): Eukaryota > Viridiplantae > Streptophyta > Magnoliopsida > Poales > Poaceae > Phyllostachys > Phyllostachys edulis. The sequence goes on along the minus strand of CM070546.1, from coordinate 57,677,993 downwards.
AGTAAACAGCGGACAAAGCAACAGTTGCCTCATAAAAAAATTCTAAAAATGACAGTTTCTTCTTAGCAACAAACCAATGTTGCTCAGTTAATAGTATACTACCGTCAGTGCTATGATAGTGCGTTTGAATAAAAACAAAAAAAACGCTCTTATATGGTAAAAGATTCTTAAGCATGAAGTAAGTAGAGTTCCACCTTACCTCCATGTCCAAACCGAACTTTCTTGGACATACACCCATCGCCCTGCAAAAGTTATTATATTGTGCTATTCTTATGTTAGAATTATTCAAGAAAGAAATCACATTGCGAAAAGCTTTAATATATGGATTCAACCTCTTCAAACCACATTTGACTATAAGGTTGATAATATGGCAAGCGCATTGTTGATGTAGCAAGAAGGAATCAGCGTATGTACTCAACACTGGAGTAAGAATGTCCATAGCCCTAGAGTTTGAAGTGGTGTTGTCTAAAGTAATTGCGAATATTTTGTCTATAAGACCAAAGTCTTCCACAACTTTGATAAAACAGTTTACAATATTCTCACCCGTGTGTGCTACATCAATTAATTTCAAAGCTATAATCCTTTTCTCCATTACCTAGTCGTCATTAACATAATACGCAACTACACTGAGGTAATCCTCCCTAGCCCGACCACTCCATATGTCCGAGGTCAGGACCACCGAAAATGTGCACGTACTAAATAGTTCCTTTATTTTATTACAACATTTATTATAGTATTTTACTAGATCCCTAGTTGTTGTTTGTCTAGAAATAGAAGAAAATATAGGATTATGTGTAGTCCTAATGTAATTTTGGAAAGAAGCAGATTCCCCAAAGCCTAATGGTAAATCCTCAGAAGCAATTAAACGACAGAGAGATTGGCAGGCTACCTGAGGATCGTAGTCCCAGCTACATACCGTACCCGTCGGGGTTGTATTGTAGCTGCGTCTACCTCATCACCAATCCTTGCTTGGCTCGACATCTTGTAGCATGTCTAAGCAAATGCCCTGTTCCACTTATAGACTTTGTAGACAATTCATGGCGACAAATTTTATAAATAGCATATGGTACCTCATTTCCCACTACGTCTTGCTTGGTTGTCTTGTCGAAATTCTCCCACACTCCTGATGTAGACGGTCTCGACCTCTATTCCGGTTGCCATGGAGCCTGATGACGAAACTCCGCGTTGCTCTTCCGGTGAAACATCTGGTTGGCTTGAGGCAGCTGTAGCCGCCTCCATGGACACAATTTCCTCCGATGAAAGTACGTAATCACCAAGAGCAAAGCTATCGTAAGGACTGCCCATAACGAAAACTACAAAATTGAAACTAACACTATTACTACTTTCATCTTAGCATAACAAGCACTAACAATAAAAGTATGCAAAAAATAGTATTGTACCTCTTTCGCTGATTTGCTGCCGAAAATTGAATTTTCTAAATTTGAGCACGAATTTTTTGAATTTTGCCAAATTAGCTCAACACGGATTTGAATTTGCACAAAATAATTTCAAAGAGGTAATGGAGAATGAAGGGGTGCTGAATCAGGGGGGTATGGTAGCTATTTATAGAAAAAATTTGGGATTGTTTTGAATTTTTTTACTATTTTTTATGATCCAAATGGTCAAAACGGTCATAAAAAGGGGCAAAAATGCCCCAACGGCTAGATTCCTCTCGAGCCGTGCCATGCCAGGCACGGCCCACGAGCCCGCCCAGCCGCCTACTCGGCCTGCCTTGCCACCTGTCTGGCCTACCCCACCGCTGTCTTGCCTGCTCGCCGCTCGAGGCAGCACCTTACTGCCCGCCCTTGCCCGTCCTCTTTACCCGCCCGCCACCTACCTTGAATCGCCTTCTTCGTCTCGGCAGTAGGTGGCACTACCGCACCGCATAGGCACCCTCCACGCCGACGGCGCCCTCCGACCTCTACAACCCTTCCTGAGCCGTCCTCGCACCTCCCCGGTGCCTTCTCATTCCCCCAAGCCGGCGACACCCCGCCCACATGCTTGCCTCCAGTCGGCGTCGAGCCGGCAACCTCCACGACGGCACAGGCTGTCTCGACCTACGGCCTTCTCCCTCCACGCCGGCACACCGCACCATCCCCGGCTCCCCACCTTCTCCTTCCTCCTCAGTCTTCTCCCTCTGGCCTCCGCTCTAGCCACGCCCTATGGCCTCCTCTTCCTTCCCAGTCCTCTGGTCCTCCCTCTCCTCCCTCCTCTCTGGCCTCCAGCAATCGGCACCGCCTCTCCTCCTGCGTTCCCGGCCGGCTCTGGCTCTCCCTCGCACGCGGGCTACTCGTGTCGTGCCAGGCTCGCTGGGCTCGTGCCGTGCCAGCACGGCCTGACACTATTCGTGACATGCCGGGCCGGCCCACCATGCTAGGATAGCAGCCTAAGCATGGCACGGGACGTCGTGCCGAGCCAGCATGACCAATGAACAGTGTGGGCTGTGTCATGCCGTGCCTAGGCCGAGCCTACAGTATCGTGCCTCGGGCTGGCCCAACAGGCACGGCCCATCTGGCCAGCTCTACTCAACGCTCAATTCGGATAGCCACTCGGATACTTTTCCGGATAGATCCGAATTTATTCCCAGATAGCTCCGAATACACTGGATATTTTCTTACCGAATCTGAATCTGTATCCGACAAAAAAAATCCAAATAAAAAAATGGATATCCGGAAAAAGGCTCCAAATTTTGCGCACATTTATTCGGTCGGTCGAGAATTATCCAGTCCGTTTGCACCCCTACTTGTTGGCCCCCTTTTGTAAGACAGTTGGTCATATAGCCTAATTATGTAATAAAGTACACTATCATAATGTGAATGCGATGTATGTGAATGAATCAGCGATGTATGTGTGTGCTATCTGTTGATCCAAGGAATAGTACAATTCTACACAGTAGATTCCGAATTTCAATTTCATGGTCTGACAATAACCACGGGGGAGCCTAGAGGGACCCTCGTTATCCCAGGGCAAACCCTGGTCAAGGGTGAGTCTCCATATCAGCATACTCCTGTGGTTTTTTATTTGGGGGCTAGTAGTAGCAAAAGGAGTATTAGCTTCTCAACGTAATGATTGTCATCCTAGAGAATTTTGTATGCCTAAGGCAGGGTCTCCAAAGTTTAGTGGTGAGCACCCTAGAGTGTGGAAAGACAACAGTGAGAAGTATTTCAACATGTTTGGAGTCCCAATTCAATACTGGGCTCAGTATGCAACCCTGCATTTCAATGGTAATGTAGCTCTCTGGTTGCAGACTTATGAGGTTCAACACACCATAGATGGCTGGGTAGAATTATGCTTAGCTATAGCGAGGAAATTTGGAAAGGATCTGTATCACAACTACATGAGGGAACTTCTGAATCTTGAGCAATTAGGTAGTGTGCAGGAGTATTGTGAGAAATTTGAGAGCTCAATGCATAAGGTCATAGTGCACAATAATTCTTATGATGATGTGTTCTTTGTAAATAGATGCCAAAGGGGGAGAGATCAAAGGGAAAGATCAAGGGGGAGCCTAGAAGAAATGAAATATGAAACTGCTCGTCAAATCTTTTACTTATGTTATATATTTGGACTTTGGATATGTAATGACTGTTCTCTATTTGAACTGCTTAGGTCTTTGGTTGCTTGTAATAGTCTAGTTAAACTTATGAAGCTTCGTGACTCTATGCTACATTATTATTGTTGTTTATGTTATCAAGCATCTTTTTTCATGATTGTTATCTTTTTATGCTTCACATGATAAATCTTTACATGTTTCCTCATATTCAATAAATAAAGGAAACTCCGCCAAAATTTCCAAAAATCCACACATGTGCATGAAAATCACTTCATGAATCTATGTGCACATGTTTAGTGGAGCTTTGTTTATTTGATTGATTGACTTTGAAAGGAACTAATTCTTTATCTCTTTTGAACACATCTCAAGAATTATTTGCAAGACAAAAGGTAGATAGAAATTCCCACTTGGCGCAAGAGGGAGACTTCTGACGGGCTGGTGGCCCAATGGAGGTGACTCCTTAGCAGGCAAAACTGCTTGGGGATGGAGTATTGTAAAGGCCTTGTCATAATCACTTAGTAGCACACCTACAGAAGTGTGTCAGACGGACATTAAAAGTTGATTATCTCTTGTGGGTAAAGTTGTACAACCTCTGCAGAGCGTAAAACTATTCGAATAGCTGTGTCCATAGTCATGGACATGCTGAACAAAGCTTTTCGTGGATTAGACTTTGGCTTTGATTTCAAAATGATTTTGACACCAATGCTTTGGATAGATTATCCAATTTGGAAATTAGGCGGCTAGCCATGTGATAGGAGGGCATCCTTCACCAGTTTTGGTATGGAGGTTATCTTACTATAAAACTTAAGAATTTATAAAATAAATTTTAGTTATAGAATAACTGCTTTGGAACTTAGTACAAATATTTAAAGAAAACATTGCTTTATGCAAATTCAACCCTATAAGCCTTCCTTTGATTATGCAACTTGTTTCTAACTTGATGTATATTCAAACTCCTCAAATTTATTTATATTGCTTAAGTTGTCATCAATTACTAAAAATAGGGAGATTGAAAGCATCTAGACTCCTAAAAATGATTTCGATAATTAATAACAACAATGTGTTATGGGACTAATATGTTTGCTAAGATGTTTTAAAGGCTTATTCCTGGAGTTTGAATGACGATCGACATGGAAATGGCAATGCAAAGATGATTAAAGATCGACATGGCTCATGACAAAGGTATTATGTAGTCTAAGGACCCTTTTATAGTTTTTACTGGTCTCAGTGTTTGGTGAAAAGACCGGATTATAGGCTAGATGTCGTACTATAAAGAGGAATCATGGCTGGTAGCTTGAGGATCTATTTTGTGCCATCTAGATCAACTAAGAGTCATGCATTGCATTTAGAAAAGTATCTAGAAAATCTTCAGTAAAAACGGTATGACCGTAGTTGATGAGCGGTTCTAGTTGATGGTACCTAAATTCCAGAGAGCATGCTTTTAGGAGTTTTCCTCCCATGGAAATTGGTAGTACTGATTGAGCCGAGAGGTACTACCGCCGTGCAGTAGTACCGGACATTGTGAGTGCAGTAGTAGCGCACCTTTCTGTAATAGCTAGTTTAGAAGCATTTAATGAACAACAGTTGATTGTTGAACAATAGGGGCGGTAGTACTAGTCGATCAATAGCGGTAGTACCGCATCTACTGAATTTTCAGGGATCTTCTTCAAACAGTCGAATTTGTGGTTGGGGGCTATAAATACCCCCTCACCAGCACCAAGCTCAGTACCTTGGATAGGGCTGGAAATGAGCCGAGCCGAGCCGAGCCAGGATCGCTCAGGCTTGTTTCAACAGTAGGCTCGGCTCAGCTCATTTTGACAACGAGCCACGAGGGCAGCTCGGCTCAGCTCGAAAGCCAGCTCGAGCCGGCTCACGAGCCAGAGTAGCGGCGTTTGTTTTGCGTTCGTTCGCGAGCAACGGCGTTCGTTTTGCTTTCGTTCATTCACATTTTCACAAGACAATCTGGATCTACAAAAATCTGCATCCACGCAACCAAAGAGCATTCATTCACAAGAATCACAACAAAAAATATGCATCCTCGCCACCAAGTGGATGAATCAGATCTAGGCGACCACGAGGTGACGGTGTCAGCCGTCGGGGCAGCTCCGCGACCGCGAGGCGATGGTGTGGTCGGAGGTGGCGGCGAGGGCATCGGGGCAGCTCTGTGAGGCGACGACGTGGTTGGAGGCGGCGGCAAGTGTGTCGGGGCAGCTCCGCGAGGCGACGATGTGGTTGGAGGCGGCGGCGAGGGCCATAAGGGCAGCTCCGTGACGGCGGATGCGGCGGCGACGCCAGTGATGCCATGAGGGCAGCTCCGCAAGGGCGTCGGGAACGGATGGATGGAGTGGAGGAGAGGGAGGCAAAGGCGGAGCGTAGGGAGAGGTGGAAGAGGACAAGTGGGTGGCGGCGGAGCACCTCGGCGCAGAGGTGGCAGCGGACGAGGCGGATGGTGTCCTGGAGCTACTCAGTGCGGGATGCAGCGAGGGTGGAGGAGAGAGCGGCGGAGGAGAAGTCAGAGGGGGAGAAGGATGGGGTCAGAGGCGAAGGCGTCGAGAGGGGAGGCGAGGTCAGGGGAGGAGGTGGGGGAGGGCGGCGAGGGAAGGAGGTGGCGGTGAGGAGGTCGGCGAGAGGAGGAGGTGCGGTGTGGCTGGTGCTGCCCTGCCATGGCGGTGGCTGTCGGTGGATCTGGGAGGTAGAGGGAGCAGGCCGGGTGGGGAAAGGGGAATGACGGCTGGGTGGGGTGGGTGCCTGGGTAGGGTGGGGAAAGGGGAACGGATGGAAATCATGGAACGGGTGGGTGAGTGGGAGGTGGCCAGTAGGCCAGGTGGGGAATGGGGCCAATGGGCTGAGCATGAGCAGCGATTGCACAGTTAACGAGCCAATTGGCTCGCGAGCCAGCTCGAGCTGGGCTCGTTTTTTCCGTGAGCCAAACATGGGGCTCGGCTCGGCTCGAAAATTCACGAGCCCGAGCCGAGCTGTGATGAGATCGAGCAGGCTTGCGAGTTTCAGGCTATTTTTCCAGCCCTAACCTTGGAGTTCATTGAATACACTTGAGCCTTTGGTGCACTCTCCTCTACTCATTTGCTCATATTTCACATTTTGAGGTAGTTGGGAGCATTCAAGTGCATATGCATCATTAGTTGATCTCTTTGGCACTTGATAACATTCAAGCAAGCGCTGTGATTTGTTACTCTTGGTGCTTGCCGGCACCTAGACGGCTTGGAGGAAGTTTGTGCGGTGATCTCTTCAAGAAGATTGTGAAGAGGCCTGACAACAATTGTGATTGGTTCGGTGCTCACCATCTCTGGAGTGGAAGAAGAGCAATCATAGTGGGATTGAGTTGTTTGAGGCTTAATTCGTGGAGCTGGTCCAATCCGTTTGGACTTACCTCAACGTGGACTAGTGAAGACCGGCAAGTCTTCGATACAACGGGAAAAACATCATTTGTATTTATTGTGGTTTTCTCTCTTGTCTTTACTATTTTCGTATTTACATTTCTAGCAATTTATTTGTATAAAATTGCTTAGCTAGAATTGTATTTATTATTGACATAGCTTTTAGGTGTCTTAGTGAAGGCTTAGAATATATCTCTTGAATTGTGCTAGAATTTTTTTAATTAGACCATACATGCTAAAATTGTCAATTAGAGCACAAGAATTTTATAAACCTCCTATTCACCCCCCTCTAGTTGGTCATCCTTGATCCTACACTTGCTAGTCTAGTTTTGATTTGCAAAACATGATCCTTTTATTTGTAATAACAGTAGTAGATTGCAACCAAAATTTGTAAAATCATTTGATGCTGATATAAAATAATTATCATAATATATTTACAAATATATGAACCAAGGGCTTGTTGCCCTAAAACTCGACCCTCAGCAAAACTCCATTTTCGTTCACCACCATCCACATGGATTCCCTCATCCATGTCCATACCTGACTTTCCTTTAGAAAACGTGAGTCTACTATTGTGAAAAATAACCAAGCGATGTCCATAACCGTGGATGCAGCTATTCGAATAGGTTTATACTCTGTAGAGGTCACACAACTTTGCCCACATGACACAAACATCCTACCATGCCAAGCATGTCACGCGATACCATCGGTACCCGATTGAGAGTTCATGACAAAGCTTTTACATCACTTGCTCTAGCAAAAAACCCACCCGTTGATCAGCCTCCTCAGGATGGGGAGTGGCCCTCCGTCATCCCAAGGCTCAATGTTGTGTTGGTAAATCTTTCCTCTTTAGACCAAGATCCCTACAGCATGGCTATTTCCCCACCCGCACAGAACTTTGGCTATTTCCTTTGGCCCTACGGTGGTTCGATTACTAAAACACGGTGACTTATTATGCTAGGTCTGTCCCATCCCAGCACATGTGGTTTGCACGGATATACACTACTACAGAAAAGGTCATCACATACGGTAAAAAAACGTTATCATAGCGGTTGCATGAGTCGTCTGAGTTTATGGGTCAGTAATGACATGAAGTCATCACAGAGGGTTTTCGAACCGTCTGTGATAGTTGACTATCACAGACGGTTTGTAGATGAAACTGTCTGTGATAGCTCATGTATCACAGACGGTTTCTAGATGAAACCGTATGTGATAGCTAATGTATCACAGATGGTTTGTCCTAAGGAACCATCTGTGATGGTATCTTCTCTATAAAATTTCCAAGCAGTGACTGCTTTTGCCTTTAAAACTGGCTTTATATAAATAAATAAATATATATATATATATATATATATATATATATTGTTCTTAGTCCCTAGTTAGCTAACTCGAGGCCTGAATTCAACTAGGCTCGCTCCTTGTCCGTTCATCCTAAACGTGCAGGTGAACCACGACCTACTTCATCGATCCTGACACACTGGATGCGATTTGCTTCATGCCAATTATCCTCTAAGTGCATGAAGCAAACCACACACTCTAGTGTGTCAGGTTCGATGAAGTAGGTTGTGGTTTCTCCTACACGTTTAGGATGAATGCCCAAGGAGCGAGCTAGCTAGCTGAATTCAAGCCTCGAGTTAGCTAACAAGGGACTACGAAATATATATATATATATATATATATATATATATATGAAGCCGATTTTAAAAGCACAAGCAGCCACTGCTTGGAGATTTTATAGAGAAGAGATCAGGAATGGAATGGTAGGACGTACTTGGGATGCAAGGGAGGAGAACTTGACCGACATGAACACAGTTACACAGAAAAAGGTGAAATGAATGATGGAAGGCAGGTGAAGAGGTGTTGTAGTAGTTTTTGACTCATTTGGTCTTGTTTTGGAATGGAATATCAAATTTTGCCTTTTGTGATATTCTTTTGTATTGCAAAATTAATTATGAATAAAACATATTTCTAGCACCAATTAAATGACATAATTGACATATAAGAATGTGATTCCTTCAAGTTATTTAAAAGGAATAATATGCTCAACACACACAATATGTGCACAATAAAAATCAGCATAAAGGTAAGATTTAGAAGATTGATTATTGCTCTCAGAAGGCTAGTTGCACAAGATTAAAACTTGGCCATCACAGAACTTTAAATCTCCAACCTCAGTCATACATCATCAGAATAAATTTATCCGACCTAGTAACAGAATCCCAATGCAGGTTGCAATCCGACAAACCGCTATATCAAGCTTTTCGCTGATAGGGAAACACCACTGGGCTAATCACAACGGAATTTATTCTAGGCGGTCGGTTCCAGACGACAGGAAACAAAAATCCACTGGTGAACTAACCATGCAAATCTACACACTATAACAGAATCGTGAATTAAACCCTAAGCAGTTGCAAATTTCACACAGATGCATCTCACTCAAAGTACACCTTAGCTAGTATCAAACAGAACACTCCCGAGTCCCAACACATCATCGCAACAGCTCAAGGCACAATCTTTAAACAGATCAAATTCTCTTTGTAATATCTCCCAGGACTAGTCACAATAATCAACTCAATCACAGATCAAGTATTCCAACTAGCACGACACATATATAAGCAAAGTGAAATGCGAAAAGGATCATAAAGATACTGACAGAGCAGATAGCAATCAAAGCTACTGAGATGAACCAGGCAAGGCACGTCAATAAACGCTGTCTTAGAAAAAGATGAGGTTGACGAAGATACAATGCCTATCTTCACCTTTCGGGACACACCAAAGAATAAAGTTGAGGTACATGGAAAATGCCGCACAAGATCTCCAAAATGCACCGACCAAATGCACCTCACCACCAAGAACCAATAAACCGAATAGTTCCTTCCAGATCAGGATAACCAAGAAACAGCCGAAGGCAACTTCAAGTGCAAATCCACTTCTTCCACCCAAATGAGATGGAAGATGCAAGAAGGAACCCACTGGATGCACAAGCAGAAGCCTCACTCCTCCAGCGCCACCATATCCTCCATCCTCCCCCCAAAATCGTGCACGCACGATAGGAGGCAGCGTCGAGGACGATGACGACGGTCTCGAGGATGGGAGGAGGCGCGCTTGGGGAGGAGGCGCATTGGGCTTAGGGGAGGAGGGGTGCCGTGTTTGAGGAGGCGGCGGCTCGTGCTTGGGGAAGAGGAGGCGGGCTCAGGGGAGGACGAGGCGTTGAGGATGGCGACGACGGGCTCGGGGGGGGGGGGGGAGGAGAAACTTAATCGTTTGAGTGGAGGGCGTGAGCAAACCCTAGAGTTTGAATATAAATAGGGTTAGACAACACAGACGGTTCTAAAATAGAACCGTCTGTGATACATACACATCCTAGACAGTTCTAAAGTAAAACCGTCTGTGATAAATACACATCATAGACAGTTACAATAAATAACCATCTATGATAATATACATACGTAAATGCAAATTCAGGACATATGACACATTCACATATTAGTAAAGAATTATATCTGAATATTTGCTAAAACTATACTAAAACCGCTAATTTTACGACAAGTAGTTCAACAACTGTGCAAAGAACTGGGCGTACTCATGCCTAATCCTACAGTCATCACTACAGAAGACGACGTAGTCATCCCACCCTTTCGCCATGCCGTAGCCAGTGCTTATGCATCAGTGGCTGTCCTCCGGTAGTGAGAACACCCCGCCCTGCGGCACGGCCATCTTCTTCCACGTCGCCTTCTGCGGCCGCAGTGAGCCTCCGACACCACCTACACTTCCGGTTGGTCCTCTTGGCCATCTCACACCCATCGCCAGTCGGCTCGCCCTCGACCTGGCTGATGTAGTGCTTTCCAACGTCGCACGCCTCGCCGGTCGTGTAGAGGAGGAGGCCGAGCACATAGGCTGCGGCCTTGTGACTGGCGACAGTCACAAGTTCGAGGCACACGAGGCCACGCCGCATGTCCTGGTGCGTGAAGACGAGCGCGAGGTCGATGATAAAGCAGGCATCTGGGTTGCCGGCACCGACTAGGTGGTTGACGACAGCGAGGTATCTCTCGTTGTCTAGCCACTTCATCGCCTCCTCCTATTCCAGTGCCACACGCCTCCCCACGACGCGCTCCTTGGACGCCTTGTACGTTGCCTTGCAACTAAAATTCAAGACGACATAATCTTAACACAATAACAAAAATTGATGTTTTTGTCAAAACTAAATTTGCCGATATTTCAAACCGAACAAACACAACCGAGACTTTCTCCTTTAGTTTAGAACTGGATATTGGACACAAAATGAAATCAACATGAGATTATTTTGCGTCGTATCAACTGATACGACTTTTTGGATTTTCTCCCTTTTATAGATTTTTAGAGGAATTAATCAGATTCTCTATCGGTCTCTGAAACCAAAATGAACACCTGAAGCTTTCCGACAACTAGGATGATACGCTACAGTCATCTTCAGAAACTGACTCTGAACAAAAATAGAATAGAATATTGACTCCTTTTAGACCTACCAAAAACCAAAGAACATAATATGTACATGGCTCGTAGGCTGTAGAGGTCAGCCAAGGGCTAAAGAGAGCTCACGACCACGAGGCTAACGATGTGGACGACGACATCGTGAGGAAGAGTGACGGCAATCACTGACCTCCTCGCCTTGGTCCTCGCGGTCATGCTCCGTGTGCTCACCATGGCGTACGTATTCAACACCATGCATGCTGATCACCATGGCGCGTGATGATCATTCTTATAAAACAAGGAGTAACGTACATCGACGCGCGAGACGAAGAGACGCATCGTAACATTGGCGCGCGAGACGAAGAGATGCATCACACGTGATCTGAAGCATTGAACATATCACACACTATTTTTAATACAAACCATTTGTGATAATTAACTCATCACAGCGGTTTTTAGCGCAACCTGTAACACAAACGGTCACTAAACCAAAACCGTCTATGATTGTATTTAATACTGACGGTTTTGGTCAATCGTCTGTGATGAGACATCCAGTATTAGCCTTTTTGTAGTAGTGATACTTGGATCAATGTCACAAAAGATCGGTCCTTGGCGACCATGGCGGGACAACCACAAACCCCATTCTTGTGCCTTCGCACTACTCCCTTTTCACATCCGCCCAAGTCTAAGACAACTTTCAGGTTCATTTTAATATTAAAATAACAAAGGTAATACCCCCTAGACTATAATAATCAGTGTCTCCCAATTTTGACTAATGACCACTTCCCCATCTTATCTCATCTAGTATTAATCTTAGCAGGGCTAAGTTTCATCTACTCAGATTTTCTACTTTTCCCACAGCTATTAGTACCTATTGGGGTTATTATTACTAGGGTGACAACAACAGGGGATATCAATTTGTCAAGGTATGACAATGCATCAAATGGGATTTAACTATGTACCTTACTTGACATAGTAGTTTTTTTTATAGAAATACATGCATGCATAAATACTTGCAACCAAAATACGTAACATTTAAATATGGGATCAACATGATCAAAGGAGGGTACTTGCCTTGCTTGTTGAACGATGGTTCTTTCTTTGGTGCGTCGATGAACTTTTCTGGAGTGTTAGTATCTACACATATATCGGCAAATCAAACTAAGGAAAAATCCAAATATTTTTGAATAATATGAAAGAAGATGATTTTAGAAATTTTTAGAAACAAATTTCACTTAATTTGGAGTTCATATGCAAAAGTTATAAGCATTTGAATTTGCTTCGATTTGAAAATTCTAGAAAATCATAAAAAGTGATGACGTCAAAGACGATTTTTTTTTTATTTTATGCTTTCTAACAGAGAAGATGTATTCCTTCTGAACTGAAAGCGGCTTTTCTATTTCTACATTTTTTGTAAAAAATCATTTTCTTATATGTGGGTCCTACATGTCAGTCTCTCGAGTTTGTAATTCACGTTTTAATTAGGAAAATAGTGAATGGTCCCACCGATCAGTGACTCATTAATTAATACTAAGTAATTAACCTTAACTTAACTATTAACCGAGTTAAGCTCTGACAGTTGTGGTCCACTTGTCATTCTCTTAGAGTTTAAATATGTTTAACTTATGAAAACAGTGAGTGGGTCCCGCATGTCAGTGACTTAGTTTCTAAAACTCAGTTAAATTGAATTTTGGATTAATTATTCGTGTGGTCCCACATGTCATTGACTTAGTACTTTTAACCATTGTCATTAGCACTAATCTAATCCTAATCACGTGGGCCCACACGTTAGAGAGAGAGAATGAGAGAAAGAGCAGAGCACGCGCAGCCGAGCGGGGAGGCGAGGTTGGCGGCGGCGAATGGCTAGGTGGCTTGGCTCGGGAAGGGGCAAAATGGACTCTTGGGGTTGACGGTGAACCTACTGGTGACTTCCAGAGGCGGTGCAGGATGATGCTGCGATAGTTATTGCCAATGAAGCAGAAACAATGCAAAAGGAGGTGCGCGAATGCTTAAGGAGGTGACCACGATGCTATCTACGGTGGCACAGGGACCAAGGGTCATCGGAGCGGCGGCAACAACGTCTTCCGTGACAACGCCATGGACGACTACGGGGAACTCTATGCTACGCATGCTAAACTTCAACTCTACCAGGCGCATTAGCTCTAGAGGGCTACTAGAAGCTTACCGACATGGTCAATGGTGATGGAGGATGACCAGAGAGGGTAGAGCAACGGCAGGAAAAGGTGGTGGCGATAACTTCACGGTGATGGTGCGCTACGAAGATGAAGGAGCTACAAGGAAGTGCACATTAGTTCTCTAACATGCTAAGGATGGTGAAACGTGAAAGCATTTAACCGGGAACACACCGAAGTGGCGACAATCATTGTAAACGGTGGCAGCGGCTGAAAATGGGAATGAGGACCACGCTTGGTGAAATACTACATGAGATCTGCAATAGAGTTAGGGGTCTTGTATGTTAAGAGGTATGACACAAGATGACGCGGTCGAGTAGGGTTCAATCTCACTAGGGCGTTGAGGTCACAATGGCTTGGATCATGTGTGAACGCTAGAGACGAAGACGACGATGGCGCTATGGCATTACAGAGTTATAGTGGTTGCATTGAGCAAAGAAATAGCATGTGGGAGGTGTGAGACAGATGGTGATGCGGTTGCCAAGGGGAATGTTGCTCACCGGCGGCAATGGTGGCTTGGAGGTGCGCTCACCGTTGTCGGAGAAGAAGCTCGCGTTCCCACGGAACCAAGGAGCGAGGAGCTCTGGTTCTTGGAGGAAGGTGAGAATGGTGAGCTGCGGTGAAGATGATGCGCTTGGAAACTTATGTAGAGATGAGAATCACGTGAGATGAGCGGCGATACTTTGGCGGGTGCGGCAAGAAAATGACGCTTCTCTATTATTTGTTCGTGCGGTGAAAAGGCGTTGTCAGGGGGGTGGTTGGTCACTATGGCATCATGATGGTGATGGTGAGGAGCAGGCGATGGCCATGTTGGTCGGGGAAAATTGGGGGCGACAGTTGAAACCCGGGCGAGGTGGAGGTAGCGTGGTGCATTGGTGAACGGGGGCGAGGGCGAGGGCGAGGTGGAAGAAGGCACTTGACGTGCAGACCTGGCGCGTTAGCGAGAGGGGAGCGACGTGGGCAGGCTTGTTTTCCTACTAGTTACATGGCTGTTCATTGTAACGGAAACCAAACTTTGGAGTACTAAATATTTTATTGTAGCTATATATTCATGCTTGTAGGTATAGAAGGTATAGAACACAGTAAGACGAGGCTCATGGACAAGTACAATTTACAATAATGCATTGTCAATTATAAACTTCCCATCCCTTTATTGTCGGTTCTCGAATTGATGCTTATATTTCTTCCATTTTGGCTCTCCTATCTTATATTTTTGATGTTCCAAAATTTCAATTTCGACTATAGTTTTACAAATGTGAAAAAGTAATTGAGATTTGAAATTTGAACTTTTCATAACCTTGCTAGCTATTTCGAAAACTTGAACTAACTGGGATTTTTGGTATCAAGCAGAGTCCACCATCATCACTAGTGCTGGCCTTCCAACTTTTGGCCAACGAACATCAGGAAACATTGGCATTTCATATGGATAGGATACATCAATTAGGGGAAGATAACCGCAATGTTTTTTTTACCATGGAACATCAATCTTTGTACATACATTGAAGTGTGACTAAATGGACTAATGAATCTAACATGAATACTCATGCATAGTAACCAGCCAATTGAACTATCATACCTTGCGCCAAATAATTTCCATGTTATGTGTGCTCATCATATGAAGGAAGCAAATGGATGTTGGGTGGACATTTGTTCCTCATATGTTTCACAAATCCCAACTCCAATTCACAAAGCTTTCTGAATGGGCATGTCTAGATAGCACTAAGAAATATCAGTCAGATGACCAATGTTAGTATGCCGGTGAAATATAAGATAGCTTATATATACAATTAACCTTCAACAACTAACTGAATGCAAAAGAGCTACACATTGCACTCCAATGGCACGTAAACTGGTGTAAAATATACAATTAACCTGTCAACAACTAGCTGCATGCAAAAGAGCTACGAGTTGCACTCCAATGGCACCTAAACTGGTCTTAAAAGCTAGCATACAATGTGATTCATGGTTGGACCGAACAATGGCCATACAAAATTACAAATCCACTAAACTACTGTATAATTGGCCTGCTCATTTTACATGGGACAGTGAAAGGTATAAATAGCTCTAATTATAATCAGTCTAGGTGCTTTCACCATAACCGATAAAGTACAGACATGTGCATGTCAAATTGTCTATGTACAGAGTTTATAATTGGCTAACCATCCTTTGTATAACCTGGCAAAAAACACATAGACATTACTACTGAGAAACAATATCAAAATCCACATGACTAGACTCTACATTAACTCTGATGAACTTCTTAGCAAAGAAAGGATTGAGAATGTCTTTATTGATCAATTCATCACCAGTTGATGGCTTAACATGAATGCTACTTAGCCCGAGAGCTTCACATCCACATATTAGAAAAGAACAATTCTAAGGAGCATCAGACAATGAAATAACAATGTCGACTTACATTAGTGCAATCAAATAAATCCCAAAATCAGCAATGAACAAAAGATGACATAATTTACATGGGACACTGAAAGTTTCCTAACAACCCGCATTCTCCCCTCTCTGACCTGAACCAAAGCATTGACATGATCACATTTTTCCGGTGAGCAATGAAAAAACTAAAAGTGATCTTGTCAGTTGTCATTTATTGATGACAATGTTTTAACCACTACACAATTTTGTCCAAGGATTGTAAGTAATCCGTAAATCAATACATCACTATTTGTATTAGATGCAAAAAGAACTAAAGGGCAACTTCAATTAATCAGATTGAAAATTCAAAATGTTTAAATGTCGGAAGTTGTCTTGCATCACTCTCTAAAATAGGGGATAGACCCACAACATGATCAGATTATATACTAAGTACTCCCTCTGATTCCAAATCTAAGTCATTTTGATCATTGACAAGGTCTTTAAGGTGACACTTTGACCATCAATTTCTAAGAAATTATGTATTATGAAAGTATATTTCATGATGGATCTAGCAATACCAATTTCATGTTGTCGATCTTGGTAATTCTTTATATATTGATGGTCAAAGTTAAAAAGTTTGACTGGTACAGAATCTAAAACGACTTACATTTGGGATATGATGTAGTAATTTGCTATCAATTAACAATAAGAACATCTCTTGATAGTCAACAAATGACATCCATCAAACAATGTTGCCTCTCAATTAGTGCAGGTTTCAGAACAAAAATGGATCAACTACAAGGTAATTAAATGACTATGATTGAGTTCTACCTCTAAAAATTAACCAAGATAATGAGAACATCTGTTCAACGAATTTCACATAATGGATTTAAATGTCGTGAAAGCATTGCAGTGAACTGAAATTTTTATTGAGGAATGCACTAACAATGTCCAGGATTAGATACATGCATCATAATGTGTCTGCAAGCACACATCCAAATGCTTGTACGAAATGGACAAAACAGTTGAGCAGTGGCATCGACGGATGCCGAACAAACTAGAGATATTCTAGGAAACTGGAATATCGCGTACTATGGGTAAAGTTGTATACCTATGCAGAGTGATAAACTATTCAAATAGCTGCACTCGCGGTCATGAGCATGCTTAGTGCGGCTGGTATAGCGGTAGCTTTGCTTTTCAAAATTGTTTTGTTACAAATGATCAGGATGATAACATGGGGATTTTCATTTGTTGAGTTAACTGCCATTTCTATGGCTTTGTTGCTATGTCTATAGCGGAACCCTCATTTCTATGACTGAATTGCTATTTCTATAGCAGGACTGCCATTTCTATGGTTGAACATGAATTTGTCAGTGCCATTTCTATGGCGGAATATTGATTATATTTTTGCTTACAACCGGTTAGGATTGTGAGTGATTGTTGTTACTTATTCAGTTACTTTATTTACTGTCCTGTACTTACTCTTTCATAAACTGCTCTTTCAAATTCTGTTGCAAATTATTATTTATGATTATTGCAAATAAACTTGGCTTTGAGCAAAATAACTTGTAGCATAGAGCCATACATTTGACAGCCTTGCATCTAATATAACATTTGTGATACACTACAAGTTTTGCTGAGTACACAAGTACTCAATCTTGCTATTGTTGTTGGTTTAGAATTTGCAGATGAGCCGACGCTAGATGACGAGTTCTTGCACCTGGCACTGAGGGGTTCGGTGACGGGTCTACTTAGGCCTTGTTTTCTTGTTGGTTGCTTGCGAGATTGGATAGGCACACCGCTGGACTTTTGCTACTACTACTATGTCTTCCGTTGCTATTTATTTTCTCTGATAACTACTTTTATTTGGCCGGTTGGCCATTGTTGTAATAACTATTGTAATAGCTTAAGTAGATTACACCCTTTCGCTTTACTTTAGTATGTGATTGTATGGAAATGATGCCAAACGATGTGAATGTGTGTGTTAGCTTTTAATCCTGGAACTAAGCACAGTATACACATAAGATCCATAGGTATTCCACGCCCAGGGGTCTGACACTGCTAAACTCAAGAACCCAATTATTGCCAAAATCAAGCACATCTTGCAGAACGGCAAGGAATCAGAAATTTACTGAAAGCCCAACGGGAATGGTTATGCGAGGATAGCAGATATATGTCCCTGATGATCCTGATATCAAGAACTTAATCCTTAGAGAAGCTCATGATTCGCCACTCTCCATTCACCTGGGAAGTACTAAGATGTATCAGGACCTTCGGAAACAGTTATGGTGGCTTGGTATGAAGCGAGACATCGCTGCTCATGGTGCCATATGTGATATGTGTCAACGTGTCAAGGCGGAGCACCAGCGACCAGTAGGATTGCTTTGGCCTCGACAAGTTCCTGAGTAGAAATGGGATGAATTCGGCATGGATATCATAACTGGACTGTTGAAGACCAAGAATGGACATGATTCTATATGGGTTATTGTGGATCGCCTCAACAAGGTGGCACACTTTATTCCAATTCGCACCACCTACAATGGAGCCGAACTTGCAGAGCTCTATATGAACAATATCATCCGTTTGCACGGTGTACCAAAAACAATAACCTCTTATCAAGGCCCATAGTTCACCTCAAGATTTTGGGATAGTATGCATAAACTGATGGGGACCGAGCTGTTCTTTAGCACGGCATTCCACCCACAAACGGGAGGTCAAACAGAACGGACCAATCAAATTATGGAAGACATGCTGAGAGCTTGTGTTCTATCCTATGGCACAGATTGGAAAAAT
Source organism: Phyllostachys edulis (assembly GCA_036346405.1). Taxonomy (NCBI): domain Eukaryota; kingdom Viridiplantae; phylum Streptophyta; class Magnoliopsida; order Poales; family Poaceae; genus Phyllostachys; species Phyllostachys edulis. Next base: position 57,659,247 of record CM070546.1, on the reverse strand, counting down.
GTTTAGCTTTTGCCAAGTTCTCCTATAACAACAGCTTCTAGTTCAGTCTCCAAATGTCACCTTTTGAAGCACTTTATGGGAGAAAGTGTAGAACACCTCTGTTCTGGTCTGAAGTCGGTAAGAGAAAGATCTTTGGACTAGTTATCATCCAAGAAGCTCTCTCGACAAGAACCCTAAAATCCATTGCCGTGCTACCTCTGGTGAGTTTTGTATCGATTCTTGTCACCATAAGCTCTCTCATAAGCCACTTGTGCCACCCCAATCACTTCCAGCGTCCCTTTTTGTCGTAGGTTGCCTCCCCTGCGAAGAGCTCTCCTCGCCGCCATCGAGCATCACCGCCAAGACCACACCGTCTGTCCCCGGCGTGAACACTAGTACTGGTAAGTCCCTCGGGTCATGGAGGGGCTCATGCTCACACCACTTAGCCGTTGGCGTCATCGGTTTGTAAAAAGATCATTACATTTCCAGCCATGAGCTCCACTGTCAAAATGCTTCGTGCCGTCGCCTTAGGCTGTTGGAACCTCGCCGCCAGTAGCAGTAGGGTAGTGAGGTTGGTAGAGTTCTATTTTAGGCATTAGCCGATGCCGCCATGGGCTAGTTCGCCGGCGATGAGCCTGGGAGGACAGGGCTTGGGCTGGCTCCGTTTTGTCCGAAGCTAGACATGTACTGTACCTGAGTAATTAGACTGAATCTCGGTCGTTTAGGGCACCATTAAAGCTAAGTAATAATCACGGTTGGTTAATGATGCCCTTGCACCACTACCATATGGGCCCGTGAATAGGAGTCCAGGAGTTATTAACCCGCTGGTTTTCGCGTAGGGGCACTGACCTCCGGGCCCCACCATTTTATTGCACAGTATACATTGGTTCGTGAGCCCGAGGTCCCAGTCTTAGAATGTAGTCTACGCACTGTTGGGGTGAGCCGAGCCGCTGACAGCAAGTCCCACCCGTAAGGTTTTGGAAAGTACACCTATAGTTTTGAGGAAAATACGCTTTCCATAATCAAAAAACGTAAACCTCATAAGAACAGCGAGAGAATACGTTTAAATACGCTTTCCATAATCAGAAAATGTAAACCTCATAAGAACAGTGAGAGAATACGTTTTCTTGGTTAGGAGGCGTATTTCTCAATTTAATTGGAATTTCTGAGCCGAACCAAAATGAATCTTTAATAACTTTTGCGAGGAAACTCCAAATGAATTGATTTTTGTCTCTAAATTTGTATAAAATCATAATCTCCCTGAATATGCAAAAATATTTGAATTTGGTTACTGTTTGAATTTATTTGCATTATTTAATTGATTTCCGGCTCTTTTTGCAATAAACGTTGATTGTGCGAACAAAACCTCCGACAACCAACCAAGCTTATATTCAGAACAACCTGAGCAAGGCAAGAACACCCCTTTGATCATATTGATCCTAGTATTTTACTTATTATACTTTGTTTTGCAAATTCTATTATTGCATGCGCGTATGTTCAATATTAAACTGCTATGTTTAGGATATTGGTAGCTGTAAATCCTACTTGTTGCATGAATTCTTTTGACATGTTGATATCCCTACTTTGTTAACATCAGGATATGGGTTAGACAATATGTACTGTCAATTGGGAAATTTTGAATGCAAGCTATCACACAAATGCTTACTAGAACGATATATTTTTTAGAAAGAGATGTAAAAGGACAATATGATAAATGTGAATTTAGGAGATTTATGAAAAATATCTAGAGGGGTGTGCCTCTGTTATTTTGAGTAAAAACAAAATGAAAAACCTAGTTTTGGACGTGGGCGAGTTACATTATATTCTGAAAAAATGGGAGAGGAGTCTCACTAGTAGATAGGGGGAGATTATCGCCTGGATCAATTAAGGATCGAACATCGGTATTTATGACCTAAGCGTAAGAGTACAACCATAGTGCTAGTGTGGGATGGCCTTAGCTGATTAAGATGTCCAGATCTAGCCTTGCATGAGGGGTAGGCAGGAGACGTGCGAGTAATCGAGTTATGATTTCCGACATAATGGCGAATGCCTTACTGAGATAGGTGTACCAAGAAGGGTCTCCCATATACCAAGAAGGATACATTCGGATTCAGTAAGGAAGCCTCACTAAGACGGGTGTACCGAGAAGGGTTCCCCATATACCGAGAAGGGTGCATTCGGATTTAGTGAGGAACCTCACTAAGATGGCTGTACCAAGAAGGGTTCCCATATACAGAGAATGGTGCATTCGGATTCAGTGAGGAACAACATTCGACGGGCTAGGTGCATGGTTAGGGCTGGATAATGTAAAGGCTTCGACACGTGTTCTAGACTGCTTACCTAAGGTAGTGAGCAGTGGTACCTTCGGGTGCCGAACAAACTAGAGAAGTCATGTACTATGGGTAAGGTTGTACCCCTCTGCAGAGAGTAAATCTATTATGATAGTTGTGCTCACGTTGATGAGCGTGCTAAGTGTAGTATTGCTAGGTATAGTCTTGACTTTTCCAAAAAATTTGTCTTATTGGGAAAAGCATGGGAAATGGTTTGTGATTTGTTGAATTAACTGCCGAGTTATGGCTGAACATAAATTGTGGCTTGCCGTCAAGGAGGGTTGCAAGTTGTAGTTGTTATTATTGGTGATTCATTCGATTACTACTTACTGTCCTGTTATACATTTAAAATGCTTTTTCAAATTCTGTTGCAAAGTATTACTTTTGAATATTGCAAATAAAATATACTTTGTTCAAAATAACTTATAGCATAGAGCCTTCTCTCTGATAGCCTTGCATCTAATATAACTTTTGCAATACACTACAAGTCTTGCTGAGTACACAAGTACTCAATCTTGCTATTGTTTTGTTGTTGGTTTAGAGTTTGCAGATGAGCCGACGCCGGACAACACGTATTTCGCACCTGAAACCGGAGGGTTCGGTGACGGGTCTATCTAGGACCTTGTACCTTGTCAGTTTGCTGGAGGGTTGGATGGGCAAACCACTGGGATTTTGCTACTTTTGACTTTACTTCCGCTGCTACTCCACTCTGTTTAATACTTGTTTATATTTGGCCGTCGGCCTTTGTAATGTAATAACTGTACCGCTTAAGATAAGTACCCTTTTTCTTTACTCTACATGTTACTGTATGGATGTGAATGCCAAATGTTGTGAATGTGTGTGCTAGCCATTAATCCTTGGACTAGCACGGTATACACATAAGATCTTTAGGTATTCCACTCCCGGGGGTCTGACATCATAGGCGTCTGCTAGCGCGGCCGAGCCGAGGTGGAAGACAACCCCTGCCGGTGGGGCCCACTAGTTAGAGAGAGATGAGAGAGTGAATTTGGTTTTAGGTTTTGTATTTTCGGCTGAATTGCTTGCTGATTTTATTTACCGAGCAAACGACTATGAAATTTTATGAAAATTTTTGTGATGACCGTTGACATAATTTAGTTTCTCTTGTAACTTTTTTAGAAGTTTATACCTTTTGTGAATTTCTCTAAAATTCATACAAGTTTCTGTTCTTAAGTGTTTGTATTTGTTTTTCTTAACAAGTTTTCACATAGATGTTTTGGTGAATTATTCCTAGGAGATTATGCCCAAAATAATTCTCTCATTTAATATTTTTACTTTTTTTTATCTAATTCCTTTTTAGTACATGTTTGTTGGTATTTCATAATTTGCTTTCTATACAAAAGTCAAAATTCAAACATGTGTATATTTTCATACGCAAAATGATCAAAGTATTTTTTTCCTAGTGCATTGATAATTCATATTCCCAAAATTCAGATTTTGGGATGTTACAAAATTTCTTGTTCTTCTCCAATTGTTTTGCCCAAAACTGTTGTTGCCCTTGCTGCCAGCAGCATAAACATATCTTTTGAGAAGAGAAAAAAGAGAAGGCATGGATGGAACTATTTGATGGGGAGGGCAAGAGAAATAACCTAAAATCCTTTGGTGTTGAGCTTCAATTAAGGAATCATGGGGGCTTGCTCCATGGCCACATAGGCAATGGAAGGCAGGATATGGGAGCATTGGAATTGAACCTATAGCAAGACACCCTTGCGAATAGACACTAGGGGTGTTGCGGCAGGGCATCAGTGCTGACAAAATCGAGGGTGGACTGGCAATAAATTAAACCACAAATAGATAAAGGATAAGAGAAATAGAGAGGGGAAGAGCAAAGACCTTGAGACCAATAGCCCTGCCGCAGTCGTAGCCACCACACTGTCAATCCGACTGACGTCCTCCTGGCGAACTTTGGCTTGATTGCCGGCGCAAGATGGCAGATCGGTGGTGGTTCCATGCGCCTCCTCGTCGGGGAATGGCAGGAGGCATGTCAACTTCGTCGTACGTACGCGCACGCGGCCTCTTGCTCTCACGCGGAGAGAGGCGACAGCGGTGGACCCCCGAAGGTGGAAGAAGCTTGGCAACACTTGGGACACACCTATCCGGCGAGGGCTGAGGCAGTGGTGTCCCAGAGGTGAACAAATTTTATATGAGAGCAACCAAGGCTACGGCGGATCCAGCCAGATTCGTGCGGGGGAGAGCCAGGTGACGACGAATCCGTCCAGGATTGAGCCGGGAATACTGCGGTGGCGTGGGATTTCGCCGAATTAGGCTCGGGGAAGACGATGTCAGCGGCAGATCTAGTTGCATCAGGCTGGAAGATGGCCAGTTGGCGGTGGGTCTGGTAGGGATCGAGCCGGGAATGCGACGGTAGCATGAAAGGCTTGACCCGGCGGCGGATGCGTTAGGGGTGGCGGGCGGCGTGAGGAGGGCGGCGCATATGAGGTAGGTCGTGAGAGCGGGCGGCGATGGTTGATGGGGAGGAGAAGTGGTGGGCGGTTGGGGGCGTTAGGGGCATGGCCACGAGAGGAGCGGTTGTGGATTGCGGTGGCCCACGTGTCGGCGCCAATTACTGCGAGCGAGAGGGGGAAGGGAGGACGGACGACCACCAACTCCAATTTTTTAGTAGTAGAGATAACATAAGATACACTTTGCTAAGTTAATTCTTTGTTGTTATTTGATTCAGTCGTACGTTCTTGTGCTTCGTGGCAGGTCATCATGCATCCTGAGCGAGGTGCTGCGTCTGTACCCGCCGGTGGTGATCCTGAACCGCCGAACGTAGAAGAAGATAGAGCTCCGAGGCGTCACGTACCCTCCGGGCATGGCTCGCGCTGCCCGTCATGATCATCCACCACGACCCCGGCAAGTTCAACCCGGGGAGGTTTGCCGAGGGAGTGTCCAAGGCGTGCAGGAACCCCGGCGCCTTCTTCCCCTTCAGCTGGGGGCCGCGCACCTGCATCGGCCAGAACTTCGTTCGAGTTCTCGCTGGCGTACGTGCACGCGCCCTACACCGTCCTGACGCTGCACCAGTTAAACTGAAATTACTGTCTTACCTGAGTAACTAGACAAATTTCCCCATCCAACTGCACAAAAAAAGGGTGTACAATTCTAATTCTTATGATTGAAAATAGAGTTGTATACAATTCTAACAGTTCTAATATATGTCTAATTGATCTGCACTGTTATAACATGGACCTACCAAATAGGTTGTGCACACCTTTCTTTTTTTTTTTTATCAGAATAACGTGATAATTTCTAGACCTCCGGAGCAGCGTCCCGGTTAGGGACCTAGGATGCAGAGGCTCTGATCGATGACCACATATTCATATTGGTGGTGGCTGAGGAAAGCACAAGGTAGTGAATTGTGTGCGCATGAAATTAGCAAGTTGCGATTATGCAAATCTCGTATGGACTGTTTGTAAACAATTAGAGAGTTTTCGGTGCTAACTTTTCTACAGCCGTATGAAAAGGGGTTTTTCTCGGATGGGAAGTGCAAAATAGTATTTGCGACCTGAAGCAACATATCAGTTCAACTGAAGCTACTGCTTCTCATTCAGTAACTTCTCCGTTCAAAAACAAATGTAGAGGAGCGAGCCATAGCTCACTTGGTCTGGCTTGTGTTGAGACAAGTGCCGGCCAGGGTTCGATCCCTCAAGGCCTCACGAATACCTGTGCTGGTGCACAGTGGAAGTTATGGCAGGGCACGGTGGAAACTGTGCTGTGGCACAGTGAGTAGGTGTTTTTTTTTTTTTCTTTAAAGCAGTTCGGATGGAGAAAATCCTGAATCTCAAAAAAGAAAACACACACATACAAAAAAAAAAAACACAAATGTAAACCGAGTGCTATTTATCCAGTTGATCAGTTCAAAGCACAAACTCAAACTACACACATGTAATTCCGTGTTGATAGCCACTGTGAGCAGCGTGGTCATATTTTCTTCAGCTTAATTTGAGCACCGTGCTGCGGATGGAGAGTTATCACAGTGTACGGCGCGTGGGTGTAGGACGGCGAGAGCTCGAATGAGAAGCGCTGAAGGATGGTGCTAAGAGCCATCTTGGCTTCCAGCAATGCAAAGGTCTGGCCGATGCAGATCCGAGGACCCCCTCCAAATGGAAAGAACGCGGACTGAAACTTCGTCGCATTGGAGATGCCCTCAGAAAACCGCTCTGGATTGAATTCACTTGCGTCTTTTCCCCATATATTGGGATCATGGTGGATAAAGATAAGGGGCAACATAAGGTTCACTCCTGCCGGATATTTGATGCCACCAAGCTCCATTTCCTTGTACGTTCTTCTGGTAAGGAAGACTACTGGTGGGTACAACCTAAGAACCTCGTATAGGATCATTGTTACCTGCAAAACAAAACAGAAGATCAAGATCATTGCTCCAATTATTCTAGACTTAAATAACAAATCTTCCTGTTCTGATCCAAATAAATCCCTTTTGAATGCAACAATAAGAATATTTCCTTCACTCACATATATATGCAGTCCAATGCTTAACTAAGTTTATTGGTGATAATCAATAAGACTTAAGCCCATACAGTTTTAAAAGTACGATAAGGAATTGTGTGTTGAAGATTTAGCTAGCGTTTCAACTGAATGAAAAAGAAAGCTAATTATTTGCAAAATAATTAGCATACTTAGTCATGTCTATTGATGACACATAATTAACATGTTTGAGAACAAATTGTTTTGATGGAATGCAAATCTGGTATGTTATATTACTGGTTACTTCTTGTCTCATTTTGATGAAGCAGAGCAATTACTTTTATGTGTAATAGTCTAAACTTTGTGCATTTGGCAATAACAGAGAACATCGATTTCACACTTACAATCTTCAGGCGACTTAAGTTATCAATATCCGGTGTGGTTCTTCCAAAGTGGTGCAGCACTTCCTCTCTTGCCCGCTCTTGCCACTCTGGGTGCATGCTTAGCAGAATTAACGTCCATGTGAGCAAGACTGATGTTGTCTCCATACCTGCAAAGTAAAATAGCTTGCATTCCTCAATCATATCTTCAGTACTCATTCCTAGATCCGCTTTCCCATTTGATTCCCTCATATTTGACTCCACCAATAAGCCCAGCAAGTCATCGTTGCTGGCTTCACCATTTTTAATAGCCCTGTCTCTTTTTCCAATAATTCCTCGCAGAATTGTGCGGACCTCACGATCAATTTCTCTCATCCTTCTGTTGTTTTTAGTTGGTAAGAACCTGTAAATTTTCCAATATGTCATGATAGAACAAATTCTCAATTACTACTATTTAAGTTTAACATGGAAAAGAGAACAATTGCAGATTTCTTTTGCCTACTATTTTCTTTCCCGAATCCATTTGAGCAAAGTATTTCAGCACCTCTACATGGAGTTAAAATGCATGTGCTCAAAATACCAATTTTTTCTTCCAAAACCAGATATCATTTATGTACTACTCCATTTGCTAGAAGTGCTACGGGCTTCTTATAGCTAAAAACATGGATAAAAGTGGTAGCTACTCTTCTTATGTAGAAACATAGGGGTGTTTACCAAATGCTCGGAAATGCAAGTCCAAAGGAATATATATATAAATATATACACACTTTTATGTTGCGCAAAACAAAAAGAACAAACCAATAGCCTGGGATAAAAAGTGTCTGAAAAGATTGTATTAGGCGTTCGGCTAGCTCTTCTTGCAGCTGGAAAATTCTCCTCCCCTCCTGATAGTTACTACCAAATGCTGTTCTCGAGATGACATCTCCAGTAAGATTCTGGAACTCAGGCCAGACGTCTAACTCAGATAACCCTTCGGAGGACATTGAATTCTCCCATGTTGTAATCATTTCGATGCAACAGGTAGAAAAAACTGGAAGCATCCGCTGAGAATAAAACAGTATTATTAGTCTATTTAGAGAGTGCATTAACGAGTGTTGACATGCTGAATGAAAGTCAATAAAAAAACCACATTGAACAATTACCTTTATTTTCTCATGGTGGAAGGCGGGATTGAGAATTCTCCGGTGCTTTGCCCATTTCTCGCCTTCAAGACTTACAACCCCTTGGGCTAGCAATTTTCCGATACGGCTACTCTTTGGTTTGCCATAGTGGCCAAACTTGTTAGACAAAATCTCTTTTACTAACTCCGGGTCTGGAATCATTACCCTTGGCGTTGGGCCAAACCAAGTGAATGACACTTTCCCTGCATTTGAGTTTTCGATCTCATGAGAGGGGAGACTAGAAGACTACACGCAGAACATCTTTTAGGTGGTTCCCACTAGATATCTAAGAGACTAAATCAATCCTTCCATTACTATGCTTTATGTCAATAAAAACCATGTCTTCTTTTCAGAACATATAATGTATCTGAAGTTCAGAAACATGTTGTGAACCTGCAACCTAATGCATGCTCTGAACTTCCGATTGACCCCTTTATACGTGTGTCCCACAAGAAATGCAACAAGTGATGTTGGCTCAATACCGGAAGTATCCGTTTTTGACATATAACGATATTGAAAACGAGAGGACGGGGGAAATGAATCGCGTGTAGATATATTACCATGCTCCTTAATGGCGTTGCAGAACATGGGCAGGACGCGAGGGATGATGTCGTGGGAGCCGAGCGGCAGGGGCTTGGAACGGGCCTCCCGGTTGAGCCGGGCGTTCTCCGCCACGTCGCCGGTGAAGAGGCGGTACCGGGTGCCCCTGAGGCCCTGGGCCCGCAAGGCCAGGCCCAGCAGCCGCGGCGTCCACCACGCCCACTCCAGCGTCCAGGCGGCCAGCCCCAGCAGCGCCACGGCCGCCGCCGCGCCTGCAAGGCTCCACGGGGAGGCCTCCCCCAGCATCTGCAGTGCTCGGGCCGCTCGGGCCGCAGTGGATGAGAGAGGAAAGCAGAGTCAGGATAGGAGGGACACGATCGTATAGGTGTCAAATATTCGTAGGACGGGCCGTGCGTGGAGTTAAATATAGGCTGGCTGTTCTGACACGTATGCGGCTTGTCCACTTCTCGTCTTCTTCTCCGAGGGTTTTCAACTCACGTGAGGCGGAAAAAAACTAGAAGCCAACTCGATTCGACAGCTCGACTGGTTAAAAACTATTAAACAAGCAATTAGAGATAGCTATATGCCGTAGATATTTTGGTTAGCTAGATGCTGTTCGGTATAGATGTTAGACGTTGTTCGGTACAGATATTGTTCTGTTCATATATTCAGATACCGAACTAAACTTGTTTTAATATGTTTTCCCTGTAGCACATCCGACACAATATAAATACAGAAGACCGGCTCTTTTGTAGAGCACAGAACTTTATCCTTTGAATACATTTTCACATGGTATCAGAGCCACAAAATCTCGCCACCGAGATGTCAACCGAGAGTTCTTATTCCGTTAAGTCCTCTTGCTCTCGGTCTTCTGCCTCTCCTTCCGATGATCTTCTTCCAATACCTTCCTTCAGCTATCTGATTAGTGTGAAGCTTTCCTGTGAAAATTACCTTATGTGGAAAGCTCAACTTCTTCCCTATCTGAGAGGCTAGCGACTTCTTAGCTTTGTAGATGGGACTTCCAAGTGCCTAGAACTTCTGATCACAACATCGACAGAATCAGGAGAAAAGCAATAAGAGAACCCAGCCTATCATGAGTTGTTGTGTAACATCCTAAAATCTGTATTTTGAGAATACGTATTACAAATGCATTAGGAAAAATACTTTGACCATTTTGCGTATGAAAATCTACCCATATTTGAAATTTTACTTTTGATTAAAATCAAATCATGAAATACAAACAAACATGCTCTAAAACGAAATGTGGTTAAAACAAAGTAAAAATAATAGAGAGAATTATTTCTAGCATAATTACTTAGGGAAAAACTATTAAACAAGTTATGTAAAGTTTTATTGAAAATGACAATACAATTACATAAGAACAGAAAATTATATGAATTTTAGAGAAAATCACAGAAGTGATAAACTTCTGAAAAAATTTACAAGAGAAATTACATTAGGTCAAGAGCTCTCACAAAAAGTTTCATAAAATTTTGAGTTCGTTTGCTCGGTATAAAAATTTGGCAATTAATCAGCCGAAAATCTAAAACCCTAAACCTAACCTTACCTCTCCCTCTCTCTGACCAGTGGGCCCCGCCGGTAGGGAGCTTTGTCCACCTCCACTCGCCTTACACAATACGCTCTTCAACAAGATCGTCATTTGGGAGCCCAGTTTCACCGCACCACCCCTGGTTTTCCCACCGGTTAATCGTCCCCGTCACTTCCCCAGTCACCTCAATCTGCGCCTACCCCTTGCCCTAGCTCGCCCATGCTTGCCCGTATGCCTCTGAGAGCTCCGTCGCCTTACCCGTCGATGCTCGCGCTCTCCTTCGCTTATCTCTGCCCCATTGTTTATAAAAGCACGCCCTGAGCTCCCTCTCATCCTTTCCTCACCACTCCACACTTCCCTTCTCCTTTTCTCCTCCTCAATCGAGCTCAAGCACCCGAGAGCTCCGAGCTCCGCTCTGGCCACCGCGCCACCACCGCCGTTCCACCACACTAGAGAGTTCCCTTTGCTCTACCTGTGTCATATCATGTTCTAGAGCACCATGAAGCTTTCCCCTCACTCCATTCCCTCTTTGATCCACAGGAGACGCTGAATTGGTGCTTCTTCCTCGTCTTCGGCCGACAACACCGCCTACACCACCATTTCCTCCTCAGTGCACCTCAGACCGATTCACCATGCTAGGAGCATCGCAAGGAGATCCTCAAGCCTCCTCATGCATCCCCAAGCTTCCCCATCCTTCCGAACACCTTCTCCACATGTAGCACCTCGCTGCCACCTCGATTCACCATTGTCAAGCCGTCTCCAACCACCACCATCCTTCCACTTTGTCCTGGTATACTCCTAATGCCATGTAGATGCTTATGCACATGATATTAAGTTGGAAGAGTCGACGGTTCGGTGTTTGGATGGTAGCTGTAGCGCCACGGTCGCTCCTCATCGTCGCGCCGCCACGTCGGGCCACCCCAGCCATCTCCACCGGTACCGTTAGGTGCGCAATGGTACGGGGAACCCATTTTGGGCTTTCCCCGGCACCGCCATGCGCCACCACGCTGGCAACAAGCGCGGCAAGCCAGCGCTGCTCTGCACTACACTGTCCGAATGGGACAACACTATAGTGGTCATTAAGATCAAATCTAGGTCGAGTTAAGACAAAGCAATAATTAGCACTGATTAAATGACTGCTAACTCTCACTGACGCGTGGGCCCAAAACACAGTAAACGAAGTTCATTTAAAGCATGTTTCCACTAATGAGTCGCTGACAAGCAGGCCTGGTGCATTAAGTGCAAGTGGGTTTAGTTCCGTGGACCGATCATGTGGATTTTTGTAACATCCCAAAAATTTGGTCTCTTTTTAAAGTTTTAAAAATAAAAATAACCATTTAAATTTTTTTCTATTAAAGTTAAAGCTTAATCTGAATTTTCATGAATCAAAAACCTCTTGGACTAATTCATTTTCCTTAGGCCCAACTCTTACCAAAGCTAGCCCTTTCCTTTGGCCTTTTTCGCTCACAGCTCAGCCCGCACCATTTCTCTTTCTGTCTCGATGACCGGTGGGCCCTGCTGGTCAGTCGTCTTCCACCTTGTGCTCGTCTTCCTCGCGCGAGCTCTACTCCAACCGCCTTTGCCACTCCTTGGAGCTTCGTCTGACAAAACACAATCTCCAACTAAACCACCCTGGATTTTCGCTTCACATCTTATCTCTTTCCTTCCTATACCCAAATTCGGTAGAATCCTATCCCGTATCTTTTCCTACCACCGAGATTGCATCGTGTTTGTTCTGGACTCTTTTAGGGTTCTACCTAATCCGGCTCATCCTCACCCTATAAATAGGACCCTGAGGATCGCCTCAGCGCCCTCATCCCAAACCCTCAAGCCACCTCAACTCTAGAGCTCTAGCGCCACCGCAATCCAAGGTTTTAGGGTTTCAGCTGAGCTTCTTGTTTTTCGAATTGCGCCACTGACTTTGTCACCTCGTAGTCGTCGACCACGTCATCATCTTCAATGTCACTCAGGCTACCTCCAGAACCTCTCCTCGTCGTCGGAGCGTCGCCGAAGCGTTTTCCGACAAGCGCTCGTACTTCTCCACTGCCAAAACCTCATCGCTAGCCACCACCGTCCCCTCCGACCACCAATAAGAATCTCATTAGATTCTCAATAGTGTTCTCTACATGTTGGTATAACTCATTGCTGGTGAAGCCCCGCCGAACATCGTCGACCGTGGGGACCCGAGCCTCGCCATGTTTGTCGATGTAGCAGTCCTCGTGTGGTCGAAAATCCTTTCGACCAGTATCTGTTCGACTAGTATCCTTTCGACCAATAGTCAAAAATCCTATGACCAGGAAGTCATAATCTCCCTATGACCAGGAAGTCGTAACTCCCTACCATCAGGTAGTCGTAACCTCCTACGACCACGTATAGTCGAAATCGATGAACAGTACTCGAATTCCTTTTTGAGTATTTTTTAGATTAGATCTTTTAGAAGCCACATCTTCTTAATCCAAACTCCGTTTGAGTCCATTCAAATTTCTAAATTCATCTAAATTCGAGCTCTATTTATTTGAGACTTTTATTTAATTTTTGGAGTTGGTTTTGTCTCTTTTTCTATTTATTTGTTTTATTTACTTTGTTTGCGAGTAGACATTGATACTTCGGGATTTATTCCAAGATCAAGATAAATCATAGGATTTATTGCAAGGCAAGCCGTAGTCCTTTGATCATATTGAACCTATGATTTCAAAAGTATATTGTTTTATACAATTGAATACTATCTTTATACAAATTGTTTTGGGATTAGCTATCACCTATTGTCATTATGCCTCCATTGAATATTTGAATGCTATGAATCCTTTGTCACCCTAGCATGGATAATTTTAGTTGGACATATTTGTATCACCAACATGGGTAGTGTACAAATGCTTAGTCAAGCTTAGTTATGATGGATTCATTATCACATGTGTCATAATGATTAATCTTGACTTAATGATATATGGAATCGTGGTGGTTAGCCACTCTTGTTAAAATTTGTGTACCATGACAGGGTATGTCATTGGTCTTGGTTAAACAAAATGGTTTTCAATAGGGCGAGTGGTTGGTGGATTTAACATGTTGTGGGTTGTGGTAAGATCGCTTGAGTAACTTGTCAAGGACTTAACCTTGTGCGCCATTAAACTAGGCCTTAACTGTACAACCACATGTCTAGTATGGGATAGACATGGCTAATTAATTAGCGATGTTTTGATTTGGTTCTGTTTTGGTTGTGTTTGGCGCAAGAGGGGGGCCCTGTCTGGTTAGTAAGACATTTAGTGTTGAAACCTTAGTGAGCAGAACCGGATCAAAATAGAACTTTATAAAGGCCTTGACGCGTGCTCTAGACTGCTTACATAAGGTAGTGACCAGTGGTATCGACGGATGCCAAACAAACTAGAGAAGTCATGTTATGTGGGTAAAGTTGTACAACATCTACAGAGTATAAAACTATTCAAATAGCCGTGTCCGCAGTTATGGACATGTCCGAGGATTTCACAGGAGAGGTGGAGTTTCTTATAAAATGTGTCAGAGTGTGAATGAGAAGTTCACTTGATGAATATAATATTTTTTTGGTGAACGGGTAATTCACTTGGTGGTTTGTCTTGGAAAGTGAATGTGTAGTTCACTGGTTGTTTCAAAGCAATTGTTTATTTATTTATTATTATTTTTCAACTTCGTATTTCAATCTGTTTATGGTATTTATCGTCAATGCTACTTTCTTCAAAAAAACCATACAACTAACCTTTGTCAAGCCTTGCATGAATACTATTTGCGTACATTTCCCTACAGCTTGCTGAGTGCTTTATGTACTCATGGCATTATGCCTTTGTTGATCAGTTGAAGAATATCAAGCTGCTCAAGAGTTCTTTCAGATGGAGTACTATGAAGGTTTTGTGGATTAGGATGCATTCTCCACTCGATTGCCTATGGGCATGTTGATTGGTCATTTCAAGAGTTTCGTTCCGCTGTAAGAGTTTATTTATTTCTTTAGCCCTGTGTGGCAAGATAAGTAAACGTTGACCATAATGTCCAGTTATTATTATTATTTGTTACTTTGAGATCTTTTTAGTTAAATCGATTAATGAATTGTATTTCATCACTGTTTCCTATGTGAGGTAGCTACTGATCTGGGACTAGTCCAGAATACACAGAGGGTTTCTGAATCGTATTTTTGGGTCCCGAAGGAGGTGGCATCAGAGCCATATCGACTGTAGAACGCAACCTTAGTTAGCATGGTCGTTTTAGCTAAAAGCTTCAAAATTTATTTTCTAAATCAAATCAACTTAATTTGACTTGAGCAGTTATTCTATTCTCATCTCAGTCTATTCCATTCTTATCCTGGTCTATTATTTTCTCATCTTGTTCTTGAAATATTGTTCCTTATCTTTGCTGAATTTTGTTTTGTAATCCTAAATTGACTTTCTCGCCTCATTAAATTCTCTAGTCCGGAAGAAGGAAGTAAAATCATCGGCAATCATCAGAAGTATCTTCGTTGCTTCATTCCAGTTGTTTTTGAAGAGCCTTCGTCCTCTAGTTCAAATTGGAAGCTGTCCTATTAGAGTTTTTAGTATCGTTTGTTAGATCGTTGTTGCCATAGGTCTTTATTTGGGTTGTGTGTAAGTGGGAGCTACAGTTTTTCTATCAAGCATTATGTTGCGGTCATACTAAGGTTTTAAGTTGAAGAGTTTATTTGTCTTTCATAGCGCTTCAACTATGTTTTGCTTGTCTTTTGTCCTTGGGTATAATCTATTTTTCCCTAATTAAGTTGTTTACATCTTCTCTATTCTGTTATGTCTCGTCTATTGTGCTATTCCCTCTCATCTACATTGTTTTTCTATCTTACCTACTAAACCTGTGGAGAATCGTCGTAGATGGTTGACACTCGCAACACATGGAGCCGTACTCAATCAGATGATGCCAATGCCAATGCCAATGCCAATGTCAATGCGAGTGGCCAGTCATCAGCCCCTGGAGCCGTAGATCCAAGCATGGCACAACTTCTAGCATCTCAGACCCAATTCATGAGTGTAATGATGCAAAATATGAACAGTATGATGACTCAGCAAAGTCAGACCGCCGCTGCAATAGTCAACTGGTTGCATCAAAATAACCAGAATAATCAAGCCACAGCTGTTTCGCCACTAGCCCATCAACATTCCATGTTATCAGAGTACATGAGGACTTGCCCGCCTATGTTTTCTCATTCATCAGAACCTTTAGACGCAGAAGATTGGCTTTGCCCCGTTGAGAAAAAGCTTGCCATTGCTTAATGCAATGATCGTGAGAAAGTTCTTTATGCTTCACATCAGTTGGAAGGTACAACCGCAGAATGGTGGGAGAACTGCACCACAGCTCATGAGAATTCACAAGCTATTACTTGGGGAGAATTTTCAATAGCTTTTCATCAAGTGCATGTTCCAGATGGTATAGTGGAAATAAAGAAGAATGAATTTCGTGAACTACAGTAAGGAAACATGTCCTTGGGTGAATATCTCAACAAGTTCACTCAACTTTCTCGCTATGCTCCAGAAGATGTTGGTACAGATAATGCACGTCAGAAGCGATTCAAGCGTGGACTTAATCCCATCTTGAAAGTGCAAGTTGTTGGAAATGATTGTGTGGATTTTCAACGTATGGTGGATAAAGCCGTACTCATAGAAGATTCTCGTCGTGAGTTAGACGAATCTCGCAAAAGGAAGATGATACAACATGGAGCTCATTAGAATCAGCAACAAAGAGCCAGGACCAATGCTCAGCAGCCTTTTGTTCCAATAATTCATGTGCCAGATTCAGAACCTTTGCACCAGTATCTCATGCAGGAAACTCAAGAATTCCCAATGTCAATAACAGCAACAATCATCAGCCTCAGAGGACCAACAATCTAGCTGTAGGAGTTACTTGTTTCAACTGCCATGAGACAGGTCATTATGCCAACAAGTGTCCGCAGAAGCAAGGGCTGACACCAATTCATTTCAATTAGGGACCTACACCAGCCAAGACTTCTTTAGCAGGAGCAGGAAGAGGAATGCCTCAGACTCCAAATCAAGTTACTAGGACTCCATCAACTGCAACAAGAGGAAGGCTAAATCATGTCATTGTAGAAGAAGTTCAACCAGTTCAGAATGTCATTTCTAGTAAGTCTTTAAGTTAGACCTGCGCTAGTTGTAGCTTTGTTTCACTCGTAAGAGAAATCCAGTCAGAATAGTGAGCAAGGTTTTGAACATATTCTCTAGTCAGCCCGAATCTCTATTCTCTAGTCAACCCGAATCTCGGGGACGAGATTCTCTTTAAGGGGGGTGGGTTTGTAACATCCCAAAAATTTGGTCTATTTTTAAAGTTTTATAAATAAAAATAACTATTTGAATTTTTATTGTTAAAGTTAAAGCTTAATCTGAATTTTCATGAATCAAAAACAACTTAATATGATTAATATCAACATTAACTATTGTCACAATTATTTTATTTGGATTCTTTGTGCTTGGATATATTTTCTAGAATTTTTCTGAGTGCATTTGCTATTTTCTAATTGCTATTTGAATTTTTAGTATTTTCTAAAAAGAAAAGGCTATTATAAATCTCAGAAAACCTCTTGTACTAATTCCTTTTCCTTAGCCCCAACTCTTTCCAAAGCCCGCCCTTTCCTTCGGCCTTTTTCGCTCGTACTGTTTCTCTTTCCGTCTCGATGACTGGTGGGCCCCGCTGGTCAGTCGTCTTCCACCTCGTGCCTATCTTCCTCGCACGAGCTCCGTTGCAACCGCCTTTGCCACTCCTTGGAGCTTCGTCCGACAAAACGCAATCTCCAACTAAACCACCCTGGATTTTCGCTTCACATCTTATCTCTTTCCTTCCTATACCCGAATTCGGTATAATCCTACCCCGTATCCTTTCCTATCACCGAGATTGCATCGTGTTCGTTCCAGACTCTTTTAGGGTTCTACCTAATACGGCTCGCCCTCACACTATAAGTAGGACCCCAAGGATTGTCTCAGCACCCTCATCCCAAACTCTCAAGCCACCTCGAATCTAGAGCTCTAGCGCCACCGCGATCCAAGGTTTTAGGGTTTCGGCCGAGCTTCTTGTTTTTCGAATTGCGCCGCCAACTTTGCCGCCTCATCATCGTCGACCATGTCGTCATCTTCAATGTCACCCAAGCTACCTCCAAAACCTCTCCTCATCGTCAGAGCATCACTGAAGTGTTTTCCGACAAGTGCCCACACCTCTCCGCCGCCAAAACCTCATCGCTAGCCATCACCGTCCCCTCCGACTACCAGTAAGCATCTCATTAGATTCACAATAGCGTTCTCTAAATGTTGGTATCACTCATCACCGGTGAAGCCCCACCGATCGTCGTCGACCGTGGGGACCCGAGCCTCGCCGTCATTTGTCTGCGTAACAGTCCTCGTGTGGTCGAAAATCCTTTCGACCAGTATCCTTTCAACTAGTAGTAAAAAATCCTACGACTAGGAAGTCATAATCTCCCTACGACCAGGAAGTCATAACTCCCTACGAGCAGGTAGTCGTAACCTCCTATGACCACGTGCAGTCAAAATCGATGAACAATGCTCAAATTCCTTTTTGAGTATTTTCTTTAGATTAGATCTTCCAGAAGCCATATCTTCTTCATCTGAACTCCGTTTGAGTCCATTCAAATTTCTAAATTCATCTAAATTCGAGCTCTATTTATATAAGATTTTTTTTTTAATTTTTGGAGTTTGTTTCATCTCTGTTTTGTATTTATTTATTTTATTTGCTTTGTTTGCGAGTAGACGTTGATACTTCAGGAAGTTTTGAGCAAGGAGGAGTGCACCAAGATCAAGATCAATCCCAGGATTTATTCCTTGGAAAGCCATAGTCCTTTGATCATATTGAACCTATGATTTCAAAAGTATATTGTTTTATATAATTGCATGCTATCTTTATACAAATTATTTTGGGATTAGCTATCACCTATTGTCATTATGCCTCCATTGAATATTTGAATACCACGAATCATTTATCACCCTAGCATGTATAATTTTAGTTGGACATGTTTGTATCACCAACATAGGTAGCATACAAATGCTTAGTTAAGCTTAGTTACGATGGGTTCATTATCACATATGTCATAATGATTAATCTTGACTTAATGATATATGGAATCATGGTGGTTAGCCACTCTTGTTAAAATTTGTGTACCACGATAGGGTATGTCATTGGTCTTGGTAAAAGAAAATGGTTTTTGCACGGGCGAGTGGTTGGTGGATTGAGGGTGTAGATTTAACACGTTGTGGGTTGTGGTAAGATTGCTTGAGTAACTTATCAATGACTTAATATTGTGCACTATTGAACTTGGCCTTAACCGTACAACCACATGTCTAGTATGGGATGGACCTGGCTAATTAATTAGCGATGTTTTGATTTGGTTCTGTTTTGGTTGTGTTTGGCGCAAGAGGGGGGCCCTGTCTGGTTAGTAAGACATTCAGTGTTGAAATCTTAGCGAGCAGAACCGGGTTAAAACATAACTTTGTAAAGGCCTTGATGTGTGCTCTAGACTTCTTACCTAAGGTAGTGAGTAGTGGTATCGACAAATGCCAAATAATCTAGAGAAGTCGTGTTATGTGGGTAAAGGTGTACAACCTCTACAAAGTATAAAACTATTCGAATAGCCGTGTCTGTGGTTATGGACGTGTCCGGGGATTTCACACGAGAGGTAGAGTTTCTTAAAAAATGTGTCGGAGTGTGAATGGGAAGTTCGCTAGATGAATATAATGTTTGTTTGGTGAACGGGTAATTCACTAGGCGGTTTGTCTTGGGAAGTGAATGGGTAGTTCACTGGTTATTTCAAAGCAATTGTTTATTTATTTATTATTATTTTTCAACTATGCATTTCAATCTATTTATGGTATTTATCGTCAATGCTGTTTTCTGCAAAAGAACTATACAGCTAACCTTTGTCAAGCCTTGCATGAATACTATTTGCATACATTTTCCTATAGCTTGCTGAGTGCTTTCTGTACTCACGGTTTTACGTCTTTGTTGATCAGTTGAAGAATATCAAGCTGCTCAAGAGTTCTTTTAGAAAGAGTACTATGAATGTTTTACAGATTAGGATGCGTTCTCCAGTCGATTGCCTATGGGCATGTTGATTGGTCATTTCAAGAGTTTCGTTCCGCTGCAAGAGTTTATTTGTTTCTTTTGGCCTCCATGGCAAGATAAGTAAATGTTGACCATGAGGTCCAGTTATTATTATGATTTGTTACTTTGAGCTCTTTTTAGTTAAATCGAATAAATAGATGGTATTTCATCACTGTTTCTTGTGCGAGCTAGCTACTGATTTGGGACTAGTTCAGAATACACAGAGGGTTCCTGAATCGTATTTTTGGGTCCCGACAACTTTAGTCCATGCGTTATTTGCATGAACCGAGCCACTAATAAGTGGACCCCACTTGTTAGATAAACAAAAAATCAAAATAAAATAAAAGGTACGCTTTTAGTTCTGAGGAGAATACACTTGCCTTACTGGAAAGTGTAAACCTCAATAGTACATGCGAGAGAATACGCTTTCTCTGCTGGAAAGTGTATTTTCATTTTCTATGAAATTTCCAAACCTAGCGAAATTAAAACGTTAATAACTTTTGTATAAAAACTCCAAATTGGATGATTTTTATTTCTAAATTCATCTAAAATCATGACCTACCAGAATATGTAAAAATATTTTATTTTGGTCACTGTTGAATTTATTGGTGTTATTTAATTCGTTTTTGGTTCTTTTTGAATTAGACGTCGATTACTCGAGTGATTATTTCGACGACCAACCAACCATATGTCATTTGGGAATTTTTTAGTGTGATCATCGCACAACTACTACTGGAATGATAGATTTTCCAAAAAGTTTATAAAAGGATAATATGTTACTTGTGAATTTGGGAGATTTTTGAAAAATGACCAGAGGGGTGTACCTCTGTTATTTTGTATGAAAATAAAATAAAAAACCTAGTTTTTAGACGCGGGCGAGTTGTAATATATTTTGATGTGAGTGAGGATTGTGACTCACTCGTAGATAGGGGGAGATCCCCACCCGAGGTCAATTAAGGACTAAAACTAGCAACTCTGGGACTAAGACCTAAGCATATAACCGTATATGCCAGGATGGGGTGGTCATAGCTAACTAAGTCATTGAAAACTAGCCTTGCACATAGGTAGGCTGTAGAGTGCGGGCATGATCAGGTAGGCATGTTCAAAGGTGCTCCCTTCACCACGGTGTTGGGCACAAAGCTTGTTGACACAACTATGAATACCTCACTCGACAGAGGATATCCGGGTGAGTGAGGATAAACATTCACTGGGCTAGTGCAAGGTTAGGACTAGGTAATGTAAAGGCTACGTCACGAGCTCTAGACTGCTTTCCTACGGTAGCGAGTAGTGATATAGAGAATTCGTGTACTATGGGTAAAGTTGTACACCTCTGCAGAGTGTAAATCTATTTAAATAGCCGTGCTCACAGTCATAAGCGTGCTTAGTGTGGCTGGTATGGCTGTAGTATTGATTTCTCAAAAACTGCTTTATTGGAAAAATATGGGCAATGACTTGGGGTTTTATTTTATTGAGTTAACTATCATGTCTACGGCTGAACCTAAATTGTTGCTCGCAGCCGAGAAGGGTTGCGAGTTGTTGTTGATATGATTTATGATTCATTCAATTGCTTACTTACTATCCTGTACATATTTAACTGCTTTTTCAAATTCCGTTGCAAATTACTACTTATGAATATTGCAAATAAAAATGGCTTTGAGCAAAATAACTTGTAGAGTAGAGCCTCACTATTTGATAGCCTTGCATTTAATATAATTTTGCGATGCACTACAGGTCTTGCTGAGTACGCATTGTACTCAATCTTGCTTATATTGTTGTTCGGAGTTCGAAGATAAGCCAACACTAGATGATACGTTCTTTGCACCCAGAACCGGAGTGTTCGGTGATAGGTCTATATAGGCCTTGTTTCTTGTTAGTTGTCTAAGGGATTGGATGGGCATGCCTTTGGGATTTTTCTACTTTGATTTCTTCTTCAGCTACTACTTTTACTTTGATGACTGCTTTTATTTGGCAGTCTGCCGTTGATGTAATAATTTTTACCGTTTAAGTTAAGTACCCTTTTCTTTACTCTTATATGTGATTGTATGGATGTAAATATCAAATGTTTTGAATGTGTGTACTAGCCACTAATCATGGGACTAGTATAGTATACACATAGGGTCTTCGGATATTCCATGCCCGGGGGTCCGACAGGCTAGAAAAAGATCAAGTTGTGTTGAGTGTCCTCCTCTCTTCTCTATCGGAGGAGGTGCTCGGACATGTCTTGTTTCTATCATCAGCTCATGAAGTATGGGTTACTCTGGAGTGTATGTTCGCCTCCCGCTCAAAGGCACGCCTTGTCCAGATCCACATCCAGGTGGCCACCACAAAGAAGAAGGATAACTCGGCTACGACATACTACAACAAGATGAAGTCTCTAGCTGATACAATAGCAGCGATCAGTCACCCCCTTCCTAAAGAAGAGATCGTGACCTACATGCTTGCTGGTCTTGACAACACCTATGATTCCATTGTCACATCTTTGACAATAAGGGTTGATGGGATGTTGCTTAGTGATTTCTACGCACATCTGCTCAATTTTGAGATACGACAGGTGTAGCAGAATGTAACCAGCTTTGAGTCTAGCTCATATGTGAACAGTGCCTACCGCAACAACTTCAACAACAAAGGAGGAGATCGTGGCCGTGGTCGTGGCTGCAGCTGCGGAAGAGGATTTGTCACTCTAGGGAGGCAAGGCACAAATGGTCGAAACCAAGGAGGACACCCAATCTGCTAGATCTGCGGCAAGCCAGGACACATGACGATCAAATGCTACCATAAGTTTGATCATACATATCATAATGAATGACTAGCAGTAGCAGCAATGGCACCGACATACAACATTGACACAAACTGGTACGCTGACACAGATGCAACCGATCATCTCACCAATGATCTTGACAAGCTTACTGTCAAAGTGAAGTACCAGGGCAATGATCATGTTTAGGCTGCAAATGGATCATGTATGCGTATTTATCATATTGGCCATTCACAATTTTCTAATTCCTCTCGACCCTTGCATCTAAAGAATATCCTTCATGTTCCTCAAGTCAATAGAAACTTGTTATCTGTTAGAAAACTCACTCAAGATAACAATGTTTTTTTGTTGAATTTCACCCCAATCATTGTCTTGTTAAGGATCGAGCTATGAAGGATCTTCTTCTTATAGGTCGGTGTGAAGGAGGCTTGTACTCAATCAGTTCCTCATCAAAAGGAGTCCACCACACTGCCAAAGTTCCTCAAGAACGATGGCACTATCGCCTTGGTCATCCCTCCTTGCAAGTCGTTCAACATATACTTTAACACAATAGTATTTCTCATTCCTTAGATTATAAGAAAACAATGTGTGATGCTTGCCAACAAGCTACAAGTCACCGGCTACCATGTTCCCTTTCAAATAATGTAGTTTCAGCTCCTCTTGAGCTCATATTTTCAGATGTATGGGGTCTTGCCCGATCATCAGTTGTTGATTCCTATAGTTATTTTACTTGGTTATGTATTCTTAATAGGAAGGTAGATGTACTAAAAATATTTCTACAATTTGAAATTCATGTTGAACGAATGCTTGGGACAAAGATTTTGACCATGAAAATCGATTGGGGCGGCGAGTATAGAAAACTCCATGCCTTCTTCCATAAAAAATGGTATCGCTCATAGAGTATCATGCCCGCATACGCATCAACAAAATGGTATAGCAAAGAGAAAACACAGACATGTGGCAGAAACCGATCTGGTAGTTCTTACGCATGCTAGTGTTCCACTTAGTTTTTTGGGATGAAGCATTTTCAAAAGCATGTTTCTTGATTAATTGCCTTCCCAATCGCACCATAAACATGTCGACTCCCCTTGAATGCCTAACTCTCTCAAAACGAGACTACACCATGCTGAAAACCTTTAGATGCGCATGTTGGCCGCATCTGAGACCTTACAATGCTCGAAAATTGGATTTCTGGTCTAAACTCTGTCTTTCTTGGTTATAGCAGCTTACATAAGGGCTATAAGTGCCTACACATTCCTACCGGTAGAGTCTATGTTTCCCGTGATGTCATTTTCAGCGATAATGTCTATCCTTTCTCTTTGACAAATTCACCACATCAACCTCAACCGAGCATGACTCTGGATACTCTTTTGCCCCTTCTACTCCACAACACTCATGGCCAATTTGATAGTTCTGCTTGTTCCTAGTTGGCTAACATTCTCGCAGTCCATCACAACAAGAGGAGGTAGTTGTGAACTCTGAAGAATTTAGTGCAGCAGCGGAGCTGCTGCGGCTGAACCTACTGTCACGGCAAGCAATTATGATGACATGGCAACTAGCGCAGCTGCCATAGTAGGCAACTTGGCTGCAACATCAGATGATTCCATGGTTTTTTCTACTATAGCACCTCACAATCTGCCATTACACCAGATGATGACCAGGCTGAGAGCTAACATCAGTCGTCCAAAGGAGTACCATGATGGCACAATTTGCTATCCCATCAATCGGTGAACCTTCTCTGTAGAAAAGGAACCAAGTGAGCCAACTGATTGTGAAGAAGCTCTCCAAAATGAGAACAGGAGATGAGCCATGGAGGAAGAGTACCAAGCATTATTGAAAAATGAAACATGGAGGTTAGTGTCTCCTTGTTGAGGGGTGAGCATCATAGATTGCAAATGAGTGTTCAAACTTAAGAAGAAGGCAGATGAGATTATTGAAAAGCATAAGGCAAGACTCGTCGCAAAAGCCTCTAAACAGCACCACGGCATAGACTATGAGGACACATTCAGTCCTGTGGTCAAACAAACAACAATACGGCTCATTTTGTCAACAGCCGTATCCAAAGATTGGCACCTCAAGCAACTAGATGTGCAAAATGTGCTTTTATTTGTACAGATTAGAAAAGGCGTTGTATGCACTGAAATAGGCACCTCACGCATGGTATTTCAAACTTAATCTGAAGCTACATGAGCTAGGCTTCATGGTATCAAAGGCTGACACTTCCTTGTTCACCTACACACGCAATGGTATTGTCATCTATGTTCTTGTTTATGTTGATGACATTATTATTGCTAGTTAATGCAAGCAGGTTTACAGAGGGTCTTGTTCAAGAGCTACGACAAGAGTTTTCTATGGACCTAGGGGAGTTACATTACTTCCTAGGAATAGAAATCAAGAAGGAGCAAGAACAAGCTGGGTTAGTTCTGTCACAGCGCAAATATATGTTTGAGTTGCTAAAAATATCTAACATGCTAAACTGCAAGCCTGTTACTACATCCATGGCCACAACTGAGAAACTTTCCAAATTAGAAGGAGAGTTACTGAGGCAGGAAGAAGCATCAAGATATCAAAGCCTAGTTGGAGGATTGCAGTATTTGACTATAACCGGACCAGCTATCTCTTTTCCGGTTAACAAGGTATGTCAATACTTGCAATCTCCAATGCAAAGTCACTAGATTGCTGTCAAAAACATACTCAGGTATTTAAAGCATACAGTTACAACATGATTACAAATACATAAATTAGCATCAACTGTAATCAGTGCATTCTTTGATGTGGATTGGGCTGGATGTTTAGATGATCGACGGTCCAACGGAGGATATGTCATATACTTTGGAACAAACCTGATTTCATGTAGTTCTCGGAGGCAAGCAACCTTGTCTTAGTCTAGTACTGAGTTAGAGTATAAATCTCTAGCCAACACGGCAGCAGAAGTAATTTGGATATAGTCGTTGCTTCGAGAACTTGGGGTATTTTAGACTAATCCTCCTCGGTTATGGTGTGACAATTTGGGAGCTACATATCTCACCGCGAATCCTGTATTTCATGCTAGGACAAAACACATTGAGGTGAATTTCCATTTTGTACGAGAAAGAGTATCTCAAAAGATGCTTGAAATCAAGTTCATATCATCCAAAGATCAAATTGCAGTTATATTAACCAAGTCGTTGGCTAACCGACAATTCTCAGCACTTAAGCGCAATCTCAACCTGGTTGCACGAGGTTGTGATTGAGGGTGGCTGTTTAACAAGTAACTAGAGATAGAGATATGCCATAGATGTTATGGTTAGCTAGATGTTGTTCGGTATAGATGTTAGATGATGTTCGGTACAGATGTGGTCCAATTAAGATATTCAGATACTGAACTAAACTTGTTGTAATCTGTTTTCTGTTTTCCCTGTAGCACATCCGACACAATATAAATACAGAAGACCGACTCCTTTGCAAAGCACGAAACTTCGTCATCTCAATACATTGTCACAGACTTGGCTCGAACTTGGGGCATAAATGAATCGAGCCGAGTTGGCATTTCTGCTCGTTATCTTAACGAGCCGAGTTCGAGCTAGCTCGTGAGAAACTCGTTAAGATCGTTTATATTAGAACCCAACCCAACAAGCCTAGATCAGCCTCCCGTCCTCCCCTGGCCTTCGCCTGATGCCCTCCCCCTCCGCCCTCTACCCGACGTCCTCCCCCTCCTCTCCGGCCACCGCCTGACGCACTCCCTCTCCACTCCGGCCTCCGCCCAGCACCCTCCCCCTCCACTCTCCGCTCGGCGCTCTTGCCCTTTGCTCCGGGCACCGCCCGACGCCCTCCCCCTCCCCCTCGGCGTCTAACGCCCTCCTGCAGTCCCGAGCCAAATGAGCCAACTCGCAAGTTCATAACGAGTTAAGCCGACAAGACATTTTTACTCGTTTTCTTAATGAGCCGAGCCGAACTCAGTTGCTTAATGAGATTGACCGAGGTGAGCCGAGCTGGCTTGTTTTCCATCCCTACACACACAGACACACTCTCTTTCTTGATGGAGACACCGCAACATGGCTTCAAAGTCTGAATGCTTCGTCCCTAAGTAAAACGTTCTTCCTTTTACTCGTAGGAAAGAGAGACTTTCTTATGGTATAAATAAAACGTAAACATTCAAAGATTTTTCTATCCAAAATAAGTCAAAAACTGAGCCACTAGATTTAGATCCAACCATCCACACATCATCTCTCTCTCTCTCTCTCTATATATATATATATGAAGCTTTTTTTCTACTCCCGGGAGTAGTTACTCCCTATCCTGCATCTCACAACGTAGGGAATACATTGCACAACCGAGAGTATGTATGTGTAGTATACGAGTATATAAGACCAGTTATGTGGTATTTACACCTTTTTAGAGGTGGTATGTACAATTTTTTAGGCATACTCTCTTTTATATGCGAATATGAATGTATTTACAAGATATGCTAAAAACTATGGACTCCCTTGCAAATTTTTCATGTGGTTCGCATTGGAGTATCTTATAATTAGTATACGAGTATACTCAAAGTGATAAAGGAGTATGTCAAGTTATTTTAGGTGGTGTATCAGAGGTGGGAGTAACTACTCCTGGGAGTAGAAAGGTAGAAAGTATTAATCACTCACACACACACACACACACACACACACATATATATATATATATATATATATAGTTGATTAGTTTCCTTGGATAGGGATTTGTTAATCGCAAAGGTTATCTATTAGTTAGGAAGATCATTTATTAGTTAGGAATGTCATCATTTAGATTTATTTTATCCATAATTGTTAGAAGAGCCCTCTATTAAGGAGGCCTATTGTAATTGTTGGTATTAAGCAATGAGAATACAATAGTCTAAATTCTAATCCACTTCGTCTCTCCAATCTATAGTCTTTTCTCTCCCCTAACAGCTGATGCCACCTGGCTATCCTTCTGGCAGTGTTTTCCCCGTAATGATATAAGGTTCATTATATTTGGTATCAAAAGAGTCGATCCTTTCCCACGACTTCTGCTACCATGATTATGGTGACATATCATACCATCAGACCTATTGCTGAGTCATTGGCCATGATAAACGCTAACGCTAACAAGATGACCATGAGGAACAACAACAATGATAAGAAGATGGTGTTCATATTCCTCGACATGCATGCTATTTTAGAGAAGATGATCGCGGATCAAAAGTAGAAGAGGACGCAACAAGAAGCGACGGCGTTTCCAGCAACCACAATGACGCTGTCGGAACTTGTTGCACCGCCGCCGCATCCTGCCATGGCGTCGTCGAAGCTGCTCTTGCCCTACCGGCACGTCATAGCCCATCGCGTTGTTGCCATGCTTGCCATGAAGAACGGTGAGTTTGCCACAACCACACGTGGAGGCAACGAACTCCAAGGACTCATGTAGCCATCGCAACCTCTCGTCAACATGGGTCACCTAGGGCTTTGGCCATGGCCGCCACCACAGCTCGAGGATGAGTTGTCGTGAAAGGAGGGGAGTAGTGTCATGGGCCGGGTACTGTTCAAGTGTGTGAACAGTACCACGGGTACTGTTCACATGAACATTTCCCTAAATAGTTGATTAGTTTTCTTGTATAGGGATTTGTTAATCGGAAAGGTTATCTATTAGTTAGGAAGGTTATCTATTAGTTAGGAAGATCATTTATTAATTAGGAAGGTTATCATTTAGATTGATTTTATCCATAATTGTTAGAAGAGCCATCTATATAAAGAGGCCTATTGTAATAATTGACATTAAGCAATGAGAATACAATAGTCTAAATTCTAATCCCCTTCATCTCACCAATCTATAGTCTCCCCTCTCCCCTAGCAACTAGCGCCACCGAGCTATCCTCCTAGCGGTGTTTACCCCGTAGTGATCTAAGGTTCATTACATTAATGTCATGAACCTTAGTTCATAATGGGGTAAACACCGCCAGGAAGAAGGCTAGGCGGCGTCGGCTTGGTGGGATGAGAGATTAGAATGATAGAATCTTGGGAGGGAGATTAGGTTAATTCATTTTTCTTGCTTCCTTGATAATGCATACATGCTAGCCATTTTATAGGGACAACCCGATTTGACTCCTAAGAAATAATCTCTAAGGAAATATATCTCTAATAATCCAATCCAATAATAACTTGCTTAACTAACAGATAATATCAAACACCTAATAGATAGATTCCTAAATAGTAAACCTTTCCTAATAATCGTGGGCGGTTACTGTTCACACGTGAATATAGGACGCCCGTTTCTTACTCTTAGGAGTATATACTCCCACTTCCAATATATCACTTAAAACGAATATATTATAATTCTTTACCACTTTCAGTATACTTAAAAACCAATTATAAGATACTCCAATACGATTTGAGTAAAAAATTCTTTTATTTTTTCTATATACCTTTTTCATATATAAAAGAAGTATATACACAAATTTCGCTATAAAAAGTGGACTTTAATGAAATTTTTCATGGAACTCACTTTGGGGTATCTTATAATCATTATGAGAGTATGTTAAAATTGATAAAGAGATATCATCATACGATTTAAGTAGTATGTGAGAAGTGGGAGTACGTACTCCCATGGAGTACCATAACATTTTCACACACACACACACACACACACACACACACACACACACACACACACACACACACACACACACACACACACACACATATATATATATCTAGACGACCGTGTAGCATTTATGAGAATAATTTTAGATAATGGAAGAGATAAATCTCTTCCGGCCTCTGCATCAAAGATACACACAGCCTATTTTATTAAGAAATAAAGTGTCACAATAACCAAAGATAGTTAACAGAAGTGGCTGGAAGCCTTACAACCAAAAGATGCTTAAAAATTAAATACAACCAAAAGATGCTTGAAAATTAAACTCAAACATTACAAATCCTATGACTAAACCACCACCTATGAAAACTTAGAATTTGCTTTGCCACATACTCCAATCTGGCGCTTCCATCTTGCATTGCCTTCTTCTGAGCCAACACCTGTAAAGGTGCCCAAGCATTCAGCCAATGCCCACTCAAAATGATAGCCTGCAAAGGATTAGTGATAGTCTTTTTGTCAAAAACAACACCATTTCGACATAATCATATAAACCAACATAAGGCACTAGCTCCCACTAGGAGTTGTGACTTTAAAATTTTTGGAGTACCGTCTAACCAATTCCCAAACATATGTGCTATACTCACAGGAGGGGATAAATTAAACGCACAATGAGCAGTCCACCATGCAAGACGTGCAAAGGGGCAATCAATAAAAAGATGCTGAATTGTTTCCTCTTTAAAACAAAAACAACACTTTTTGCTTCCCCTCCAATTTCTTTTATAAAGGTTATCTTTAGTTAATATCACCCCTCTTTTGAGATACCACAGAAATATTTTTCACTTTTAAAGGAATTTTAATGAACCAAAAAAGATCCGTATTGGGAGCTTGATTAGTTCCAATTAGTGCCCCGTAGAAAGATGGTACCGAGAAAAGTCCAGACTTATTCGGATTCCACCTGAAAACATATTTTTGAGAACTCAATGTTAAATTAGCCATTCTCAAAATTAACTCATTCCAAGCATGAATCTTAGGTCCAATGATAGGTCTCCGAAAAGATATATGTAAAGGATCTGATCTCAGAATATTTGCTATTGTATCATCCTTTCTCCTCACCACATTATAGAGAATTTGATATTGATTTTTCAGAGGAGTGTCTCCTAACCATATATCCTCCCAGAATCTGGTTTGCATTCCATTGTTAACCTGGAATGAACCAAATCGAAGAAATTGGTTTTTGATTTTCATAAGACCCGACCAAAACCGGGAAGTCCTAGGTTTATTAACCACTTGCGAGAGACTCTTATCACCCAAATATTTCATTGTTAGCAAAGATTGCCATACTCCTTCTTCATTAAGCAACTTAAACAACTATTTCCCTAGTAAACTCTTATTTTTTGTGTCTAAATTCTGAATGCCTAAACCACCTTGCTCTTTGGGTGTACACATTAAACTCCATTTAGCTAGTCTATATTTGCGTTTATGACTGTCATTTTGCCAGTAAAATCTAGATTGGTAAAAATCAAGTCTTTTAAGAACCTCTCTGGGAACTTCAAAAAAAGGTAGCACAAACATTGGGAAACTACTGAGTACCGAGTTAATAAGTACTAATCGTCCACCAACAGACATATTTTTTCCTTTCCACCCGCTAAGTTTCTTTTCAATTCTATCCTCAACCCCTTTCCAATCACAATTCCTTAATTTCTTGAAGTGAATTGGAATACCTAAGTATCTAAAAGGAAAGTTACCAACTTCACAACCAAATAACTGAGTATATTGTGATTCAAATTCTTTGGCATTACCAAAGCAGAAAATCTCACTCTTGTGGAAATTAATCTTTAAACCTGATAATTGTTCAAAGACACATAACATAAGTTTGAGATTTTTTGCCTGTTCTAAGTCATTATTCAAAAAGAGGATAGTATCATCAGCATATTGTAATATTGACAATCCATCATCAATCAAATGAGGAACTACGCCCGATAACATACCTTCTTCTTTAGCTCTTGAAATAAAGATTGCAAGCATATCCGCAACAAATATTAAAAAGAATTGGGGACATCGGATCACCTTGTCTAAGACTGAGTTTGAAAAAAATCCCCAAGATCATCATTAACTTTTATGCCAACACTCCCTCCCTTAACAAAACTTTCAACCCAGGCACACCATTTAGGTGAAAAACCTTTTATTCTCAAGGTTTGAAGTAAAAATGGTCATTTTACTTTGTCATAAGCTTTCTCAAAATCAATCTTAAAAACTATTCCATCCAATTTTTTATTATGTAACTCATGGATGGTTTCGTGAAGGATGACAACTCCATCAAGAATAAATCTCCCCTGCATAAAAGCCAACTGGGATGATCTAACCACTTTTTGAGCTACATCCAAAATTCTATTAGTAGCTACTTTAGTAAATATTTTAAAGCTAACATTTAGAAGACAAATCCAGCCTATATTGCTGTATTTGCTTAGCATCCAACTTTTTGGGGATTAGAGTAATGATCCCAAAATTCAAGCTAAAAAGAGGTAGAAAGCAACTATGTAAATCATGAAACATAGCCATCATATCATTTTTAATGACTTCCCAGAACACCTGGTAGAACTCTGCTGGAAAGCCATCCGGCCCAGGTGTTTTGTTATATTCCATTTGAAAGATTGCCTCTTTTACCTCCTGCTTAGTGAACAGTTTTGTAAGGAAATCGTTTTCAATATCCGAAATTTGAGGTATATCATTCCTAAAAGCATCAATCATTGATAAATGATTGACTTCGGATGGTCCAAACAGACCTTTGTAGTAATTGGTGATATACTTTTTTAATTGTACATCACCCCGAATTATCCCTTCCTCCTGTTCAAGCTGAAAAATTATTTGTCTTCTATATTTACCATTTGCAATCAAATGATAAAAACGTGTATTTCGATCTCCCTCCAAAAGAAATTTTGATTTGGACCTTTAGTACCATCTGATTTCTTCTTCTCTTAAAAGATGTGCCAATCTTTCATTAGCAAATTTTTTAAGATTAAGGTCTTCATCAGATAGATGTAAAAACTCATCCTTTTTATCTAAAGTATCAATTATCAAATTGAGTTCTATTTTTTCTTTTTTATAAGTCCCACTGCAATTTTTAGCCCGACCATGAAGAAATAATCGAAGAGATCTAACCTTACATTGCCAAATTTGTAAGGAAGAATGGCCTCTATTTTCTTTTTTCCATACTTTAGCCACCATTTCCCTAAATCCTTCCCTATACAACCAACCTAATTCAAATTTAAATAGAAGTTGATTCCCTTTATAGGAAGCTGCTCTCGTATTTAAAAGTAATGGCATATGATCGGATAAGGACCGTTCAAGAGCAGCTATTGTGACCAACGGAAATTTATGCTCCCAGTCTGTACTCATTAAAACTCTATCTAGTTTTTCAAAAGTAGGATTAGCTAACGAATTTGCCCAAGTATATTGCCTACTAGATAAATCAATTTCTCTTAAGTCTAGATTATTAATCACAGCATTAAACAAAAAAGGCCATCTAACAGAAAAGGCCATCTATACTCGAAATTATCCTTATTTTTCTCGCCTGAATGCCTGATGATATTAAAATCACCCCCAATTAAAATGGGATGAGGTTCTTTCCTACAGGCATGAAAAGTTCATTCAGGAACTTCTCTTTGAATTGAGGTTGAGCTGCACCATAAACAGCTACTAGAACCTATTGGAAATTATCAACTCGATTCTTTAAATGAAACTTTACATAGAAATCACCAGCATCAATAGAACCAATATCAAAGACCCGAATGTCCACCCCTAAAAGGATACCCCCCCCCTGACCGTCCTTGTGGCGGGGATAAATGCCACAAAAACTCCCATCCACCACAAAGATGATTAAGGCAAGACAATGACAAGTCTTTTTTACCAGTTTCAAGAATACCCACAAAATCTAAATGTTGCTCTTTAACCAATTCACAAATGTATCTATGTTTAGCCAAGTCTCCCAGACCTTTGCTATTCCAAAAAAGACCTCTCATTTTAATTTTAATTTGATTGGTCTATTCAGGGAATTTGTTTTTCCTTTCTTCTTCCTAGAGTTGGATGACCTTTTCTTATTTGTTACCAAAGTAAAATCGTTTGCAAACAAACCATCATCTAAATCACTACAAAAGTGATTAAGGTCTGAGATATCACTACTATCCTGATTCTCATCCTCTAGCTCCTCAACATGAACAATTCCATTATTTTTAAATCTACCTAACTCAACATTTTTAATACTCTTAATAGTGCTAGCAATCTCTGCACTATTATCTCCTAGAGAAATTCTAATACTAGCAACTTTTTCAATAAATTGCTCATCTAAAAAAGATAAAAAAGAAAATTTATTGCCAGATACTTGGGTCAAGTTCAAGATTACGAACTTTCGCACGCCGCTTAGCCTTTTGAACCAAGTATTCATCTCCATGTTGTTGTTTCTTAATGCGCTCACTATGTCTAAGCTCCACGTGATCACCCACATGGATCGGTGCCTACCGAAGAACCCCCACTGTTTTTGGCATTGTAACAGCCTTGACAATCTCAAGGTCCTCAACCATTGCTCGGCTAGCCACTGAATCAACCAACCGAGTGGATTTAACCACCTCGGTAAAAAGAACTTCCACTGTCTTGGTCTCCATGCCATTCGAAGCCAACATCTGTCTGAGGTCCTCCTTTGCAGTCGGCACTTCCTGAACCGCCCCTAAGCCTCCCTCTACACTGGCTTTTGACACGGCAGCAAAAGCACCAGCCTATCCTAGGGCCGCATCTACTACTGACACTTCCTGGCTTGCCCAAAAGTCTGTTGCCCCATCATCCAACACAGAGAAAACTGAGGCACCGAGTGGAGTAAGGGACATGGCTGGCTTGCTTGCCATGTCAATGGGCATTGACTCGGCAGCAAGATTATTTGAGGGAGGATTGAAAGCACCAAGCCCAATAGAACCAACTGGTTTATCTTTGGTCACGTGATCTGAGGACAAGCCATTTTTGGCAGCATCAAGCTGCCCCATAGATCTTTCCACAAACTCAGTCAACATTGCTTGGATACTCTCACCAGCCACAACAAAATCAGTCTTTGCTGTATCAGTTGAACCGAAGGAATCGACCTTGCTAGCAAAACTTCCTAGCAGAACCACCTCCGCTGCCCTACCAGACCCCACAGCAGAAACTACTCCCACTACAGGACCAACAAGCTCCTCCTGCACTAAACCATTCACAAGAGGGCATTCATCCGACACAGTAACCGTGTCCTCCACTTTCTCACAATCTTTGTCAGTGACCAAACACCGCCCCTGGGCACTCAAGATAGACCCCCATCCTCTCAAGCATCATTCTCAAACTTTGTTTTGGCCGTCCTCGGTGTAACCCAGATGGTATCCGAAGCCAATAGACCCAAAGTATTCCCCTTAGCAAAAGATGTAGATTGGCCCTTACGACTGTCAGACACATGTGAAGTATTATCTGAATTATTCTTCGGTCTCTTAGAATCTCCATCTTCTATCTCAACATCTTTGCCCCTGTCTGATTTTTCTTCCTCCTCATGATCGTCACCCCGATTGACGACTTCATCAATTGCATCCACCGCACCATCTTCAATTTTCAAAAAAATGTTGTAAACAAATTCACCAATCACAATCTCTACACTAGAAGGTATGTCATCTATGTCCAGAACACCCACCAGCATACGAAACAAATCATTCTTACAAACTTTTTCCATGTCCACCCTCAAAGCAATGCCAATGATCGATCATATAGCACAAAGACTCAGAAAATCATGAACTTCTTGTTGGCACAGAATTATGTCACGCAGTAGCACCAACACACAACCGGCCTAGATTTGATTCAATCTGGCCTTGAATAGGTACTGGTTGACAAGATTGAACCCAGGTGGCATTAGGATTCAATCTCGGCAAAAGACCACTGCACACAACACCTAGACGGAGCTAGTCGTGGTGTTGAGATGGCGGCAATGTCTTGACTAGGTCCTGGAACCTCGCCAAGGAAGCAAAAAGAGGTTGGAAAAGAACGGGACTACAGGAAGCTATGATAAAAAGTAGATGCAATTTGTGTTGATTGATTGGTTGATGATACAATCGGCCATGACCCTCTTCTATTTAAAGGGCGGCAGGTCTTAGCCGTGAGAGCTCAGGAATCCTTAACCGAACCAATTTTACAGATATGATTCGGTTATGATCTCCAAACCTTCTATAGTTGACAAATCTTTCCTTTTTCGATCACGTAAGTTCCTTTAAGGAACTCCTGGAGGGAGGTCTTGGAGGCTTGGCGGGAAGTCTCGTGGGAGGTCCGCCTGGGAGGTCTTGAACGGTCTTGATGAAGCCCCGTAATGTCTCTAAGGAGGTCCTGAACATTCCTGATTGACACCACGTGAATGTTTCTAGGGAAGGTCTTGGACGTCTTTGATTAAGCCATGTAAACGCTCCAAAGAGGCCCTAGAAGGCTCTGATTAAGTTGTGTAAGTGTTCCAAGGAGATCCTAGATGGCTCTGATTAAACCGCGTAGGCACTCTGAAGAGGTCCTATGTAGCCCTGATGAAGCCACGTGTTGCTCCTAGGAGATCCTAGACGGTCACGATGAAGCCACATGGCCGCTCCTAAGGAAGTCGCGCACGCGACTCTTAGGAGATCCTGAGCGGCCATGGTGGAGCCACGTGGCCGCTCCTGAGGAGGTCCTGGATGCTCCTGATCAGGCCGCGTAAACACTCCTGAGGAGGTCCTGAACGGCCTTGATGAAGCCGTGTAATGTTCTTGAGGAGGTCTTGGGCGGCTCCGATGAAGCCACGCAGCACTCTAGAGGAGGCCTTTAGCGGCCCTGATGAAGGCGCGCGAGCACTCCTAAGGAGGTCCTGAGCGGCTCTGATGGAGGCGCGCAACACTCCTGAGGAGGTCCTAGGCGGTTTTGATGAAGCCACGTGGTGCTTTCTGAGGAGGTCTTTGTAGGTGCCGCTCAGGATCACTTCTTCGAGTTAGGACCTCCTGTTTGTTTTGTGAAAACCACCTCTAGGACCTCCCAGAAGGTCTTTGTAGATGTCATCCAGGACCTCTTGGGAGGTCTTTGAAGTCAGGACCTCCTAGGAGGTCTTTGAAGAGGCCATCCTAGGACCTCTCGAGAGGTCTTTGAAGCCAGGACCTCCCAGGAAGTCTTTGTAGAGACCGTCCAGGACCTCCTTTGGATCCAGGACCTCCCAGGATGTCTTTGAAGAGGCCATTCTAGGACCTCTTGGGAGGTCTTTGAAGCCAGGACCTCCCAGGAGGTCTTTGTAGAGATCGTCCAGGACCTCCTTTGAAGCCAGGATCTCCTAGGAGGTCTTTGAAGGGGACATCCCAGGACCTCTCAGGAGGTATTTTGAAGCCATTCTTTATAGATGCCAAATCTTGCCATCAACACTTCCAAAGGCACACCTAAGACCTGAACCCAAACCTTCTGAAGTTGGTATTTAGGTGCAGGTCTCGAGTTCCATTCCACAAATTGTAACACCACCTTATGCTCCTTCACATGGATGTCACCAATAGCCACCATGCGAAGCATATCAAGCCTAGTTGTGAAATGAACCAAAAACTCCTTTCCCCCTGAATCTCCACCTGTGGCTACCAATTCAAAGGAATTAGCCTTCTCAGCTCAGCAATCAGCATGTCTTTAGATAGTGGCTCCCCAATTATCCGAACAAGCCCCGTTTTGTTGTTTTCTTTTTTCAACTTCTTCGTCCCAGATATTGGGATATGATAAAACCCCAAACCATCAGCCCCGAATCCACATAAATTGGCTATAGGTCTCAACATCAGCGTCAACAGGCACTTATTTGCCAAATGATCATTGCCCTCACAGATATCACACACTAAAACAGTTTTGCAATTAGCAATTCCATGTCCCTTCCCTTTGTAGTGAAAACAAACGATGTTAGAAACAGCACCTGCATAATCGGTGTTGACCGGCAGGTTTCTGAACTGGCCATGCCCCCAGCCTCTGATGCCGCCACCAGTCCTCCCATGGCCAATGATAGGCGCACGAATCTAACGTTGTGTAACAGCCCAAAGTTCTGTTACCAAAATAAAATAAATAAAGTTATTATTTTGTTGGATTTTCTGAAAAATTGAAAGAGTTTAATTGGTTTATTTGAATTTCTGAAGTTTTAAAAATCAAAAATAAAATTTAGTAAAGTTTTTGAAAGCCTTATTTGAGTTAAAGTTGAAAAATAAAATTTTAATTGATTTTAAGAATTTTCTGGAATTTTAAAAGCTTTTCCCTAATTATTTTAAAGCTAAAATATTTTGTTTGCAAAATTAAAAGCCAACTTTAAGTTGGAAATATTTTTATTTAAATCCAAAATAAACGTGGGAATTTCTGTGAATTTTTCCATAATTTTTGGATTTATTTTGCTATTTTCTAAAGCCTAAATGAATTTTTGGAATTAAATCAATTGGAAAATCAATTAAAATTCCTAAAAGCCTCTTGGGCCGAATGTGGCTCGGCCCATCCCTATTCACGACGCCAAGACACCCGCCGGATCCCCATCCGACGGCTCACAAACCTCCACGCACCCCACTCCTCCTCACCATCGGATCAAGATCCGACTACCGCGCCCGCCTTCCCCACGCCTTTCTTCCCGCAGAGCGCCGTCTCTCGCCATCTCCGCCAAGCAAAGCTTCGTCTCGCCGTGATTTTCGCCCCTTTTTCACGGTTTCGCAGGCGATCAAGTCCCGCGATCACGCCGCTCCATCTCCCCGCCTGTGTTCTCGTTCACAAGACGCTGTCACGAAATCACACCGTGACCACGCCATTGCCGCCGCAACCTTCGCACGCGATCTCCTGCCTCTGGCCTCCCCCGGCCCCTATAAGTAGCGCCCCGGGTGCGCCTCCTCCTCCTCGTCCCACTCCCACCACCCATTCCTCCCCTCTCGCCCCCACCTCACCGGAATTCGAAGATCCACGCCGGCGACCGAAGAAGCTTCAACCGCCGATTCCGCCGCCGTCCACGACGCCGCGACCTCACCGACCACACCAACGGCATCGCGGCATCAAGGCCTCCACGGTGCGCTCGCCATCTTCGCCGGAGCCTCGCTGGAACATGTCACCGCCGTTGAACCGATCTGCGCCGCCGCTCATCTCCTCGCCGCCGGCGAATCCAACGCGCCCTTGCGCCGCCACGGTGAGCACTACACTCCCCGTCGCCTCCTCTCTCCGTTGGCACCACCCACGCCCGCTGCCGTGCCGCCGCTTCGCAAGCAAGTTCGTCGCCGAAGCCGCCGCGGCCGTGTCGACGTGGCATCGCCACGTAAGGCGCCACGCGGCGCCACCTCGGCAAAATGGCCCTCGTGGCATCCCGCGTGTCCGCCAGCCCGACGCCAAATGTGCACGGACCGCCACCTCAGCCCCAGCCCTAGCCCACTCTTCCCATGGACTTGGTCCACATGAGCCGTGAGACCGACATGTGGGTCCCACATGTCGAAATTTCTTTTAATTCATTTAAATTCCGAAATTCCGGCCCTGATGTCATGCTGATGTCATAAAGCCATTTTCTTTAGAAAAATAATTCGGCAAATCCAGAAAATCCTTTAAGGGTTTAAATTAGGTTTAAATCTTCCAAAGCTTATAACTTTTGCATCCAAACTCCGATTTGGATGATTCAAATTTCTAAATTCATATAAATTCAAGATCTAGCTAACTGAACCAAAATTATTTAAATTAGAGTTCATTTGAATCTTGTTTGAATTTAGAAATTCATTTAAATTGCAGTTTTAGGTTTAAAACGTGTAAAATTCATATCTTTTGAATCCCAACTCCGATTTGAGTGATTCAAATTTCCAAAATTTTATAAACTTATTATCTAGCTAAATAAAATATAATTATCTGGTTTTGAGTTAATTTGAATTGCCTTTTGATTTGTTATTTGAATTTGGATCGTTTTACAGATAGATTTAACGACTTTTAAAGTCGGTTTTTGACGTTGTTTGAAGAGCATATAAGAGGATTGATGTTGATCTGATGATCATCGTGGTGATGACAACCTGGAGAGAGTGTTTGTGAGTACTAGGTGACCTGTTAAGGAAAATAACATCACCAAGCGAGGCAAGTTACACTCTTGACCATATTTGCACCCATTATTTTAAATTATTTAATTTCTATTTTAAATTATTATTGCATGCATATTTATATTCAAGTAATTTAAATCCCTGTTTTAAGCTTTATAGTTATACCCAACTCTTGTGTATAGCCATTTATTGCTCAGATAGACCGTATGAAGAACCATTCAATGTGATATATATATTGGAGGTAGAAAGTGAAAATATTGGATTGTAAGATTTCATGATCATTGAATATCGGATTATAGGAATAGTCTATTGATAAATATTACAAAGATGGAATTTGTCGGAAACTGAATTGTAGAGACATATATTGAATGTTTGATGGAATAACTTGATCATTGGGTAATAACTTGATCATGGGGTATCAGATTACATGAAGACATGATTCTTAGATATTGATTATACAGTTACATAATTGTGAATGTTGGATTATAGGGTAGAATAAATGTTGGAGATTGAATCATAGGAATGCATTATTGACAAATGTAGAAATAAGTGATCGATGGATATTGAATTGTAGAAATAGTTAATTATTGAGATTGGACTATTAAGATTGAATTATAGAGGTAGTCATTATAGAATATTGATGGGCTTGGATGTTGGATTGTAGGATTAGCTCTTGGTGGGATTTTAGACATAAAACTTGTTTAGATTCTAGGAGTAGATAATTGTTGATAATGGATTATCGAGGAATAGATTATATAAATAGATAACCATTGATATCGGAATATCGAATATTATATTATATAATCATCGGATTGTTGGGTGTTGAATTATTAGAAATATTTCATTAAGGAATAATGGATTGATGGATGTCGATTATAGAGCATTATGAATGTTGGATCGATGGAGGTCGATCATAGAAATAGACTAATATTGTGGATATTAGACTATTTAATATTGGAGTAAAGGATTACATAATTGTCGGAGTTTGGATTATTGGATTATGAGCACGAAGACGGATGGTTTACATATGGTCTCAGACTTGACAAATCTTGAGCATTGAATCCTCATACCTTGTCGCCTAGATAAAACTCTTGTTAATACGATAGTGTTAACAAGATGCGCTTTGATTGAAAAACTGTATGCTTAGCAATGCTTAGATCCAAAAAGTATTTGATTTGGGAAATTTAGCCAATGATTCAATCTTGTTTAAAATTAAGCTATGGTATTGTTTTACCATGGACTCTTGGAAATGATTTTGAAAACAAAATAAAATCAAAAGATGGTTTGTACTTGGGTGAAATGGATGGTTGGTGGGTGCAAGTTTATGCACGGCTCAATGCAATAATGGTTGAGGCCTGTGGATTGTTTTGGAAGTCGCCAAGTCGATTAAGGACCGGCCGAGAGCCGCTTTGCTAAGCCACAATCAGACTACCACATGTCCTGTATGGGCGGGACCTAGCTAACTAATTTGCAACGTTTCAATGTGGTTGTGCCATCCGTTGTGTGGGTGTCGCTAAGACTTATTGTTAATACTCACATGGCGCAAGAGGGGTTATCGTTTGGCGCGAAGCCTCACGATAGTAAACCTTAGCGAGGCATAACTATGATGGGATGACACATTGTAAAGGCCTTGGCATGTGCTCTAGACTGCTTACCTAAGGTAGTGAGCGGTGGTATCGACGGATGCCGCATAAACTAGAGAAATCATGTCATGTGGGTAAAGCCGCATAACCTCTCGCAGAGTGTTAAGAACTATTCAATAGCCGTGTCCACGGTCAAGGACATGCTAGCAAAGCCACTCAAAGTTAAACTTTGGTTTTGATTTCAAAAGACTTTGATAATCTTGTTTTTGGATTTCAATCCAAATGGGACTTAGGCGGAAGCCTTGTGACAGAGAGAATCCTTCACCAATTGTGATGAACGATTATCCAACTTAAAACCGAGATTTAGAAAATGAACTTTAGTTATTGTAACGCTTTGGAACTTAGTACAAGTATTTAAAGAAAATCTTTGTTTTATGCAAATCAACCATATTAAGCCTTCCTTTGAGATACCCATGTATGCATGTCATCCTGTTATTTGACTGGTGTAACTTGCGAGCACGGTAGTTGTGCTCATACTTGCTTTATGCAAACAAATTTCAGAGGAGAAGGACTTCACCATCGGTGTGGATCTCGACGACTAGGCCGCTATCCCAGTCGATTGCCTGTGGCAGATTAACTGGACTCTACTACGACTTCTTTGTTTTCCGCTGTGTTCTTTATTGTTGGCATGTAAGCCTCTTTTGTAATAAACTCTGTTGGTTATTAATAAAGTTATACGATTTATGGATGTTACCACGTTTGTTTACTGTGTGAATTAGCTACTGATCATGGGACTAGTTCAGAAATGCACAGAGGATTTGGGAATGTTAATCCCGGGTCTTACAAAGTGGTATCAGAGCCATATCGACTGTAGGTCGTGACCTAGTTAGAATGGCCGTTAGTTGAAAATTTCAAAACTTATTTTATGACAAGAAAAACCAATTGTTCTCTCCTCATCTGTGTCATCTTTCTATTCTTACCTCCTTCATGGTATACTCTCTTACCTTATTCTCGCTTCACCATTTTATAATGTCAATGGGATCCTCTTCTCCTTGCAACTTTCTATAGTTGATCCGCACGTTTTACCATTGCGATGAAGACCCCAAGACTTGAAGCCATCAGGGAAGTATCGTCGTCTCAACCCTTCAAGGACAACGGACGGGACTTATTAAAGACTGTGAATCAAAGATCGTTTTGTCAGCCAAGCCATATAGCTTAAGTTTGTTAAGACTCATTCTGTGTATTGAGTCATTTCACCAATTTACGATTATCATTCGAGTAGAACGTTGTATTGTTTCTTAATTTGTATGGTGTCTTCGTTTTGGTACGTCATACGCAGATCTTTTGATCTTGTGTACCACGTTTTCTTTAAAATGGGTAGACTTCTTTCCTCATAGCTTTCTCTCTCATCCTTTGCTCTTTCGCTTCCTCTCTAAATCCATTGGACAACCTAACCTATCGAAACACCAGGAACTTGAAGAACGGAAGGATACTTCAAAACTTCGAACAACTCAAGACCTTAGTCAAGAAGCCAACTTGAAGATAGACTCTCTCTATCTCTCAATTCATTTACCCTTTGTCCGTACTCCTTCTTTCTAGCCTCTCCGAATCTCGGGGACGAGATTCCTTTTAAGGGGGGTAGTTTGTAACAGCCCAAAGTTCTGTTACCAAAATAAAATAAATAAAGTTATTATTTTGTTGGATTTTCTGAAAAATTGAAAGAGTTTAATTGGTTTATTTGAATTTCTGAAGTTTTAAAAATCAAAAATAAAATTTATTAAAGTTTTTGAAAGCCTTATTTGAGTTAAAGTTGAAAAATAAAATTTTAATTGATTTTAAGAATTTTTGGAATTTTAAAAGCTTTTTCCTAATTATTTTAAAGCTAAAATATTTTGTTTGCAAAATT
Source organism: Phyllostachys edulis (assembly GCA_036346405.1). Lineage (NCBI taxonomy): Eukaryota > Viridiplantae > Streptophyta > Magnoliopsida > Poales > Poaceae > Phyllostachys > Phyllostachys edulis. The sequence continues at coordinate 57,616,886 of CM070546.1, read as the reverse complement.
AAAAGCCAACTTTAAGTTGGAAATATTTTATTTAAATCCAAAATAAATGTGGGAATTTCTGTGAATTTTTCCATAATTTTTGGATTTATTTTGCTATTTTCTAAAGCCTAAATGAATTTTTGGAATTAAATCAATTGGAAAATCAATTAAAATTCCTAAAAGCCTCTTGGGCCGAATGTGGCTCGGCCCATCCCTATTCACGCACGCGCACACCCGCCGGATCCCCATCCGACGGCTCACAAACCTCCACGCACCCCACTCCTCCTCACCATCGGATCAAGATCCGACGGCCCGCACCCGTCTTCCCCACGCCTTTCTTCCCCGCAGAGCTGCGCCCGTCTCCGCCATCTCCGGCCGCGCAAAGCTTCGTCTCCGCCGTGATTTTCGCCCCCTTTCTTCACGGTTTCGTGCGCATCAAGTCCCGCGCATCACGCCGCTCCATCTCCCGCCGTTCGTCACAAGACGCTGTCGCCAAATCACGCCGTGACCACGCCATTGCCGCCGCAACCTTCGCACGCGATCTCCCGCCTCTGGCCTCCCCCGGCCCCTATAAGTAGCGCCCCGGGTGCGCCTCCTCCTCCTCGTCCCACTCCCACCACCCATTCCTCCCCTCTCGCCCCCACCTCACCGGAATTTGAAGATCCTCGCCGGCATCAAGAAGCTTCAACCGCCGATTCCGCCGCCCCACGACGCCGCGACCTCACCGACCACACCAACGGCATCGCAAGCATCAAGGCCTCCACGCGCGCCGCCATCTTCGCCGAGCCTCACGAACGCGCCACCGCCGTTGAACCGCTTCGCCGCCGCCATCTCTCGCCACGGCGAATCCAACGCGCTTGCGCGCCACGTGAAGCATCGCGACTCACGTCGCCGCCTCTCTCCGCTGGCACCACCCACTGCCGCTGCCGTGCGCCGCTTCGCGGCAAGTTCGTCGCCGAGCCGCCACGCCCGTGTCGACGCGGCATCGCCATGTAGGCGCCACGCTGCGCCACCTGGCAAATGGCCTCGTGGCATCTCACAGGTCCGCCACCGACGCCACATGTGCACGGACCGCCACCTTAGCCCCAGCCCTAGCCCACTCTTCCCATGGACTTGGTCCACATGAGCCGTGAGACCGACATGTGGGTCCCACATGTCGGAATTTCTTTTAATTCATTTAAATTCCGAAATTCCGGCGCTGATGTCATGCTGATGTCATAAAGCCATTTTCTTTAGAAAAATAATTCGGCAAATCTAGAAAATCCTTTTAGGGTTTAAATTAGGTTTAAATCCTCCAAAGCTTATAACTTTTGCATCCAAACTCCGATTTGGATGATTCAAATTTCTAAATTCATATAAATTCAAGATCTAGCTAACTGAACCAAAATTATTTAAATTAGAGTTCATTTGAATCTTGTTTGAATTTAGAAATTCATTTAAATTGCAGTTTTAGGTTTAAAACTTGTAAAATTCATATATTTTGAATCCCAACTCCGATTTGAGTGATTCAAATTTCTAAAATTTTATAAAATTATTATCCAGCTAAATAAAATATAATTATCTGGTTTTGAGTTAATTTGAATTGCCTTTGTGATTTGTTATTTGAATTTGGATCGTTACAGATAGATTTAATTTACTTTTAAAGTCGGTTTTGACGTTGTTTGAAGAGCATATAAGAGGATTGATGTTGATGTATGATCATCGTGGTGATGACAACCTGAGAGAGTGTTTGTGAGTACTAGGTGACTGTTAAGGAAAACAACATCACCAAGCGAGGCAAGTTACACTCTTGACCATATTTGCACCCATTATTTTAAATTATTTAATTTCTGTTTTAAATTATTATTGCATGCGATTTATATTCAAGTAATTTAAATCCCTGTTTTAAGCTTTATAGTTATACCCAACTCCTGTGTATAGCCATTTATTGTCGGTATAGACCGTATGAAGAACCATTCCGAATGTGATATATATATTGGAGGTAGAAAGTGAAAATATTGGATTGTAAGATTTCATGATCATTGAATATCGGATTATAGGAATAGTCTATTGATAAATATTACAAAGATGGAATTTGTCGGAAACTGAATTGTAGAGACATATATTGAATGTTTGATGGAATAACTTGATCATTGGGTAATAACTTGATCATGGGGTATCAGATTACATGAAGACATGATTCTTAGATATTGATTATACAGTTACATAATTGTGAATGTTGGATTATAGGGTAGAATAATTGTTGGAGATTGAATCATAGGAATGCATTATTGACAAATGTAGAAATAAGTGATCGATGGATATTGAATTGTAGAAATAGTTAATTATTGAGATTGGACTATTAAGGTTGAATTATAGAAGTAGTCATTATAGAATATTGATGGGCTTGGATGTTGGATTGTAGGATTAGCTCTTGGTGGGATTTTAGACATAAAACTTGTTTAGATTCTAGGAGTAGATAATTGTTGATAATGGATTATCGAGGAATAGATTATATAAATAGATAACCATTGGATATCGGAATATCAAATATTATATTATATAATCATCGGATTGTTGAGTGTTGAATTATTAGAAATATTTCATTAAGGAATAATGGATTGATGGATGTCAGATTATAGAGCATTACTGAATGTTGGATCGATGGAGGTCAGATCATAGAAATAGACTAATATTGTGGATATTAGACTATTTAATATTGGAGTAAAGGATTACATAATTGCTGGAGTTTGGATTATTGGATTATGAGCACAAGATGATGGTTTACTTATCGGTCTCGTGACTTGACAAATCTTGAGCATTGAATCCCTCATACCTTGTCGCCTTAGATAAAACTCTTGTTAATACGATAGTGTTGACAAGATGCATTTGATTGAAAAACTTTATGCTTAGCAATGCTTAGATCCAAAAAGTATTTGATTTGGGAAATTTAGCCAATGATTCAAATCTTGTTTAAAATTAAGCTATGGTATTGTTTTACCATGGACTCTTGGAAATGATTTTGAAAACAAAATAAAATCAAAAGATGGTTTGTACTTGGGTGAAATGGATGGTTGGTGGGTGCAAGTTTATGCACGGGCTCAATGCAGCGAATGGTTGAGGCCCAGGGATTGTTTTGGAAGTCGCCCAAGTCAGTTAAGGACCGGCCTGAGAGCCGCTTTTGCTAAGCCACAATCGTACTACCACATGTCCTGTATGGGCAGGACCTGGCTAACTAATTTGCAACGTTTCAATGTGGTTGTGCCATCCGGTTGTGTGGGTGTCGCGAAGACTTATTGTTAATACTCACATGGCGCAAGAGGGGTTATCGCTTGCGCGAAGCCACGATAGCGAAACCTTAGCGAGGCATAACTACGATGGGATGACGCATTGTAAAGGCCTTGGCATGTGCTCTAGACTGCTTACCTAAGGTAGTGAGCGGTGGTATCGACGGATGCCAAACAAACTAGAGAAATCATGTCATGTGGGTAAAGTCGCATAACCTCTCGCAGAGTGTTAAGAACTATTCAATAGCCGTGTCCACGGTCAAGGACATGCTAGCAAAGCCACTCAAAGTTAAACTTTGGTTTTGATTTCAAAAGACTTTGATAATCTTGTTTTTGGATTTCAATCCAAATGGGACTTAGGCGGGAAGCCTTCAGATGAGAGAGAATCCTTCACCAATTGTGATGAACGATTATCCAACTTAAAACCGAGATTTAGAAAATGAACTTTAGTTATTGTAACTGCTGGAACTTAGTACAAGTATTTAAAGAAAATCTTTGTTTTATGCAAATCAACCATATTAAGCCTTCCTTTGAGATACCCATGTATGCATGTCATCCCGTTATTTGATGGGTGTAACTTAAGAGCACGGTAGTTGTGCTCATACTTGCTTTATGCAAACAAATTTCAGAGGAGAAGGACTTCACCATCGGTGTGGATCTCGACGACTAGGCCGCTATCCCAAATCGATTGTTCGTGGCGCATTAATCGGACTCTACTACGACTTCTTTGTTTTCCGCTGTGTTCTTTATTGTTGGCATGTAAGCCTCTTTTGGAATAAACTCTGTTGGTTATTAATAAAGTTATATGATTTATGGATGTTACCACATTTGTTTACTGTGTGAACTAGCTACTAATCATGGGACTAGTTCAGAAATACACAGAGGATTTGGGAATGTTAATCCCGGGTCTTACACGTTGATTAGGGAGAGAGGTACTACCACTAAGACCAACGACCGGGAAACTTTCGTGCCCACTAATAGCACTGCCAAGCCCAACAGCCTGACCGTCAGCACCACCATTGACAGAGAACTATCCGGATCCACCGAAGCCTTGGCCTTGCCCACCACCGATACCAACAGCGTCGTTGCCCTGGAATTGCCCACCGCCAAAACCAGCTACGCTACTGCTCAGGAATTGCCCACTGCTGCACTGACCAGTGCCACCATTGCTCAAAGCTTGCTCACCTCCAAAACTGGTAGCACCACCCAACACAACTGATGATCTGCTATTATCAGCCCTAACTGGGAACCAATCATTCTTGCTATGATCAATTCTCTGACCTCCAATGCGCCCCCGACCAAACATGGCGTTGTCATCCTGATCGATTCTCTGACCTCCAATGCGCCCCTGTCCAAACATGGCGTTCGAATGACAAATTACTTTTGCATGAGATTGTCTACCACCGAAAGAAGACCTCAACCAACCGCCAGAATATGCAGCAGGTTTTTGACTTGATGTTCCCCAGTTGCGGCTGAATACCTTGCGAAGCCAAGGCAGCCCTCTCCTGTGCATGTGCTCTGAGATTGGTAATACCATGCAAGACCCTGATGGGCCCGACCCAATAGTCTCAGCTCTAGGCACAAATTGAACAGACATGAAATCCGGCTGTGCCACCGAATCAACTGGAAATTGATTGCTCTCCAATGTTGGCTTCAATTTCGGCACATCAACCGCAACTTGCAAAAATTGCATGGTTTCCATACCTAGCGAAACCCCAACTCTACAGCTGCACCTCGACCAGAACATAGGAGATCTGCGAGCTCTTTCAATGGCGTCCCCAACACTACTACAGAAAAGGTATTCACAGACAATTCAAAAATGTCATCACAGACGGTTTCGTGAGCCGTCTGAGTTTATGGGTCAATGATGACATGAGGTCATCACAGACGGTTTTCAAACTGTCTGTGATGCATACTGTCACAGATAGTTATTAACTGAGAACCGTCTGTGAAAGGCAACTATCATAGACGGTTTTTAGCTGAAACCGTTTGTGATGACTGATATATCACAGACGGTTTTTAGCTGAAACCGTCTGTGATGACTGATATATCACAGATGGTTTTTGGCTGAAACTGTTTGTGATGACTTTTCTCTATAAAGCCTCCAAGCAAAGTGGTAGATATATATATATATATATATATATATATATATATATATATATATATATATATATATATATATATATATTTTTCGAGGGGTCATCCATGCAAAGATGAGGAGGATGAGACAAGACCACGGGCAACTTCATCAAGCCCATGCAAGTTTAAGAAGTATGGCTGCAAGGAGAGCATCAAGATATCCAATTACCTGGTTACTGATACATGATGCCACTTCTCAGTCGGAGTACCTGCGCATCCATGTCATTTTCTGTAGTTAAGAAAGTGGCGTGGACGCGCAGTATCTGATCTGGGAAGTGGCATCATGTATTAGCAACTAGGTAATTGGATGTCCGGACACTCTCCTCGTAGCCATGCTTTTTAAACTTGCATGGGCTCGATGAAATTGCCCATGGTCTGTTGCCTCATGTCATGTGGATGACCCCCAAAAGTGGTTGAGGAACTATGAAATATATATATATATATATATATATATATATATATATATATATATATATATATATATATATGATGCCGGTTTTAAAGGCACAAGTACCATTGCTTGGAGACTTTATAGAGAAGAGATTAGGAATAGAATGGTAGCACGCACTCTAGGACGCGGCATGAACTCGCCATACGCATAAAGGTGAAATGAATGGCGAGAAGCAACAGATGACATCTTGACAAAATGACAAATCAACAATAAGTCATAACATACATATCACACGTTTTATACATCTATTTTTGCAAATCATCAATCATACAAATCTACAGCCCATGGTTCACCAAGCAAGTTTCCACTATCAATAGCAGACAACACTTAACACTTCTGAATAAGTCATAAGTCATAACAATATAACATATTAACAGCCCATACATATCAACAACCCAATAAGTCATAACATATCAGGAACCCATACATGTCAATAGCAGAGACAACACTTGACACTTTTAAATAAGTCATAACTCATAATAATATAACATATCAATAGAGGACAGCCCATACATATCAACAGCCCAATACTTCAATAGCAGACAACACTTACACTTCTGAATTCACTCATTCAGCAATTAGCACAAGTGCACAACCATTCAAACTGCGGGGGAGGTGGGGAGCTGCGGTGCTAGGTTGCATGACTAAATAAAAGACAGCAAGGCTAAATAAACGACAATATAAGAACAAGCATCTGCATGGATCATTGCATTCATTTATATTTATGATTTCTCTACTTCTCTCTACATGTATGTATTACACATTTACACTTTCTCTGCAATGATGCACTTCTCTTCATGTATGTATGTATTACACATTTAGCATCTAGACTCTGGCCAATGGCCATCACCATCAGCATCAACCAACAACCAGACAACAAGAAGACAAGAAGGGGACTTACACGTTAGTGGGAGAGGCGAAGAGATTGGAGGCGCAAGGGAGGGAGAGGCGGAGAGATTGGAGGCGCAAGGGAGGTCCGAGGTGGCGTAGCGAGCCAGCAGCGAGAGGGAGGAGGAGCTGGAGCTGCGGTGTAGGGAGGAGGAGCCAGGGCCGGCGGTGCAGTGAGGGAGGACTGGGAGCTTCATCTGGCAGCGCAGGGAGGAGGGAGCTTGATCCAGAGGTGCGGGAGCTGGCGACGAGAGGGTGGAGGAGTTCGGTTCACATTTATACCAACAGCACAAACCAATAGGTGATAGATCTGTACGTCTTACCTCGAAATCGTCGATGGAGAGGTAGACGGGGTCGCGCACGCTGGGGGGAGGAGGAAAAGGGGAAGGCAACGTCACTCATATCATGGATGGTTCTATTATGGAACTGTCTATGATATGGTTATAGAACCGTCTGTGATATGGCTGTTCTCAAGTTCTATGTTTTGAGCATATATATATATATATATATATATATATTCTCGTGTATACATTTACATGACATGAAGAAATTACATGTTTATATGTCAATTTTGTCATTGAAATACTGCTGAAAATTTGCTTTAACTATGATCGATACATATATATATCACACAGATCGGATATAATAAATTTGTTAACCACTAAAGCGTCGACTGTGATAATTAAATAGTTAATTCAACATATAATATAGTAACTTCACCTCCAAACTATATATATTTTTTCATTTTAGAATTTACATATGACCAAACTATGTGGTCAGTCGCTTGTTACAAAGATTAAAAAAAGTAGAAACCTAAATAAACAAAGTTTTTCTAGTGGTGGAGGTAAGCTGCTATCTCCGTCTTCAAAACTTCATAGGCGGCGGCGTCGACATCGAACGGTTCGTGATAAGCGAATGAAGACCGAAATGCGTCTACCCACTAACACGCTCGTTCGAGTGTCTCCCGAAGACCCTCGAACTATTGAATCAAGAAGAATTGAGCCCATAGGCTCTCTTCCCTTGCTTGATAGGTCTCAGCATGGTCGACTCGGTCGCCCGCCGCCTCGATTAAATAGGTCAAGTCATGGCAAGCCTCTTGGAGGCGTGCAACATCGTTGTGGAGGACCACGTCGATGACACGGTAAACTCGCCAGAAGTGGGAGATCACCTGGAAGACGCGGCGGAGGAGGATGTCAAGACGGCGGAAGGTGACCGTTACCTGCTCCGACAAATCCTCGGACAAAGGAGTGAAGACACTATTGAAACAATGTTCTTTCGCAGCATCCGCCAACGTACGGCCAGAGAGTTGCTTGTATAGTACGGTAAGGTAGGCCATCAATGCCGGCGACAAGGAAACAGAAGTGGGAGCCATTTCTGCTTTTTTAGAAGTAGTAGAGTTATATGTGGGGATGATCATCTTCTATGGCTGATGATCCGTTTTATAAAACAAGGAATAAATTCGGTGCGTGAGACCAAGAGACACATCGGGGAGCCGAAGCGGCATTGATGCAACGAAGAGACGCATCGGCGACGAAGAAACTCACCGAAGTTGAAGCGACATTATCTCAGACGGTTATATTTAAAAACCGTCTGTGAAGTCTACAATTATCACAAACGGTTCTAAACACGAAGAGTCTGTGGTATTTCACAGACGGTTTTCAATATGAACCGTCTGTGAAGTTTACAATTATCACAGACGGTTCGTGTTTAGAATCATCTGTGATACTTCACAGATGGTTTTCAATATGAACCGTCTGTGATATTACCTCTTCATAGACGGTTTTAGCAAGCATCCGCCATACGCATGCCTCTAAACAAAAACCGCTCAGGATTGTAGTTTAATATAGACGGTTTCGATCAACCGTCTATGATCAGGCGTCCAGTATTAGCATTTTTGTAGTAGTGCAATCGTCAACGGCGGTGACCAGTGAGGCGGCGGTAAAGGCCCTTCGTGGCCGGCCACCGACATACCGCCATTTCGCCTAGCAAAATCCCCACCTCATGAAGCTCCGTTGGCAAATACCCCGCAGCAATGGCATCTCCATACACCAGATCTTTTGTAATCATCAAGGACGACCCATGGCAATGTCCCCCTTACCACCAACCTTCAAAGGTTTGTGAAAACTAGATGAGGTAGAAGATCGAACTCCATTACCTTGATGGGATTTCGAAACGAAGTCAGAAAAATCTGACAACCGCATGCCAGCCTTCGTATCATCCTTCACTTCCGCCAAGATAATGTCTTCTTCATCGGAAGAATTACCCTCTTTTCATTGTCAAAACCTTGATCCAATCGCAGCGCTGACTACACAATGAACTTTCGAAAATGGGACAAGGACCTCACCGGCGTTGGTACCCTCTCCAAAGCCGACTTCCTCCATTTCTCTAGGAGGGAATATAACTAGAAATACCAATTAATCAGAGTGACTATGATAAACATCTTGTCGACGACCATGTCAATCTTTGTCATAATTATGCCAGTTATTTTCTTCTACGTATTTAACCGTTCGCAAGTTCTCTAATTTGCCGACACCTTATGGATCTGTTTGCCGTAGCTTTTGTTATAAGTTATTTTGTTATTTTCTGGTTTTCGACTGAAAAACGCCGTAGCTTTTTTCTGAATTAGGCCTTTTGTTAGTCTGGTTTTTCATTGGGTAATTGATTGTTCTAAATTATGAAATATCTAAAATACTTCTACGACAAATGATACTTATTTAGCTTTTCAAAGCTGAAGCCAGCTTAAAGTTACCACAAATATCCTATATCTCATCTTAGCTAGGTAGCTTTGCCGGCTCCGGTGGGTAATTTTGATGTGGAGCTTGACAGGATAGGCAGTTCAGAGTTGACAGTGTATGGAATATACCGGCGGCGCGCGTTCTAGAAGCAGGTCGCGTGGAGACAAGAAGGAGCAGATAACCGTGATGAAATCGAGGGCCCCAGGTGTACATGTGCATGTAGGAACTCTCGAACCACATGTTGGAATCGTGTATAGAGTGCGATCGTGTCGATCTCTCTTTCCAAAACCATTTATTATTTAATGGATGACTTCGTCTGCTTGTGCTACCTCGTTTGGTCCAAGTAGGCTACGTTGCGTCGGTGATCTCACGACGACTTCTGTGCCTCGTATGCTCCTTGTCAATCAACATTACAATAATTCAGTTGTTTCTCATGCAGTCAGGCGTTACATCACGGCACGCGCTGAGCCAATGGAAGCTTCACTCTAGTCGACCTCTTTCCATTCATGGAGATGAGATGACGCAAGCACTTACGTAGGACATCTTATGCAGAGCGAAGTGGTACGCGCGGCGGCCCGGGACAAGAGTGCTCGACTATAAGTGAACTGTTGATACATATAATTCAATACGGTATCAAAGTTAAGGAGATTTTGAGTTTAAGATCTGATTGACGCAATTAGAGAAAAATAATTGTAGCATATTTCTATTCTACATCTTAAATCTAAAAGAGCCTACACGTGAAGGGGAGTCTTGAACTATAGGTGAATTGTTTGTCATTTTTATCAGTTTAAACTTTTGAATGAATTGATTAGTGCATACAACCCAATAAAGAGGAAACTATTGTCTGGCGTAGTACGACCAAGCTTCAAGCACGTGCAACACGGCCTTTGGCGGAGCAGGCAACCCTGGGCGGCTGCCGGGCTGTCCGGCGAACCGTCGTTGAAGAGCAGTGGAACTTCTCTGCCATTGGAGGAGTTTAAGATGGATGGTATTTCTCCGAGCAAACGCTCACCTAGTTAGTCCTGCCCACAATCGAAAAGTTTCCTTGCTCCGCGGCTAACCACGGCCAAATGTAATCGTGGCGTGCGACAAGTAGTTTATCACTCGTTACTGGCTTTCTCGTCTCCCTGCTAGGCCTAGACTTGGAGATGTTCTCTTTTGATAGCAACCGAGCAATCGGATGGTGGTGCGGGTGTCCACGTGGAATGATAAAATATGCGGTGATCAGCGGGTGTTTTTCTTTGGGCTAAGGACCACTTCTAGCTAGCTTTTGTTGGTGGGCTTGATGGTGGGCCAGGAGCTCAGGAAGTAGGTACATTCAGGCCACGCACACAACGGCACAACGCACACTATGTGCCTTGATGAGACTGTTCGCCTTGCATGTACACCTCGCGAATGATGAAGCGATGATGAAGAGGGGGCAATGTAGGACTCAAGTCTCTTCTCCATCTAGATGATATAAAGTGCTTGGCTAGAGATGCATGCGAGGCTGTGAGACCGCGTGCTAGCTCTGGTCCTCATCACTGTTGAACTTTTGTGCAGAGCGGAGTGGTGCTAGCTGGACAAAGGTGACTGACTGCAGATGTAGTCAGTCCTGTTCACAGTTGACAGTTCAGTTGTTCAAGCAAGATAGTCGGCACATGGATATGTAGCCGCACTGCATGCCCGCCGGACGTATGAAATCGGTGGGATTGGCCGGTCGGCGGAGGGCTCTGCGGCAACAGCGCGGAACCGGTTTGCCGTCCAGCCTGTAAAATATATGGAAGAAGATGATGATGTTCCGTACTCAACAAAGGAGCTGGACTTATATATAAGCTGTACCGGGATTGTGCCAGATATGCTACAGTAGATCAGATTATAGAGACAGAAATCAGATTACAACAAACCAATACCGAACAATATCTAGCTAACCATAATATCTACGGCATCTATCTCTAGTTACTTGTTTAACAGCCTCCCTCAATCACAATCTAGTACAACCAGATTGAGATTGCGCTTAAGTGACGAGAACTATCGATTAGCCGGCGGCTTGGTTAAAATATCTACTGTTTGATCTTTGGATGATATAAGCTTGATTTCAAGCATCTTCTGCACTACTCTTTCACGCACGAAATGAAAATCACCTCGATATATTTTGTTCTGGTGTGAAATACGGGATTTGCAGTCAGATATGTGGCTCCCAAATTGTCACACCATAACCGAGGAGGGTGACTCTGAAATACTCCAAGTTCTCAAAGCAATGATTGTATCCAAATCACTTCTGCTATTGCATTTGCTAGAGATTTGTACTCTGACTCAGTACTAGATCGAGATACAGTTGCTTGCTTACGAGAACTCCATGAGATCAGATTCGTCCCGAAGTATATGACATATCCTCCGGTAGACCGTCGATCATCCAAACATCCAGCCTAATCCGCATCAGAGAATGCACTGATTACAGTCAATGCTGATTTATGTATATGCAACCCGACTGCAACTGTATGCTTCAAGTACCTGAGTATTCTTTTGATAGCAACCCAGTGACTTTGCGTTGGAGATTGTAAGTATTGTCATACCTTGTTAACTAGAAAGGCAATGTCTGGTCTGGTTATAGTCAAGTACTGCAATCCTCCAACTAGACTTCGATACCTTGATGCCTCTGTCTGACTCAGTAACTCTCCTTCCAATTTGGAAAGTTTTTCAGTTGTAGCCATGAGTGTAGTAGTAGGTTTGCAATTCAAGCATATTTGACCTCTTTAGCAACTCAAGTATATACTTGCGCTGTGACAGAACCAATCCAGTTTGTTTAGCTTGCTCCTTCTTCACTTCTATTCCTAGGAAATAATGTAATTTCCCTAGATCCTTCACAGCAAATTCTTGTTGTAGCTCCTGAACAAGCCTCTTAGTAGCTTGCTTGCATGAACTAGCAACAATAATGACATCAACATAAACAAGAACATAGATGACAATACCATTGCGTGTGTAGGTGAATAGTGAGGTGTCAGCCGTTGATGCTATGAAGCCTAGCTCTTGTAGCTTCAGATTCAGTTTGCAATACCATGCATGAGGTGCATGTTTGAGTCCATATAGCGCCTTCTTTAATCTGCACAGATATTTGGAATTCTTAGGATCTTCATATCCAGGTGGTTGCCTCATGTAAACCTCTTCTTCAAGATTTCCATGCAACAATGCATTATGCACATCTAGTTGCTTAAGGTGTCAACCTTTGGATACCGCTATTGAAAGAATGAGCCGTATTGTTGTTGCTTTGACTACAGGATTGAAGGTGTCCTCATAGTCTATACCATAACGTTGTTTAAATCCTTTTGCATCTAATCTTGCCTTGTATCTTTCAATACTCCCATCTGCCTTTTTCTTGAGTTTAAACACCCATTTCAGTCTATGATGTTAACTCCTTGACGAGGAGGAACTAGCCTCCATGTTTCATTCTTTAGCAAGGCTTGATATTCCTCTTCCATGGCTTGTTTCCCGTTCTCATCTTGGAGAGCATCTACATGGTTTGTTGGCTCACTCGGTTCTTTTTCTGCAAAGAACGTTTGCTTGTTTATAGGATAGCGAACTGTGCCATCATGGTACTCTTTGGGAAGACTGATGTTAGCTCCCAATCTGGTTGTCATCTGGTGCACTGGTGCTATCGGGGTAGGGGGGAACCATGGAACCACTTGCCGCTGTAGTAAAGTCACCTGTCGTGGCAGCCGAACTGGCTGTCGTGGCAGCAGAATTGTCTGTCGTGACAGATACGCCAGTAGGGTCAGATACTGGTATTGCCGCATCAACCTCGGCAGCTGCTGTGTCAAGTTCTTCAGATGGCATGGCTTCCCCCTGTTGCTGTGATGAACCTGCATGCATGTTAGACAACCAGGAACAGGTAGTACTTGTTGGTGATGATTGTATCACGTCTATGTTGATGAGTTATAGAATAAATGTTATTATGTTCCTTAGATGAATTATCATTTATAAAGATTAATAAGTATGTGACTTGTTGGTGAAGCTCTTTAACTTATATAATGCCATTCTAAATGTATCCCTGGTCAGGTGTCACTGGTCGAAACACTAGTGACTTATCGACCAGCACATGTATTGATTGATGATCATGATTCACTAGTCATGGATATAGGGATATTGAATCAATAATGTGAACACATGTTAGAGAACAAGGTGTTGGATTGACCCACCCTGAGACACTATTGAGATTGTTATGATTTTATGTGTTGTCAATTGGTCTCAAGCAATGATGATGTATAATCCTTATACCTGAGATCCGCATGGTTTCCTACATGTGTAATAATACACTTAGAGGTTGCCAAACGCTACATCGTAATTGGGTAGTTATAAAGGTAGCTTTCAGATATGCTATGAAACACACGGAGGGATGTGACTGGTCAGATATGGGATTTGCCCTTCCTAGCATAACAAGAGAGATATCTCCGAGCCCCTCGATGTGGTCGGCTAAAGAAAGTGCATGGCCGTACCACGAGTGATCGAAGAATCGACCACATGAAGTTATCAGTCACTTGATCGAGAAAGTATTGAACAGTCCATGGATGACAAAATATCTCACCTGGAGTTTAACCAGATATCGTGAGGCAAATGAAAAATACGCAAGTAGGTCGTTCAGTCCGACCACATATGTCGGGACCCAAAATATGCAATTCTGGACCCTCTGTGTATACTGCACTAGTCTAAGATCACGCTAGTCAAATATCATTTCCATATACAAAGATAACTAATAAATAGACAAATAACAATAAACATCAGAGTAAAGACCTTATGGTCAAGGTTTACAATTAATGCTTCAGAGGGGCAAATAACTCAATGAAGCTGCAGCGGAACGAAACAGAATAACTTCAGTAATGCCCATCCATATGCCCACAGGCAATCGGCTGGGGTGCGCGACCTAGTTCTCCACGATTCTTGAAGTAGACCTTGTTGACCGGCGATTCCTTCACCTCTGCTTGATTTATTAAACCAAGCATGATTACACACCGTACTCGCAAGTCATACCACAGAAATGCAAATTATAGATGCAGGCTTATTCCAAAGGAATGGCTTCTGTGGTTCTTTTGCAGAAATGCAACATTTGGAATTTGAATACAAATAATAGATTGAAAGCATAAGTAAAACAAATAGACAATAGTAATTTTATCAGTTGTTTTCACAAAGACACATGTCCTAAACAAGTTATTCACATAGCCATATGACTTAGATCACATAGTTCCCTTCCCAAAGTTTTCATGAAAATCTACCCCTCGTGTGAAATCCCCGAGCATGTCCATGACCGCGGACGCGGCTATTCGAATAGATTGATTCAACACTCTGTAGAGTTTGTACACTTTACCCACAAGATGTAATCAACTTGTACGGAGCTGATCACAACAAAACCTTTCAGAAACTTCATCTTAACATTGACACTCTCAGTGTGCTTACAAACCGTCAGACAACCCTACACAGGAAGTCAGTCCGACACACACCGTTGGACAGGGACACGGCGAACCGCCCCGTGATGTGACTACTTGGTAGCACACCTCCACCCATGCACATAGCCTAACCTACAACCTGAGTAATCAATGTTAAGACTCCATAACTTACTAAGTTAGACACGTCCCATACCAGGCATGTGGTTGTACGAAAGGCTCAGTTCAATGGCGCACAAGGTTAAGTCCTTAATTGACCAAGGCAAGACTTCCAATTAAACTACAAATCCCTATGCACACAGGTTATTAAGCTCACGCACATAGCTCCACCAAAATATCACACAAGATCCACCACTTGCCCCAGCCTAAATCCTTTCCCACCTGTTGGTTAAGTGCAACATATGCCATCAACAGTAATAGCACACAAGGCACACAGCTTTTTATCACATAGTTCCATAGTCACTTAGTCAAGTTTATATTTGCAACTTACATGAGATGATGACTCGTAGCATGGCTAAGCAAACTAATCGCATCTAACCAACCCACGTTGGTAATACAATAGCACCAACTAAATAAATCAAACTAGGGTGACAAAAGATTATGGCATACAATTAGACAAGGAGGTCATAACAAATTGGATATTAACTAATCCCAAAAACATTGAAATAAATAATTAAAGTAAATGCAATAATTTAAATCAATATAACTTTTGAAAACTGGGTTCAATATGATCAAAGGTATAACTTGCCTTGCTATAGCAATAATGATCTTTATTTATCTTTAATCTTCTTCTGTCTTGATCTTCAGCTCCTTCTTGATCAGCAATTCTCGTAGTATCCACGTCTACTCGCAAATAAGCAAATAAACCAAAGCAAATAAACAACAGAAAGCAAACAAACTCCAAAAATAAAATAATAATCTCAGATAAATAGATATTGAATTGAGAAGAATTTAGGAATTTGAATGGACTGAATCGGAGTTCGGATGCAAAAGATATGAGCTTTGGAAGATCACACGAAATGACGAAAAAGGGAAAGGGAGAGAGAAAAGAATATTCAGAGAATATTCCTTCGAGTTAAATAAAATGATTTGGAGACTTACAAGCGGGGCCCGCTGGTAAGTGAGAGAGATGAAATCGATGGATGATAGGAGGGACCCACTGGATTTATGAATTTCCAGAATTAGAATAATTCCAGAAATAAGGTAGAGAGAGCGACACGTGGGACCAATAAGATAAAGGACTTTTCAAGAATTAAATTAATTCTCGAAAATAGGATTAGGGCTGATGTGTGGGCCATTGGTCTATAGACCAGGTTCACAGAGATATGTTAGTCCACGGTGGACCAACCTCATGGCTAGGGTTTGACTAAGGGCTTGACTGACACGCAGGACCCGCATGTAAGAGAGAAAACTAATCTAGGGTTTTTGATTGGGAGAATGACATGTGAGCCTTTGGTCCATAGACCAAGTCCACGATCTAAGGTTTACGGTGCACAATGGAATAGGTGTAAGAAATAGTGCTAACATACTGGGTCCACAAGGTATAGGGTGGTGGTTCACCGTGGATTGAGTCCACGGTTTCGGTCTTTAGGGTTAGGGTTTTGCTTACGTGGTATACACATGGCATCCATGTGTGCAGATGTGTTGACAAGGGGCTGATAACGAGGAGCTGAGGTGGCGGGGTTGATTACTTGGTGGCTGATGTGGCATGACATGGTCGGGTGATGTGGCACCGACGAAGGGAAACCCGATCCACAGAACCGGCGCATAGTCAAGGTGGCTCGTCGGCGGGATCTCCGGTGATGGCCGGCGGTGGTGGAACTACGGCGGGTTCGGCGGCGTCGGCGGCGCTAGACGCGGTGGCTCCAACGCTGATAGGTGGGGACGAGCTCGGCTCGGGTGCTCACGTGAAGGCAGAGAGTCAACCCAAGGTGATGATGCTTCGGTTGAAGGACCGGGAATGACAGCGCGGCTTTGACGAATTGGGGTGGCAGAGACCGGCGAGGTAGGAGAAAGGTGCGGGGAGAGACAAGGGACCTCACCGGTGGGGGTTCAACTGGCAAGAGGTCGAGGGCTTCAATGGTGGCGGCGGCTCGGGTCGGGAGTAGGACGACGCTCCGGTGGCGACTCAACGACGGCGGCCACGGGTACGAGACGCGGGCGGCATGGGGACCTCGGGTGCGGCGTCGGTGAAGGCGGAGGGGCACCGGACGGTGGTGACGAGGAACTCCAAGCTTCATCAATGGCGATGGCGCATCGGTAACACTACGGTGAGCTCGCGAGGCGCGACGACAACGACTCCGGCGGCGGCACGAGGGTGAGGAAGGTGGCACGTCGATAGGGGCACGGATCGAGGATCACCGGGGCTATTTATAGCCCCGGGAGGTGTGCAGCACAGGGACTTCAAGGTGGTGGCGGCGGCGGAAACCACGGCGCTTCGCGTCAGCAGCAGCGGCCGCAGGAGCCGGCAAGCGAACTGGCGGCGCTAGGGTTTTGCTTGTTGGATGGGCGTGGTAGAACGGGCCAGGCTGGCGCGGTGGTTGGACCGGGCCGAGGCTGGGCCGGATGGGAGATAAGGCGGAGTGGGCCGAGCCAAATTCGGCCCACAAAGAAAATTGGAATAGAAATTGATTTTCGAATTAAGAAAAAGTCGAAAATTCAAATGAGCTCAAATAAATAGCAAATAAATTCAGAAAAATCCAAGAAAATATATAAAAATTCCTCGGAGCACAAGGAACCCAACTAAAACTGATTTTCTTTAAATTGATGTTTAGATTAATCAAATTAAATATTTTTAAATTTAGAAAATTCCCAATTAAGCTTTATTAATTCAAATAAAATTGGTGAAATTTTCCAGGGACCTAAACTACTTAAAAGATTTTTGAAAAGCCAAATTTTGGGAGGTTACAACATACGAACTGGTTGTATGGAGATACAGACTAATCGTATAGTAGTCGAACATGATCACTAACTGGTCAGCGAATTGGTTGTAAGGAGTTACGAACTGATCGTGACTAAATATGAACTGGTCGTATGGAAATACGACCTAGTCTTAAGTGATAAGGACCTGGTCACATATCATATTGCATAAGATTCGTTCAGTATAATATTTATGTCTGTTCGGGAATCGTTATGTCCTACTAGGAACCACAAACGACTCATAGTCGGAAAGGAGTTTTTGAGTCGCAACCGATTACGCATGAACCTACAGGGTCACGCACTTAACGGGTTGGAATAAATGAATTCGGATAGGATCCATCATGGATTCTTTATAAGGGGATGCATGGGGCTGTTGGTTTGTAAGAGTCGCTCCACCAAAACCCTAGTTGCCATCTTCCCGAAGGCCCTACCATGTGTGTTGGTGCTAGCACACTGGCATACGGCATTCCACTCTTGGATGTGTGGATACCGTAGAGGTGCTGTTGTGGTTGCTACTGCGTTGATCGAGGATGATCTATGACCTACGTAGGGAATGTGATATGTTGTTGGAGGAGACGATCAGTGCTGAAGACATTGGACGATCGACCACGACCACTACATCGACGTGCTCGACGTTGGATCAAGTTGCTTTAACTCTTCTTCCGCTGCACTGCGCGTCTAGCGGTAACGATCTATGATCTCTTGCTTGCATGGTTTCTTGGTTTACGTGGCAAAATTTTTGAAATTGCTAGCTAGTGTAGCCTACCCGTATCCCTTCAGTACTATGATATTGGCCATGAGTGTTGTGGAGCAAAAGAGGTAGAGGAACATTTGGAGTCATACTCGGCCAGGGCTGGTTTAATGAATTTGTCAAGGAGAAAGGATAGACATTTTCATCAAAGATGACATCACGGTAGATATAGACTCTACCGGTAGGAATGTGTAAGCACTTATAGCCCTTATGTAAGCTGCTATAGCCCAGAAAAACACATACTTTAGACCGGAAGTCTAGTTTATGAGAGTTATAAGGTCGAAGATGGGGCTAGCATGCGTACCCAAAGAGTTTTAGCATGGTGTAGTCTGGTTTTGAGCTGGTTAGGAGTTCAAGAGGAGTTGACATGTCTATGGTGCGACTGGGAAGACGATTGATTAAGAAACATGTTGTGGAGAATGCTTCGTCCCAAAAAAGAAGTAGAACACAAGCATGCGCAAGAAGTGCTAAACCAGTTTCTACCACATGTTTGTGCTTTCTCTCCACAGTACCATTTTGTTGATGTGTATGCGGGCACGACACTCAATTGGCAATGCCATTTCTTTGAAAGAAGGCATGGAGTTTTTGATACTCACAGCCCCAATCGGTTTGCATGGTCAAGATCTTTGTCCCAAGCATTTGTTCAACATGAGTTTGAAATTGTAGGAATATTTGTAGCATATCTACGTTGCTTTTAAGAAGATACAGCCAAGTGAAATGACTATGGGAATCAACGAAACTGACATAATACTTATTGCCATTAACTGATGAACGGTCAGGGCCCCATACATCTGAAAATATAAGCTCAAGAGGAGCTGAAACTACATTATTTGAAAGGGAATATGGCAGCTAGTGACTCTTAGCCTGTTGGCAAGCATCACACACAGCCTTATTCTGATATAAGGAATGAGAAAGACTATTGTGCTGAAGTATATGTTGAATGACTTGTGAGGAGGTATGACCAAGGCGACAGTGCCATCGTTCTCGAGGAACTTTGGCATTGTGGAGGACTTCTTTTGATGAGGAACCAATCGAGTACATACCCCCTTCACACCGACCTCTAAGGAGAAGATCCTTCATAGCTCGATCCTTAACAAGACAATGATTGGGGTGAAATTCAACAAAAACATTGTTATCTTGGGTGAATTTTCTAATAGACAACAAGTTTCTATTAACTTGAGGAACACGATGGATATTGTTCAGATGCAAGGGTCTAGAGGAATTGGAGAATTGTGAATGGCCAATATGACCGATGCGCATACCTGATCCATTTGTTGCCTGAACATGGTCCTTGTTGTGGTACTTTTCTTTAACAGCAAGCTTGTCAAGGTCATTGGTGAGATGATCAGTTGCACCAGTGTCGGCATACCAATTTGAGTTGATGTTGTATGTTAGTGTCGTTGCTGCCACCGCTAGTCGGTCCTCATGATACGTATGATCAAACCTATGGTAGCATTTGATCGCTGTATGTCCCGGTTTATCGTAGACTTGACAGAAAGATGTCCTCCTTGGTTGCCTCCTTGGTTTCCACCATTTGCACCTTGTCTTCTTGGATTGACAAATCATTTTCCGCAACCACGGCCACGGCCGTACCCGCGATCTCCACCCTTGTTGAAGTTGCTACGATATGCACTGTTCGTAGAGGAGCTAGACTCAATGCTGTTCTGCTGTTCCTACTGTCGACGATCGAATCACCGATCTTATGAAATGAAAGAGGAAAATGACGCGATAATTCCTGGGAGAGAATGGGGCCACTCTTTATTGATATGAACTGGATTTACAAGAGGGTGCTCACGACCCAACTGGGGACTAATCCTAATTACACCGGATGTCAAGATTGCTATCTTGCTCTGTAGAACTTGTATTGATGTTCCTAATGCTTCCGCAGTATCTTGATCTCCCTTTGGTCTTCTGTGCTTCACTCTTAAATAGCTTCTGAAGGGGTGGTAGTTACTCCTGGAGAAGGCATCTTGGGTGAAGTGTGCGACTGGTCGGGGCGATGCGGCAGTTAAGGCGTTAACTACGCGGCGGTTCAATGTTCGAGAGACATCAAACTGTATTGGTAGTTGTTGTCAATGTCTTTAGGACCCTTTAACTGCGCGGTATGAAGTATACAACACATGCTATATTCATCGCACGATAAGGATATATTTGGGTTTAGTTATAAACACCAGTTCATAGCGTCTCCGAGCAGCTACCTGGTCGGAGGGTAGGTACAGGACCTTTGTCCGACTAGGGTACCCTTATGTAACCTCTGGAATCCTCACGACCAGTGAGGTCATTAGCCTTAGGGGTTACGACCATGAAGACGTATGGTCTTTTATGTATTAAAATAATACATAGAGGTTTTAATCCTCATCACCTACGACATCTCAAAATTTAGCAGGTGCGCATAGAAGTCACTGAGCAACATCCCATCAATTCTTGTTGTCAAGGAGGTGACAAGAGAGTCATAGGTGTTGTCAAGACCTGCAAGCATGTAAGTCACGATTTCTTCTTCCGGGAGCGGATGACCAATTGGTGCCATTGTGTCAGCTAGGGACTTCATCTTGTCGAAGTATGTCGTGGATGAGTCATCCTTCTTTTTCGTGTTGGCCGGTTGGATGCGGATCAGGACGAGACGCGCCTTCGAGCAGGAAGCGAACATATGCCCCAGCGTAACCCACACCTCATGAGCCGATGATAGGAACAAGACCTGTCTGAGCACTTCCTCTGATAGAGAGGAAAGAAGAACACTCTGTTGGGGGCTAAACAATGCAATTACCAAAAGTTCAGCACCTCTACTTGTAGTAAACCAATGAGGATAGCTTCAACCAATAGATAAGCAGTGGAATTAACAATAAGAACATGCACAAAGTGATACATCGATTTATGTGAAAAACCTCCTCGTTGTGAGGAGTAAAAACCACGGGGCTTGCACAGCCCACTCCCAAATCTTCCACTATAATCAACAATGGGTACAAGGAGTCTTCTCTATAACATCTAGAGGTACATAACAGAAGCAACAATATCATCAAGATATAATCTTGATATCATCATCAACAAACATACACAATTAACAGGAGTTACACTAACAGCCAAGCAGAGAAGTTACAGTTTCTGTCCCCTTTGGTTATCAGCTCATATCTCACAAACCACAGATCCAAACTGCATGAAACTTGGTAGGAATGTGGATCCACGAGTTCCTAACAGCCTGTCCAAATTTTAGCCAAATCGGACAAAGTTTCACCACTCAAACATAACTTCTACTAAATCTTCTCAGTACTGAATCTGCTGCTACCCGAACTAAAAAAACCCCTCTCCAATCAGGTGCTCCTCTCAACCAATCCTCAATCCAACCATACAAATCAAAGAGCTACGAGTCAGAAACTCACAAACCAAATTTGAGGCAGATCCGACCATGTTTGCTACTCTGATCGACGACTTGATTAAGACTGCGCAGGATTACCCGAGATGGAACAGAGCTCCTCTTCTCCTTTTCCCTCTTGTCTCTTCTTTAGTTGTGTGCATATGCTTCACTCTCTCTTTCTTCTCCTTCCAGCAGCAGCTCAAGGAAATAGTTAGGGTTTTTCTTCCCCTCACCAAGGAGGAGGCATCTCAACCATTGATCAATGGAGCAATCAATGGTTCACAAGCTTCTAAGTTTATGGGCTGATTTTGGGCTTCTTTTCCATGTGGAGGGACTCCAGCCCAACAAACTCCCCCTCCCGACATCATGGAGGGTCTTACCACCTTGTTTCAACCATGTCAGCAAACTGATGGCATGCCTTGAGCTTCTCCCTCGTCACTACATTGGTCAACATATCAGCACCATTGTCGTCAGTGTGAACTTTCTCAAGCTGCATTTGCTTAGAATTCAATACATCTCGGATCCAATGGTAACGAACATCAATATGCTTCGACCTTGAGTGGAAACTTGAATTCTTACTAAAGTGGATGGCACTTTGGTTATCACAAAACAACACATACTTGTCTTGATCAAAACCAAGTTCACCAACAAACCTTATCAGCCATAATAGCTCCTTGCTTGCCTCTGTCGCTGCAATAAATTCAGCTTCAGTTGTAGACAATGCCACACATTTCTGCAACTTACTTTTCCATGACACAGCTCCCCTTGAATATGTAATCAGGTACCCTAAAGTAGATTTTCTGCTATCAACATCTCCAGCCATATCTGCATCCGTGTATGAGACTAACACGGGCTCTCTTTTTCTAAAGCAAAGCTTCATCTTTGTGCTGCCCCGGAGATATCTCATTATCCACTTCACGGCTTCCCAATGCGGCTTTCCAGGATTTGATATAAATCTACTCACTGTACTAACTGCGTGAGCAATGTTTGGCCTTGTACACACCATAGCATACATCAAGCTTCCAACTGCCGAGGCATATGGAACATTCTGCATTTCTTTCTTCATCTCATCAGTAGAAGGACATTGCTTGGTGCTCAACTTGAAATGAGCTGCAAGTGGACAGCTCACGGCTTTTGCATTGTCCAACCAAAACTTCTTAAGTACCATCTCAATGTACTTCTCTTGTGACAGGTATAACTTGTTGGAGTTTCTATCCCTCTCAATTCTCATACCAAGAATTTGCTTTGCTGGCCCCAAGTCCTTCATAGCAAAGAACTTGCTCAACTCTTTCTTCAGCTTTGCAATCCTAGAGACATTTTTGCCAACAATCAAGATATCATTAACATAGAGCAACAAGATGATAAAATCATCACCTGAGAATCTCTGAAAGAACACACAATGGTCTGTGCTACACCTATTGTAGCCTTGCTCCCCCATAACAGATTCAAACTTCATGTACCATTGTCTTGGTGTTTGTTTCAGGCCATAAAGACTTTTCTTTAGCTTGCACACATAGTCTTCTTTGCCCTTCTTAACAAACCCTTCAGGCTGCTCCATGTATATCTCTTCCTCCAAGTCTCCATGAAGAAAGGCTGTCTTCACATTCATTTGCTCAACCTCCAAGTTGTGACTAGCTGCAATGCCAAGAACCACCCGTATGGATGTCATCTTCACGACCAGAGAGAAGATCTCATCAAAGTCAATTCCTTTCCTCTGGCCAAATCCTTTCAAAACTAGCCTCGCCTTGTATGTTGGATGTGACGTGAGCTCTTCTTGCTTGATTCTGTAGACACACTTGTTCTTCAATGCCTTCTTGCCATTTGGCAACTTCACCAACTCATATGTATTATTCTTATGCAAGGTGCATAGCTTTCATCCACTCTTTCTTGTGCTCATCTTCAATTGCTTCTACAAAGCACTCAGGTTCTAAATCATCAGACAATAACACCACATAATCATCTGAGGAATACCTGCTAGAAGGTCTGGAAACTCTGGTGGACCGGCTGAGTGAAACTTCTGGTATTGGTGGTTGTTGATCATGATCATCAAATTCAGCATCAAACTCGTGCTGTTGGGGAGCATTCTCACCACCTGTACCATGCATATCGTCTTGTGCATCATCTGCAACATCGCCTTCAGCTTGTTGTAGAGATGGAGCAGCAAGAATTGGGTCTAAATCAACCATGTCTTGCTGTTGAGGAACTTGCACCTTTGCCTTCACAATATCCTCAATTGTCTAGTCTTCAACATCACGACTTCTGACAACTTTCTTTGCTATAGAATCAAACAGCTTGTAGCCGAACTCATCCAAACCATAGCCAAGGAGTATGCACTGTCGTGTCTTTGCATCAAGTTTGGACCTTTCATCTTGAGGAATATGAACAAATACCTTGCACCCAAACACTTTTAGGTGATCATAGGATATATTCTTGTTGTACCATACCCTGTTAGGAACATCTCCCTGCAAAGGATAATATGGTGAGAGATTAACAAGATAAACTGCAGTCATCAAAGCCTCACCCCAATAAGACTTTGGTAGCCTTGCATGTGACAACAAGCAACGAGCTCTCTCCACCAATGTCCTGTTCATCCTCTCAGCAACGCCATTTAGTTGTGGTGTCTTAGGAGGAGTAAATTGATGCCTAATTCCTTGCTCCTTGCAATATGCATCAAATGGCCCAATGTATTCTCCTCCATTATCAGTGCGAATGCATTTTATCTTCTTCTTAGTTTCTCTCTCAACTGAGGCTTGGAATTGCTTGAATATACTCAGCACTTGATTTTTGGACTTCAAGGAATAAACCCAAACTTTCCTGGAAGAATCATCGATGAAAGTGACAAAGTACTTATCTCCACCAATTGACATTACAGACATCTTGCACACATCGAAATACACTAAATCCAGCAACTCTGGCTTCTTGTGAAGAGGCTGACTTTTGAAAGCAACCCGGTGTTGCTTCCCCACTAGGAAATTTGTACAACTCTTCAATTGCACACTTGAAATCCCTGACAGGAGATTCTTCTTCACTAGTACAGCCATGCCCTTCTCACCCATGTGCCCAAGCCTCTTGTGCCATAGAACACAAGGATCATCATGTCCTAATATATTGACAGAAATACAAGAGAGTTTAGCATGAACATGATACAAGAATGAAACCATTTTACCTCTTGCAAATACCATGTTGCCCTTGGTGAGCTTGTACTGTCCATTTTCAAATCTGCTAGAATACTTCTCATTATCAAGCAATCCCACTGAAATTATATTGACCCGTAATTCTTCAACATGTCTCACAGACTTGAGAATTAGTAGTGTGCCATTAGCTGTCTCCAAATGCACATCTCCCTTTCCAATGATTTGAGCTCGATCATTGTTTTCCATCTTCACAATGCCAAAATCACCAGCAACATAATTTGTGAAGAGCCTTCTATGAGATGTAGCATGTATGGTAGCACCACTATCAGGTATCCAAGTTATGTCATCATGACCCACAAGGTTGATGGTTGCATCATCAGAAACAACAGTGATTCTTTCTTCAACAGTGGAACCAATCTTGTCATCATCATTTTCAGCAATGACTACCATCATGTCCTCTACCGCTGAAGTAATGCGACCAACATCACTGTCACTATCACTATCTTGTTTCTGTGCCTTCTTCTTTTTCTTCTTGTTCTCCCGCTTGAGCTTTCAGCAGAACTTTCTAATGTGCCCCTTCTCATGGCAGTGATAGCACTCAACATCTGAAAATTTTCCTCTTGACTTGCTTCTACTTTCAGTTGAATTCTTCGGACCTCGGCTCTTGCTTCTCCCTCATGATTCGGTGAACAACACCTCAGGTTGTGAGGAGGAACTCTCCCTTTTAGCAAGTCTTCTTGACTCTTCATTTATCACTTTGGTCTTCACAAGGTTCCAAGAGACAGTACCATTTGGAGCTGAATTGCACAAAGTGACTTTGAGAGTTTCCCAAGTATTCGGCAAAGAACCAAGTAGTAGCAAAGCTCTGACCTCATCATCAAATGAGATGCCCATGGAAGATAGCTGATTTATAATGCGTTGAAATGCATTCACATGATCAGCCACAGAAGTGTCATCTCGGTACCTCAAATGCATCAATTGCTTGATCAAGAACATCTTATTGGTACCTTCCTTCCTAGCATACAATTCTTCTAGTTTCTGCCATAAGGAGCGTGCATGTGTCTCATCATTGATATGGTTCAACACATTGTCATCGACCCACTGTCGAATGAACCCACAAGCTTGACGATGAAGTACCTTCCACTCATCATCAGTTTTGTCATCCGGCTTCTCGGTGGCAAATATTGGCTTGTAGTACTCTTTCACATAGAGCAAATCCTCCATCTTACCTTTCCAAGCCTGGTAATTTGTACCATTCAAAGATATCATCCTGCTGGTATTCACCTATATCTTTCACTGCAAGACAATCATCAAAGCAAACCCGAGCTCTAATACCACTTTGTTGGGGCTAAACAACCCAATTACCAAAAATTCAGCACCTCTACTTGTAGTGAACCAATGAGGATAGCTTCAACCAATAGATAAGCAGCGAGATTAACAATAAGAACATGCACAAAGTGACATAGCGATTTATGTGGAAAACCTCCTCGTTGTGAGGAGTAAAAACCACGAGGCTTGCACAGTCCACTCCCAAATCTTCCACTATAATCAACAATGGGTACAAGGAGTCTTCTCTAGAACATCTAGAGGTACATAACAGAAGCAACAATATCATCAAGATATAATCTTGATATCATCATCAACAACCATACACAATTAACAGGAGGTACACTAACAGCCAAGCAGTGAAGTTACAGTTTCTGTCCCCTTCGGTTATCAGCTCATATCTCACAAACCATAGATCCAAACTGCATGAACTTGGTAGGACTGTGTATCCATGAGTCTCTAACAGGCCGTCCAAATTTCAGCCAAATCGGACAAAGTTTCACCACTCAAACAGAACTTCTACCAAATCTGCTCAGTACTGAATCTGCTGCTACCTGAACTGAGAAAACGCCTCTCCAATCAGGTGCTTCTCTCAACCAATCCTCAATCCAACCATACAAATCAAAGAGCTACGAGTCAGAAACTCACAAACCAAATTTGAGGCAGATCCGACCATGTTTGCTACTCCGATCGACGTCTTGATGAAGACTGCGCAGGATCACCCGAGATGGAACAGAGCTCCTCTTCTCCTTTTCCCTCTTGTCTCTTGTTTAGTTGTGTGCATATGCTTCACTCTCTCTTTCTTCTCCTTCTAGCAGTAGCTCAAGGAAATAGCTAGGGTTTTTCTTCCCCTCACCAAGGAGAAGGCATTTCAACCATTGATCAATGGAGCAATCAATGGTTCACAAGCTTCTAAGTTTATGGGCTGATTTTAGTCTTCTTCTCCATGTGGAGGGATTCTAGCCCAACACACTCAACACAGCTTGATCCTTTTCCAGCCACTCATGGTAGGCCGGATTTTCTTCCTGCTTTGTGCTTGAATCTGTCGATGTTGTGATTAGAAATTCTGGGCACTTGGAAGTCCCATCTACAAAGCCGAGAAGTCTCTGGCCTCTGAGATAAGGAAGGAGTTGGGCTTTCCATTGAAGGTAATTATCTAGGGAAAGTTCCGCACTAATCAAATAGCTAAAAGAAGGTGTTGGGAGAAGTCCGACGGAGGTGGAAGAACGAGAGCCGGTGGACTTGACAGAATAGGAACTCTCGGTTGACATCTCGGTGGCAAGATTTTGTGGCTTTGATTGATGAGTATATAAGCAATTTTCAAATTACTTTAATCTAGAAATATGCTAGATAAAACATGGAAAATACTCTAGCTATTTTCACAAAGCAGATCACAAAGAACACTATAGCAATACCAGATTCTAGAAGAACAGAAGCTAGCATTCCTATCTCAATGTTCAAGACAACAATAGACAGTAAAGCAAACCAACTAACAAGAAAGATATAGGCATACTCAGATTCTGTGGAAGAAGAAGTTGCAGCAGAGTTCTTGATGAGGACGTCGTTCGTCATGGCGTAGCGGTAGTAGACGTGCAGTTGATGTAGAACGTAGCAGAGGAACAGCGAGCAGTCGCACGAATGCTCCCCAAAAACCTTATTCGTCCTCGCTCGTGCAAGCCTTCAAGGACGAGGTTCCAGAGGCCTGCTCTCCCGGTGCGGCCGTACACGTGCCTCGCCGGGATGGAGATCGCCAAAGATAGCAACAAGAACTGTGGAAGTGGAAAGATCGAACCAGAACCAGTACTCTTAGTTCTCTTAAATAGCCAAAAGAAAGGAGTCCAAAGGCCAACAGTCGCCATTGATTCGGTGAATTGAAAGGCCAACAGTTGCCATCAAGAAACATAATCTAAAGACCAAAGGTTGCCATTGATTCGCCAGAACTCTGTTCTTTTTATCAACCAAAAACAAAGAGACCAGAAGACCAAAGTTTACCATTGATTCACCATCAATTACGAGTCAGTGCGTTTCGATTTTCGAATAGATAAAGAAAATTACGCCCGCACCTGACACGCCTGCACGCACACACACGGCACGGCACGGCGAGGCGAGGCGAGCGAGCGCACGCGTGTGTTGTCTCTTTCCAATTCCACAAGAGGGGCTACCACGTTCCACCTTTTAAACTAGTGTCACTCCCCTTAATCCCTCCATGTGGGACTAAACAGTTTTAGCATTTGTACATGGCCTCCATGTGGGACTAAATAGTTTTAGCATTTGTACATGGGCCTTTGAGATTTACCAGGAATTAATTAGAATATAATATTTGGGCCTAGCCCATATTAATTCCAACAATCCCCCACCAGATCTCAAGGGTACATGTCAAATGCCTTGATCCACAGTATTGTTTTAATATACTAGTGTTTTGATGGAGATCGGTTAAGGTTGAACATCCACCTAGAACAGAAGCTACACTTATCCACAACTGCACAATGGACTAAGCCTTGAATTGACAGTTTTGTGTGAATAAGTTTCACTTAAGTCCTTAACTGATACTAGACTGTGAGGCATCCCCGCGGGTTGGAGCATATAAGTCATACTCCTGGCCTATTCATGAGCTTCCTAGAAATTACTCTATTTCATAGACTGTGACTAGCAGTCGGGCTCATATAGGTGTGTTCTTTCAAGATCGCTCAGAGGACAAAGATCTTTGCTTTAACAAGCCACAGAACACATTAAGATAAAAATCAACCTGCCATACATATTTAGGAGAGAATTGCATCTCTAATGGAGTGGGTCTATAAAGGTACTCTCCTCCCAGTTAACCAATAGCTTGTTTCGCCAATCCTACTTCACGGGATCTCCGATCACATAGGATGGGTTACCACTATGTTATAACTCATGTGGGTCTCAAACCCATCTCCCTCGATGCATTGTCTATCACATTTCATGATAAACCCTTTGTGAAGGGATCTGCCAGATTCTTAGCTGTTTGGATATAATCCAAAGCTATTACTCCGGAGTTTCTTATTTTCCTGACAGACTTCAGTCTTCTCTTCACATGTCTTAATGATTTCATATTATCCTTAGAACTGTTCACCTTGATAATCACAGTCTGATTGTCACAGTTCATCAGAATAGCCGGTACCGGTTTTTCAACCATCGGCAAATCCATCAAGAGCTCACGATGCCATTCGGCTTCAACAGTGGCAGTATCTAATGCTGTGATTTCTGCTTCCATTGTTGACCTCGTTAAGATGGTCTGCTTGCAAGACTTTCATGAAACAGCGCCACCTCCAAGTAAGAAGACATATCCACTTGTGGCCTCAATCTCATCAGCGTCAGATATCCAATTTGAATCGCTATAACCCTCCAGTACCCTGGGGTACCCGGTATAATGAATGCCATAGCTCATAGTACCCTTTAGATAGCGCATTACCCTCTCAAGAGCATGCCAATGATCATCTCCCGGATTGGAAACAAACCGGCTTAGTTTGCTCACAGCAAACGAGATGTCAGGCCTGGTACCGCTAGCTAAATACATGAGTGAACCAATTATCTGAGAATATCTCAATTGGTCTCTAGCTATTTCTCGATTCTTCCTAAGCAACACGCTAGGATCATAAGGTGTTGGAGAGGGTTTGTAGTCGCTATAACCAAAACGACTCGTAACCTTTTTCCACATAATGGGATTGCAACAATGTAATCCCAAAGATCATCACCTCTCAATAGCTTGATGTTCAAGATAACATCAGCTACTCCCAGATCTTTCATCTCAAAATTCTGAGACAAGAAATCCTTAACCTCCTTAATCACATTAAGGTTGGTCCCAAAGATCAGTATGTCATCAACATACAGACATAGAATGACTCCCTCGCCCCACCATGGCGATAATACACACATCTGTCAGTTTCATTCACAATAAAAGCTACAGATGTTAAAGTTCTGTTGAACTTTTCATGCCACTATTTAGGTGCTTGTTTAAGACCATACAAAGATTTCAACAACTTGCACACCTTTCCTACTTGACTATCTACTACAAATCCATCTAGCTGATCCATGTAAATTTCCTCGTCCAACTCTCCATTTAGGAAAGCCGTCTTAACGTCCATCTGATGAACGAGAAGACCGTGTGAGGCAGCCAGAGATAGTAGTACTTGAATAGTAGTTAATCTAGCCACAGGTGAATAAGTATCAAAGAAATCTTCACCTTCCTTTTGGGTATAACCCTTGGCCATAAGCCGTGCCTTGTACTTCTTGATAGTACCATCAGGCCTAAGCTTCTTTTTGAACACCTACTTACATCCTATAGGTTTACAACCATAAGGACGCTCAGTGATCTCCCAAGTTCCATTAGAGATAATGGAATCCATTTTATTACGGACTGCTTCCTTCCAATATTCTGCATCTGGATAAGCATACGCTTCAGAAATGGTACTTGGAGTATCATCCACAAGGTACACAATGAAATCAGGACCAAAAGACTT
This sequence comes from Phyllostachys edulis, assembly GCA_036346405.1. NCBI lineage: Eukaryota > Viridiplantae > Streptophyta > Magnoliopsida > Poales > Poaceae > Phyllostachys > Phyllostachys edulis. The sequence continues at coordinate 57,586,054 of CM070546.1, read as the reverse complement.
TGCAGTCCTTTGTCTTTTACTCTTCCTCAGAGTTTCATTGTCTTCCTCCTCAGGAATTTGCTCAAGGGTTTGCTCAAAATATTCAATTGGAATGGCAGGTTCAGGAATTGTATCAGGTTCCTGACTCGATGAACTAGGCATATCTTTCATTAGAAAAATATCCTCAAAGAATGTAGCATCTTTAGACTCTATAATTGTACCAATATGCACGTCAGGTACTCCAGATTTCACCACTAGAAATCTATATCCAACGCTATGGTGAGCATAGCCTAGAAAGACGCAATCTACGGTTTTTGATCCAAGCTTACGTTTTTTAGGAATTGGCACATTGACTTTCGCCAAACAACCCCAAGTGCGCAAGTATGAAAGTGATAGTCTTTTCTTTTCCCATTGTTCATATGGGGTTATCTCTTTATTCTTTGTGGGAATCCTATTTAGGACATGACATAAAGTCAATATAGCCTCCCCCCACCATGCTTTGGAAAGACCCGCTGTGTCTAACATGGCGTTAACTAAATCAGTTAGAGTGCGGTTCTTTCTTTCAGCAACCCCGTTTGACTGGGGTGAATAGGGAGGCGTCCTCTCATGGATTATACCATGTTCCTCACAGAATAAATTGAACTCATTTGAAAAGTACTCGCCGCCACGATCAGACCTAACCCTTTTGATTTTCCTTTCAAGTTGGTTCTCAGCTTCTGCCTTATAGATTTTAAAGTAGTGAAGAGCTTCATCTTTAGTTTTCAAAAGATACACATAACAGAACCTAGTGGAGTCATCAATCAAAGTCATAAAATATCTCTTACCACCTTTTATCAACACACCATTCATCTCACATAGATCTGAATGTATGAGTTCTAATGGTGCCAAGTTTCTTACCTCTGCAGCCTTATGAGGCTTACGAGGTTGCTTTGATTGCACACAAACTTGACATTTAGAACCTTTGGCAAGGGTGAATTTCGGGATTAACTCTAAACTGACTAACCGCGTCATGCAACCAAAATTTATGTGACAAAGTCATGAATGCCAAATAGTAGTCTCATTACCACTGCAAACATGGTTCATAACATTATTACACAAATCTGAAAGAGATAGGCGGAACAAGCCTCTGCACACATAGCCTTTACCAACAAATTGTCCACACTTAGACACTACAAATTTATTGGATTCAAATACCGGTCTAAAGCCATCTCTACACAGAAGAGATCCGCTAACGAGATTCTTATTGATAGATGGCACATGATGCACGTTCTTTAGTTGCACAATCTTTCCCGAAGTAAACTTCAGATTGACCATGCCAACACCATGAACAGTGGCATGTGACCCGTTCCCCATTAGAACAGCTGAATCCCGAGTGACCTGGTAAGAAGAGAACAATGAAATATCAGCACACACATGTATATTAGCACCAGTGTCTATCCACCAATCGGTGGATTGACATATGGAAAGAACAGTAGGTAAATTACCATACCTTGAAGTTCCTGTCTCAGTAGTACCAACAACAATATTGGCAGACTTGGAATTCTGCCCTTGCTGATTCTTCCCACCCATGCGTTGGCTGCAATCCTTGGCCCAATGACCAGGTTCGCCACACATAAAGCAAAGGCTATCCTTTGTGTTCTTCTTCTTCTACTTGAAGCTTGTTGTTTGTGCACTCTTGTTCTTGCCTTTGAACTTTTGAGTTTGGCCATTCTTCTTCTGCACCACATTGGCACTAGAATGTCCCTCATTACCTCTAGTGTGTGTATCTTTTGCCCTCGCCTTCTCTTCAACATCAAGAGACCCAATGAGATTTTCAACAGAAAACTCTTGTCTCTTGTGTTTCAGAGAAGTAGCAAAATTCCTCCAAGAAGGAGGAAGCTTGGCAATAATGCCTCCCGCGACAAATTTTCCTGGTAACACACACTTGAAGTACTCAAGTTCTGTGGCCATGGATTGTATCTCATGAGCCTGTTCAACTACAGAATGGCTATCAACCATTCTATAGTCATGGTATTGCTCCATGAGATACAATTCACTGTCTGCATCCGAAACCCCAAAATTGGCTTTGAGTGCATCCCACATCTCTCTCCCAGTTTTTATCACCATGTATGCATCGACTAACTTCTCACCAAGAACACTAACCACGACACCTTTAAAAAGGTTATCAGCAGCCTCGAACGCTTGCTCCTGTTCAGGAGTAAGTGTTCCTTCAGGCTTGCCGTTTGCCACATGGAAAATGTTCATGCCAGTTAGCCTAAGCACCATCATGGTGCGCCACCTCTTGTAATTCGCACCATCGAATTCAGAGGGTTTGAGTGCGGCAGCAAAGCCAGTTGACAAAAAATGCCTATGCCTATAATAAGGTTTTTGGATTGATGAGTATATAAGCAATTTTTGAATTACTTTAATCCAAAAATATGCTAGATAAAACATGGAAAATACTCTAGCTATTTTCACAAAGCAGATCACAAAGAACACTATAGCAATACTAGATTCTAAAAGAACAGAAGCTAGCATTCCTATCTCAATGTTCAAGATAACAATAGACAGTAAAGCAAACCAACTAACAAGAAAGATATAGGCATACTCAGATTCTGTGGAAGAAGAAGTTGTAGCAGAGTTCTTGATGAGCACGTCGTTCGTCATGGCGTAGCGGTAGTAGACGTTCAGTTGATGTAGAACGTAGTAGACGTGCAGTTGATGTAGAACGTAGTAGAGGAACAGCGAGCAGTCGCATGAACGCTCCCCAAAAACCTTATTCGTCCTCGCTCGTGCAAGCCTTCAAGGACGAGGTTCCGGAGGCCTGCTCTCCTGGTGCGGCCATACACGCGCCTCGCCGGGATGGAGATCACCAAAGACAGCAACATGAACTGTGGAATTCTGAACTGTGGAAGTAGAAAGATCGAACTAGAACCAGTACACTTAGTTCTCTTAAATAGCCAAAAGAAAGGAGTCCAAAGGCCAACAGTCACCATTGATTCGGCAGAATCGAAAGGCCAACAGTTGCCATCAAGAAGCAGAATCGAAAGACCAAAGGTTGCCATTGATTCGCCAGAACTCTGTTCTTTTTATCAGCCAAAAACAAAGAGACTAGAAGACCAAAGGTTACCATTGATTCGCCATCAATTACGAGTTAGTGCGTTTTGATTTTCGAATAGATAAAGAAAATCGCGCCCAAACTCGACACGCTCACAGACGCTACAAGACCGCACCGCATTTGAGCGAAGGCACAGATGTGTTGTCTCTGTCCAATTCCACAAGTGGGGCTACCACGTTCCACCTTTTAAACTGGTGTCACTCCCCTTAATCCCTCCATGTGGGACTAAACAGTTTTAGCATTTGTACATGGGCCTTTAAGATTTACCAGGAATTAATTAGAATATAATATTTAGGTCTAGCCCATATTAATTCCAACATTGATACCATGTAAAATATATGGAAGAAGAAGATGATGCTCCGTACTCAACAAAGGAGCCGGACTTCTGTATATATAAGCTGTACCGGGATTGTGCCGAATATGCTACAGTAGGTCAGATTACAACAAACCAATACCGAACAGTATCTAGCTAACAATAATATCTACGACATCTATCTCTAGTTACTTGTTTAACACGGCCCAATAGGTTCAGTTGGACACAGCTACACAGACGGTCTGTTCCGAAGGGTGTCCCAGTTTAGGCTGCAGAGGCTCTCACAGTTGATCACACATTAATGCATGCTTAACCTATTATTTAATTTCATCTCCAGTGATTTCTCTGTTTAAACAAGTTTTGCTTATTCAGTTCAAAGCTCAAACTTTAACTACAAATAACATCCAAACTAGCCACTATATAATATATTGCCTGTTGCCATCAAGGATGAGCGCACAGCATACATGGTCATATTTTCTTGAGCTTAAGTTTTCTTTTAGGAAATGACAGGGGAGCTGCCATCTTTGCATTAAAGAAGGGGATTTTAAAAATGGGAGCTGCTACACAATGCTATACCATTAGAAGACTCACCCAACAGTACAGTTATACATCGTGTCACATCTTTTCAACTGTACGGCTCACCCAACATTAATTTTTCATCAAACTCGCACACTTACGGGGAAAAAACGATTATCATGTTCAAATCTTTTCAACGAGTGCAATATTGACATCGTGTCACATCAAATTTCAACTTGTAACATTTAGCTATTTTGGGACATGTTTCATTAAGTTTAATTAAGTATCCTTGTTTCTTCATATTTTGTAGAGCAAATTTCACCTAGTTTCATGCAGTTTTATTATGTCTCATGACGTTTCATATAGACTCATGAAGTTATTTTGGGACATATTGGGACATATTTCATTAAGTTTCATTAAGTATCATTGTTTCTCCATATTTTGTAGAGCAAGTTTCCCTTAGTTTCATTAAGTTTCATCCCAAGTCTCATGGAGTTTTATAAAGTTTCATCTTTTTGTCCAGGACAAGTTTTCAATAGTGACATTATGTCTCATCAAGTTTTATATAGTTTCATTAAGTTATTTTGGGACATGTTTCATTAAGTTTCATAAAGTATTATTGTTTCTCCATATTTTGTAAAGCAAGTTTCACCTAGTTTCATGCAGTTTCATTAAGTTTCATGAAGTTTCATCCCAAGTCTCATGAAGTTTCAAAAAGTTTCATCTTTTCATGAAGTTATTTTGGAACGTGTTTCATTAAGTTTTATCAAGTATCATTGTTTCTCCATATTTTGTAGAGCAAGTTTCACTCAGTTTCATGCAGTTTCATTATGTCTCATCAAGTTTCGACTGGTTTCATTCAGTTATTTTGAGACATGTTTCATTAAGTTTCATCAAGTATCATTATTTCTCCATATTTTGTAGAGCATGTTTCAGTCAGTTTCATGAAGTTTTATCACAAGTCTCACGGAGTTTCATAAAGTTTCATATTTTTGTCTAGGACAAGTTTTTAACAGTAACATTGTGTCTCATCAAGTTTCATATAGTTTTATTAAGTTATTTTGGGACATGTTTGGTTAAGTTTCATAAAGTATCATTGTTTCTCTATATTTTGTAGAGCAAGTTTCACCCAGTTTCATACAGTTTCATTAAGTTTCATGAAGTTTCGTCCCAAGTCTCATGAAGTTTCATAAAGTTTCATCTTTTTGTCTAGGTCAAGTTTTCAACAGTGACATCGTGTCTCATCAAGTTTCATATAATTTCATTAAGTTATTTTGGGACATGTTTCATTAAGTTTCATCAAGTATCATTGTTTCTCCATATTTTTGTAGAGCAAGTTTCACCTAGTTTCATGCACTTTCATTAAATTTCATGAAGTTTCGTCCCAAGTCTCGTGGAGTTTCATAAAGTTTCATCTTTTTGTCTACAACAAGTGCTCAATAGTGACATCGTGTTTCATCAAGTTTCATATAGTTTCATGAGACATGTGTTTCATGAAGTTTCATCCCAACTCTCATGGAGTTTCATCTTTTTTGTATAAAAGACAAGTTTTCAAAAGTTACATCGTGTTTCATACAGTTTCGTCAAGTTTCATTTAGTTTCATCATAGGTACCATGAAGTTTCATAAAGTTTCATCTTTATGAAACTTTGTAAAGATGAAACTTCATCTTTATAAAGTTTCATACAGGCATTTGAGCCATACACGGTGTCTTATTTATACACTTCACACTCGTGAGAGTGAGTTAGTGTGCACCGGGGCTTGGGACCATGCACAGTGTATTGTTTATACACTCGCGCTCTCGAGGGGCATCGGCGTGCACCGGGGCATTTGAGCCATGCGCGTCGTCTTATTTATACACTTCACACTCGCGAGAGTGAGTTAGTGTGCACTGGGGCTTAGGGCCATGCCTCCGGCTGTGTAAGGAAATACTTTTTGTGGGTGGCGGTTTTATTTCTTTTTGTTATTATCTACTTATCTTTCATAGACTTAGACTTAAAAACGGATTTCAAATATCATATCTTCATCTTTCATTCTAGTTGTTAGTCTTGCCCGTTCAGTCTGTCTGACGCAATGGAAGGAAAGAAGTAAAAGCTCTATTGCATCCCAGCTTCTCCTCAAAACACAAAGTCTTGATTCGATCCACCAACTGCTCCTGGTTTAATGGAATGATTGGCTTAGGCGAGGATGCTTTTCTTGGTGTCTTGTTTATACACTCGCGCCCTCGAGGGGCGTCGGTGTGCACCAGGGCATTTGAGCCATGCACAGTGTCTTATTTATACACTTCACACTCGCGAGAGTGAGTTAGTGTGTACCGGGGCTCGGGGCCATGCATAGTGTTTTGTTTATACACTCGCACCCTCGAGAGGCGTCGGTGCGCACCAGGGCATTTGAGCCATGCACAACGTCTTATTTAGTGGGTTCTCTTCTCTCCTCCGGTACCTGTGTCGAGGTTAGAGGCATCCCATGGAGATGGAGTCGTAGTGCTTATCCTCATGTTGCGGCACCGCATGCATTCCTAGGAGACACGAGGTTAACTTGTGCTGTGTACATATACGAGCCCGTGACTATCGTGTGGTCCACCGTTGCTTGCATGAAAGTAGAGTCAAGATCGGACAGGTTGATTTCCATCGTGCATGAGCAAGGGACGATGGATTCTTATCCTGTTGGTTTGGATTTGCACGGTACACCGTGCATTAGTTTTTCCCTTTAAAAATAGTAGTTTGGGTTAGGCCAAAAATGGTCGTAGGGAAAAAAAAAGCAGGAGTAGAGAGACAGCAGGCAAGCATGCCTCGAAAACTACATAGGAGAAAAAACGACCACTAAAGACATGGTCATTTATACATGGTCATTTATGCAGGGGAGCTTAAGTTGAGCACCATGCTACGGTAGGAGTGTTATCACGGTGCATGGCGCATGGGTGTAGGATTATAACATTCGAAATTTGGAGTTTATTTAAAGTATTTAAAAATAAAAAATAACTATTTGAATTTTCTTGGTTAAGTCAATACTTAATATGAATTTTAAAATCAAAACAATTTAATTTAATTAATTTATAATTCAATTAAATTCAAAGCTATTTTATTTGGGTTCCTTGAGTTCTAGAGTATTTTCTGGATTTTTCTATGAATTTTTGGAGTTTATTTGCTATTTCTTTGAGCTCAGTTTTATTTAATCAATTTCTGAAATTCAAAAATACTTTCTTTTTCTAGATTTTCCTTTGGGTTGATTTCTTTTCTTCGGCCCATCTCCTCTCCTTTGCGCCCAACCCATTTTTCTTTTTCGGCCCAAGCTGCGCGCCAGCCCGCAGCCCACCTTCTCCCTCTTTCTCTCTCTGCTGAGCGGGACCTGCTTGTCAGCCACCACCTCCTCTTCCTCCTTTCCTTCTTCCTCCTAATTGCCAGCTTGTGGCCTAGCTGTACACGTCTCGCCGCCATGCTCCATGCAAATCCTCCCACCCTGGCCTTTATAAGTTCCGCCGCCCACGTAAAAAATCTCTCCTCGACCTCCTCTTCCGAAGCTCCACCGTGCCACCGCCGATTTCGTCCGCGTTGCGTAGGATTCCACCGAAGAAGCCACCACCGCCACTGTAAGCACCCCACCGTCCATTCCATCGACGTCGGTGCTTCTCCATCCATGCCGTCACCGCTATTGAGTTTGCCTCGTCGTGTTCTTCGAGGTGCTCGCCTTCTCTTCGCCTAAGCGACCATCGCCTCTTTTGTCTCTAGGTTTGGCCGCACCGTCCCTCCTCCGGTCTAGCTATCGGTGAGTCCCATGCCTCCTTGAGAGTGTCACCGCGTGTTCTAAGTCCTCCTCTGATTCCCTCCCTCCTTTTGTTCTCTCTGTCACCATGGTGCCCCGCCGCCATTGATGTTCTTCTCCGCCACCGGTCTTTGTCTCGCTGTCACTCCGGTCATCCTCCGTCCATCTTGAGCTTCACATCATGATCCCCGTGCCGCTGCCAACCCTGTGCACCTCTCCTTTCTCTCTGGGTGCCATTGCTTCGCGTTTCCATCTGCACCCGTGAGCCTCTTTCTTCGCCGCAGCCACCTTGTCGCTATTCTTGCCGCGCCTCCAACACCCAAAGATCCCTCGCATCCTCAGGGTTCCATTTTTGCCCTTCACCCACTACTACAAAATAGGCTATACTAGACACCTCATCACAGACGGTTTGTAAATAGAACCGTCTGTGATAATTTTGTATCACACACGGTTTTTGGTCTGAACCATCTGCAATATTATGTTCCTTCGTTTCCCGAGCGATGTGTCTCTTCATCTCACGATCGCACCAACGTCGCTGCGGCTCCCAAAGTATCTCTTCATCTCCCGCTCTGGCTTTAGTACTTGTTTTATAAATAGACATCCCCTTCTGAAAGGTATTTCTCACGAACCTCCTTGATCCCCTTTCTCCACAAACTCCAAATGGCTTCCCCTCTTGTGCTGGCTGTATTGGCCTACATTGTGCTTGTGTAGTTGCACCTCTCTGGTCGCAACCTGGCCCAAGCTGTGGACAAGCCTTTCGTTCGTAATACCATCCGTTATAGGCCCTCCGATCTACCGAAGACCATAGCGGCCATCATCTATCGACTGGACCTCCTCCTCCGACATACCAATGCGAGGGTCTCCAGCATCTAGCGAGTAAACCTCATCGTGGAGATCGTCCTATGGAACTACTTGGTCCGCACCGAGGACGCAGCCAGGAGAGTCGAGGATGACATCCGAAGTGCAGGAGAGCGGGTCAATCTTGCTGAGACAGAGGAGACCAGGGTTGATGGCCTCTGGGTTATATGGGGCTTGGTTACGGTGTGCGAACGGATACAAGAGCAAATCGAGCATGCAAGGTCGCAAGTGGAGGCGTTTGATCTGACAGTTGCTGATCCTGCCACCACTGAAGCCGACGAGAAGGCTTACGAAGATTTGAAGGCTATGATAGGATTGTTGATCCTTTTCTTATCGTCTATGATGTAAAAAGGATATGGTCTTTTTTATCGTCTATTTATTACCAGGCAACTCGTTTTAGTAATTAATTGTGCATATAGAGGTAGTGCACGGGTTTTCCGTGCACTGCCTCTATATGTGCAAAGTATTTATCACAGACGGTTCTATTTTAGAACCATCTGTGATGTACCTTCATCATAGATGGATGTTTACTGGAACCGTCTGTGATGTTCTGCATCACAGACGGTTCTACTTTAGAACCGTTTGTGATGTAGTCTAGTACCTATTTATATTCAGACTCTAGGGTTTGCCCTCACCCATTCGCATCCTCCTCACCCATGCACATCTGCCTCCCGTGCTTCCTCCCACCCCTTTGCATCTGGCGGTGATGGCTAGTGCGGCGGCTCCCTCCTCCCCGGCCGGCACCCTCTTCAACAGGGCCGCTGCCTACACCACGTCCGCCGTGGCCCAGGCTGCTCCGTCAACCCCGCCACCCATGATCAGGGGCGCCAACCTCCTCCAGCTCAAGCTCATAAGCCTCTGTCACCCCTAAACCCTGGCCCTAGCTCTTCACCTTCCCCGTTCATTTTGCTTCGAAATGAGGTTTGATTATGTGTTGCGGTTTTGGTCTTCGCCTCCACCGGATCCCTCAAGCGCCCTCCTCCCTCGCTACGCCACCGGAACCAACTCCTCCTTCGCGCCGCTGGATCCATCTCCTCCCTCGTGCCATCGGATCCCTCGCGCACCGCCGGCTCCAGCTCTGCAGCTCCTCCTTCCTCACGCTACTAGCTCTAGCTTGGCAGCTCCTCCTCCCACATGCCGCTGGATCCCTCGAACGCTGCCAGCTCCTCCCTCGCGCCGTCGGCTCTAGCTCGGTAGCTCCTCCTCCCCCGTGCCGCCGGTTCCAGCGCCTCCTTTCTCTCCCAGTAATGCGTAAGTGATGCTTCCTCCCTCTGTCTCCCTCTTGTCTTCTTGATGCTGATGGCCTGATGGAGTGATGGGAGATGCTAATTGGCTTTGGCTATTAGAACTTATTCCAGACTCCAGAACATTGCAAACTGCAATTGAGAAATGAGAAGTGTAAATGTGTAATACATATTTTTTGGTAATGTTAGAATCGAAGCCAATATAAGCAGCATCAACAATGATCCCTCCAACGACCAGCCAACATCAGCAAAACATAGCAAGAGTACTGCAGCAGTTGTTGCCGTGATTGTGATAGTATTTTTCGTCCTGGTGGTAGTAGTTGTTACACTACGCCTTTGCAGGAGCAGAACTGGAAATGGTAACTTTTATTGACTAGAAACCAAATTCTTTTCTCAATGTATGTTTTACTGACAAGTTAGTATTATTGCAGATCATTCTATCAGACCACTTGACGAGGATTAAAACCTCTATGTATTAATTTAATACATAAAAGACCATACGTCTTCATGGTCGTAACCCCTAAGGCTAACGACCTCACTGGTTGTGAGGATTCCATAGGTTACACGATGGGTACCCTGGTCGGACAAGGCTTTGTGCCTAGGCTCCGACTAGGTAGCTGCTCGGAAAAGCTATAAACTGGCATTTCTTATCATATGATGAATGGAACACGTGTTATATATTCCAAACCGTGCGATGATATGATCCTAAGACACTGACAATTAACTACCCTACAGTTAAGCATCTCACAGACAACCGCAAGGTAGTTGGCGCATTGTTAACTGCCTTACCGTTCCGACCAGTCGTAACGTTTCATCAGGGACGCCTTCTCCAGGAGTAACTGCCACCTCTTCGGAAGTTATTTAAGGGTGGAGTGCAGAAGACGAAGAAACAGGGACAACAACACAACAACAGAACACGAGGCGACAAACATAGAAGCCTAAGCAATGGAATTAGAAGCAAGACATGCAGTCTTAGACTCAAATTCTAAGCCTGATTCCTTAGTTTAATATTCCCCACATTCAGTGTATTTAGGGGTAGTCCCTAGTCAGGTCTTGTAAGTCCTGTTCATATCAATAAAGAGCGGCCCCCATTCTGTCCTAGGATGCTTCACGTCATTTTCCTCTTTTATTTCATAAGATCGGCGACTCGATCGTCGACACCACTAAAAGGAAGCAACTCAAAGGGGGATATTGAAGACACTTCCTCTTTGCAATTTGAGAACCGTTAGTTTAGTTACAAAGAACTGAAGACCATGACAAATATTTCGAGTTTACTTTACACTTTACAATATTTCAGTTTGACAAGCATGAAGAAACATAAAAATAATAATACATATGTGTAATTTATTCTTATTATTTAAATATATATAGTTGTTGTAATTCAATTGTAACTCTAGCGACAATACTTGAACATATTCTTTTGTAATTGATTTCGAGTTGTAAATGATCACTTTGAGTTGTCAACAATTGATTTATCTGTTTTCTGCTTGCTTGTTTCTAGAGGGCATGGCTAGCAATTCCTAAGGCTAGCCGAAAATCAGAAAAAAATTAGTTAGGTATAACGAACTATCATATACGGTTTTATCGTATAACCGTCTGTGAAGGACGACTATCACAGACGGTTTCCACCAACAACCGTCTTTGATATGTTGGATATCACAGACGTTTATTTTTACTAACCGTCTATGATATGTCTCCAATCACATACGGTTTGTAAATAGAACCATCTGCGATAATAGGCCTTCACAGATGGTTTCAACAAAAAACCGTCTGTGTTGTGACTTATGACAGACAGCTTAAAAACCGTCTGTAATAACCGCTTGTTATCATAGACATATAAATTCAGACGGTTCAAAAACTATCTGTGATAGTGGTTTGGAGCCGTCTGTGATGACCCTTTCTGTAGTAGTGACCACCACTCCCTCGCCGTCGTTCATCGTCGCCGCCATGCGCCAGTGCCGCCCACCAGCTCCTCTGATCCTCCTTCTTTCTCTCTCTTCCACCTAGCCGGCCGCGTCATTGCCACCTCAGCTCCATCTCAGCCTTGCCGCCCCTGTGTCATCCGCGTGTCAGCCCACGTGGTGAGCTCGAGCCAAAACTCTAGACCCGGTCACCATGAACCCAGTCTATGCCATGTGGGACCCTCTCGTTAGTGTGTCTCTCTTTCTCTCTCTGTCAACCTGACCCCACATGTCATCCTTTCTTTCAATTTTCTCTCTCTCCCTTTCACTTACAGGTGGACTCCACTTGGCAGTTCTTTTCTTTTTCTTTTCAGCAAAAGGAATATTCCAAGAATATTCTTTCTACTCTCTCTTTTTTATTTTCGGGTAAATCATCTGAGAGTCCGTTCTCATCCGTTTGAACTCCGATTTAGTCTGTTCAAATTCCTAAATTCCAACAAAATCGAGCTCTTTCTTTTAGAGTTGGTTTTTATGTTTTTGGATTTTATTTGTTTTATTTATACTTGCTTGTTGTTTTCTTTCTCGTTTAGACGATATGTTTCAAGGAGCAGAAGCAAACTTTAAAGATCCAAGTGTGGTAACTGAGTAAAGCCAAGGTAGGTCGTAGTCCTTTGATCATATTAACCTATGATTCTAAAATTATATTGTTTTATATTAAATTGCATGCTACCTTTATATCAATTGCTTTTGGGAATAGTTAATCACCTATTTGTTATTATACCTTCTTTCATTATTCGAATATCATGAATTATTTGTCACCATAGGATGGTCATTACTAGTTGGACATGTTGGAATCACCAACATGGGTATCGTAGAGATGCTTGGTCATGCTTAGTTGTACGATGTGTTCATGTCACTTGTTCAATAATGTTAATTTGACTTAATGAGATATGAAATTATGGCGGGCAGCCACTGTTGTTAAAATTATTATGCCATGGTAGGGTATGTCATTGGTTATGGTTGAACATAATGATTTTCGCTCAGGTGAGCGATCATGCAGTAAAGGGGGTGCGGTTAGCACACTGTGGGTTGTGGTAGACTCGCCTTAGTAATTATCAAAGACTTAATCTTGTGCATCATTGAACTGGGCCATATCGTACAACCACTTGTCCAGTATGAGATGGACCTGGCTAACTACTTAGCAATGTCTTAATTTTGGTTCTGTCTTGGAAGCATGAGTTACGGGATAGACATATACTCACAATGGCTAAAAAGGGGGGCCTTGTCTGGTTGGAAAGACATTCAGTGTTGAAACCTTAGTGGACAGAACTAGGTTAAGAAGGAGCTTTGTAAAGGCCTTCTGATGATCACTTAGTCGCACACCTACAGAAGTGTGGTCAGACACTTTGAGTTGATTTATCTCTTGTGGGTAGAGCTATGCAAACCTATATAGAGTTAAAACTGTTTAAATAGTCGTGTCCCTAGTTATGAACAATGCTTGGGGATTTCACATGAGAGGTAGAGTTTCTTTATAACATTGTGTCGGAGTGTGAATGGGGAGTTCACTTGGTGAATATAATATTCGCTCAGTGGATGAGATGTTCACTTGGTGGTTTGGTTGGAAAGTGAATAGGACGTTCACTAGTTGTTTCAAAGAAACTGTTTACTTTATTTATTTATTGTCTTTTAAATTATGCATTTCAAATTTATTTACTCTATTTACTGTCAATACTGCTTTCTACAAAAGAACCATACATCTATTCCTTTGTTCAAGCCATGCATGAATATTAATTGCATACTGTTCCCTACGACTTGTTGAGTATTTTATGTACTCACAACTTTAAATTTTGCTGTTGTTGGGACCCCGAATATGCAACCCCGGGACCATCTGTGCATTCCGAACTAGTCCCATGATCAGTAGCTAGTTCACACAGTTGCAACATAGATGAAATCATATCCATACAACAACATTAACGATGAAGTAGACAAATTAATATTACTTATCAACAAAAGGACCTTACGGTCAAGGTTTTTACAGAGTTGCCACGCAGGGCTAAAGACAACAGAGTACAACTTGCAACGGAGAACAAAACAACTTGTGGAGGCCATCCGACATGCCCATAGGCAATCGAGTGGAGGACGCGGTCTAGTCTGTATGGTCTTCGAAGTAATCCTCCTCGTAGAATTCAGTGCTCCTTGGTTCTTCTTCGACGACTGATCAACAAATGGCGTATAGCCGTGAGTACATAAAGTACTCAGCAAGTCGTATGGGGCAAGCAGTATGCGCATAGTATTCATGCAAGGCTTGACAAGGATAGCTCTATGTTTAATTTGCGAAAAGCAGTATTGATAGTAAATACAGTAAGTAGATTGTAAAGCATAATTTGAAAGATTAATACATAAGTAATCAAGTTTTTTTTAAACAACTCATGAACGTCCTGTTCACTTCCCAACCAACGACCACGACCAGATCGCTTCGCACGACCAGATCGACTACTCGAAACCAACCACGACATCATTTAGAGAAAAGCTACTGCTCGTGTGAAATCACCAGCATTGTCCATAACCGGGGACACGGCTATTTGAATAGTTTTACACTTTGTAGAGGTTGTACAACTTTCCCACATGACACGACTTCTCTAGCTTGTTTGGCATCATCAATACCACTGCTCACTATTTTAGGTAAGCAGTCTAGAGCATGTGACAAGGCCTTTACAAAGTTCTATTTTAACTTGGTTCTGCTCGCTAAGGTTTCGCTATTCTGGACCCACTCTTGCGCCATGTGAATCCCTCCGTAAACTCGGAGATCACACCATCATGATAGAACCAACCCAAAATATTGCTAATTAGTTCGCTAGGTCTACCCCACAATAGACATGTGGTTACACGGTGTGGCCTAGATCACTGGCTTACAAGGTTAAGTCCTTAGAGACTACTCAGGTGAAACATCCTCATCCCAATGTGCTTTCTGCACCCCCTTTACTGCACGATCATTCACCTGAATGTGAAATCATTTTCAGTTCAACCCGACCAAATAATAACCCTTGCCATGGCACAACAAATTTTAACAACAGTGGCTCCGCCACAATTCCATATATCATTAAGTCAAATTATCATCGTTGCATCATGTGATCGAGAGACATCGCATAACTAAAGCATGACTAAGCATAATACGCACCCATGTTGGTATTACAATAATGTTCAACTAAGAATACCCAACCTATGGTGTCCAAGGGTACATGTCAACATGTCAATCACAATTATTCAAGGAGTCATACTGTCGAGTAGGTATTTAGCTATTTTCCAAACCATTTGTATACAACTAGCCATGCATGTTGATACAAAACAATATAATTTTATAAACTAGGTACGATATGATCAAAGGTCTATGACTTGCCTTCGTTGAATTGTTGAGATGCTTCGGTCGAGACCGTCGGGTCCAAGAACTCTTTAGAGAAGCCGGAATCTATACGTGCGAAAAAAGCCAAATAAATAAAATAACTCCAAATAAAAATCTAAAAAGATTACCAAACTATAACCGAAGGGAATGTACTGAATTTAGATGAAGTTAGAAATTTGAATCAATCAAATTGGAGTTCGAGCGAAGGAGAATGGGCTCTCCGAAGATTTAAAATCATAAGGTCGGGAGGAGGTTCAACGACCTGGTCGAATGGGGTTCGACTAGTCAGAAAGAGGTTCAACGACCTGGTCAAAAGGGGTTCGACTGGTCGGAAAGAGGTTCAACGACCTAGTCAAAAGGGGTTTGACTGGTCAGAAAGAGGTTCAACAACTCAACGCGGTCGTAACAAGAAAGAAAGATTCGACTGCTCGACGCGGTCGAAGGAACATGAGGGATAATAGGGCACGGGAAACTCACCAAGACTGTGAGAGAGACTGGAGGAGGGGGCTGGAGGAGGACAGCGAGCTACGAACGGCGGTCGAGGATAGTGCGGGCGCTCCAGCGAGCTCTTCGACAGCGAGGATGTTGAAGACGGTGCGGACGCTCTAGTGAACTCTTCGGCAGTGAGGAGGTTGAAGATGGCGCGGGTGCTCCAGTGAACTCTTCAGCGGCGAGGAGGTTGAAGATGGTGCGGGCACTCCAGCGAACTCTTCGACGGCGCAACTTGAAGCACGGCGAAACGGGGCGAGTGCGAGCGAAAGGAAGAGTTGAGTGGGAAACAAGAGGAGGCAGATGGCTTCCTGGTCCTCCATTTATAGAGGAAGGAGGGGGAATAGGCAACAAGATGGAGCGACAGGAATTGAGGCTGTGCGGCATGGCCGCGCGGCTAGCAGGTGAAAGAGGGGATGGGAGCAGGTAAGGGAGGAGACAAGAGGGGGAACGGGTGCGTCGGAGGTGACAACATTTAATGTGCGGAGGCTTTTACAACATCATTTAATGCGCACAGTACTGTGGAAAAAGAGGGGGGGAGAGAGAGAGAGAGAGAGAGAGAGAGAGAAGGATGCACTGAGGCGAGGGTGGTCGAAAACGAGAGGGTGGTTGCAACCGAGAGGTGGTCATGACCAAGAGGCTGGTCAAAACCAAGAGGTGGTCGAAACCAAGAGGCTGGTCAAAACCAAGAGATGGTCATGACCAAGAGGCTAGTCGAAACCAAGAGGTGGTCGTGACCAAGAGGCTGGATGAAACCAAGAGGTGGTCGTGACCAAGAGGCTGGTCAAAACCAAGAGGTGGTCGTGACCAAGAGGTGGTCCCCCTTTTACAACCGAGAATGGGAGGGGAAGAGGAAGCAGGAACGGCTGACGGGAATTCGGAACAAATAGAGAGAAGGGACTGCAAAAACCAGAGAACTCCAACAAACTCAAAATAACACAAATTCACATTAATTGAAGTTTGATTAATTCATATTAACTCGCTTTCCAAAATCTCCAAGTTAAGCTTTAGCAAAGCAGCAAAACCAAATGGTTATTTTTATTTTGAAAATTCAAAATCTCATGAAAATTGGGATGTTACAAACCTACCCCACTTAAAGGGAATCTCGACCCCGAGATTTGGGCTGACTAAAGAATAGGTGCAGAAACTCGGCCTTCAGGTCCTCTTCACGCTCCCAGGTGGGTTCCTCTTCGGTGTGGTTGCTCCACTGAACTTTACAGTAATAGATGATCTTGCTTCTCGTCACTCACTCTGACACTTCCAGAACCATGACGGGTTGCTCCTTGTAGGTGAGATTTTCCTGCAAGTCCACTGCTTCCAACGGCATATGCTCTTCCGGCACACGCAAATACTTCTTCAATTGAGACAAATGGAAGACATCATGCACATCTGACAGCTGAGGCGGGAGCTCCAATTTGTAAGCAACTTCTCTTCTTCTGATTAGAATTGGAAAGGACTCGATGTATCTTGGTGCAAGCTTCCCGCTTATTTTGAATCGACGCATTCCTTTGAGAGGGGAAACATTTAGGTACACGTGATCTCCAGGTGCAAAAGCTAAGTCTCGATGATGATTATCGGCATAACTCTTCTGCCTGGTTTGAGTGGTCCTTAGCTTCTCTCTAATTGACCGAACTTTCTCTCCAGCTTCCCTGAGAATATCTGGTCCGATTACTTGTCCTTCGCCCGTTTCGATCCAGTATAAGGGTGTTCTACATTTCCTTCCATAAAGAGCTTTAAACGGGGACATCTGCAGACTTGATTGATAACTGTTGTTGTAGGAAAACTCTGCATAGGGCAAACTTTGATCCCAACTGGTCTTGTTTGCTAGAGCGCAGGCTCTCAGCATATCTTCTAGGATCTAATTTACTCTTTCTGTTTGGCCATCTGTCTGAGGATGGTAGGCTGTGCTGAAATTCTGGTCTATACCCAAAACAATATGCAGTTTCTGCCAAAATCTGGAGGTGAATTGGGATCCTTGATCCGACACGATTTTCTTCGGTACACCATGCTAACATACCATCTTGGCCATGTACAATTCTGCAAGTCTGTCTCCTGAGTAGGTGGTCTTGACTGGAATGAAGTGAGCAACTTTTATCAAGTGATCTACAATTACCCAGATAGAATCATAGCCAGCTCTGGTTCTCGGTAGACCGGTGATAAAGTCTATACCAATTTCTTCCCATTTCCATTCAGGTACACTTAAAGGTTGCAAGAGTCCAGCAGGTCTCTGATGCTCAGCATTAACTCGCTGGCAAACATCACACTGTGTTATGTATTCAGCAATCTCACGCTTCATACTAGGACACCAATAAAACTCCTTGAGATCTTGATACATCTTCGTGCTTCTGGGGTGAATGGAATACAAGGCTTCATGAGCTTCCTTGAGTATCAACTGCTTAAGCTCTTTTTGGCCCGGTACACAGATACGTTTATCAAACCATATGATTCCTTGCTCATCTTCTGAAAATCTTAGGGATTTACCCTTCTTCATGTTGCTCTTTATTTCCTTGATATCTATATCTTCAGTCTGAGCTTTCCTGATCTGATCTTGCAGAGTGGGTTGTATTTCCAAAGCAGCTAAGTAACCTTCCTCAACCAAATCAAGCTGGAGCTTCTGAAATTCTTCGTGTAGTGCTGGCTGACGTCCCTTGATCATCAGAGTATTGCAGTAGACCTTTCTACTTAAAGCATCGGCTACGACATTGGCTTTGCCTGGATGATAATGAATTCCCAAGTTGTAATTTTTTATTAACTCCAACCATCTTCTTTGCCTCATATTAAGATCAGCTTGAGTAAAAATGTACTTCAAGCTCTTATGGTCAGTATAAACTTCACATCGATTACTGATGAGGTAATAACGCCATATCTTCAAAGCATACACTACGGCAGCCAACTCTAAGTCGTGAGTGGGGTAATTTGCTTCATGAGGCCTCAATTGACGGGAAGCAGAAGCTACTACCTTCATTTCTTACATCAGGACACACCTGAGACCTTGACGTGAGGCATCAAAGAAAATCTCAATGTCCTTTCGAACATTTGATAAGATCAGCACTGGCGCGGTGGTCAAACGCTTCTTCAATTCTTGAAAACTTTGCTCACATTCTGGTGTCACTACAACACAACATCCATGTAGAGACATCCAATCTATAGGCTAGAGACGTGTTATTTCATCTCTAGAGGATCGTAGAGCCGTTTTTTATAAAGCATCCTTGGAGCACCTCCCCACGGACCGTGACAAGAACCGTAGAGATGCTTGTAAAACATGTGTACAGGATATAAGACGCTTTACAGAGACGTTAAAATTCATGTCTATGTATGTAGAGACGTTTTAGTACATACACATACATAACGTCCTTTACTGATATAGACACGTCTGATTGACATGCCAACAAACATAGAAACGCTTTTACAAATTTATTCAATTCATGTGCGCACAATTTATACACATTTTTTAGAGACGTTATATATGTCTCTAGGTACGCAAAAGCGTCTTTTGGGCATCTTACTGTGAAAAAAATTATTTCAAATTTAATTAGATTATTTCGATTTTGATTCGCGCATTTTGCTACAAACGAAAACATATATCGTCATATGAAGACATTATTCCACCTCATCCAAAAAACTAGAAAACAGTAGAGCACATGTCTTCACATGGAAGCATCATATTCTCACAATCATCAAACTAAGAAAATTGTAGAGCACACATGCATTTCATAGCAACAACAAATATTTGAATTTACAGTAAGTGGAGTTCACAACTAAATCAAACATCCATATAAAAAAGGTGCAGATACATCAGGAAAAGATCATATGGATTGACACAAAAAATTTTCTAAATAGTTGAAATCTATCTATAAGCTTTGCCCAAGGAGAAACTAATACATTAGCTCCTCCATCTCCATTGCATTCTCTTTGTAGTCCTCAATTATCCTGCAAAGCCGGTTGAAAAAGAAATAAATGTTCTGGTTAGAAAAGTGTAAGATGACAAGTTTATTTGATGAAATTAGAAGAATGCAACATACCAGGTTATTTTGTGACTGATTTAAAGCTGTTTTCTTAGCTCTTTTGACCTAAAAAGCGCAAAAGTTCTTCATGAATAATAGAGTTTAAGCAACTATAAAACATTGGAATGTACTCAATGATTATATGAAAACAGACTTGAGTACCTAAATAGCAAAGATTTTATATATAACCTAGCCCACTATTTCTTCGTCAATAGCTGAACAAGTACCAGAACCTACAAAGGCAATATAAAAAAAAATCAAACAGAGGTATGATTAAATACAAAGAACATGAAGTTTAGATTTATAAGAACCTAACTTACCACTAGCGCAAGATAATTATTTCTTACATGATCTCATTCCGATGGATAGGCATGGAAATGCTCTGCTACTTAGCTACAAGTCTACAACTAACTCTCACAGAGCAGGATGTTCAATATCTTTAAAAAGAAATACACTGACCTGCCTTCACATAAATAAGGGCATTTAGAATAAAATGGACTCAACATGGCTAACAAAATGCTACAGTGCAGCAAAATTTTAAGTCAAATTTCAACGAGGACAACGGGGTTGTGCAAATAGAAAGCTGTGAATGTCTGAAACACTATGAAGGGAAGAAATTGCACAAAACTAAACACAATACTTATGAACTTTACATCTGCTATGTTAAACTATTAGCAGATGCTGTGTGCTACATAAAATTACTGATTTCAATATTTTATTACTACATATACAAACATTACGATAGGACACTCGGCAGATTATTCCATCCAGCCAGAAGCTGCATTGCACACTCTGCCCATGCATTTGGAAAACTTCTACTGGTAGCTTTTGAAGCCCGGTAACTCAACCGAAATATGAGCTCTAAAGAAAGATTGAAAGAATAAACTAAACATCAATTTGATGGTACTCCCAACATTACCTAACATGCTTTCAGCGACGTTAATTATGAATCTTGAGATTCTGAATCAACTGATAATGTTTGAGATTCTCTATTGCATTTTGATTCTTGCATCTCCACCTCAACAGTAATCACATCTTTTGGCTTCCCCTTTTTTTTGTCTCCATTCTTCTTACCTTTTCTTTTGTATGGCACATAACTCATGCCTATAAAAAGCAGTAACATGTGTTTCACATGTTGATCTCAGTAAAATAATCCATGCTAGGAGAGAAGAAGAATATCCTATAGCAGCTGGAGCTGAAGTATATCTGACCATTGTACATCAAACAACAATCTATCTCGGTTCTCAAGTCTAAATGGCTTGTTGACGAGAATAGCTGACAGAAAATATTGCGCAAGGCTGCAGATAAACTAACTAAAAATTTTGGTCTACCACCATACATGATTGCCTATTATGTTAGCCCGAATTCTAAAACTTCTGCATTTTTGTTTAGCAACATGGCTGCATGTCAAGAGAACCCTACAAGACAACTTAATGATTACATCTTTGAGATCAATCATGGAGGGTTATTTTTTCCTCAGGTTTTCTATGCATTTTTTTATTAAAAAAAACATTCAGATGCAATCATGCAAATCCCTTTTTGCTCAATGTATAAAGCTACAAAAACTCATATTTGACATAATACAGTTTCTTCAGATGCAAATCCCTTTTGCTGAATAAACATGTACAAGGACTAGAAAATTATTCTATCCACAACAAAGATAATTATGTTAGGATTCGGAATTACTTGGATGCATAGCAAGGAACTGCATGGGCTACATGTGCTAATTATTTTTTTACAAAACCAAAGTGAGATGCTATTCTGAAATTAGTCTGTTTTCCATATTAAATCATGTGGCCAATTTTACAAATGGAACAATAGTGGGTCGATACGGAGGAAGCTAATTGAGCTCTACGACTGGAACAATGCACATATGTGAAAACTTCTAACAATAAGAGCTTACGGTGAGGTGTAGCTCTTGGCGAGCAGGAAGTATATCCTCCAGAACTGCTTATCCTTCATGTGGTGTGGGCATAGATTGTACCGGATCTTGGCGAGTACCTACAGGAAGCACATGACAGTTCAAACATGCTCAAATCATGGATAGAATAGCTGAATATCACAGACAAAGATGCAAGAAAGAATAGGCTATTCAAGGGGATAGAAACACATTTTTGTTTCATGCAGCTATCATTAAGAGAAGAAAGAAGACCATAATTGTTACTATTAAGGATAATGGTGGAAACATATATAGAGAGGAGAATGATATAGCTATATAGAGAGGAGAATGATATAGCTGCTTGTTTCATCAACTATTTTAATATCCTGTTTGAAACCTCTCACCGTAGGTACGTTTCATCAAGGATGAAGGTCTTACTTGTGCTCCATCCAAAGAATACATTTTAATGATTCTAAAGAACATGAGAAAAGATGTAGCTCCAGGGCCAGATGGTTAAAATGTGGCATTCTATAGAGCTGCTTAAAATTGGATAGGAGATGATGTCCACCAATTAGGAAGCACTTTGTATCAATCTAAAACTTTACCTCCTAATATAAATGGCACAAATATAGTTTTAATCCCTAAGAAGAAGAACTAAAGGTGGTTTGAGCTTGCTAGCTTGACTATACTAGTTACCTTGACTTATTTAGAGAAAATTGAATCTGATAATTAACCCTCTATTATGTGGTTTTATGTAGCCACGCCATTCGGATGGTTAGCCGCCTTACATAAATAATTTTCAAACTTTGACGCACAATAACCAAACACGAGTGTACATTCACCAGATAATTCCTCATGAGCATTCACAAGGGGGAGTATTCACCAGATATATCCATTGCAACTTTTTCAATAGAATAATTCCTCATGAGCATTCAACGGATTGCCAGATATACCTTGGGTGGAGAAGGCCGGAGGCGCGGGCGTGGGGGGAGGTACAGCACCTGCGTTGGGGGAGAGGCGCAGCACGAAGACCGGAGGCACGGGCGTCGGGGGAGGCGCAGCACCTGCAACAGCGTGGGGAGAGGCGCAGGCGTGGCAGACCTAGGATTAATTTTTAGCTATGGCGACGTCGCAAACATGAACCAAAGCGTATTACCCAAAAGCAAAATAACATATACGTAAATTATATTGTAATCGCACCAATACGAACATATGACACTAAATGGTATCAACAAGCGAAGATAAAGGTAGGACATCGAGAAATACCTTACTAATGAAGCTTACTTATCAATTTGCCAGAAAGCAGAGCCGCCCGATGCCCACCCTGCACCACCTGCCGCTCGGCACCAACGCCTGTGCCACCACGCTGCGCCCACGCCGCATCGCCCACTACCTGGCACCAGCGTCGCCATGTGCCCACACGCCCACGCCACATCGATAAGAACTGTAAGATAAAGGGAGTGTCAATTAATATTTTGCGGTTTACCGTGAAAACAGAGTTACTAGAAAGTAAATATCTAGTCAGTAGAAAATGACTCAAATAAGCACAATATGCAAAAGATTTCCATGACTAAACTACTAAACTTATAAAGATATTTTAGTTAAAACTAGAAGATGTAAATGCACTCCCATTAGCTGCATCAGGCACCTAGCATTATTGAGCAAAGGGGCATCCGAGGAAGACGAGAATTGTTTTGTTGTAGCACTGTTAATAGGCTCCCACAAACAAAACAATTCTCGCTAAACCAAGCCCATCACTGCTACTACCTTACAAACCTGGTGGTGGTGAGTGATATG
Organism: Phyllostachys edulis; assembly: GCA_036346405.1. Classification (NCBI taxonomy): domain Eukaryota; kingdom Viridiplantae; phylum Streptophyta; class Magnoliopsida; order Poales; family Poaceae; genus Phyllostachys; species Phyllostachys edulis. The sequence continues at coordinate 57,562,816 of CM070546.1, read as the reverse complement.
CACTACTTTTGATTTAGACTATGTTTATATGCTATTGCATTTAACCTTCAGTAAGACACTGCACATTCATATGGAAAAAACTAACAGACATTCACAACATTAACGGGCTACATCTACAATGGTTCTTCAAGACAAAGTTTCATCTGCAACTCGTGCCATCTCCACTAGCATCAATACTTGGCTGATTCAACTAATTTGGTCTATAAAACCAACAAGATATTATCGAACACCTAATCTAAATTATCATATCTAATGAAAATAAATATCAGAGTTCATAATTTTCTAATTCGAATCCACCCCAACAGCCCAACTCACCAACATAGAAATTTTGTCAAGAACCAAAGCAATTCCACTCCATTCAATCGGGCATTTGACCGATTATGAACTCTGGGAAGCCAGAGTATTATCTAATTATCTTAGCAAAATCACTAGAAAGGTGGCTACTTTTTGTTGTTCAGAAATCTTACCTCTGCCGGCAGGAACGGGAGGAGGGGGAGGTCGAGCGACGGTGACAGCGGCAAGCCGGCGAGGACGACCAGCGGGCGGCGCGGAGCTGGCGCCAGCGTGCTAGGCACATGAGGAGGGAAGGGAAGGGCCTAGGGCTCGAACCTTGGGGGCTCGCGGCTCGGTGCTGAGGGGGAGAGGAGGCGGAGCAGTGTGGAGGCGTCCATGGCATAGGGCTCGGCCTCGCACGACGCCCGGTAGTGATGGGGAATTGGGGAGGACGTGAGGAAGAGTGGAAGAGTAAGTCAGTTTTGGACCTTTGGTTGGGCAGTTGGGCTAGTCACTGGTGGCCCACGAAGACACCGCCGCATCTCGTATGCATGTGAATGGCCAGCTCCGCAAGGCAGCAACGCCTTTGCCCTTTGCCGAACGCCCGAACTCCCGCAGCTCTTCGCCTCTACCCTATTTCTTCTCCGACGCCGGTGCTAGGAGGGAGAAAAGACCGGGGTAGGGTGTTTCGACGACACGAGGAAGCTCTGGGGGCTGCCTGACCTTGCCATAATGGAAGGTCCGCCCCCCGCGCAGCACCGGCGTTGGGGGAGAGGCGCAGCACCGGCGTTGGGGGAGAGGCGCAGAACTGGCATGGGGGGAGGCGTAGCACCCAGGCAGCGGATTGGATTTCTTTTGGAGGTTAAAGAAGTGGGGGAGGTGGAGAGATGGAGCGTGGGAAAATAATGTATTAGGGAAATTTTTTTAAAGGAAATGGTAGGGAAGTTCTTTTTAAGCGGTAAAACTAAGAAAATAGTGTGCCAAAACAAGTATTTTGCTATAATATCTAGCAGGTGAGAACAAGTAACATAATATCCGTCCGATCATGTATCTGTAAAATATCTGCATGTGTTGTTATTTTCTAGATTAAATTTATATTCGACATATTCGTTTATGAAATTTTTCGTGGGACGCGTGTTATGATACGAGACAATTAATTCTCAGGCACATTCTCAAACGTCTCAACGTTCATCTCTACATAAATGTAAATGTATATGCGCCTGCGTACAGTAAGAGATTTTGTGGCGTCATATAAAACGTCTTGAGAATCATCTTTACATATGAGGTGTTTCTCGGCGTAGAGACTGACATAAAAGCGTCAAAACAAAAGCGTCTTTGCAGTAAAAGATTTTGTAGCATCATATAAAATGTCTTGAGAAGCGTCTTTACATATGAGGTGTTTCTCGGTGTAGAGACAGACATAAAAGCGTCAAAACAAAAGCATCTTTACGTGATAGTTTTGTTGTAGTGCGTCCAAGCAAACTTCTTCTCCTTTTTTAGTAGCTGGGTGAGAGATCTTGCTATTCTAGAGAATCCTTCTATAAATCAACGATAATATCCTGCCATGCCAAGGAAACTTCTGATCTGAGGCACTAACTTGGGTGATTCCCAGTTGAGCACATCCTTAACCTTGCTAGGGTTAACGACAACTCCTTCTGCAGACATGACATGTCCCAAGAAGATAACTTCCTTTATCCAAAACTCACACTTGTCGAACTTGGCATAGAGCTGATGATCTCTAAGCTTATTCAGGACTAAGCAAAGGTGCTCTTCATGATCTTCTTCACTCTTGGAGTATATTAGAATATCATCAATAAAGAAAATGACAAACTTATCCAAATACTCCATAAATACTTTATTCATCAAGTTCGTAAAGTAAGAAGGGGCATTGGTCAATCCAAAAGACATGACTGCGAACTCGTACAGTCCATAACGAGTTGAGAAAGCTGTCTTGGCCTCAAATCTATCTTGGAGAACACCCAAGCTCCCTTCAACTGGTCGAACAGATCATCAATCCTGGGCAGATGGTACTTGTTCTTGATGGTGGCTTCGTTGAGCGAGCGGTAATCCACACACATCCGCTGGGTACCATCCTTCTTTGCAACAAAGATCACTGGGGCTCCCTAAGGTGAAGAACTTGGTCGGACAAAATCTTTATCTTGCATCTCCTCGATCTGCTTCTTCAGCTCGACTAGGTCGTCAACCGGCAAACAGTAGGGTCTCTTGGAAATGGGTGCAGTTCCTGGGACTAAGTTGATGACAAACTCTAGGTCCCTATCCGGTGGCATTCCAGGTAGGTCATCAGGGAAGATATCAGGAAAATCTCTAACCACTGGCACATCTCCCAAAGATACAGTCTTGACGCTACAAACTAAAGCTCCATCATGCTTCTCGGTAGAGGCTTCAAATTTTACTTGAATTCCAATAGGACTGACCAAAGTGATGCTTCTACCACCACAATCCAAGACTGCTTGGTGACAAGCAAGCCAATCCATACCCAAAATCACATCTAGGGACTTAACATCGATGATTACAAGGTTGGCTAGAAATTCTACCCCTTCTATGGTTATTCAAACTTTTGGGCAACCTTGGTTCGTACTCAACTTCGAACCGAGTGATTGAACCAATAAAGCACTTTTAAGGGTCAAAACCTTTAGCTGGTGCTTTGCAACAAGACTCCGAGAAACAAACGAATGCAATGCTCCCGAATCAAATAAAATAGTAGCAGGTGCTGAATTTACTAGGAACTTACCCAGAACGACGTCCGAGGCGGTCTGGGCTTCCTCCACTATAACATGGTTCACACGACCTCTCCCAACAGGCTGAGGGGTTTTGGCTAGTGTAGCTTGAGTCTGCGGTGCTCCACGACCGGTTCCTGGCATGGGGTTTCTGGTCAGAGTAGCTCCCAAGTTGAATCTGACAGGCGTTGGACCTTACTTCTGCGGGCAGCTGCTGGCGTAGTGCCCCCAATTGATGACAGTTGAAACAGGTGATCTCCGCGGCATGATTGTTGTTTCTTAGCTGTTGGTTGATGGTGTTGTTGTTGCTGGGGCTACGAAATCCTGGAGTAGCTAGGTGAGGTGCTGGTGGAGGGGTCTTGAATGCAACAGGAGCAGCAAAACGGTCTGGGTGCTGCACGTTCATCCTGGCTCTCTGAGGGTGACTTTGATGAGTACTATGCTACATCATCTTTCTTTTACGAGACTCATACAGCTGACGCTGAGTATCCTCTTGAACGAGGGCCTTGTTTACCATTTGCTGAAAGCTGGGGTAGTCAACTAACACCAACTGCACCTTAAGGCTGGGGTCAAGTCCTTCCATGAAGCGCCAAATCTTCGCATCCTCATTTGCGACATCCTCCGGTGAATACCTTGTTAGTTGGGTGAATCTGTTGAGATACTCTGACATGCTTGTAACACCCTGGCCATGCGGAAGCCAAGATGTAACCTAGACTAACAAACTAAATCCAAAACTATAGGCTCTTTAATCAAATTAGCAATGAATGAAAGCTAGACAACGACTAAACATTTCTAGTAACAATGTTACTGTCAGTGTTTTAGAACCGAACTTACATAAAGATTGTTTGATTCGAGGATTCCTCCAGGTTCAAAATCACACAGAGATGGAGACACGGGGATTTTTATACAGGTTCGGGCCTTCCCCTGGGAGAATAACAACCCTACTCCTGTGTGTATGTATTGAGTATGCTGGATTACAAGATGGAGCCAAAGATTAGAGTATTGTGCTTCTAATTGGCTTCTCCTTCCCCACTGTCCTGATGATCCTGCCTTTTATACAGTCCTCCAAGTGCGTCATTGAATCTCCAGTATAAAGACCACCTTAACGCCCCAGATCGTGGAGCCGTTACTGGAGGTTATTACGGGAGTTGTAACGTTCCCACGTCGCTAGGCAATTATCACCATAACAGGGAGTTAAATCGTGCTGTTATTCCAGAGAGTAACAGCGTAATTGATTGCTCATATCCTTGGATATAGTACAAAAGATTCCCTGATCGACTAGGCCCACATGTCTACGTGCCTTATCGACTAGGGGCTGGTCGTAGAAGAACTTTCGACCAGGTGGTGGTCGTAGAAGAGCTTACGACTACGGACTGATCGTAGCAAAACTTATGATCATGGTATAGTCGTAGAAGGACTTACGACCATGGGGTGGTCGTAGGAAGATGTAACAGCCCAATTTTTCAAATTTCAGAGAAAATTTAAAATTTAATTATTTTTGTGGAAATTCTAAAATTTTTAAAACTTTTTCCTAATTAGTTAAAGCTAAAATAAATTTAACTACAAAATCTATTATCAAGTTTAAGTTGGAAATAATTTTATTAAGTCTAAAATGTCTCTAAGAATTTATGAGAATTTTTCTAGAATTTTTGGAATTATTTTGCTATATTCTAAAGTGAAATGAATTAAACCTAATATTTAAAATAGAAAATGAAAAGAAAATCGAAAAGCAGTGTTTTAAATAAACTTGGTCGGCCCATTTACTCACGCTGTGCACAGCCCAAGCCGCCCACTCTCCACGCGCGCCTTCCTCTTCTCGGCACCGTTGGATTTCAATCCAACGGTCCCACACACACACACGCCACAGTTTGCTCGAGCCCTTGGATCATGATCCTATGGCTCTGTCACTTTCTTCTCCTCGCCTCGTCTTTCCTCAAGCGTCAAGACGCACCGCCGCCATGGCCGCCTTCACTCAAGCATTAACACGCGCTTTACTTCCCTTTTTCTCGCGTTTAGGCAAGAATCAAACCAGCGTCTCTCGCCGCACTCACTCGCCTTTTCCCTCTCTTTAACCCCTTTTAAACTCCACTTCGCCACCGCCGCCATTGATGCCGCCCATGATCTCGTCTCTCGCTTTGCCGGCCCCTATAAAGGAGCCTCAGCGCTTTGAGCTCCCCAACTCACCACCGCCACCCACTTCCTTTCTCCTCCCCATACTGCCGGAATTTGAGAAATAGCTCACGCCACCGAAGCTTCCGTCGTCGAATTGCAGCGCCACCGGCGACTCTCCGCCACCTCAACCCACCTTCGAGTCGCCATGTCTCGTCGTCCCTCTCGCACCTTTCCCGCCCGAGAGTCACCGTAGCTCGTCGTCGCCGTTGAAATGAAACGCGCGCCGCTTTCCTCTCGCCGCCGCCTCGTCCTCATCTCGACGATTGGGTGAGAGCACCGAACCGCTTTGTCACCCTCTTCCTCCTCATGTACCCTCACCGGCCGCTTGCTGTAGCACCTTGGAGACCATCGGGTTCCGCGCCGCACTGCCCTCGCCGACATGGCCTCGCCACGTAAGCACCACAGTGGCGCCACCTCACGCCACGTGGGTGCCACATCACCTCACCGCCAAATCGGCGCCACCACCGAGCCTTTCGATTACAGGACTTGGTCCATGTGAGCCGAGTCTATGACACTTAGGCCCCACATGTCGAAAGTTAATTCAAATTATTTTAATTCCGGAAAATCATTGCTGACGTCACCATGCAATAATTAGAATTTCCTTTAGGAGAATAATTCGAGAAAATTGTTTAAATAATGATTTAGTTTAAAATTTGTAAAATTCATAACTTTTGCATTATAACTCCAAATTAGATGATTCAAGTTGCTAAAATTTTAGAAAATTATTGTCTAACTAAATAAAATATAATAATTCAAATTAGAGTTCATTTTAGTTCTGTTTTAGAATTTAGAATTCTTTTAAATATCAAATTTAGGTTAAAATTTGTAAAATTCATAATAATTGAATCCTAACTCCAAATTTAGTGAAACAAATTTCTAAAATTTTATAATTTGATTATCTAGCTCAATAAAATAAAATTATTATATTTAGACTTGGTTTATTTTGTATTTCTGAGTTTTATTTGAATTTTATTTGATTTGCCTTATTTTCACGTTTAGACTTTGACGATTTCCGGGAATTTGATACTTCTCAAGACTTAGATTTTCCAGATCGCAACGAAGGCAAGTTATACTTTGACCATTTTGCCCTATTATTTTAAAGTTAATTAAATTCAGTTTTTAAATTATTAAATGCATGCATAATTTTATTCAAGTATTTCAAATTCTGCTTAAATAATTAGTTATTCCTATTATCCTTGTATGCCAAATTTTGATGTTGCCATGTCATTCCTTTGTCACTTTAGATAAATTATTATGTTTAATAATCAAATGCTTCCCAAATACTTAGACCATGATTTATGTTTTTGGGAGAATTTTAGCCAACTCAATAAACTTTGTTGAAAATTAAAACTATGGTATTGTTTTACCATAGCGAATTTGTAAAGATGGTTTTATAGAAATAAAATAAAAGGGTTTGGACTTGGGCGAAAAGGATGAATGGTGGGTGCAGTTTATGCACGGGCTTAGTCTCGTTAAGATTAAGACCTGTGGTTTAAATTGAATGACGCCCAAGTCAATTGAGGACCGGTCTTTGGCGCATTTTGTTATGCCTTATCAGACAACCACATGTCTGTATGGGCAGGACTCGCTTAATAATTTGTAATACCTCTTAGTTATTGGTGCTATGTTGTATGTATGGGTGTCGGGCAGACAGTTTTCCCATCTGGCGCAAGAGGGGTTTTGAGGACTCACCAATGGAAGCTTAAACCTTAGCGGGCACAAGTACTTTGAGGTAGAACATTGTAACGGCCTTGTGATGTTTGTTCTCACACGCCTTAGGAAGCGTGGATTGGCCGACACAAAGAGTATAATATCTCGTGTGGGTAAAGTTGTACAAACTCGCAGAGTAGAAACTATTGAATAGCGCGTCATGATCATGGACATGCTAGCAAAGCCACTCGAGTTAGTTTTGTTTTTGGTTTTAAAAGTGATTTCAACAGATAATTTCGGGATGGATAGTCTGTGGGAAAATTAGGCGGGTAGCCATTGTGATTGGAGGATATCCATCATCTTTTATGGAGGTTATCCACTATAAACTATTGTTACTTAAAATGGTTATTGTATGAAATGGCTTTGAAATCTAATATGATTATTTAAATTAAAACCGCCGCTTTACATAAAATAACCTTGCCAAGATCCTTTGTCTACCTTATGCATGCATATCAATTCCATATTGGTGTAACTTACAGCACGGTAGTAGTGCTCACTCTTCTGAATAATCTTTATTCAGAGAAGTTATCTACCAGACGGTGAGGATCTTGACGCTTAGGTCTGCGCTTCTGCATTTATTACTGTGGCGAATCGTTGGGTCTACTACTATCATTTTGCTTCCGCTGTGTTTTACTTTATTTGGCCTCAGGCCCTTTGTAATAAACTCTGAATAAATATTAATAAAATGTGTGATATGTTTTGATTATCACTTTTGTTTGACTGTACATTAGCTATCCCGACTAATGTATGAACACAGAGAATTCGGGATCCTTCGCTCCCGGGTTCGACAAAAGTGGTATCAGAGCCATATCGACTGTAGGTCGTGGCCTTAGAATTTTCTTAAGGATTTATTTTTCAAAAACTAAACATATTTTGAGTCTATTCAAGAGTCTTCTCAACACTTCTTTTTAAAATAGTTATCAACTCATCTTATTCTTTAAATTGTAGATGGCTGAACAACCAACCCGGATTTCCCATGGAATTTTCGCCGGACACTGGGCTGCACTTCTATGGAAGATGATGCAACACTTAGGTTACAACCAGAGACCAACTTATCAAGGGTACATGTATAAAGTGGGGAACCAAGAGCGTTGGAGACTTGAAGTAATCCTCTACGCCAACCTTCAACCAAACACAAACCACCACATCTTCGACGCCCAGGTGAGACGTGATAATTTCACGATGGACTTGAGGATGCAGCCAGAGAGGCAACACGTCGCCACGCCATATTTACAACAATTATTTTGAGGACTCGAAGTTTCACTACCACCCCATGCACATTCCGACTTTGCCGATAGCACCTTTCGTCTCGCTGAGTATGAGGACTCTCCGAGCTTACTCACCAAGTGGACTGTCAAAGGCAATGGATTATGCCTATGGGAACACTCGATGAACTACGTAATACTCGTAATGTACCGCTAGATGCGTAAGAAAGGTTGAAAGGCTGCAGAAGAAGAGTGGCTACCTACAAGGCGAGGAGAGGGTAGTACTTGCAGCCGATTATACCCTCTTACACCTTAGTCGATCTCATAATATGATCGTTAGATGCTAATTATGAGCTATCGATGTCTCTTGTGATAGCCATAATCAAACAATAAAATAAAATAATAAAAGGACTATTTTCGCAAAATTTGGTTCTTTTGTCTTGTGCTTGTTTGTTCTTGGGCTGTTAAAAATATTATTCCTTAGAACTTTATTTCTATACTCTATTCTCGAGTCTTTAGAAGATTTCACAGATGGTTACCACACGCACCGCAAGTGGTAGCGCCAAAGCCAAGGAAATCCAAACGCAGACACCAGAAAACCCCGCTCAAAGAACCACCACCTCCACCGGTGAAGGGCACGATTGGCGCCAGATGATGGCCAATCGACACATCATCGATAGACTCGCTAGCTCACCCATTAACATCAACCAAGCAAAGACCACCAAGCACCACCACCACCTCCACCGCACAAAGATTGACCATGGAAGAATTCATGCGATGCCCACCGACTTTCTCCAAAGAAGACAGAGCCGATGGATGCCGATGATCGATCCGTGCTATCGGAAGAAGCTGGATATCACTCGATGTATCGATCATGAGAGAGTCCTGCTTGCCTCTCACCGACTCACGGTCCCGCATCGTAATGGTGGGATAACTACAACATCTCCCATGCCGATGCGCAGACTATCTCTTGGGAGGAGTTTGTGCGGGCTTTCCGCCATGCACATATTCCCGCGAGGATAATGACCCTAAAGAAGAAAGAGTTCCACGCTCAAACAAGGCAACCGCGACAAGGTGAATACTGCACAAATTCAACCAACTTGCTCGTTATGCCCCGGCAGATGTGGCTAGTGATGAAGAAAGGCAGAAAGGTTCATGGATGGTTTAAACGATGAGATCTCATCGGTGGTCTCCAATGACTACACCGACTTCCAGCAGTTAGTGAATAAAGCTTTTGCCAGAGGCCAAACATCTGCAGATGGAGAACATAGCGGAGGATGGCGCCGAAGTATAATGTCGAGGACAACCCAAGCCTCGCTTTACACGCCTCACCACCACAACGTGGAGGATTTCATCTTCCACACTCGAGCTCCAAAGACCAACACAAATACCCAATACTTCAAAGCCAGTAGTAACTCAACTGGAGGTCGGTCTCAGCAGAAGAATCCGATTTCATCGGCTAGTTGAGTGACTTGTTGCCTTTAGAACGAGACAGGCATTATGCTAACCGATGCCCTAAGAAGTCGCAAGGTGCACCACCGCTAGGCCAAGACCAGAGTTCCAACACCAGCGGCAATCAAAAACCGGCGATCCAAAGATATTAAGGACGTGTGAACCACGTTATCAGCAGAGGAAGCTCAAGCAAAGACCGGATGTCGCCCTTGGTACGTTTCCAATCAATTCAAGACCAAAGATTAGTTCTATTTGATTCCTGAGCATCGCACTCTTTTGTTTCCAATAAATTTGTGGGAAAACATGGGTTACCTATCTCTCCTTTAGATAATCCTATGATAATTCACTCCCTGCTCGTAAATGAGAACCGATTATCTTTGCCCAAACCTTACCCTTGAAATATCCTGAGTAACCTTCCTAGTAGATTTGATAGTTTTGCATTCTCAAGGTTTGATGTAATCCTTGGAATGAACGGCTAGCCAAGAATCAAGGACAAATAAATTGTGCTAATAGGTCTATTGCTCTTACCAATGAGCAAGGAATCTCGGTTGAATTCAAGCCCAATACTAGTACCGAGGAAGATCGGTTCTAACCACTTGAAAGAGTTAAAGCTTGAAGATATACCAGTGGTACAAGAATTTCCGGATGTTTTTCCCGATGAACTACTCCAAGATGCCACCCGACAGGACGTAGTATTTATAATTGACTTAGTCCTGTGGACCGCCCCAATCTCAAAGCGACCCTCTGAGAATGCCGCCAATGAGTTGGCAGAGATGAAGAAACAGATAATGGAACTAAAACAGAAGGTTATATACGCCAAGCTCATCACCTTGGGGAGCGCCAGATATTTGTCAAGAAGAAAGACAATAGTATGAGAATGTGTGTGGATTACGATCACTTAATGAAGTGACGATCAAGAAAAAGTACCGCTACCTAGGATCGATGATCTGCTTGATCAATTAAAGGGAGCAAGTGTATTTTCGAAGATTGACTTGAGATCCGCTATCACCAATCAAGATCGCACGTAAGATATCCCAAGACCGCATTCACAACCAGATATGGATCAGATGAATTCACAAAGATGATGTCGTTCGGTTTGACAAACGCCTCGCATTTATGAATATGATGAACAAAGTGTTCATGGAATTCTTGGATAAGTTTATGGTTGTGTTCATCGATGATATTCTCATTTATTGAAAGAATGAAGATGAACACGAGGATCATCTCAGAATAATTTTGGGAAAACTCAGAGAGAATCAGCTTTATGCCAAATTTAGCAAGTGCGAATTTTGGCTAAGTCAAGTGGCATTCCTTGGACATATTGTGTCAGCAGGAGGAGTCGCAGTAGATCCAGCCAAAGTTGAAGCCGTAATGGGTTGGAAACAACCCAAGTCATCACTGAGGTGAGAAGTTTCCTTGGATTAGCGGGTATTACAGCAGATTTATTGAAGGGTTCTCCAAGATAGCGAGACCCATGACTCAACTTCAAAAAGGAGAAAAGTTTGAATGGACAGAGGCTCGTGAAAAGAGTTTCCAAGAACTCAAGAAGAGATTAGTGTCTGCACGGTGTTAGTCTTCGCTCGATATTCATAAGGACTTTGAAATCTTTCGTGATGCATCCCGTCAAGGACTTGGATGTGTACTTATGCAAGAAGGCAAAGTAGTGGCTTATGCATCTCGCCGATTAAGACCACACGAAGGAAATTATCCGACGATGATCTTGAGTTAGCAGCAATTGTGCATGCTCTGAAAATCTGGCGGCATTATCTCATTGGTAACCGCTGTGAGATTTTCACGGATCATAAGAGTCTGAAGTACATTTTTACTCAGTCAGAACTCAACCTCAGACAACGAAGATGGATAGAGCTGATAAAAGATTACGACCTTGGAATTCATTATCATCAGGGTAAAGCAAATGTAGTTGCAGATGCCCTAAGTAGAAAGGCGATTGCAATACCATCCCGGTTCAAAAGAATCGGCGTAATTATATGAAGAACTCAAGCATCTAAATCTGGAGATTGTTAAACAAGGATGTATCAATGCTTTGGAAGTTCAACCCACTCTTGAGTCGATTAGAGAAAAACAGGTTAGAAGACGAAGACATCAAAGAAATCAAAAGAATATGAGAAGAGGCAAAGCCCGTGATTCTCTCAAGATGAGTAAGGAACAAGGTGGTTCGGAAATCGCATCTGTGTGCCTAATCGCCAGGAATTAAAACAATCAATTCTGAAAGAAGCACATGAATCACCCTACTCCATTCATCCCTAAGTACCAAAATGTACCAGATCTGAAAGAGAAGTATTGGTGGGTCAAGATGAAGCGAGAAATCGCTGAATTTGTTGCCGTGCCAGATGTATGTCAACGAGTTAAGGCAGAACATCAAAGACCACCGGTTTGTTACAACCATTACCAATTCTGAATGGAAGTGGGAAGAAATTGGTATGGATTTCATTATCGACTTCCTAGGACCCAAACAGATGTGATTCCATTTGGGTGATAATTGACCGATTGACCAAAGTGGCCCATTTCATTCCAAATCAAGACCACTTATCAGAGTAGCAAACTAGCTGAATTATATGTGGCCAAGATTGTTTGTTTACATGGTGTACCCAAGAAGATTGTCTCCGATAGAGGTTCCCAGTTCACTTCCCGATTTTGGAAGAGTCTTCACGAAGCTTTAGGAACCAGACTCAACTTCAGTACAGCGTATCACCCTCAGACGGATGGTCAGACAGAACGCGTCAACCAAGTTCTTGAAGATATGCTTCGAGCCTGTGCCTTAGACTATGGAAAAGTTGGGACAAGAATCGCCTTTGCGAATTCTCGTACAACAATAGCTACCAAGCTAGTCTACAGATGTCTCCATTTGAAGCTTTATATGGCAGAAAATGCAGAACTCCACTCCTTTGGGATGAAGTAGGAGAGCACCAATTCTTCGGACCAGAATTAATCAAAGAAGCTGAGAACAAGGTTAAAGCAATAAGAGAACGTCTGAAAGTGGCTCAAACTCGGCAGAAAAGTTATGCCGACAACCGTCAAGAGAATTGACCTTTCAAATAGGAGATTTTGTTTATCTCAGAGTTACTCCACTCAGAGGAGTAAGAAGGTTCCGGACCAAAGGAAAACTCGCACCCAGATTTGTGGGTCCTTACAAAATTTTGGCAAAGAGAGGTGAAGTCGCTTATCGCTTGAACCGCCAACCTCCTTGTCTGCGAGACACAACGCCTTTCATGTGTCACAACTAAAGAAGTGCCTTCGAGTGCCGAAGATCAAACTCCTCCGAGAGTATTGATCTACAAGAAGACCTCACTTATGTAGAACAACCAATCAAGATTCTAGACGCCGCAGAGCGTGTTACGAGAACAAGATCATCCGCTCATATAAAGTCCAAAGGAGCAACCACCCGTAAAGTGAAGCCACCGGGAACGAGAAGAAGATATTAAAACAGATATCCCCATCTCCTTGTTGGTTAAGTCTGAATCTCTGGTCGAGATTCCTTTAAGGGGAAGGTTTGTAACAGCCCAATTTTTCAAATTTCAGAGAAAATTTAAAATTTAATTATTTTTGTGGAAATTTCAAATTTTTAAAACTTTTCCTAATTAGTTAAAGCTAAAATAAATTCAACTACAAAATCTATTATCAAGTTTAAGTTGGAAATAATTTTATTAAGTCTAAAATGTCTCTAAGAATTTATGAGAATTTTTCTAGAATTTTTGGAATTATTTTGCTATATTCTAAAGTCAAATGAATTAAACTGAATATTTAAAATAGAAAATGAAAAGAAAATCGAAAAGTGTTTGGGCGTAAACTTGGTCGGCCCATTTACTCACTGTGATGTGCACAGCCCAAGCCGCCCACTCTCGCGCGCCTTCCTCTTCTCGACACCGTTGGATTTCAATCCAACGGTCCCACACACACACACGCCACAGTTTGCTCGAGCCCTTGGATCATGATCCTATGGCTCTGTCACTTTCTTCTCCTCGCCTCGTCTTCCTCAAGGCGTCACAAGCACCACCGCCATGGCCGCCCTTCACTCAAGCATTAACACGCGCTTTACTTCCCTTTTTCTCGCGTTTGTGCAAGAATCAAACCTGTCTCGCCAGACTCACTCGCCTGCGTTTTTCCTCTCTTTAACCCCTTTTAAACTCCACTTCGCCCGCCGCCATTGATGCCGCCACGATCTCCGTCTCCTCGCTTTGCCGGCCCTATAAAGGAGCCTCAGCGCTTTGAGCTCCCCAACTCACCACCGCCACCCACTTCCTTTCTCCTCCCCATACTCGCTGGAATTTGAGAAATAGCTCTCGGCCACCGGCTTCCGTCGTCGAATTGCCGCGCCACCGGCGACTCTCCGCCACCGAACCCACCTTCGAGTCGCCATGTCTCGTCGTCCCGGCGCACCTTCCCGCCCGAGAGTCACCGAGCTCGTCGTCGCCGTTGAATGAACCGCGCCGCTTTCCTCTCGCCGCCGCTCACCTCCGTCCTCATCTCGACGATTGGGTGAGAGCACCGAACCGCTTTGTCACCCTCTTCCTCCTCATGCCCTCAACGGCCACGCCAGTAGCACGCCGCCAAGACCATCGGGTTCGCGCCGCACTGCCCTCGCCGACATGGCCTCGCCACGAAGCACCACGGTGGCGCCACCACGCCACATGGGTGCCACATCACCTCACCGCCAAATCGCGCCACCCCGAGCCTTTAGGTTATGTGGACTTGGTCCATGTGAGCCGAGTCTATGACACTTAGGCCCCACATGTCGAAAGTTAATTCAAATTATTTTAATTCGAAAATCATTGCTGACGCGTCACCATGCGCAATAATTAGAATTTCCTTTAGGAGAATAATTCGAGAAAATTGTTTAAATAATGATTTAGTTTAAAATTTGTAAAATTCATAACTTTTGCATTATAACTCCAAATTAGATGATTCAAGTTGCTAAAATTTTAGAAAATTATTGTCTAACTAAATAAAATATAATAATTCAAATTAGAGTTCATTTTAGTTCTGTTTTAGAATTTAGAATTCTTTTAAATATCAAATTTAGGTTAAAATTTGTAAAATTCATAATAATTGAATCCTAACTCCAAATTTAGTGAAACAAATTTCTAAAATTTTATAATTTGATTATCTAGCTCAATAAAATAAAATTATTATATTTAGACTTGGTTTATTTTGTATTTCTGAGTTTTATTTGAATTTTATTTGATTTGCCTTATTTTCACGTTTAGACTTTGACGATTCCGGGGAATTTGATACTTCTCAAGACTTAGATTTTCCAGACTGCAACGAAGGCAAGTTATACTTTGACCATTTTGCCCCTATTATTTTAAAGTTAATTAAATTCAGTTTTTAAATTATTAAATGCATGCATAATTTTATTCAAGTATTTCAAATTCTGCTTAAATAATTAGTTATTCCTATTATCCTTGTATGCCAAATTTTGATGTTGCCATGTCATTCCTTTGTCACTTTAGATAAATTATTATGTTTAATAATCAAATGCTTCCCAAATACTTAGACCATGATTTATGTTTTTGGGAGAATTTTAGCCAACTCAATAAACTTTGCTGAAAATTAAAACTATGGTATTGTTTTACCATAGCGAATTTGTAAAGATGGTTTTATAGAAATAAAATAAAAAGGGTTTGGACTTGGGCTAAAAGGATGAATGGTGGGTGCAGTTTATGCACGGGCTTAGTCTCGTTAAGATTAAGACCTGTGGTTTAAATTGAATGACGCCCAAGTCAATTGAGGACCGGTCTTTGAGCGCATTTTGTTATGCCTTATCAGACAACCACATGTCCTGTATGGGCAGGACACAGCTTAATAATTTGTAATACCTCTTAGTTATTGGTGCTATGTTGTATGTATGGGTGTCTGCAGACAGTTTTCCCATCTGGCGCAAGAGGGGTTTTGAGGACAGTCACCCAATGGAAGCTAAACCTTAGCGGGCACAAGTACTTTGAGGTAGAACATTGTAATGACCTTGTGATGTTTGTTCACACACGCCTTAGGAAGCGTGGATTGGCCGACACAAAGAGTATAATATCTCGTGTGGGTAAAGTTGTACAAACTCGCAGAGTAGAAACTATTCAATAGCAGCGTCATGATCATGGACATGCTAGCAAAGCCACTCGAGTTAGTTTTGTTTTTGGTTTTAAAAGTGATTTCAACAAATAATTTCAGGATGGATAGTCCTGTGGGAAAATTGGGCGGGTAGCCATTGTGATTGGAGGATATCCATCATCTTTTATGGAGGTTATCCACTATAAACTATTGTTACTTAAAATGGTTATTGTATGAAATGGCTTTGAAATCTAATATGATTATTTAAATTAAAACCGCCGCTTTACATAAAATAACCTTGCCAAGATCCTTTGTCTACCTTATGCATGCATATCAATTCCATATTGGTGTAACTTGCAGCACGGTAGTAGTGCTCACTCTTCTTGAATAATCTTTATTCAGAGAAGTTATCTACCAGACGGTGAGGATCTTGACGCTTAGGTTGCTTCGCATTTATTACTCGTGGCTAATCGTTGGGTCTACTACTATCATTTTGCTTCATTGTGTTTTACTTTATTTGGCCTCGTGCCCTTTGTAATAAACTCGAATAAATATTAATAAAATGCGTGATATGTTTTGATTATCACTTTTGTTTGACTGTGTACATTAGCTGTCCTGGACTAATGTATGAACACAGAGAATTCGGGATCCTTCGCTCCCGGGTTCGACAGAAGACTTACGACTATGGAGTGGTCGTAGAAGACCTTACGACCTTCAGCTTCTCCCTTATGACTATTAAGGGGTATACTCAAGAGTTACATGACATCATTATTATCCACAATATGAATTATAGATAAATGATTAAAATGATGATTATTATATCCTTGTCATCTAGCCCCCCAACTTCAAGCGAAAATAACTTACTTGGGAAAGGAGCAGTAGATGGTATTACGACCAGTAAATGGTCGTAGAAAGGTGGTCGAAGGAAAAACTCTTCGACTGGAGTTTCATTTGACCAGAAATTGATTTGGTCAAGAAGGTTGTAGAGGGACTTACGACTTACAAGGTGATCATAGTAGAGCTTACGATCACACAGTAGTCATAGTACTTTAGTTCGGAAGCAGAACCTTTCCGATCGCTGTTGCATTTGACCAGAAAAAGACTTGGTCAAGAAGGTAATTTCGCTTGAGGTGTAAAGACTGACCTGATTTCCTTGAGCAGACAAATTTAAGAATCCCAATCGATTTTCTCATATCTGTCTGTTGGAGTGATTCCTGAAGCGTTGGCAACTGTTGGGTAGCCATGTCTTTTTAACTTCAGGCGTGCGGTTATATATACCTACCGTAGGTGAGAATAAGGTCTTTTACCTTCCCCCAAATCGCTCTCGCTGTTCAAGCTTTCGAGTTCTCCACCACCTACCAAATCGAGCCTTCTCTTTCAATCTTTCCAAATCCAAGTCTTCAACTTTTGGGAGAAATGGCCAGAGCCGCTTCCCAATGGGTCGAATCGGAGATGGATGTGGCCAAAATCAGAGCTTTGGTTGACTCTGAGAAGATCCCGAAGGAGGAGTTTGTGAAGTGGATCGAGGCCGCTGGGTAGCATTGGCCGTCTGTCGGGACCCTGGGTATGCAACCCCAGGACCCTCTGTGTATTTTGAACTAGTCCCATGATCAGTAGCTAGCTCACACAGTTGCAACATTGGTGTAATCATAACCACACAACCAAACAAAAGATGAAGCAGACAAATTAATAATATTAAGCAAAAAGGGACCTTATGGTCAAGTCTTACAACGGTTGCCACGCAGGGCTAAAGACAACAGAGTGAACTTGCAGCGGAGAACAAAACATCTGGTGGAGGTCGCCCAATATGCCCACCGGCAATCGAGTGAAGGACGCGACCTAGTTCGCATAGTCTTCAAAGAAATCTTCATCATAGAACTCTGAGTTCACTGGTTCACCTTCCTCTGCTGATTTAAACAGAGGGCGCAAGGCCATGAGTACTTTGAATGTACTCAGCAAGTCATAGTGAATTGTATGCAAGTAATATTTATGCAAGGCTTGACGAGGATAGCTTTATGGCTAATTTGCGGAAAGCAATATTTGACAGTAAATACAGTAAGTAGATTGCAAAGCACAATTTAAAAGAATAATACATAAGTAAACAATTTTCTTTGAAACAACTAGTGAACACCCTATTCACTTTCCAACCATCAACCATCTATAAGATTCGACCAAACCATTCCAACATTTCGATGAAAGTTCTACCCCTTGCGTGAAATCACCAGGCATGTCCGTAACCGGGGACACGGCTATTCGAATAGTTTTACACTCTGCAGAGGTTGTACAGCTTGACCCACAAGACACGAATTCTCTAGTTTGTTCGGCATATATCTATGCCACCGCTCACTACCTTAGGTAAGCAGTCTAGAGTACGTGACAAGGCTTTTACAAAGTTCTGTTTTGACTCAGTTCTGTTCGATATGGTTTTGCCTCCATCTGGCCCCCTCTTGCGCCGTTCCCAACCAAAACAGAACCGAACCAAGACATTGCTAATTAGTCAGCCAGGTCTATCCCAATCTAGACATGTGGTTGTACGGTTGAGGCCCAAATCAATGGTTCAAGGTGAAGTCCTTATTTGGTTGCTCAGACGAGACGGTTCCACATCCCAAGTGTGCGTTACGGCACCCACCTTTTCCACCACCCACTCGTCCGAGCATGAATCATTTTCGTTCAACTTGGCCAAATGACCACCCTAGTCATGGCACATCACCTTTTATCAAAAGTGGCTCCGCCACGGTTCCATAATTTCCTTTAGTCAAATTCATCATGTTGGGTTCAACCCAGCCAGAGGACCACCCTAGTCATGGCACCACAAAATTTAGTAAGGTGACAACAAATGTCATGGTCTCACACAGGACCACACTTCGCATTATTAGCAACACAGGTCGTTACTACACAAGCCACAAACCAAGTGCGCTAGGGCAAATCAACATTTATTGAATCATGAGATCGAGACCAACGTCTACTAGAGCATGACTAAGCAATAAAGCGTGCCCATGTTGGTAATACAATAATGTCCAACTAGTAATCAACCATTCTAGGGTGTCCACGGATTATGTCATTCAAGGATACATGTCGACTGCAATATATCAAGGAGGCATAAGGCAATTAGGTAATTAACTAAACCCGAAACCATTTATTATAAAATTAGCCATGCATGTTTGTATCAAACAATAGACTTTTATAAAGATGGGTTCAACATGATCAAAGGTCTATGACTTGCCTTCGTTGAAGAGTAGCGGTGCTTGATGTAAATTTGCTCGCTGAAATCTTCCAAACAAGGAACCTATACGCGCAAACAAAGCTAAATAAATAAAACAACTCCAAATAAAATCCAAATAAATACCAAATAAATACTAATAGGAAGACAAGGATTTTAGATGAATTTAGAAATTTGA
This sequence comes from Phyllostachys edulis, assembly GCA_036346405.1. Lineage (NCBI taxonomy): Eukaryota > Viridiplantae > Streptophyta > Magnoliopsida > Poales > Poaceae > Phyllostachys > Phyllostachys edulis. Next base: position 57,543,805 of record CM070546.1, on the reverse strand, counting down.
ATCACTCGAATCGGAGTTCGAATGAGAAAGTTATGGCCAAAGGAAGTTAGGAAAACACATAAAGTCAAGAAAAAGGAATTTCCTGATTTCTGGAATTATTTTCCTAAAGGAAAATCGATTTACTGCGCAAGCTGACGTCAGCCCTGGGAATTAAATCCCGGCCGAATTGTTTTTCTAAAGAAAAACCCGGAAAAGCCACGTCAGCGCTGACTGGGCAGCCACGTCGGCAAAGGGGTTGACGTGGCGCTGAGGTGGCAGCCACGGTGGCAGCCACGTCACGCCGGCGAGGGGACGCGCTCGGGGACCGAGGGTCGCCGGTGAACGGCGGCGCTCCAACGGCCGGTGAGGACACCATCGTGACGAGGGTGATGCGGCGAAGCCGCGTCTGTGTGCAATGAGGACTTGGCGGTAACGAGACGCCGGCGAAGGCGCTGGCGGCGCGCGAGGCGGCGGCTCAAGCGGCGGCAGCGCTCGGCGAGGCTACGAGGGCGAGGAGGTGCGCGACCGGTGCGCCTCGGCACGGCGATGCCGAGGATGGGGTCGGCGGTGGAGGATGCTTAACGACGGCGGCGGGTGCGGTGAGCTCGCGGTGGCCGACGGCTAAAAAGCCGACAGGCGGCGCTAGGGCGCGAGGAGGCGGCGATCTGCGGCGGATTCGTGATGAGGCGACCTGGGTGCTGTGGCGGAGGTAGGGGACGACCTGGGGTGTCTGGACAAAGCGGGCCCAGTGGTCAGCGAGAGAGATGGAGAGAGAGGGCGAGAGTGAGGGTGAATGCGAGCCGTCCGATTGAAATCGGACGGTGGCGAGGGGAGGAGGGCTGCACAAGAATCGGCGTCAGGTGTGAACGATGATGGGTCAAGAAATTCGGCCCAACTGAGGGAGGAGATCTTCTAAACTTTTTCTTTTTAGAAAATACCAGAAAAGCAAAGGAATTTTAGAAAATAGCTTAAGCTGTCCAAAAATTCTAGGAAAATTCACAGAAATCCCTTGAATTATTTAGGACTTAGTAAAAATATTTTCAGCTTAACTATTGCTTTTAATTTTTGGCAATTAATTACTTTTAACATAAGGCCAAGGGAAAAACCAAATTAAAATCCAACTAAACTCACTAAACCAACTTTAATTAGTTGAAGTTTTAGTTTATTCCAATTAAACTGCTTTTGAAATTCTAAAATACAATTTAAGCTTTGGCAAATTAATAAACCCAAATGGTTCATTTTTAAAGTTTTCAAAATTTTCAAAAACTCAGGAAAATAGGGATGTTACAAACCTATACCCCTTAAAGGGAATCTCGACCCTGAGATTCAGGCTGACTAGAGAATAGGTGCGGGAACTCGGCCTTCAGATCTTCTTCACGTTCCCAGGTGGCTTCTTCTTCGGTGTGATTGCTCCAATGAACTTTGTAGAGACAGAGGGTCTTGCTCCTTGTCACACGCTCAGACACTTCCAAGATTTTGATGGGCTGCTCTTTGTAGGTTAGATCTTCTTGCAAGTCAACTGCTTCTAACGACATCTGCTCTTCTGGCACTCGCAGGCACTTCTTCAACTGAGACACATGAAAAACGTCATGCACATCTGACAACTAAGGCGGAAGCTCCAACTTGTAAGCAACTTCTCCTCTTCTGGCTAGAACTGGAAAAGGTCCAATGTATCTTGGTGCGAGCTTTCCACTGACTCTGAAACGACGCATTCCTTTGAGAGGTGAGACCTTCAGGTACACATGATCTCCAGGTACAAAAGCTAAGTCTCGGCGGCGGTTATCAAGATAACTTTTACTCGCTCGGTGCTGGCCGTTCTCGACTTTTCTCGATTGATTTAACTTGCTCTTGACCTCCTTTAGGATGTCGGGTCCAAGCACTTGCCCTTCATGGGACTCACCCAATACAAAGGGTGTTCGACACTTTCTTAGTAAAGGGCCTCAAGCGGGACATCTGTAGACTTGATTGGTGATTTGTTGTTGTAAGAAAACTCGCATAAGGTAGCATTTGGTCCCAACTGGCCTGGTTCTCTAGAGCGCAGGCTCTTAACATATCTTCTAGGATTTGATTTACCCTTTCGGTCTGGCCATCTGTCTGAGGGTGGTAGGCTGTGCTGAATTCAAATTAGTGCCCAAAACGCTGTGTAGCTTCTGCCAGAATCTTGAGGTGAACTGGGTTCCTCGATCCGACACGATCTTCTTTGGCACTCCGTGCTGACATACTATCTTAGCCATATACAATTCCGCAAGTCTGTCTCCTGAGTAGGTAGTCTTGACTGGGATGAAGTGAGCCACTTTTGTTAGGCGATCTATAATTACCCAGATAGAATCATATCCAGCTTTAGTCCTTGGCAGACCGGTGATAAAATCCATTCCGATTTCTTCCCATTTCCATTCAGGTATGCTCAAAGGTTGCAAAAGTCCAGCGGGTTTCTGATGCTCAGCTTTAACTCGCTGGCAAACATCACATTATGCAATATACTCAGCAACTTCACGCTTCATGCTAGGCCACCAATAAAATTCCTTGAGATCCTCATACATCTTAGTGCTTCCGGGGTGGATGGAGTACAAGGTTTCATGAGCTTCCTTGAGTATTAACTGCTTCAGCTCCTTCTGATCCGGTACACAAATACGCTTGTCGAACCATAGGACACCTTGCTCATCTTCTGAAAATCTTAAGGATTTACGTTGCTTCATGTTTCTCTTGATCTCCTTGATATCTGTATCTCCTTCTTGAGCTTTCTTGATCTGACCCTGAAGAGTCGGTTGCACTTCTAGGGCAGCTAAGTAACCTTCTTCGACTAACTCGAGCTTGAGCTTTTGAAATTCTTCGTGCAATGCTGGCTGACTTTCTTTGATCATCAGAGTATTGCAGTAGGTCTTTCTGCTTAAAGCATCTGCTACAACATTTGCTTTGCCAAGGTGATAATGAATTCCCATGTTGTAATCCTTGATCAATTCCAACCATCTCCTTTGTCTCATATTCAGATCCGCTTGGGTAAAAATGTACTTCAAACTCTTGTGATCCGTGTAAACTTCGCAGCGATTATCGATGAGGTAATGGCACCATATCTTTAAAGCATGCACTACGGCAGCCAATTCTAAATCATGAGTGGGGTAATTGACTTCATGAGGCTTCAATTGGCGTGAAGCATATGCTACCACTCTCCTTTCTTGCATCAAAACACAACCGAGACCTTGGTGAGATGCATCACAGTAAATCTCAAAATCCTTCCGAACATCCGGTAGAATCAGCACTGGGGCGGTGGTCAAACGCTTCTTTAATTCTTGAAAACTTTGTTCACATTCTGGCGTCCAAGCAAATTTCTTTTCCTTCTTCAGCAATTGGGTAAGGGGTCTAGCTATTCTTGAGAATCCTTCTATAAACCGACGGTAGTATCCTGCCATTCCAAGAAAACTTCTAACCTGAGGCACTAACTTGGGTGACTCCCAGTTGAGCACATCCTTGACTTCACTGGGGTTGACGGCGACTCCTTCTGCAGACATGACGTGTCCCAAAAAGGTAACTTCCTTCATCCAAAACTCACACTTGTCGAATTTAGCATAGAGTTGATGATCTCTAAGCTTATTCAGAACCAAGCGAAGGTGCTCTTCATGCTCTTCTTCACTCTTAGAGTAGACTAGGATATCATCAATAAAGACAATAACAAACTTATCCAAATACTCCATGAATACTTTATTCATCAAGTTCATAAAGTAAGCCGGTGCATTGGTTAATCCAAAAGACATGACCGTATACTCAAACAGTCCATATCGGGTTGAGAAAGCTGTCTTCGGTATATCTTCCTCACGAATCTTCAACTGATGGTAACCTGACCTCAAATCTATCTTGGAGAACACTCCGGCTCCTTTTAAGCGGTCAAACAAATCATCAATCCGGGCGAGGGTACTTGTTCTTGATGGTGACTTCATTTAGAGAGCGGTAATCCACACACATCCATTGGGTGCCATCCTTTTAGGGACAAAGATCACTTGGGGCTCCCCAAAGGCGAAGAACTTGGTCGGACAAATCCTTTATCTTGCATTTCTTCAATCTGCTTCTTCACTCGACTAAGTCATCAACCAAGCAAGCGGTAGGGTCTCTTGAAATGGGTGCGTTCGGAACTAGGTTAATGACAAACTCTAGATCCTGTCCGGTGGCATTCCGTAACTCATCCGGAAAGACATCTCGAAATTCTCGACTCTAGGCACATCTTCCAAAGATCTGATCGACATCGCAGACTAAGGCTCCATCGTACTTTTCCGTAGAGGCTTGAACTTTACTTTGGTTCCATCTGGGCTGACCAACGTGATACTTCTATCTCCACAATCCAAAACTGCTTGGTGATCAGAAAGCCAATCCATACCCAAAATCACATCTAGGGATTTGGCATTGATAATTATAAGGTTGGCTAAGAATTCTACCCTTCTATGGTTACTTTAACCTTAGGGCGCCTTGGTTCGTACTCAACTCCGAACGGTGTGCGAATCAACATAGCATTTTTAAGGGTCAACCTTTAAGCGATGCTTTGCAACAAAACTCCGAGAAACAAACGAATGGGTAGCTCGAGAATCAAACAAAAGCGTAGCAGTGTGCTGAATTTACTAGGAACTTACCCAAAGGCCGACGTCAGGGGCTATCTGGGCTTCCTCCTTTGTGACATGGTTCACACGGCCTCTTCCAAAGTCTCGAGGGGTCTTGGCCGGTGCTCTTTCGAGTCCGAGGTGCTCCACGCCCCGCTCTGCACGGGGTCTGGTCGGGTAGCTCAAGGTTGAATCGACCGGTGATGGACCTTGCTTCGAGGACAAGCTCGCGGCATAATGTCGATTCTTGATAGCTTAAACAGTGATTTCTGGCGGGGTTGTTGCTTCTTGGCTGCTGGTTGTTGTTGAAGCTGCGGAATCCTGGGGTAGCTGGGCGAGGTGCTGTTGTAGGGGTTCTGAAGGTGACAGGAGGAACAGAATGAGCTGGGTATTGTGCATTCGTTCTGGCCCTCTGCGAATGACCTTGATGAGTACCATGCTGCATCGACTTCCTTTTATGAGATTCCGCCAGTTCGCGACGTGACTCTTCAATGAGCATGGCCTTGTTTACTAGCTACTGGAAATTGGCATAGTCGTTGCCAACAACCTGAACCTTCAAGCTAGGGTTGAGTCCTCGCTTGAAACGCTTCTGACGAGCATCATCGGTGGCAACATCCTCTGGGGCATAACGAGAGAGTTGCGTGAACTTGTTGAGATATTCACTCACTGACAGGTTCCCTTGTTTCAGCTCACGAAACTCATTCTTCTTCATTTCTACCTTTCCGTCGGGGATATGAGAGAGGCGGAAAGCTTCTGAAAATTCAGTCCAAGTGATGTTCTGGTGGTTCTCATGGGCGGCGCAATAGTTCTCCCACCATTACTGGCGGTGCCTTCCGGTGGTGTGTGGCATAAAGAACTTTCTCACGGTCATCACACCGGGTAATGGCAAGCTTCTTTTCAGTAGAGCGCAGCCAATCATCTGCCTCCAAAGGCTCAGAGGAGCTGGAAAAGGTAGGTGGGTGGGTCCTCATAAACTCTGCCAGCTTTGACTGATGATAAGTTGGTGGGGGTGGAGGTGGCATGGCAACTGCTTGGTTGTTCTGGTTCAGCACGGTGAGCAGAGCGGCAGCCGTCTGATTCTGTTGAGTCATCATTTGGTTCATGTTCTGCATCATTGCATTCATCAACTGCGCCTGTGCTGCCATGAACTGTCCCAAACCCTGATCTGCTATTGCGGCTGGGGTTGGTGGCATAATGGGGTCCACTTGTTCTTCCTGACTTGCCGAGTTGCGGGTCTGAACCATCTGCACGGATCTTCTCAGGTTTAATAGATGAGGGGAAGAAAGCATAATAGGAAAGAGGGAAAAGCACAAAGACGAGCCAGACAAGGGCGAAAGACAGGACAACCTAATTGGGGAAAGTCGATTTAACCCAACGAACAATAGCCGGAAAACTACAAGAGGCAACCAAAACTCAAACCACCGATTTTATCGATACTGAAATTAAAAGGGTAACTGCACTACAAATCTATCTTATTTTGGCGGGCGACTTCAAGTAAAGCTCGATTCTATAGAAATTATCAAGATAAGAGGGTCACTTTACATTCGGAAACAAAGTTCAGAAAAGATAAGAAGTCAGACTTTAAGAACGGAATAGGGAGAGATTAGCATAAGATGAGGGGGAATAGAGTAAGATGAGAGGAGAATACTATTCAAGTTAATTGTTGGTTTGATTTAGAAAATAAAATTTTGAAGTTTTGACTAAACGACCATGCTAACTATGGTTCGTCCTCTGATCAATATGGCTCGATACCACCGCCATTGTCAGGACCTCGGTATGCAACCCGGGACCCTCTGTGTATTTTGAACTAGTCCCATGATCAAGAGCTAGCTCACACAGTTGCAACATTGGTGTAATCATAACCACACAACCAAACAAAAGATGAAGGCACAAATTAATAATATTAAGCAAAAGGACCTTATGGTCAAGTCTTACAACGGTTGCCACGCAGGGCTAAAGACAACAGAGTGAACTTGCAGCGGAGAACAAAACATCTCGTGGAGGTCACCCAATAAGCCCACCGGCAATCGAGTGAAGGACGCGACCTAGTTCGCATAGTCTTCAAAGAAGTCTTCGTCATAGAACTCTGAGTTCATCTGGTTCACCTTCCTCTGTGATTTAAACAGAGGCGCAAGGCCATGAGTACTTTGAATGTACTCAACAAGTCATAGTGAATTGTATGCAAGTAATATTTATGCAAGGCTTGACGAGGATAGCTTTATGGCTAATTTGCGGAAAGCAATATTTGACGATAAATCTGAGAAGTAGATTGCAAAGCACAATTTAAAAGAATAATACATAAGTAAACAATTTTCTTTGAAACAACTAGTGAACACCTGTTCACTTTCCAACCATCAACCATCTATAAGATTCGACCAAACCATTCCAACATTTCGATGAAAGTTCTACCCTTGCATGAAATCACCGGGCATGTCCGTAATCGGGACACGGCTATTGAATAGTTTTACAATCTGCAGAGGTTATGCGGCTTGACCCACAAGACACGAATTCTCTAGTTTGTTCGGCATATATCTATGCGACCGCTCACTACCTTAGGTAAGCAGTCTAGAGTGCGTGACAAGGCTTTTACAAAGTTCGCTTTTGACTTCGATTACATTCGCTAAGGTTTCGCCTCCATCCGCCCCTCTTGCGCCTGTTCCCAACCAAAGCAGAACCGAACCAAGACATTGCTAATTAGTCACCAGGTCTATCCCAATCTAGACATGTGGTTGTACGGTTGAGGCCAGATCAATGGTTCAAGGTGAAGTCCTTATTTGGTTGCTCGAGGCGAGACGGTTCCACATCCCAAGTGTGCGTTACGGCACCCACCTTTTCCACCACCCACTCGTCCGAGCATGAATCATTTTCGTTCAACTTGGCCAAATGACCACCCTAGTCATGGCACATCACCTTTTATCAAAAGTGGCTCCGCCACGGTTCCATAATTTCCTTTAGTCAAATTCATCATGTTGGGTTCAACCCAGCCAGAGGACCACCCTAGTCATGGCACCACAAATTTTAGTAAGGTGACAACAAATGTCATGGTCTCACACAGGACCACACTTCGCATTATTAGCAACACAGGTCGTTACTACACAAGCCACAAACCAGGTGCGCTAGGGCAAATCAACATTTATTGAATCATGAGATCGAGACCAACGTCTACTAGAGCATGACTAAGCAATAAAGCGTGCCCATGTTGGTAATACAATAATGTCCAACTAGTAATCAACCATTCTAGGGTGTCCAAGGATTATGTCATTCAAGGATACATGTTGATTGCAATATATCAAGGAGGCATAAGGCAATTAGGTAATTAACTAAACCCGAAACCATTTATTATAAAATTAGCCATGCATGTTTGTATCAAACAATAGACTTTTATAAAGATGGGTTCAACATGATCAAAGGTCTATGACTTGCCTTCGTTGCGAGTAGCGGTGCTTTGTCGTTTGATTCTGCGAAATCTTCCAAACAGCCGAACTCAGCAGCATAAACAAAGCTAAATAAATAAAACAACTCCAAATAAAATCCAAATAAATACCAAATAAATACTAATAGGAAGACAAGGATTTTAGATGAATTTAGAAATTTGAATCACTCGAATCGGAGTTCGAATGAGAAAGTTATGGCCAAAGGAAGTTAGGAAAACACATAAAGTCAAGAAAAAGGAATTTCCTGATTTCTGGAATTATTTTCCTAAAGGAAAATCGATTTACTGCGCAAGCTGACGTCAGCCCTGGGAATTAAATCCCGGTCGAATTGTTTTTCTAAAGAAAAACTCGGAAAAGCCACGCCCACGATCGGGCACCACGCGGCAAAAGGGGTTGACGTGGCGCTGAGGTGGCAGCCACGGTGGCAGCTATGTCACGCCGGCGAGGGGACGCGCTCGGGGACCGAGGGTCGCCGGCGAACGGCGGCACTCAATGCCGGGCGAGACACCATCGTGACGAGGGTGATGCGGCGAGCCGATGAGGCTGGCGGCGAGGACGCTGGCGGCAACGAGATGTCAAGGGCGAAAACGGCTGGCGAGGCGGCGGCTCAAGGCGGCGGCGGCGCTCGGCGAGGCTACGAGGGCGAGGAGGTGCGCACCGGGTGCGCCTTGGCACGGCGATGCCGAGGGTGGGGTCGAAGGCGGGTGCGGCGGAGCTCCGCGGTGGCCGGCGGCGAAAAAGCTTCGATTCCGGCCGAGAGAGGGCGGGAGAGTGGAGGGGAGGAGAGGGTAAAGAGGGAGGAGCTCGGGGCGGTCCTGATGCGTGCTTTTATAGGCGACGGGGGGCCCCAGAGGTGGATAACGAGAGCTTCGCCATGGGCGGTTTTAATATGCTTGGCGCAAGGCCGGCGAGAATCATGGAGGGAGCAAGAAGGGGGCGCGAGGGAGGCGGAGGCGAGACGCAGGCGTGGCGAAAAGTGCGACTGGCGGCTTAGGGCAACGAGGGAGGGCTTGATCTTGGCGGGATTCAAGGGCGAGGCGACTTCGGGTGTGGCGCGGCGGAGGTAGGGGACGACCCAGGGGCGTCTGCCGACAAAGGGCCCAGTGGTCACGAGAGAGAGGAGAGAGAGCGAGTGAGGGTGAATGCGAGCCGTCCGATTGAAATCGAAGGCGTGGGGAGGAGGGCGCACAAGAACTGGGCAGGCGGGCAAGAAGAAAGTGATGGGTCAAGAAATTCGCCCAACGAGGAGGAGATTTTCTAAGCTTTTTCTTTTTAGAAAATACCAGAAAAGCAAAGGAATTTTAGAAAATAGCTTAAGCTGTCCAAAAATTCTAGGAAAATTCACAGAAATCCCTTGAATTATTTAGGACTTAGTAAAAATATTTTCAGCTTAACTATTGCTTTTAATTTTTGGCAATTAATTACTTTTAACATAAGGCCAAGGGAAAACCAAATTAAAATCCAACTAAACTCACTAAACCAACTTTAATTAGTTGAAGTTTTAGTTTATTCCAATTAAACTGCTTTTGAAATTCTAAAATACAATTTAAGCTTTGGCAAATTAATAAACCCAAATGGTTCATTTTTAAAGTTTTCAAAATTTTCAAAAACTCAGGAAAATAGGGATGTTACACCGTCGGGGGAGATTGGGCAAATCCCTGTCTTCCAAGCATTCTGTGAGTGTGGTCTTCGATTGCCCGCTCATCCTTTTCTCACATTGGTACTCGAGTACTTCCAGGTGGAGTTGGTGAATCTCGTTCCCAACTCTATCACAATGTTGGGGGTGTTCGTATACCTATGTGAGGCCTACCTGGGGATTCCGGCTGACTTGGAGTTGTTCTGGTACTTCTACGGAATGACCCGGCTAAGCGGAATTGCCAGTAGCTGCAGTCTGAAGCTCCATAACGGTAAGTTGAAGGAGTATATTCCAATGTTTACCTAGTCGTTGTGGCCGTGGTGGAAGAAGAGGTGGTTCTATTGGGAGATCACCAACGAGGACAGCCTCTCCTTTGTCGGAAAGCCAGCCAAGAAGATTTCTTCCTGGGATTCGATTCCCAAAGATCTCGGTCGGATCGCCCCCTTCATTCAAACTATTGTAGACTTGAAGGAAGAGGGGCTTACTGGATGGCACGTGGTGAAGGATTTCATCACGTGCTGCATTAGTCCTCTGAAGAAGAGGGCTCATCAGATGTGGAGGTACTCGGGACTACAAGACCCAACCAGGGACTATGAGCAGGGTAAGTAAACTTCAAAATTAGCCTTCTTTCTGTTGATTTCGAATTTGGCTTATTGAAAGTTTCTTAACCTTGCAGACCTCTCAAAAGAGGAGATTGACGCTCGGGTCAAGCTCATTTGTGAGAAACCGCCAGCCCATGTGGTGGCACCTCCAATTCTGGCTGACCTGTCCCTAGAGGACAAGGTGGAGTGCCTAAAGGTAATCAAGAGCTAATTTCATCTTTAGAACTTTATAGTCATAGAAAAACTTACGACTGAGTACTGGTCGTAGAAATGCTTACGATCAGGTTCTAGTCGTAGAAAAACTTACGACCAGGGGGTCGTTGTAGAAAAGATTACGACATGGTAATTGTCGTAGAAGAACTTACGACTGCTTTATAATATATCTCTTTCTGATTTTTGCAGAACGTAGGCATGGAGAACTGTCGTGATGACGAAGAGGTCGAACTGATGTCTATCGGTGCGGCTGTAGATCAACTTGTTTCTCCCCAAGCCAAAAAGCGTCGGCTCGTGCAAGTCACCGAGAAGGGAGGCTCAAGCTCGAGTGCTTTTGATCTGACTAAACCTTTTACAAAATTTGCTGCGGATCTGGCTGCTACAAAAGTTGTGGCCGAAGCGGTTGAACCTCTCAAGCGCAAAGCTCCCAAGACCAAGGTACCTTTCTGTTATGACAATAAGACTTTCACAGTTTCTGCCTCTCGTGGCTTTGTCAAGCGACTATAAAAGGAGAACTTGAAGAGTTTTATGTCTTTTGTGAAGGAAACTGTTGCACCAGCAGTGCCTGTGGTCGAGGGCAGCGATGCCCTTGAGGTGGTCGTGACTGGTCTCGACCATCCATGATGAACCCTAAGGTTCGATTGTTGCCCCGATCTTTCGATGAGACGATACGTTCGGTAGTCGTCGCTTAACTCTCATGATCCTGGCTACGAACTCGCAAGGCTCGAAACCACGCAATTGCTGAACTGATTGACAAGTCGTTATCAATGGTGCATGAATACCCGGATGACCCGACCACAAAGGTCGATTCCTGCATACACCGAAGAAGCACGCAAGAACAAGATAAAGCAATCTGAAATTGCAAATAGGAATTGAAAATATTTGAATTGAGTTGGGATTCTGAATAAGAATCTTAATTAGGTGGTCTAGTCGACACACGCAAAAGATACAAGTTGCAACGAAGGCAAACTAAACATAAACAAAATCCAAGAAAACTAGAGGGGGTGCGACCTCCTTAAATAGGGGAAGAGGAGCCACACATCTAATAGAACTAAGGAGGTGGTACTAATTAAATTTTTACTGTTCATGTGAACAGTACACACCCCCCAGGTGGCCCGCCGGCATATAGGCCAAGTTGAGTACGATTACAAAGCCCAAATTGGCCCAAATAGGTGATACGACATCTTCTTTTGGTGATTCTTATGTGTACAGAAGGAATTTATTAGTGAGGCTAAATCCATTAGAAAGAGGATGAAATAAGCTTTCCATCAAGTACTCGTGGACCTCCAACGGGCTCCGTATGTGAAAATTATGCACGTTTTAAGCTAGTGCTGTCAGGCTGATTCCGAACTGATCTGACCAAAACGTATCCAGCTTGAACACTTGCTTGGCACATGCAATAGCACCATGGCATGTAGATATAGTACCATGGCATGTAGACGTGGCACCATGGCATGTAGACGTAGCTCGATCCAATTGGGTAATATGGCATTGCAGTAGCCGAAAGTAATTCTTTCGGAGAAGATGTTGTTGAAGTAGAGGATGCAGTGTAGCGGGTCAAAGCAGTGGTTGCATCCTTAGGTTCGATGTTCTCATCATCCTCTCTTTCTTGAATTTGAGTCGTCATCGACTCAATCGTTGTCTCCAAATCATCACTTTCCTGCAAAAGGTTAGTACCAACATGAGACAAAGAAACATGCAGATCTTCTAAAGGACACAAAGATTCTTTGCAAACCATAGTAGAGTATTCAGATTCATGTTGTTCCAGGTCAATGCAATCAGATTTTGTAGCTAACATAACAGGAGCTTTCAATTTAATTTCACTTGGAGCTATAATTTTATGATCATCTTTTGTGTTCTCCTTACTTGTTCTCTCAGTTCTTTCTAATTCATCCTTTAATATGGCAGCAGGAGACATTGGAAGCAAAGTGATTTTCTTTTCTTTGTATGTGAAATTATAATGATTAGATCTACCATGATGTTCAATATATCTATCATATTGCCAAGGTCTACCTAATAATAAAATGCATGCTTGTATAGGTACGACATCACAATCAACATAATCATGATATGATCCAATAGAAAAATGTACGCGCACAAGTTTAGTCACCTTCAACTTACCACAAGAATTCAGCCATTGAATGTAGTAAGGATGAGGATGTTGAGTTGTGGTCAAGCCAAGGTTCTCGACCATGTCTATGCTAGCAAGATTGTTGCAACTTCTGCCATCAATGATGACTTTACATGAACGTTCCTTGATGACGAACTTGGATTGAAACAAAGTGTGGCATTGATTTTGTTCAGCACGTTCCATTTGAGCACTTAGCACACGCTGAATAACTAGGCTTTGGTACTTGTCAAATGTCTCATGGCCTAATTATTCTTCCTCAGTTTCGTCACCTGCATTGTTAGTTGCAACCAACACATGTTCTTCCTCAATGTCACTAGCTGAACTGTACTCACCATTGTCCTTGATAAGCAAAGCTCGCTGACTTGGGCAATCGCGCATGAAGTGCCCAAATCCTTTGCAACGGTGCAATTGTACATCCTCTGGATCGCCCTGTAGAAGCAACAGAAGAAGCACTTTTTGTGGGGACTTGTACCTTTGCTGATTTGCTTGCATCAGGAACATGTATAGGAGTTGAAGGAGCAGCAGTGGGTGCACGGCCAGAAGTGGAGGAGGATGCCATGTGTTGTTGCTGCATTGGCCGACTTGCAAAAGTTCCTCCAATATTGCCCCTAGAGCGAGATTGTCGACCCTGCACTTCTCTTTCAGCTTTGCAAGCAAGATGAAACAAACGAGTGATACAATTGTATTCTTTATAATCAAGTATGTCCTAAATTTCATGGTTTAATCCTCCCAAAAATATAGCCATCTTAGCATTTTCAGTTTCTTCTAAACTACAATGCAACAAACCAGTTTGCAATTCTTGATAATAATCCTCTACAGAACTACTATCTTGTCTTAAGCGTTGCAATTTATTAAGCAAATCATAAGAATAATATGAAGGCACAAATCTAGCTCGCATAGCTCTCTTCATAGCATCCCAAGTTCTAGGTATGTTTCGCTCATTACGCACAATTCATCCCACCAAATAGAAGCAAAATCTGTGAACTCACTAGTAGCGCCTCTAACCCTTTTATTGTCGAAATTCATGGCATGCAAATTTTGGTCTACAACTAACTCCTATGTGAGATAAGCATCAGATCATATTTACCAGCAAAAGGAGGCATAGTGAATTTAATTTTACCAAGTGAATCATTATGGTCACGTACCTCACGTTGATTTCTTCCCATACCTTGACGATTGTGACGAAACCGACGATTGTTGTAATCATTATGAACATTGAATCCATCGGTTTCCGTATCAGCAACATATGGGTTCGCTTCATATTCTACCCTATCGGCCCATGAGCTAGCAACGTATGGGTTACGACGCGGTTGTGCAATGCCGACAGCAGTGGGGGCGGCAACAGGGGGTGGAGCTCTCTCTAGCTGCTCCACACGTGTAGCCATCACAGCAAGATCGTTAGTGAACCCCCTCAATACGCTCCAAATGTTGATTCAGCAAGCATAAAAAGCACTGCATGATGTCTTTTGTGCGAGGCGTGAGAGGTGCATCTTCCTCAATGTTGGGCCTACTATTCTCCCCTTGTGACCATGAATCTGTCATTGTTAGTATCAAAGCAAAGAACAAATCACAGTGCATATGTCTCTATGAACTACTAGGTTCTGGAGTTTCACAAGTCACTCACACTCAAGTTTATACCCAGTTCTTACAAGATCTTACCAATGCAGTAAAGAAGTGGTACAACCAGTGGCTGGTTCGTAATACTCTCACTTACGATTAGCCCAACGATTGCGCGGAACGGCACCTGCTGAGTTAGTAGGAAGTGGAGCTCGGAAAGCTAGTATGTAGCAAAGGAGTAGCAATTGTTCAGATCAGTATGCAAAGTTGAAAAGCAGTTCAAAGTACTAGTCACAAGTGCTGGTCCTAGTCTAAACCAAGCCTAGCTAGAGTAACTCACAAGAACGACTAGTAGTAACAACAGAAGGCTAGCACAAGAACTATCACGGCAAGCGAGCAATGGATGACTATGCTAAACTAAACAAGGAAATAAATCAAGAAAAGAGGCAGCTCTGAATTTTCTTTCTTTCTTTCTTCTTTTTTTCTCTGAATTTTCTTTCTTTCTTTCTTCTTTTTTTCTCTGTCTTTTTTTTCTCTTCCCTGTCTTTTTTTTTCCTTTTTTTTTCTTATCTTCTCTTTCCTTTCTTTTCTTTTGTTTTTCTTTAAACCTCAGGACTCAGAAGCTACTGGACTCCAAAAACAAAAACAAAACTGATCCTCCCGTGAGACCTTGCTCTAGGCAGTGATGGCGCCGACCGGCAGTAGCAGCAGCCATTCGGCGCAAGAAGGCGGCGGCGGCGGAGATGACCGGCAGCAGCGGCGGCGACGATGACGGTGGCGGCCTGGCGGCAACGGTCGTTCGGCACAAGATGGCAGCGGTCAGAGAAAAATCCGAGCGGCGACTCGGATGGCAGCGGCAGCAGCGGCGCTCCGAAGCGCTGCTTGGATGAAGCACTGCACGCTGGGCTCGGCGGATTGATGGCTGTGCTGGTCTTGGTACTGATCGGAATGAAGAGCCGACGCGGGTCCGAGGGGAAAGTTGTTGGCGCCTTTTGACCAATGCGACACGCGCGGTGAACCCCTTGGGACGAACGACTGCGCGATGGAGGCGGCCGAACCGATCTGCTATATTTTTTTCCGTATCTCTTCAAGCCCTAATGTCCAAGCGACAGCGCACCCAGAACTAGATGATTTGCAAGAGAACCTAAACTAGACCAATCTAGATAGGAAACCAGCACAAGGACTCGACGATGCAATGAAAATTCAACAACGCAAACTAAAAAGAAAAAATTGCAAAGGCACAGATTGGTTTGGACGATGAACTAAACCTTCTTTTTTTTATTTTCATGGCTATTTGGACTGTAGGAAAAAAAATTCTCACCGATGAACTATAGCTTTGATACCACCTGATGAACCCAAAGGTCCTTGTTTTGGCCCGATCTTTCTATGAGACGATGCGTTCGGTAGTCGTCGCTCAACTCTCATGATCCTAGCTACGAACTCGCAAGGCTCGAAACCACACAATCGCTGAACTGATTGATAAGTCGTTATCAACCGTGCATAAATACCTGGATGACCTGACCACGAAGGTCGATTCCTGCATACAGCAAAGTAGCACGCAAGAACAAGATAAAGCAATCTGAAATTGCAAATAGGAATTGAAAATATTTGAATTGAGTTGGGATTCCGAATAAGGATCTTAATTGGGTGGTCTAGTCGACACACGCAAAAGATACAAGTTGCAACGAAGGCAAACTAAACATAAACAAAATCCATGAAAACTAGAGGGGGTGTGGCCACCTTAAATAGGGGAAGAGGACCCACACATCTAATAGAACTAAGGGGCCCAGGTGGCCCACCGGCATATGGGCCGAGTTGAGTACGATTACAAAGCCCAAATTAGCCCAAACAGGTGATACGACATCTTCTTTTGGTGATTTTCAATGTGCACAGAAGGAATTTATTGGTGATGCTAGATCCGTTGAAAAGAGGACGAAATAAGCTTTCTATCAAGTACTCGTGGACCTCCAACGGACTCCGTATGTGAAAGTTATGCATGTTTTAAGCTAGTGCTCTATCAGGCTGATTTCGAACTGATCTGACCAAAACGTATCCAGCTTAAACTCTTGCTTGGCACATGCAGTAGCACCATGGCATGTAGACATAGTACCATGGCATGTAGATGTGGCACCATGGCATGTAGACGTAGCTCGATCCAATTGGGTAATATGGCATTGCAATAGCCAAAAGTAGTTCTTTCGGAGAAGATATTGTTGAAGTAGAGGATGCAGTGCAGTGGGTCGAAGCAGTGGTTTCATCCTTAGGTTTGATGTCCTCATCAATCCAGAGAGCCAAGAAGCTCAAGAGGCGATGGCGCTCGTCCAAGACCCATGACTAGACGTGGTCGTGGCCGTTGCCCAACCTGAGTCTCGGCTAGACGTGGTTGAGAAGAAGTCGAAGAAATCTTCCCTAGGGAAGGCTTTCTCTAAATTCAAGATCAAGTCCGACACTCGAAGGTATGTAAAAGAGACAAAAGTGTAAGAACAGCATTTACCTTTTGCTTTTTACCATCTAATCGTGTTTTCCTTTATATGATCTTAGCTCGGCTCCTATCACCATCGAGGACGTTCCTGTCAAGGAACCCAGTGCTGTTTCTCTGGCAGACGGGGGAATGACAGTGGCGGTGGTCGAAGGGTCATCCACTGTCTGAGTGGTGGAATTTGCCGTTGTTGCTGATATGGCTACGACCGCTGGAGCGGTTGTAGGGTCAGAGGTGGCTACGATCACAGGAGTGGTCGTAGAGACTGAGGCAAAGGTGACGTTTGATACCACGGATGTATCAGGCCATCGCGCCGGGAAGGGAGTCGTCGCAGACGTTCCTCCCGGTCCTCAAGGAGGAGCTGGCGTTACCGAATCAGAGGATGGAGAATATTCCAACTTTGCCTCTGAGTTCTTCGGGCCGTCTTCCACTGTGGGATCTTTGGCTCTTAGACCTCGTGCTCGTGTCCCTCACCCTAAAAATATTCCCGATGGAGGGGATGTTTTCGATAACGCGCGTCTCGAAGAGGTGTGGTGGGACCGAGTCTGAGAGATTGATGAACTAAAGAATCCCACAAGGGTAGTGTCTTCATTTGCATGAAGGGCAATGAATGTAAGTACTTGTTGTTCGGTATTTGCACTCATATTTTTTTCTTTCTCACTTTTAACTATCTTTCTTTATGCAAAGAGCATTGGAACAAATTGTTACTGTTGTTGAATACAACAGGCAACTTGTCCAACTGCGACAGGAAAAAACAGAACTTTGCGAGTAAGCAGAGGGGTGGTAAGTAACTAATTTTCATAGCCTTTTATATTTCGATCACTTACACAGTACTTGCGGGGGTTGTCGTAGAAGAACTTACGACTAAATGCTGGCCGTAGGAGGACTTACGCCCAGAGTATTATCGTAGAAGAACTTACGACTAGGTACTGGTCGTAGGAGGACTTACGACCAAGGATTTGTCGTAGAAAGACTTATGACTAGGAACTGGTCGTAGAACAACTTACGACCAGGTTTTATGCTGACGTCTACTCTTTCCCTTTGTAGGTTCAAGAGTGACGAGAAGACCTTAGCTGATTCTCTTGACTATGAGAAAGTCGAGACGAAAAAGCTAAGTGAGAAGGTTGAAGACCTCAAGAAGAAGCTTTAGGAGGCAAACTCTGCAAACCAAAGGTTGTAGGGACGACTAAACAGTAAGTGTTGAACTTAAGACCGCTTTCAACCTTCTTTTCTTTCTCTGATTCTTATTCTCTTTCAGAAAAAGACCAAGAGGTCTAGACGTGGGAGCAGCGCTACCTCAAGGACATTGTCTCTCACGCTGAAGAAGTCAAGAAGTTGGACTCTCGACTAGTTGGTAAGCAAATCTTTACCTGTGATTGATTGTGTTTTCCTCTCGATGTTATTTTATCTGACTGGTC
The DNA here is from genome assembly GCA_036346405.1 of Phyllostachys edulis. NCBI lineage: Eukaryota > Viridiplantae > Streptophyta > Magnoliopsida > Poales > Poaceae > Phyllostachys > Phyllostachys edulis. The sequence goes on along the minus strand of CM070546.1, from coordinate 57,525,773 downwards.
TTATTCTTTTCAAAACAAGCAGTGCAAATAAAATGACTCCACGAGGCTTCGACTCGCAATTAGGATGAAATAAAGTCTCTGAAGGGAAACCTCTAAGACAACATTTCACTTCTGAATAATGTACTCGGTGGGCTTCATGCTGAGGGGATAACTCCTCGTGAAGACACAATATCTGCTCACTTGAGTGCCATTGGCGAATGTGAGGACCCCCGGGTTATCTCCGTAAGACTAGGACTAAGCATGGTCTTAAGGACATAACTCTTGGGCCTCAAGTAAATGGATTCCAACTTAACTCCATCTAAGTGAGAGGCTTAACTAAAAACTAGAGCCCCAACGATCATGCTGCGCTTCCTCCTCATGAAAGCACTACATGATTGTCTGTTCTCCAACAAGTCAAGCTCTACACTTAGTGAGTTAAATGGGAAGTTATTTAACAGCGAAAGCATGAACTCATATTGGCTCCCAAGATCAGCAACCAATATGCTCATACTCTCATACAACGTTGATCACATCCATACAACAATCATACATTAATAGTTCAAAAGACATACAACATAATAATTAAAGTCTACAACTATTACAAACGGCCGACCGGCCAAATTCAATTAAGAGTGTCAAGTAGCAGTGGAAGTAAGTAATTAAACCAAAAGACTAGCAGTGGTATGCCCATATCCCATCGGCAACCGACTGGGAGTTAAAAGATAGCATTACTCATCAATATCGCCTAATTTGACACTGACGAGCTCAACCGGCTCAAAGGTCTTCCTCACCTGAAATTGCAACAACCAGATTGAGTACAAAGTTGTACTCGCAAGTCTTACACAAATAAAAATTTGTTATGCATAGAGGTTGTTCCAAAGGATGGCTCATATTGGCTTAGTTTTGCGAACAGACGCAACAATTTTTAACAACCTACACATACTAGTTTTCTATTGCCATTTTGAAATCAGATTTGAAGTAGAAGTAAAGCATGTGATAGAGCAATAAATTGAAGAACAAAAGAATCATACAATAGCAAAGTGGCTGTCCACTTTGATACAACAAAAAGCATGAACATCCCATTCATGACGAATACCAAGTTATAACCACAATTTTAATTCCAAGTCTAACAATAGCAACCATGTAACTCAAGTGGTCGTCCATAACCGCAGACACAGCTATTCGAATAGATTTATACCCTGCAGGGGTGTACTACTTTACCCACACGACTTGGTCAGCCTCTAAGCCTCCAGATAATAGCACACTACCTTAGGTATGTCAGCCAGGTAAACCAAGACTTAGTATTTTTCAGCAAGTTAACACTATTGAGTTGAATCACCCATGCGCAACGTAACCCCGCTTAGTGTAGGTTATACAGCCTACTAACCAAACGGGCACGCAAGTTGTGCTGGGAACACCGACCCAATTAACAAGGTTTAATTAGTGCTCATTCCTTTGAAGCGATATCAAAATTGGTTGAGGGGAAAAATTATTTAGACCCTAAGATACATAATGACGTGCAAAGAATTGGAAAGGCGGTCACCGAGGTGAATCTGGCACGACGAATACCTTTGGTGCGCGCTTTGGGTCCGCCGAGAGCACGATGGTGTTCCAAGAGCTACAAGCGAAGACAATTGCTCGGGTTAGCTCAAATGGACACGGCGAGGGAAGAAGAAAAGAGGGGACATGGCGGAATGGAGCTCACCTTATTGGAATGCCGGCTTGAGCGTCCTCCTCTTCCTCGACCGAGAAGAGAAGTGAGGGAGAAAGGGGGCAGCAAGGCGCTTTTGTTCGACCCCGAGGACGGAGAACAAAACGGCGTGACCTAGCGGAGCTCCGGGATAGGCCAGAATGGGCGGTGCGTCACGGCGTCGACTGCGCGCGGAAGGAGGATGTAGCCGCGTGGCACAGGAACCCTACGCGTGTGCTAGCGAGGTTGAGGACGACTCTGACATGTGGGACCGGCGTGGCAGTGGCACAAAAAGGGCTGGGTCGGAGTGCGTCTTAGGTCGGTGCCGTTAGTTGGTTCGACCAAGTCAGCTCGTCCGGGTTGGTTTCATCTGGACCACTCAATCTTGATCGGATGGCTCACCTGCGGTGCAGCTAGCGGGTTGGGTCAATCGGACTCGAACCCAAGGAATAGTGCGGCTGGTTAGGTCTAAGGGTTTGACTGAGAAATAAAATGGTTCCTCCACTTTGAGCAAGGCGTTAAAAATAGAAATAAATTTCTAAATATTCTGAAATAATTCAAAGGTGTTCTTGGGAAGGTAGAGTGTCCATAAAAATTATTGAAACACTACTGTTCATCATATAATGTGTATAATTTAAATTCAAACTTAGTGTAAGCCATTAAATTGAGTTTGAATTTTCTGAGGGTTTACACCAGTCCCAAAAATTTGGAAAAAATTATATTAATTCTTGATAATTGTTCTAGTATTTGAATAAATTATTTCCAAGTAATTAACATAAGGTTTGGTTTCAGCCTTTGTTTGCAATTAAGTTTTAAGGTCTAGGTTTTACTCTTATTCCAGATTTTCCAAGTGCAATATATAATGCAATTACTTGAAAACAATGATGCATGCTCATGAGATGCATAGTAAATCTCTTTATTAATTTGGGGATGTGACAGCGAACAAGTCGGAACTTTGCATGAATTGGTGTAACATCCCAATTTTCAGAACCTTAAAAATCATTTGAATAGTTGGTAGAGAGAAAATTCACCATTTGGATTTATTTGAATTTAAATTAAAAGCTTAATATTGGACCTTGTGTAACAAAACAATTTAAAATGAATAATTCCAACATGAACAATAGTCAAAACTATTTTATTTGGATTCTATGAGCTTGGATATATTTTCTAGAATTTTCTGGAATTTTTCCAAGGTCTTTTGCTATTTTCCATTGCTTATTTGAATTTCTGGTATTTTATTAAAAAGAAAAAGCTATTTAAATCTCCAATAGAATTCGGGCCGAATTCCTTCGCCCATCCTCGCTCATCTCAGCCCAAACCCTCCTCCACCGTTGATCGGCCGAGCGGTCAGATCTCGCTTGGCCGCTTCTCTCTCTCGACAAGGGTGGGCCACTGGTCGCTGCTCGTTGTTTTGCTCGCTGCGCGCCGCGAAAGCAACCGCTATGAGCGGTCAGCGCCGAAGCTTCACGCTGGCGCCCAACCTCCCTGCTCCTCATGAGCGCAAGACGACCTCCACGACCACGCCGCCACCCCTCAAGAACCCCCTCATCCTCGCGGCCGGTTGCGCCACGTTCGCAATCGCCGCCGCCACGACCTCCACGTAGCCGCCGCCGAGCTCCCGCCCCTATAAAGGCACCCCGGATCGCACCGCCTCCTTTTCAAACCCCCAACTCACCTCCTCCCGTGCTCCTCGCCGCCGGAATTCGTGTTCTTCGCCGCCGCCACCGAGGCTTAGAGCTTCGATTGCGCGCCTCCGTTGCCCAGCGCCGCCGCCGCCGCCACCGCTGGACTCGCCGCTGTCGCCGCTGGCCGGTGCTCGCCGCCGCTTCGTCGGAGGAGCCTCTAGCGCCATCGCCGCCGAGCCTGCACCACCTCCTCCGCCCGACCCGCCGCCGCCACCACAACTACCTCGACCACCCGGAGGTACCTCATCGTGATCGCGAAGCGCCTCTACCCTTTGGTACCACCCATCGCCACCAGACGCCGCTGTCACGGCATGACCATCGGGTCCAAGGTCGCCATCGCTGCCGCCGACGCCCTCGCCGACGTGGACGCCAGTCACGAGCCACCTCACCTGCGGTCACAGTGTCATCCCGGGTGGCGCTGTCACGGCGCCACGCCATGAAAGCGCCACCTCGGCCCTCTCTCGTCTGAAGGGCTCGGTGGACTTGGTCCACTGGTGGTCGGGTCACCGACATGTGGGTCCCACATGTCAAGAATTCTTTAATTTTTTAAATTCCGGAAATCCTTCACGACGCCACCTTTGCAATAATTAGAATTTCCTTTAGAAAACAATTCAGAAAATTGTTAAATAATGATTTAGGTTTAAAATTTGGAAAATTCATAACTTTTGCATCCAAACTCCAAATTGGGTGTTTCAAATTTCTAAATTCATATAAAATTAAGATCTAGCTAATCAAACCAAAATTTTTTTAAATTTGATTTTGTTTAAAATTAGAAATTCATTTAAATTTCAAGAGTTAGGTTAAAACTTGTAAAATTCATATCTTTTGAATCCTAACTCTAAATCCATCCATTCAAATTCCTAAATTCGTCTAAAATCCAGATCTATCTATTGGAGCTTTTTATTTATTTTATTGGAGTTATTTGCTTCTGGTTTTTATTTAGTTTGTTTGTTTGTGTCGCTTATGAGTAGACTTCGACGCCGAAGAGTTGAAGAAGAAGGAGGACCTTTCCAAGATCAAGATCAATTCCTAGATCCTTTTCAAGGCAAGCTATGCCCTTGACCATTTTGCTTCCCAGTTTTATAAAAGTATTTTAATTCAAATTATCTGATCTTAATTCAAGTATTTATTTAAATGCTTTTGGGTTTAGTTAATAATCCAAATTGTTATACCGTCCTTGTATAATTGCTATGTCTAAATTCCTTGTCACCCTAGTTGATATTTAGTTGGTAATATTGTAGCACCAACGTGGGTTGGTTAGTACGATTAGATCGCTTAGCCATGCCACTAATCATTTGTCATGTAGATTGCTATATAAATTTGACTAAGTGAATATGCAACTATGTGATAAAAGTGTGTGTACTATGTGTCTTTGTGGCATGTGTTGCACTTAAAACCAATGGGGTGGTAAAAGGATTTGAACTGGGGCAAGTGGTGGAAACTGTGTGAAAGGGTGGACTGTGAACTGTGTGGACTTTGTGAACTATAATAATCTGTGTGTCTATGTGGTTTGGTTAGCTTGTGGAAGTCTTGCCTTGGTCAATTAAGGACCTCACCATGTGCTCTAAAGAACTGAGCTTCTGCACGACCACTTGTCTGCTTTTGAGACTGCCTAGCATAGTAAGATAAGGTATCTCAAATGCTTTGTTATGATTAGTGTTAGCTACACTAATTGTATCTTGTGGGTAAAGTGTACAAACCTCTCGCAGAGTGTAACTTAATCTATTGAATATTGCCATTCATGGTCATGGACAATGCTCGGGATTTGACACTAGGGTAGATTTTCATAAAACTGTAGGGAAGGGAGCTATGTGAATAAATCATCTAGCTATGTGAATAACCGTTAGGTCAGTGTGTGTCTTTGTGAAATAACTTGTTAAAATTATTATCGTCTATTTGTTTTACCTGCCTTTAATCTATTAAATTGTATTCAATTGCAAAAGTTGCATTTATGCAAAAGAGCCACGAATGCCTTCCTTTGTAAAAAGCCAAGATATGTATATATTTGCATTTACGTGGTGTGGCTTATGAGTAGCACGGTGTGTACTCACGCTTGTTTTGACGAATCAAGCAGAGGAGTCTTCACCAAAGATTTGAGGACGAGTACATCAAGGTGCCTCGATCGTGAGGTCTTGATCCCAATCGGTTGTTCGTGGCGAATCGATGGGGTGCCACTACCGCTTATGTTTCCGCCGCTTATTTCCTATGTTAGTTCTGCGTGGCTCAATATTTGTAAACTCGACCTTAAGGTCAAAACCATTATTTGTTAATCAAAGTTAACCGCTTATGTTATTATTCACTTGTATGGAACGAATGCCATCTTTGTTGACTTGTGTGCACTAGCATGATCCTCGGCTAGTGCGTAAGAACACTGAGGGTCCCGAACCATAGTTTTGGGACCCGACAAAAGTGGTATCGAGCCATATCGATCGTAGGTCTAGACCTTAGTTAGATTGGCCGCTCGAGTGTCCAAATTATTTTCTAAAAGAAAATTAACTTACAAGACTAAATGAATTGCTTAACTCCTCTTATATCTTTCTTGACTCATCTATTGCTGGAATTTCTTTCCTCTTCCCGCTGTTTTAACGTGGTTCTACCTCTTGTCCGTCGTGATGATGCCTTACCTTCGCACCTTTGGAGATTGCAACGGAGGACTTGCCGCAGAGTCGTGGAAGCCGCCGCAGACACTTGAGGCTTCGATCGCCCAATGTATCGTGGGCAAGTAAGTACATGGTCAACTGGACGAGATCGTGGTGGTCCGCCACCGACGGTCACGCCAGAGGAACACTAGAGGCAGCCACCCTTGACATCTCAACAGAGGATCACCTTCACGCAAGGAATCCAGAGTCATCACGCTTGGCCATACTCCGAGTCCGCCACATCTACGGGAAGCTGCGCAGAACACCGCCTTCCGCTACCATCCTAGAGCCGCTTCAGGAGCTATCCGCAGACTTTCCGTCTACAAACGGGAGGGCAATGCCACGATGGTGCATCTTGCACGATTCACAACCGCCAAGAAGGGTCGCTGGAGATGGCCGCCACCGAGCCGAGGTGCGCCTATCGCCTGGGAAGAAGCCGAGGAAAGGATCGCCGTCTTAGAGCAAGCTCTCTACGGTCAACATGAGATCAAGATGATCCGGAGGAAGATCCGAAGAAGTTGAAGAGGATCCAGAGGAGATTCCAGAGGATCCAGTCGAGCTCAAGACACCAGAGGAGCTAACAGACTGCACTCCAAGACACTGCTCTCGTTTGCACCAGCCCCGGCATCGTAACCGGCCATGAGGATGCCACCACTTCGAGTCTACACTAGTGTGAGCGCAGCCGTGGTCATGAGGCTTTCGAGGAGTAGTTAGTTTAAGTTCCACCAATCAAAGCTTAGCCAGCTTCCTTTTCATAGTCGCCTTTAGGCGGTAGCTTGTGTGCTTAGGTTCGCTTTATTTTCCTGTGTGCAAGTGTGAGCTGCAAAAGCCCTTAGGCATTTGTTGCAGCCATGCTATTAAGCTATTAATGAAGATTATTTTATTCGAAGTTTCTTGAGATGTGTTTGTTGGGTTAATCTACTTCCCCCGTCTAGTTCTTAACTCACCTTGTGCTCTCTACCTTATCTGACCCATGGAACCTCACCAGATGGTTCAGACTCGCCATACCGCCGCAAGTGGATCCGGAGCCCAAGGATCAGCCGGCAACGAGCAAACCCCTACGGGAGCAGTACCACCCCAAGCACCTCCTATTGACTTGCAGAACTTCTGAGCTTTCATGGCAAAGACAAACTCGGATGATGTATACGATGATGAACCAGATGCGCACTATGAACAACAACAACAACATCAACAACAATCGCCGTGGAGGAGCCCCATCGCCATGGTCATCGGGGACCATCCAAGTTGGTCAATTCATGAGGACCCGTCCGCCAACTTTCTCTCGACATGTCACGCCAAGAGAGGTCGATGATTGGCTTCGCGTGATTGAGAGGAAGCTGCTGATCACCCAATGCAGCGATCATGAGAAGGTTTTGTATGCCACCCATCAGATGGAGGGTGTAGGCCGAGTGGTGGAGAACTCAAGCAGCAAGATGGAGCACCGCAGAATATCACTTGGGAAGAATTCTCCATGTTTTTCGCCAAGATCATGTACCAAGGCATTATGGATTTGAAGAAGGATGAGTTCGCGCTCTCAAGCAAGGGGTATGTCGCTGATCGACTACCGAACAAGTTTTCTCGGCTAGCCCGCTATGCTCCAGAGGATGTCGCATCGATGTGTCTCGCCAGAGCCGCCTCAAGGGTTCAACTCAGATCGCAAGTCACCGCTTGCCCACACCTTCCTGCATTTCCAGAGTTGGTTAACAAGGCATTGGTTATGGAAGACAAACGCAAGGAACTGGAGGACCACCGCAAGCGAGGATGATTCAAAGAAGGAAGCCATCACCACAACAACAGAGGGCAAGAGTAGTGCACAATAGCTTAATCGTTTTCACCACAGAGTGCTTTCAGACACTCGCACCGCCTTGAAAGACTCGCCCTTTCGCTCGAATTCTCAGAACCCTACACCACCAACCCCACCGAGGAACAACAACCGCAGAGTGAACCAAGAGTGTGTTACAATTGCCGCCACCGTAGCATTTTGCTAATCGGTGTCCTCGAAGGAACTATCACCCCATTCGCTTCAACCTTGGAGCAACACCGCCAAGACCCCAACGCAGAACAACCAAGGAGTTTCTCAGGAACCACCAACCAGAGGAGCGCCACCATTGTCGAGGTCGTGTTAATCACGCCACCTTGAAGGAGCTCAGAAGCACCAGACGTCAGACTTGGTAAGTTCCTAGTGAATTCAAGACTGCCTGCTCGCTTTGATTCTCGAGCTTCAGATTCGCTTGTTTCGGAGTTTTTGCAACCAAGAATAAATTGGAAGTTATGCATCTTAAGCGCATCTGTTAGTCCAATACCGAGCAGAGCTAAGTTCTAATGTGGGTTGTTTAGGGCTGTTACTCATAGTCGAGTTGAGTTTCTAGCTAACCTAATTATTCTAGACACCCAAACCATAGATGTCATCCTTGGCATGGATTGGTTAACCAAGCACAAAGCCGTGCTAGATTGTGGTCAAGAGTTGCTATAATCGAGGATACCAAAGGAAACAAAGTGGAGTTCCTAGCTACCTCAAGGCGTAATGGGCATTTGTTAGTCAATAGCCCAAGACCGTCGCGCTGGAAGATGTGCTACCGTCAAGGAGTATCCAGATGTATTCCCGTAAGAGTTACTGTGGATGCCACCGGATCGTGACATCGAGTTTGTCATCGATCTAGTGCCAGAACAGCCCCATCTCAAAGAGACCCTATCGGATGCCACCGATGAGTTAGTAGAGATGAAGAAACAGATAGAAGAACTTTTAGAGAAAGGCTTTGTGAGGCCTAGTTAAATCGCCATGGGGAGCGCCATTTTGTTCGTCAAAAGAAGGATGGAAGCATGAGGATGTGCATCGACTACCGATCTCTCAATGAAGTCACCATCAAGAATAAGTATCCATTGCCCGGATAGATGATCTGCTTGACCAGATGAAAGGAGCCGAGTGTTCTCAAGATCGACTTGCGATCAAAGTTACCATCGATTGAAGATCTGTCCCAAGGATATACCTAAGACCGCTTTCAACGCGGTATGGACATTATGAGTTCCTAGTCATGTCCTTTGGTCCGACCAATGCCCCCGCTTATTTCATGAACATGATGAATAAGGTATTCATGGAGTATTTGGACAAATTTGTAGTTGTATTCATCGATGACATTTTGGTTTACTCCAAGTCGAAGAAGAACATGTCAACACCGAGATTAATCCTAGAGAAGCTCGTGGAGCATCGCTTGTATGCTAAGTTTAGCAAGTGTGATTTCGGAAGAAGGAAGTGGATTTCTTGGTCATGTAATGACAAATGCAGGAGTAGTGATTGACCTGAAGAAGGTAAAAGTCAGATACATTGGGAACAAACCCAAGACCGCTACTCGATTCGTAGTTTCTTAGGATTAGCAGGATATTATCGCCGCTTCATTGAAGGATTTTCATCAATTGCTAAACCTCTTACGCAATTGTTGAAGAAAGAGAAAAAGTTTACCTGGACCCCAGCTTGTGAAGAAAGTTTTCAAGAATTGAAGAAGCGTTTGACTTCACAAAGTCACGATTCTCGCCAGATATTCGCAAGGATTTTGATATCTATTGTGATGCTTCGCGTCAAGGATTAGGATGTGTCCTGATGCAAGAAGGAAGAGCTGTCGCTCACGCGTCAAGGCAGTTAAGACCGCATGAAGAAAATTACCCTACCCATGACCTGGAATTAGCTGCCGTGGTGCATGCTTTGAAGATTTGGCGTCATTACCTCATCGGTAATCGCTGTGAGGTATACACAGATCATAAGAGCTTGAAATATATTTTCACTCAGTCAGATCTGAAATATGAGACAGAGAAGATGGCTAGAGTTGATAAAGGATTATAATCTTGGAATCCATTACCATCCTGGTAAAGCCAATGTCGTTGCAGATGCTTTGAGCCGTAAGAGTCACTGCAATGCTCTGGAAGTGAAAGAGCCTTGTTCGAAGCTTCAAGAGGAATTCGAGTGTCAAGCTAGAAGTAGTGTTCAAGGATTTGTGGCCACCGAAGTGCGATCCACTTTGGAGAAGCAGATTCGCAAGCTCGGTAAAGACTCGTCGAGTTCTCCGACATTAAGAAGAAGATGATGAAGGGAAGTTCAAGGACTTCACAAGGATGACCGGATATATGTGGATCAATGAACGATTCTGCGCTCCAGATATTGATGGATTGAGACGGTGATTTTGAAGGAGGCCCATGACTCAAAGTATTCGATTCACCTGGTAGTACTAAGATGTATCAGATGTTAAGAATAGGTTTTGGTGCCGAATCAAACGAGACGTCGCAGAGTTCGCCGCCTTGTGCGACGTGTGCCAAAAGTTAAAGCAGTAACATCGAGGCCAGCAGGTCTGTTGTAACCCTTGAAGATTCCGAATGGAAGTGGGAAGAAATCGAATGGATTTCATTACGGTTTACCCAAGACTCACTCGGGTTACGATTCGATTTGGGTAATAGTGGATCGCTTGACTAAAGTTGCCCATTTCTTAGCGGTCAAAACCACGCACTCAGAGATCGTCAGCGAGTTGTACATGTCAAGATTGTCGGTTTGTATGGTGTACCTAAGAAGATAGTGTCGATCGAGGATCTCGCCACCACCTCCGATTTTGGCAGAGTTTACATGAAGCTTTAGGGACTCACCTAAATTTCAAGATCGCGATCATCCCTGCACGGATGGATGATCGAAAGGGTTAACCAGATATTGAAGATATGTTGAGAGCTCGTGTTCTAGCAAATGCTACCCGCTGGGATAAGAGTTTACCATATGCGTAATTCTCGTACAACAACAGCTTATCAAGCCGGTTTACAAATGTCACCATTTGAAGCTTTGTATGGTCGTGCTTGCGTAACCCCGCTGAACCGGGTCGTCGAAACAAATTAACGCATATCTTTGGTCGGATATTATTCAAGAAGCGTAAGAGCAAGTGTCCATGATCGAGAGAGGCTAAAGATAGCTCGCCGAGGCAAAAGAGTTATGCCGATAATCGTCGCCGTGATCTCGCCGAGCCGAAGATTTTGTGTATCTCCGAGTTACGCCTCGAGGTGTGAAAAGGTTCCATGCCAAAGGGAAGCTTGCCCCTCGGTATGTTGGTCCGCTCAAGATTTTGGATCGCCGTGGAGAAGTAGCTTATCGCTTGAGCCGCGAGCCGCTAGCGGAGTCCATGATGTCTTTCATGTCTCTCGCTTGAAGAAGTGTCTTCGTGTGCCTGGGAAGAACAAGCACCATTAGAGTCAATTGAACTAAAGAAGACCTCACCTACAAAGAACAACCGGTCAAGATTTTGGATGTCGCAGAACGCCGGACGAAGCAAGACATTGCTTTTTGCAAGGTGCTTGATGGAGCCACCACTCGGAAGGTGAAGCAACGTGGGAGCGTGAAGAAGAGTTGAAAGCCGAGTTCCCAACCTTTTCTCCATTTAGCTGAATCTCGGGTCGAGATTCCTCTAAGGGGGAGGTTTGTAACATCCCAATTTTCGTAACCTTAAAAATCATTTGAATAGTTGGTAGAGAGAAAATTCACCATTTGGATTTATTTGAATTTAAATTAAAAGCTTAATATTGGACCTTGTGTAACAAAACAATTTAAAATGAATAATTCCAACATGAACAATAGTCAAAACTATTTTATTTGGATTCTATGAGCTTGGATATATTTTCTAGAATTTTCGAATTTTTCCAAGGTCTTTTGCTATTTTCCATTGCTTATTTGAATTTCGGTATTTTATTAAAAAGAAAAAGCTATTTAAATCTCCAATAGAATTGGGCCAATTCCTTCGCCCATCCTCGCTCATCTCAGCCCAAACCCTCCTCCACGTTGATCACGAGCGGTCAGATCTCGCCACAAGGCCGCTTCGCCTCTCTCTCGACGGGTGGGCCTTCACATGGTCGTCGTCTTCGTTGTTTTCGTCTTGGCGTTAAATGCGAGCAACCGCTATGAGCGGTCAGCGAAGCTTCACGCTGCGGGCGCCCAACCTCCCCTGCTCCTCATGAGCGCAAGACGACCTCCACGACCACGCCGCCACCTCAAGAACCCCTCATCTCGCGGCGGTTGCGCCCACGCTCAAGAATCGCCGCCGCCACGACCTCCACGTAGCCGCCGCCTCGAGCTCCCGGCCCTATAAAGGCACCCCGGATCGCACCGCCTCCTTTTTCAAACCCCAACTCACTCTCCTCCCGTGCTCCTCGTCGCCGAATTCGTGTTCTTCGCCGCCGCCACCGAGGCTTAGAGCTTCGATTGCGCCGCCTCCGTTGCCCCAGCGTCGCCGCCGCCGCCACCGTTGGACTCGCCGTGTCGCCCTTGGCCGGTGCTTCGCCGCGCCTTCGTCGGAGGAGCCCTCTAGCGCCATCGCCGCCGAGCCCGTACCACCTCCTCCGCTCCGACCGCCGCCGGCCACCACAGCCTACCTCGACCACCCGGAGGTACCTCATCGTGATCGCTTTAGCGCCCTCTACCCTTTGGTACCACCCATCGCCACCAGATCGCCGCTGTTCACGGCGACCATCGTCCGATCGCCACCGCCTGCCGCCGACGTCCTCGCCGACGTGGACGCCAGTCACGAGCCACCTCGGCCTCCGGCTCTGCGTGTCATCCCGGTGGCGCTGCGTCACATCACTGCATGAAAGCGCCACCTCGGCCCCTCTCGGTCCGGTGGCTCGGTGGACTTGGTCCACTGTGGTGGGTCACCGACATGTGGGTCCCACATGTCAAGAATTCTTTAATTTTTTAAATTCCGAAATCCTTCACGACGCCACCTTGCGCAATAATTAGAATTTCCTTTAGAAAAACAATTCAGAAAATTGTTAAATAATGATTTAGGTTTAAAATTTGGAAAATTCATAACTTTTGCATCCAAACTCCAAATTGGGTGTTTCAAATTTCTAAATTCATATAAAATTAAGATCTAGCTAATCAAACCAAAATTTTTTTAAATTTGATTTTGTTTAAAATTAGAAATTCATTTAAATTTCAAGAGTTAGGTTAAAACTTGTAAAATTCATATCTTTTGAATCCTAACTCTAAATCCATCCATTCAAATTCCTAAATTCGTCTAAAATCCAGATCTATCTATTGGAGCTTTTTATTTATTTTATTGGAGTTATTTGCTTCTGGTTTTTATTTAGTTTGTTTGTTTGTGTCGCTTATGAGTAGACTTGACGACGCCGAAGAGTTGAAGAAGAAGGAGGACCTTTCCAAGATCAAGATCAATTCCTAGATCCTTTTCAAGGCAAGCTATGCCCTTGACCATTTTGCTTCCCAGTTTTATAAAAGTATTTTAATTCAAATTATCTGCATCTTAATTCAAGTATTTATTTAAATGCTTTTGGGTTTAGTTAATAATCCAAATTGTTATACCGTCCTTGTATAATTGCTATGTCTAAATTCCTTGTCACCCTAGTTGATATTTAGTTGGTAATATTGTAGCACCAACGTGGGTTGGTTAGTACGATTAGATCGCTTAGCCATGCCACTTAATCATTTGTCATGTAGATTGCTATATAAATTTGACTAAGTGAATATGCAACTATGTGATAAAAGCTGTGTGTACTATGTGTCTTTGTGGCATGTGTTGCACTTAAAACCAATGGGGTGGTAAAAGGATTTGAACTGGGGCAAGTGGTGGAAACTGTGTGAAAGGGTGGATGTGTGAACTGTGTGGACTTTGTGAACTATAATAATCTGTGTGTCTATGTGGTTTGGTTAGCTTGTGGAAGTCTTGCCTTGGTCAATTAAGGACCTCACCATGTGCTCTAAAGAACTGAGCTTCTGTCGACCACTTGTCTGCTTTTGAGACTGCCTAGCATAGTAAGATAAGGTATCTCAAATGCTTTGTTATGATTAGTGTTAGCTACACTAATTGTATCTTGTGGGTAAAGTGTACAAACCTCTCGCAGAGTGTAACTTAATCTATTGAATAGCCGTCATGGTCATGGACAATGCTCGGGATTTGACACTAGGGTAGATTTTCATAAAACTGTAGGGAAGGGAGCTATGTGAATAAATCATCTAGCTATGTGAATAACCCGTTAGGGTCAGGTGTGTCTTTGTGAAATAACTTGTTAAAATTATTATCGTCTATTTGTTTTAATTGCCTTTAATCTATTAAATTGTATTCAATTGCAAAAGTTGCATTTATGCAAAAGAGCCATGTAATGCCTTCCTTTGTAAAAAGCCAAAGATATGTATATATTTGCATTTACGTGGTGTGGCTTATAGTACGGTGTGTACTCACGCTTGTTTTGACGAATCAAGCAGAGGAGTCTTCACCAAAGATTTGAGGACGAGTACATCGAAGGTGCCCGATCGTGAGGTCTTGATCCCATCGGTTGTTCGTGGCGAATCGATGGGGTGCCACTACCGCTTATGTTTCCGCCGCTTATTTCCTATGTTAGCCTCGTGGCTCAATATTTGTAAACTCGACCTTAAGGTCAAAACCATTATTTGTTAATCAAAGTTAACCGCTTATGTTATTATTCACTTGTATGGAACGAATGCCATCTTTGTTGACACTGTGTGCACTAGCATGATCCTGGGCTAGTGCGTTAAACACAGAGGGTCCCGAACCATAGTTTTGGGACCCGACAATTGGTGACTACTCTAAAGGTGAACCAATTCGAATCGATAAAGGATTCGGTCAAAGAGGGAATAAGTTTTGTTTTAGCAAAACTTAAAGCCCGTGACCCCAGCCTTAATCTGCAACCCATCATAGAAACTTCCCCTGCTCTGAAGTAGAAGTGGATCAGTTAATGACGAAAATGCAGTCGATCGCCGATGTAGTCACGGAGGATATGCAAATAAGATCTCCTTCGCCAGAGTAGTCTGTACCAAAGTATTGAGTCCTGTAAAGAATTTTTTGTTGTTGTTGATATATATATCCCTTCCTTCTTCCTGAAAATCATCTTGTCGAGTAGTTAGTAACTCAAAAGATAACGAATGGAAAAAAGAGCAAGACTAAGAATTGAAGTCAAGTTAATAACTTTATCCTAGATCTCGACTATTTGCTTGGTTTATTTAGATAAACCGAGTAAACAGTGTTAAATGGGTTTTTTTGAAAAAGAGAGGTTTAGCCAACCTGTAGTTTTTTGATCACGATTATCATGCACTGGTCAAAAGAGTAGGAATGAGGCGACACTAGAAAGTTCCTTCTAGTGGGCAGGACCACGTGCAGGGAGGAAAGGCTTCGACTAGGTGATGTTACCATCTCCGACCAGATTAATCAAATCAAGAATGATCAACTTGAGTTAGATAAACGTCTGGAGTTCCTTAAAAAATTCGTTCGACTTATTTCAATGCACTCAGGAAGTTCACTCGTAGCAAGAGTTAGAAACAGACGACGCTTAGGAAGTTCCTTCTAGTAAGGTGACCACGCAGAGAGGAAAGTCTTCGACTAGGTGTTGCAACTTCCTCCGACCAGTTAAAACAAATTGAGTTTACCGAAAGTAGTCGAGCAAATTTGAAAAGTGTACTTGGCTTAATTTATTTTTCAAAAAATGAATGAAGAAATAAACTAAGGTACTAAGAGTTGGCTTGACATTATTTCGACCATGTTTTAAACCCAAGCTCTTTGTGTTGGTAGCAAAAAGGGAGGAACGAGTCGACACTAGGAAGTTCCTTCTAGTGGGCTGGACCACGTGCAGAGATGAAAGATTTCGACTAGGTGATGTTACCATCCTTTCGACCGGTGTAAAGATGAACCGGCATCGGTCGAGAATGTCTTATTTACAAAGTGTATTGTCGTGGAAAAGCTCACGATTAGAACCGGTCAAGGTGGACCTTCGACCAGGGTATGGTTGAAAGAATTGTCAAAGTACTACTCAAAGTAAGACAATAAAGATAGAAATAACCTGATGCTTTATTGAATGGTTGGTCGTTTACACATAGAATTTGCGTAACTGGTCGATATTCCAAGAATTAGAGAGAATCCGGCCGTCTTCCAATGCCAGTCATACCGAACCTGGTCTCATTACTTCGACCACTGTGTAAGGACCTTTCCACTTAGGGGAAAGTTTGTTCCGATTATACTGGGATTGAATTTTCCTCAATACCAAGTCACCTACAGTAAGGCTGCGAGGTTGGACCTTACGATCGTAGTACTTGCGTAGGGCTTGCTGGTAGACCGTTGAACGGATTAAGACCTGATTTCTCTTCTCTTCGAGCAGGTTAATGTCATCCGCTCGAAGAGTTGTTCTTGGGCTGAGTCATTGAAACTCTCTACCCTTGTAGACCTAATCTTTAGTTCTGTTGGAAGAATGGCTTCGGCACTGAAAACTAGGAAAAAAAAGGTGTTTCGTCTGTTGCCCGACTAGCAGTCGTGCGAACTGCCCATAATACTGAGGGTAATTCTTGTACCCAAGCCCCCGAGCGCTTACAAGCTGGTCGAAGACTCGAGTTTTAATTCCTTGCATTATTTGGCCATTCGCTCATTCAACTGCCCCATTGCTTTGGGGATGGGCAAGAGAGGCATGATAGAGCTTGGTACACAACTCGTCGCAAAATTCCTGAAATTTTGCACTCGAAAATTGTTTACCATTATCTATGATTATTCGACTTGGGACTCCAAACCGAGTAATCACGCTTCTCATCATGAACCGTTTTGTGGATTCTGTTGTTATCCCAGTCACAGGTTCGGCTTCGATCCATTTTGTGAACGTATTAATAGCCACAAAAAGGAACTCGAAGCCTCCTGGAGCCCTTGGGAACAATCATAGGATATTGAGACCCCAGGTCGCAAAAGGCCAAGATAGAGGAATTGTTTGTAATGCCTAAACCAGTTGGTCGGTGTATTTGCCTGCTATGAAACTGGCATAGTACATATTTCTTAACCAACTCTTTGGCATCGTAGAGAGCTGTTGGCCAGTAAAATCCTTGTCGAAAGGCTTTTTCGACCAACGTTTTGTAGGAAGCATGAGTTCCACAGATGCCCCCGTGTTTGTTGTGAAGGAGGTTTAGTCCTTCTCTCTGTGGTATGCATCGCATGAGTACCCCTTGAGTGCCCCGTTTATAGAGGACTCCTTCGACCAAAGTATACATTTTGGCCTTTCGGGATAAACGATCTGCTTCGAGATCGTCATCGGGTACGGAACCCATCTGAAGATACTCATAGATGGGATTCATCCAACTATCCTCGTATTCTAGAGAGGTTGTCTCAATAGGAGATGTCTCGGGTATGTCCACCAGAGACGACTTCTGGAGTTGCTCTAAGAAGACTCCTTTTGGTACCTGTGATAGGGAAGAAGCTATCCGAGCAAGCTTGTCTGTGAGGAAATTATCCTTCTGAGAGATGAATTGTACCTCGAAACCGAAAAAATGCTTTTCAAGCTTTCGAACCTCCGATAAGTACCGAGACATTGTCGGATTAGAGCACTAGTACTCTTTTTTGACTTGATTCACGACTAGTTGAGAGTCTCCTTTCATGAGTAGTCATTGAATCGCGAGTGCTTTCGCAGCTCATATGCCAGCTAGCAAACCTTCATATTCTGCCACGTTATTAGTGGCCAGAAAGTTTAATTGTATGGCATACTTTAAGGTCTCTTCGTTAGAAGATTCTAGGACCACCCTAGCCCTCGAGTCACTTAAAGTAAGTGACCCATCAAAGTACATCGTCTACTGGTCATAGGTATCGTACTGGGGATCCTGAACAGGTTTAGGATTTTTCCATTTGGTGACAAAGTCTGCCAAGATCTGGGATTTAATGGCCATTTGGGACACGAAATGGAGGTCGAACTCCCCAAGTTCTACTAACCATTTAGACATGCGTCCCGCTGCTTCCCTATTCTGGAGGATCACTCCCAAGGGAAACTCAGACAGCAAAATTATCTTGTGCGCCTGAAAATAATGCCGTAATTTCCTCAAAGACATTAGGAGGGCATAGAGAAGTTTTTGGGCCTGAGGGTATCGCTCCTTAGGCCCATGCAAAACTTCACTTACGTAGTACACTGGTCGTTGGACATTTTCACATTCTACGACTAGTACTGCGCTCACTACCTGTGGCGTGGCAGCTAGATAAATTAAGAGTGTCTCTTCTGGTTTCGGGGAAACCAAAACAAGAGCACTTGTAAGATATCTCTTGACATCCTCAAAGGCAACGTTTGCCTCTTCCGACCACTCGAAACCCTCGAGCTTCCTTAGAAGTTTGAAGAAAGGTAGTCCTTTTTCTCCTAGTCGTACTATGAAACGACTATGCACCCTGTGAGTTTTTGGACTTCTTTCTTCGTGGTTGGAGAGAGCATTTGAACATGATCAAGCCGTTTTATGCTTTTTACGACTAGATCGTCAACACAGGCTTCCAAATTTTGGCCTAGCTGAGGTGAAAAAGTCGATTGCATCAAGCGTTGAAAAGAAGCGCTAGTATTTTTTTTAGACCAAATGGCATTTTGATATAGCAAAATATACTAATTGGAGTAATAAATGAGGTCTTTTTTCCATCTTCTAGACACATATTTATTTGATGGTAGCTAGAATATGCATCTAGAAAACTTAATGTTTCGCAACCAGCAGTAGAGTCAACCAACTAATCGATATGAGGTAAAGGGAAATCATCTTTTGGACAAGCTTTATTAAGATCAGTGAAGTCTACACACATTCGCCACTTGCTGTTAGACTTCCTAACCATTACATGGTTGGCCAACCACTCTGGGTGGTCGACTTCTCTTATAAAGCCTGCTTTAAGTAGCTTGTCCAATTCTGAGCTTGTAGCATCTCATCGATCAGCGGCAAATCTCCGTAATTTTTATTTTACGGGTACTTTGTCAAGCCGTAGAGCTAGCCTGTGCTCGATCACTTCCCTGGGGACTCCGAGTATGTCGGATGCTTGCCACGCGAAGACATCTGCGTTTGCTAGGAGGAAAGTGATGAGGGCGTCTTCCTACTTGGGGTCAGAAGTATCCCCGATGCGAACAGTCTTCGAGGGCTCCTCCGGATCTAGGGGAACCTCTTTGACTTGGTCGTTCGGCTTAGGTGCAACTTTAGGTTTCGAGTGCTTGGTCGAAGGCTGCCCTTTTTTTTTCGAGCCGGTATCTGACCCACCATCTCGAGGGATCGACTGTCACACGTATGTGCCATCTTCTTATCACAATGAATTGTGATTGCTCCTTTGGGACCTGGCATCTTAAGACATTGATACCCATAATGAGTTGTCATTAAGAATTTTGCCAAATTTGGTCGTCCGAGTATGGCGTTATATGTCGTATCGAAATCGACCACATCAAAGGAGATCTTCTCTGTCTTGAAATTACTTGGTCAACCAAATGTTAAAGAAAGAGAAACTTGACCAATGGGTTTGGCCGAAGACCGTGGTACAATACCATAAAAGAGTATCTTACCGGTCTTACCTTGGTCCTGGGTACTTGCATCTCGTCCAGCGTATTTGTAAACAGAATGTTTAGCGAGCTACCACCATCAATCAACACTCGATTTACTCGACAGTTGTTGATGGTGGGTTCGACCACGATTGGAAAGCGACCTGGTCGGGTCGAATGGATCGGGCAATCAACCTTCTCGAAAGAGATGGTGACTTCCGACCACTTCGGCAACTTATTGACAAGAGGAGAGTCAATGGAGTTTATATCGCATTCGACTGCCTTGAGCTGTCGCCTTGACTCGTATGCCGATGATCCCCCAAAGATGTGCTCGATGGTGTGCTCAAGATCTTGAAACGGCATGTCCTCGTTGTCTTCCGACTGTGTACGACCACTAGCTTGCCCTACCTCTTTGAGAGTAGGAAGTGGCCCTTTGCCGTTGTAGTAGTCCTCAAGTTTTCGTTGAAAAACCTGGAAGTTGCGAAGGTCATGTCCTTCCTTTTTATGGAAAGGACACCACCTAGGCTTATCGGTCTTCTGTTCGGGGTGTTGACCTTTGCCTCGATCTGGGTATTACTTGGCACTTCGTGGCTCCTTATCGCTTACGGCCAGGACCTCCTTAGAACTGTTGGCTTGAGGCCTTTGGCCCTTTGCCTTGTTCTTGGATTTCTTGGCCCTTTTATCCTTCTTCTTGTCACCTTCACCAATCTCTTGAGGGTGCTGGTCATCTCGATCGATGATTTTGGTCCATTCGATTACTTCATCAGCAGTCGCGTACCGATTAGCCATCTCGAAGAGTTCAGCGATAGTAGCCGGAGGGTGCAAAGCAATGTCCTCTGTGATCCTTCTGCTGCAGACTCCCTGCTTGAAGGCTCTCATAACAGATGAGTCAGAAATCTCAGGAATTGAATTGCGAACCTGACCGAAACACCTGATGAATTGGCGTAGTGTCTCATGGTCGTTTTGTCGCATCCTATGTAGGTCATCCTCCTTCTTGGGGCGATGGTAGGTGCCTTAGAAATTGGCCAGCAGTAGGTCGTAGAGGTGTTGCCACGAGTAGATCGACTCGAGTGGTTGGTTTAAGAACCATGATCGAGCAAACCCTTCGAGCACAGTCGGAAGGTAATTCACCATGACGCGCTCTCCTCCTCCTGCTGCTCGGACAGTGGTCATGTAGATCTGAAGGAATTCAATGGGATTTTGAGACCCATCAAATTTCTCCATGTTCCCTGGTCAAAACCGCGGCGGCCAGTGAACTGCTCGGAGGTCATGCGAGAATGCCCGACATTCGGTAATTACGTCGTAATGCCTCCTTTGCATGAAAGAGGGGTTGACATTGCCAAGTGATCGTACTCGACGATATCCGGCAATTGGTGAATCTGACTTATGATAAGTCTCGATCCTACAAGGGTAATACTCCTCGTATCTTGTTTGCTGTTGCAGACCTCTGGGTCGGGGTGGTGAATGATCACCTCTCCTGGGAGCTTGTTGATCATCAGGCGTTCGAGGAACTCTTTTCTGGTTTGGGGAGCGATGCAACTTGCGGCGATCTCCATGCGGTGAGTTATTCGAACAACTAGAAGCTGATGGAGTCGTACTACTACGACTTCCAGGATGATGTCGGTGGGGCCGTTCGAGCTTGCTCATCGTGCTTCGCAGCCTTCTTGCGATCTCTTCAGCAAAGAGGTCGTAGCCAGGTGCTTGGGCAAGTTCTCAAGATGGGTTCTCGACCAGATCGTTGATATGCTGGAGTTCTTGAGCTTCTTTCGACTGGTATTGAGTGCGCCCAGGCAATTTTCTCTGAGCCGCGACTTGTTTTCGTCGGATTGTTTCAGAATCATCCATACCTGATCCATGAGCTTGCCTTAGTGAAGTGTGATGATCTCGAGAATTTCCCGCACGCTCTTCAGAGTATTGACAGAGTTCATCGCCGGAGGTGTCCTTGTCATTGCCACGAGCGGACGTAGGGTGTGATCTTCGGGGAGCGTCCTCAGCCCTGTCTCTAGGAGAGTTATTGCTACCTGAGAGTAGGACGAAGACCTCCCGTTGATGATCTCCACTTGCGCTAGAGGCCTCCTCGCTTGAGAAGTCGTCGAATAACACCATCTGGCCACTTGGAGCAAACCCCTCCAGGAAGGGGAATTTCGGGTTATAGCCGTCTCCGTCTGCAAGTGAGCCCAGCGTTGGGATGGTCAAACTCACAGGAAGATCATGTTCGATCGCATCCTTGGCTAGGCTAACCGGAGAGAGAGAACCACCAGATGCTAATGAAGATCTGGAATTATGACTTCCAAGAGTTGTCGCGCTAGGTCGGATTGTCTTAGGTGGACTTGAACATTTGGAGAGGGAACCCTCGCCATGCCTTGAGTCTGCCTTGGGACAACCCTCATTGTGGTCGGATTGACCCTTGCTGTAACACCCTGGTTTTCTGAGCCTTTTTGAAATTTTCAAATTAAAAAGAACCATTTGGTTTTGATGAGAGTTCAAAGCTTAATTTGAGACTTTCAGAATTCGAGAGTTTAAAATGGCTAGATCAAACTTCAACTAATCCCAAAGCTTGGTTTATTTGGAGTTATTCGAGCTCTTGAGCTACCTCTCCCTTTCTCTCTAGGTTCTACTCTCCCCTTGCCCAGCTCTTGTGCCTAGACCTCCGTCTAAAGACCTCCCCTCGTTTCTTTTATTTGGATTTCCTTTAGTCCAGACCTCTTTGTTGGTTTGAATCTCTTTGTGGTTCAGACCTCCTCTTTGTTGGTTTGAATCTCTTTGTGGTTCAGACCTCTTCTTGATTGGTTTGAATCTCTTTGTGGTTCCGACCTCCTTTTGGTCCAAACATCCTTCTTCACTTGAATCTCCTTTGGTTCCATCTTGACCGTTGAGACCTCCCCTGTGTTGGTCTTGACCGTCAAGATCTCCTTTGGTTCCATCTTGACCGTTGTGACCTCCCCTGTGTTGGTCTTGACCGTCGAGATCTTCCTTTGGTTCCATCTTGACTATTGAGACCTCCTCTGTCTTGGTCTTGACCATCGAGATCTCCTTTGGTTCCATCTTGGCCGTTGAGACCTCCCCTGTGTTGGTCTTGACCGTCGAGATCATCCTTTGGTTCCATCTTGACTGTTGAGACCTCCCCGTGTTGGTTTTGACCGTCGAGATCTCCTTTGGTTCCATCTTGACCGTTGAGACCTCCCCTGTGTTGGTCTTGACCGTTGAGATCTCCTTTGGTTCCATCTTGACCGTTGAGACCTCCCCCGTGTTGGTCTTGACCGTCGAGATCATCCTTTGGTTCCATCTTGACCGTTGAGACCTCCCCTGTGTTGGTCTTGACCGTCGAGATCTCCTTTGGTTCTATCTTGACCGTTGAGACCTCCCCCGTGTTGGTCTTGACCGTCGAGATCTCCTTTAGTTCCATCTTGACCGTTGAGACCTCCCGTGTGTTGGTCTTGAACGTCAAGATCTTCCTTTGGTTCCATCTTGTCCGTTGAGACCTCCCCTGTGTAGGTCTTGATCGTCGAGATCTCCTTTGGTTCCATCTTGACCGTTGAGACCTCCCCTGTGTTGGTCTTGACCGTCGAGATCTTTCTTTGGTTCCATCTTGACCGTTGAGATGTCCCCTATGTTGGTCTTAACCGTCGAGATCTCCTTTGGCCCTATCTTGACCTTTGAGACCTCCCCCGTGTTGGCCTTGACCGTCGATATCTCTCTTTGAGTCCATCTTGGCCGTCAGGATCTCCTTTGAGTCCATCCTGACCGTCAGGATCTCCTTTGCTCTTCATCTGACCGTCAGGACCTCTCTTTGAGTTGATCTGATCATTAGAACCTCTCTCTGAGTTGATCTGACCGTCGGGACCTCTGCTAGTCCTTTGCAAAGACCACGTTTGCGAGTCAGACCACCCTTGTGGTCTGGACCTCGTGGTCTTTTTGCAAAGACCACCCTCCTGGTTATGACCACCCCTTGTGGTCAGGACTTCCCCTTTGAGGCCGCGACCTCCTCACTTTTGTCCTTTTTGCCACGACCTCCCTCTAAGGCCGCGACCTCCTCTTTTGTCGTTTTGCTGCGACCTCCTTTGGTCAGGACTTCCCTGTGGTCTTTTGTAAAGATCACCCTCTGTGGGTCTCTCCGCAAAGACCACATTTGCGGGATTCCCCAGGACCTCTTTGTCCTCTTGACCTCCTGGTCTTTTGCAAAGACCACCCTCTGCGGGTCTTTTGCAAAGACCACCCCCTTTTTTGGTCACGACCACTTATGTGGTCGTGACCTCCCTTGTTGGTCTTCTTGCAAAGACTACCCTTGCGGTCAGGACCACCTTTCCGGGTCACGACCTCCCCCTTGGTCGTGACCACCCTTTTTGTTTGACCACCTCACCCGTGTAGTTGACTTGTCCCACCTGTCAGCTCAGCTCGTTTCCTCCCCTCCACCACAGAAGTCTGTGCGCATTGAATGCTGTCACTTTAGTGGTACCTTGTGTTCCCCTTTTTATCTTTTCCTTTACCTACCCCATCTTTTCCTTCTTTTTAAGGCCATGCCTTGTCTTGTCCTTCACCTGCCTTGACTTGTGGGTGACTAAGTCTCTCAGTGACTCAATTTCCTTCTCTCTCGGCTGTAAATAGCTTGAGCAGCCTCCTTCCTCACCTTGGCCACTTAACTCTCCAACTCTTTTCCTTCTTGCTCTGTGCTTGAAGCTTCACTGAGGAGTCCGTTGAGGTAGTGACGTCACCTCATCGACAAAGAGTTCGCCGGAGCACCGCGCTATCCTCGACCGTGACCGTCAAGCCCTCAACCTCCCCCTCCTTTTCTACCTCCCTCTCGGCCTTGGTGAGTATCCTCGTGCCTTGTCCCTTTTCCCTTGACCCCTTGTACGACCACCTCGCGTAGTCGTAGCCTTGCCGGACCTCCTCTTTTTGATCTCCCGACGGTCTCCTCTTTGCAAAGATGACCGTCTTGGTCTTTTTGCAAAGACGACCCTCTTTGTCGTTTTGCGAAGACGACCCTCTGAGGACCTCCTAAGGATCTCTTCCTCAAGACCTCCTCTAAGACCTCCCTTAGCAAAGACCACCTCCTCGGTCTTTGCTGGTCTCTTCGCAAAGACGACCCTCCCGGTCTCCTTGCAGAGACAACCCTCTTGGGTCCTCCTCTGGACCTCCTCCTCAGAGAACTCCCTTTTGCTCTCTCTGGACCTTCTCAGGACCCCCCCCCCCTTTTGTAAAGACCATCCTCTTGGTCTTTGCCCCTTTTGGTCTTTCGCAAAGACCACCCTCTCTAGAGGACCTCCTCTAACTTGTTGGACCTCCCTTCAACCTCTTGGACCTCCTCCTGAGAGCCCTCTCTTAGTTCATCTTGTTCTGTTCTTTGCTGTTTGGGTTTGTTTGGAGTTCATTTGGATCTTATTGGTTGTTATTTGATTTTGCTTTGCTATGTCTTGTGTAGATTGCGACTCTTCGGGGAGCCCGAGTTCCCCCAATTAGTTCCTCAAGCTTTCGGGCCAGGCAAGTTACACTCTTGATCATATTGCACCCAGTATTTTAAATTATTTATGTTCTGTTTTAATGATTACTGCATACTTATTTATGCTAAGTATTTCAATACCTGTCTTAAATTCCTAGCTATGCCGAATCCTTTGTATGGCCCATGTTGACATTGACTCCACCCTGTTGTCACCTTAGATAAAACCTGGTTGATGTAATAATGTGAACCAGGATCATTTGGCAAACCTGATGCTCCGTCTTGCTTAGACCAAAAATATTTGATTTGGGGAAATTTTACTTTCAATGGCCAACTGCTGTTTTAATGTCTTAACCATGGCATTAGGTTGTCATGGAGGATTTGCAAATGATTTTATAAAACAAAGAGAAAGAAAATTGGTTTGGACTTGGACGAAACGATTGTCAGGTTGGTGCATGTCTATGCACGAGATCGTCCATTTCTATGGACGAGGCCTAGGGATCAGTGGAAGTCGCCCAGGTCAGTTAAGGACCGGTCTGGGAGCGATCCTTTGCTATGCCTATAATGGGCTATGCCTTACCGTGCAACCACATGTCCTGAGAAATGGGCAAGGGACCTGGCTGATTAATTTGTAAAGTTACCATCGTGGTCGATCCTGTGGATGAGGTGGGAGGTTTTCATGGCCTGTCTTTTACGACTTGGTTGTTCCCACCTGGCTCAAGAGGGGGTTTTCCCTGTGGGTTTCTATCTAAAGGGGGCGAAACCTTAGTGGGGGTGGACTGCGGTGGAATGATGCATTGTAAAGGCCTTGTCATGAGCTCTAGACCACTTACCTTCGGAAGTGAGTGGTGGCACTGCCGGTCGCCAAACAAACTAGAGAAATCATGTCATGTGGGTAAAGTGTGCAACCTCTGCAGAGTGTAAAACTATTCGAATAGCCATGTCCACGGTCATGGACGTGCTGGCAAAGCCTCTCACAGTTAGATATTGGTTTTGTTTTTAAAAGGACTTGATAAATTAGTTTTGGATTTCTATTCAATAGGTTTGGGCAGGGAGCCTTGTGACAGGAGAGTATCCCTCACCACTTGTGATGAATGTTATCTAACTGAAAACTAAAATTTAGAAAATGAATTTTAATTATTGTTATCTGCCTTGGAACTTACTACTTGTATTTGAAACAAACTTGGCTTCATGCAAATCAACCATATTACGTGTGACGCCCCGTGTCATTACCCCAAGGGTAATCACACTTAGGCATACGGATTACTATTCATTTGCTCAGTAAAACACTGCTCCAACGAATAGTAAGCCTTTACCAGGGTTACGTAGCAGAACAATAAGATAGAAACTGTACATTTTTCTTCCAGTAATAGCCACGCAGGGCTATGGTTCTGTAGGACCGGAAAGGCGACTAGAGGGGGGGGTGAATAGACGCTTTCTCTATTTTTCACCTCGATCGAACTCAACACTACTTTCACTCCAATAGCTATAAAAGCTATGAAGATGCGTATCTGAATCATGCGGATAACCTCGTGTTGAATCGATCAAACCCCAAAAATAAGACTAAAACAACTCACAACCGAAGGCACAAAATTAAACTAGTGGATGACATCCATCGATTCAGCATCATTGTTAGCTCTGACTATCAATTCAACCACACAAGACATGATGGACTAGCCAAAAAATAAGTACGAGCTAAGCAAAGTAAATAAATTAAAAACCAAATCAAAACTTCAAACACAAAACTTCATTTGGCGGTCAAGATCGAGACCTTTAATCATTGGCGAGATCCAAACTAAAACAAACAACTTGATGGATCTTGAGATCAACATCTCAACTCAAGCACTACAAGCCTAAGCACCGAAAGTACATTCGAAGCAATATAATAGTCACCAACTTGTGGCTAACCAAAGCTTCACTCACAAACAATCAAAATGCGAAAATGACCAAGTAATAATATAATCCAAAGACTAAAGCAACCATTTGTGGCCCGACCGCATAAGATCAGCAAGAAAGACTACTGACCCGGCCACTTTGCTTTTGTGTATGCGCTAATCAGCTCAACAGCTGCCCGGACCCAGGCTCTGGATGTTTGGAGCAAAGACACAGGCACACACATAAAACAGCAGCTAAAGTAATAAATGAACCCAAACAACAAAAAGAAGCTTCACTGTAAGCAGACCACAAAAATAAACTTCACTCGCATCATTGATGGAAACCATCATGATCTGCTAACACAGGGCGCTGCTACCCGCTACCAAAATTCCAAGGCAGCCTCCACGGGTTGAACAGAACAGCAATAACCAAAACAAAATTCAGAGCAAAACAGCGATCAAAGAAAAGATCAAGAATCACGGCACTTTTTCATGAAAGTACTAACCCCAAAAACTGAGGCTACAAACTAGCCAACTTGTCTAGCACAGAGCAGCTCAGTTGCCGCCGCTCTTACAGATGAATCAATTACACGACGCTGACAAAAATTGCCGATCAAAAACACACGAACACACGGCAATAAAAATTAACACGACCACCGCGCAAACACATCGTGGATCAACGAGACTGTCGAAAGCGCCATCACACACCGTAAATCGATCTGGATCAAATGGCACCAAGGCAAGAAAAAAAACTTGGTCACAAAGAACAAATTTTTTCTCCGGTAGCGCCAAACAGGACTCCTAAATCTACAGTCGACCAGATCAAACCGCGACACGCAACAAGAAAGTCGCCGCCTAATCACAAAGCAGCGAGGGATGAATGAAGCACCAACAATCACCCACAAGGAGACATCGACAAAGCAAAAACAAATCTCAACTTAATGCAAAAGCAATGTACTTCAGATCATACAAGATGAGATCTATCCTCGAGAATACAAATCGGAATTATCTGTAAGCGGCCGCTCATCTCTCCTTTTCTCTGAGTTCCCACGGCGCCGCCGCTCTCATTTTCTTTTCTCACAGCACCAGGCTTTTTGGAATTTTTTCTTGTTTTATACCTCAGAGCGGATTAATTTCGAAATTAGCCCTCATTTGTCATAATTTATAAGAGTGGCCTGAGCAGTGGTCATCTGCATGACTCAAGGCGTGGCGAGGACTTCTCGGCCCCGGTCGTGGCGAGGACTCGCCGCCCCGGGCAGAGTCACCTGCCTCGGTGGCGTGGCGCAGTGCCCCCCAAAGCATTTCTTCATTTTTTCTCCTCGTTGAAATATTATTTCATTATATTTTGTAAAAAAATGAAATTTCATTATATTTGATTGAAAATGAATCTGGCCTGAGATTTATAAAAAATTCATTAAGAAATAAGGAAAGAGTAGGGTTTTTTTAATCCGAAATCAAGGTTTAAACACAGTTCGGCATATATATATAAAAAGGTATGAGGACTATTGGAGTGTCTCCACGATGAAATCGTCGGCGATATACGATATAGACAGAGCGTCGATGAGGTACTTTATGAAGCTTATACACAATGTGATTGGAGGGTCGGGAAAGGTCGTTGTGATGATGAAGATGTCCGAAAATCTGAGTCTCTCCTCGATGAAGACATACTTGCAATATAAGCTTAGCGGAGACACGGAACAAGAACTACATTAGATTATGCGATGAAGCACGCTACGTATTGACATGGCATGATGGTCCGCTAATTGCTTTAGTCATCCTCGCTACTACTACGATACAACTGCGACACAAGCATCCGGACCATATAAGTACACATGCCTTTAGGGATAGTAAAATACATGGGGTGCGACGGGAGACTACTACGTAATGACCGACCTCTGCGTGCACGGGGCCATTTTCCTTTCTTTTGAAGCTCGGCATTGAACTCCTCGCTGGCCTTCCCCTTCCCCTTCCCCTTGTCGCGGGAGTGTCCACGTCGGGCTGGTATGTCGAAGTCGTCCATGTCCTGCGATTTCACGATGTAAGTTCATCGTATAGTGGAAATCGGAAGAATGATGTAAATTCTTCATAACTCACGTCGTCGTCGGATTCGCCGGTCGGCCGGATACCTTGTCTTGCGGCGGGCTCACCAAGATGAGCCTTTCCCTTGCCCTTGTCGCGGGAACGCCCACATCGGGCTGGTATGTCGAAGTCGTCCATGTCCTGCGATTCCATGATGTTAGTGCGCCGTATAGTGAAAATCGTAAGAATGATGTAAATTCTTCGTAACTCACGCCGTGGATACGGAGTACGCCGGACGACCGGAACGCTGGCCGGCGGTTTGCCGAGCCGATGAGCCTTTCCTTGCCCTTGTCGCGGGATTGTCCACGTGGGAAATTTGGTATGTCAAGTCGTCCATGTCCTGTGATTGTGCGATGTAAGTGAAAACGTAAAAGGATGTAAATTCTTCATAACTCACGTCGTCGACATGGATTACGCCAGCGACTCTTGGGCTCCTTCAAGTGCGTCCTCAACAGGTCCGATGCGTAAGGTTTCCACCGCGACGAAGTTCTCGGCCCGCACCGAGTAGTTCAGCATATACTTCTGGCTGGATGAATGCCTGTCGTACATCTCCGGCCGTCGATCCTTTGGAAGAAGTGGCAACGATCTCTGGCTGCCATTTCGTGGGGATGAAGTTAAAACTTTACGGAAGTCAACGTTGGCGAAAATCAATGCTTGTGAAAGAAATGCTTACGAGGTGGTGCCGCATGTGTAGTACGCCGCCATTTGTGGTGGTGGTGTGTGTGGTGAATGATCTCTGCTGGTTCGCCACACACACATTGTGGGATCGGAAAACGTGGTGGTCTTGGAGCATCTTTCATTGATTTATCTGGGTATTGTAGTTGTTTCCTCTTCGCTTAAGCCAATTTTGCTTCTTCAATGACCTCGCGAGAAGTTTGTCGAAGAGTCCATAGCTGGGTATGTATTGTGTAGTGTTGTGTAGTGTTGGGTTTGGTTCAACCCCTTTTATAAGCCCCATGGTTGGCATGATATGGTTAATTTCTTATCCTTTGCGCAAAGTGGCCGTGTGGTCTTGTCACTACTCAAAAGCCGTCTCCTTTATGCCTTTGGTCTTATCATTGGGCAAAGCTGCCCGTGTGGTCTTGTCCTTTGCGCAGAAAGTTGTCTCCTTTGGGCTTATCATCTGCGGGGAAGCTGTCTCCTTTTGGTCTTATCATCGCAAAAGCTACCCGTGTGGTCTTGTCCTTTGCATAAAGCTGTCTCCTTTGGTCTTATCACTGCGGAAAGCTGTCTCCTTTTGGTCTTATCACTGCGCAAAGCTGGCCCGTGTGGTCTTGTCACTGCGCAAAGCTGTCTCCTTTGGTCTTATCACTGCGGAAAGCTGTCTCCTTTTGGTCTTATCACTGCGCAAAGCTGGCCCGTGTGGTCTTGTCACTGCGCAAAGCTGCCCCTTTGGTCTTATCACTGCGCAAAGCTGCCCCCGTGTGGTCTTGTCACTGTGGAAAGCTGCCCCGTGTGGTCTTGTCATCGCACAAAGCTGCCTCCTTTGGTCTTATGACGGTACGGACCTGCCCCCTCCGCCAGGCGCGGTATGGACCTGCCCCCCTACGCCACGTTGCGTCTCCGGTGCTCGGCTATTTAAACGCGCGGCCACACACTCGCTCGATCATTCCTCTCAGGAATCTCTCCCTCTTTGTGAGGTGCCTCCCTCTCCCGTACCTAACATTTTTCTTTGTCATTTGTCTGAATTCGTTAGTCGTTACTAATGCGATGCATGTTTGAATTTGCGATCTTAGTGTCGGAGGTTAAGAGTTAGTAGCGTCGTAACGGTAAGTTCATTTCAGCAACGCACGTATGGTTCTTATGTTGTGTGTTGGTTGAAATATTTTCTTACTTTTTGTCGAAATGAGAACCTTGACGTGTTCCATGGTAGCGTCGCGTGCGGTCGCACGGAGTTGATTTGTCCACCGCCGGTAGCGCTTTGGTAAGCGTTCCCAACCCGCACGCGTCGATTTGGTAGAGCTCTGACGGTGCATTGGCAGCTTGTTTGATAGCCACGTCGCTAGGAACAAGATAGTAATAAGCGGTCACCGCCACCATGGTCCCACCACAGGCGAGATGTTGTGGGGCTGGTGAAAATGACGAGCGATGGCATGTGGGCAGAGTACATGGAGATCGTTAGCAATCCTCACGCTCCGATCTATGGGCGACCCATGGTGTACGTCCATTTTGTTTATCTGCTCAATCCTCCGGGGGCGCCGTTCAAGGAGCCGCGACGCTCTTGTCCCCTCTTTGGTTTAATGACGATGGGAGAGGTCTCGAGGCGCGCCAGACGTCGTTACGCAGGATGCTCTAGTTGATGGAGATTCTGGTGCTTTCCAACCCAATGAAGGTGTGGATAGATGGCGGGATGCTCGTGTTGATTGTCACGAGATTATCGATGGCATGCCCGAGGGCACTGCCACCGAAGATGAGGACGACTTTGACTCGCAATCCAGCGAGGACGAAGCCGACGATGAGGGCGGGATCGTCGGTGGCATTGTTTTGACCGACACGGACTATGTTCCAAGTCGGTTGGATTGCCAAGCGGCCTCTTCCCTTGTTCTGGCCCAGGAGCACGAGTCGTCGTGGGCCTTCGATGCGGACACCCTGCTTGTGGGGCAACATTTCCCACACAAGGCTGCCGCCAGGCAAGCTATCGTGAGTTTCGCGGTGAAGACCAGTCGGACTTACCGAGTGTACAGGTGAGTTTGAACTTTGTTTGATGTATCTTCAACCATCTACAGTACGTTGTACTAACTAATATATGTAAATGCGTTATGTGCGGTCTAATCGACACTTACATAGTTAAGGCGTTCTTACCTCTTGCCACCGCAAAGTCCGTCTTGCAGAGATTCCTCAAGGCGGGAACGGCCTTCCGTATCACAGTCGTGACGAATCACACATGTGAGCTTCAGGAGCCATTGCAGACGCATAAGAATGTAACCTCAGCCTACATCGCGAGCATTGTAAGCCATGCAGTTGTCGCCGATTTGACCATTTCGCCAAAGGTTCTGATGGCTAACGTAGCGAATACAATAGGGTATGCCGTTAGCTACAGTAAGGTCTGGCGAGCGAAGTGGAAGGTCCTTGAAGGGTTGTACGGTACCTACAAGGAGGCGTACGACCTAGTCCCCAGAATGCTGAAGCAAATTGCGGATGCTAATCCGGGGACATGCGTCAATAGGGACGATAGGCCCGACAGGTCCAACAACCCAAATTCCCTAATCCTTGATCGAGTCTTCTGGGCTTTTGGCCCGGCAGTCCAGGGCTTCCACCACTGTCGTCCCGTCCTGAGTATGGACGGTACTTTCCTTTGCGGGAAATACAAGGGCACCATTCTCACCGCTATTGCGCCGATGGCAACGACCAATTGCTCCCAATTGCCTTTGCAATTGTGGAGAATGAGAACACCTGCCAGTTGGCTATGGTTTCTAGCCAACATAAAGCAACATGTTGTAAGGGATCGGCCGAATGTGTGTGTCATAACCCGTCATCATGCCGGGTTGTTGTTGTCGCGTTGCGCACCATGCGCATCGGTATTAGGGCACCGTTCAATGGAGCGACATGCGCTGCGTTGGTGCATGCGCATCTAGCCGCCAATTTCCACACACGCCCGAGCAAAGACCTCATGAAGAAGTTCAAGAAGCTCGCCTCTGAGTACCCGAAGCGCAAGTTCGATGCCGTGTGGCGGGAACTTGAGGTCGAAACCCAGCGTGCAAGTGGAGGTTACGGCGGGCAAAGATCGCAAAGTGAGTTCACCGAGTGGATGAGCGAGCATGCCCCGACTATGAGAAATGGTCCTTCTTCACGACACCTATGGTGCTCGATGCGGCATCATGACAACCAACATGTCCGAGGTCTACAACGGTGTGTTGAAAGGGGTCCGTGCCCTCCCCATCACCGCTGTTGTAGACGAGACATGGAACCGTACGGTCGGTTACTTCGTAAATCGGGCAATGATGGCCAAGCAGCATTTGGACGAAGGGAAGCAGTACTCGGAGGTTACCCTTGCGTACATGGAGAAGAAAATTACGAAGGCCCAATCCCATGTAGCTATCACAATGGATGGCGTGAGAAGGAAGTTCGAGATCCGCTTGCGGGACAAGTACGTTCGCGGCCACATGAGAGGTGACCGGAAGCATGTTTGTACCATAGGCGATGTGGCAGTTTGCACCTGCAACAAGCCTCAACTGCTGCACAAGCCTTGCTCCCACGTATATGCTGCATGTGCTGTATTTCACCAATCTTCTAGCATGTACATGTCGGAGTACTACGACATACGACACCTGTATGATACTTGGAACGGGGAGTTCAACTCCCACG
This sequence comes from Phyllostachys edulis, assembly GCA_036346405.1. NCBI lineage: Eukaryota > Viridiplantae > Streptophyta > Magnoliopsida > Poales > Poaceae > Phyllostachys > Phyllostachys edulis. The sequence goes on along the minus strand of CM070546.1, from coordinate 57,492,804 downwards.
GAGTGGAAAGCCATTACAGGACCTATGGCGGGAAGCAAGTGAAGTGGTCACCGAATGAAGCACTACGGCATCCAGGCCGTGGGAGGCGTCAGTCAAGGCGCATCCGCAACGACATGGATGCGAGCCAACGTGGAGATCGGCCAACACCAATAAGGTGTAGGCTATGTAAGACTCGTGGGCACTCATTCAGGAACCGCCCGAGTAGACCTTCTTCCTCCCGCCACTTAGTATCGTAAGCTATCCGGTGTATTTGAGTCATGTTAGTGTTGTAGTGATGTGAGTGTTGTAATGATTTGCGTTGTAACTCTGACCGCCGAGTTACTATTACCGCCGTTTGGGTTACGTCGTGCTTTGCAGAAAGTAGTCGCGTCCTGCTTTCCAGAGAGTTGTCACTTCCTGCTTTCCAGAGAGTGGTCACGTCCAGCTTTCCAGATAGTGCTCACTTCCTGCTTTCCACACTGCGCGGTCACGGCCTCCTTTCCGCAGAGTGGCCCCTTCGTGCTCCTAACGCTATATATGGATGCTTTGGCTGCCATTGACCTCACTCTTCTCTTCCTCTTCTCCTTTCCTGCACTGTAAAACAAGATGTCTTCGGCCTCATCGAATATTCGAGTGAGCAGAGAATTACAATCACTACGACAGCAGTTGCTTTGCCCTCGTTGCAGGGATCCGGCTAATGTGTTTACCTCTCATACGCCAACGAATCCGTCCCGAGTTTTCATGAAGTGTTCAAATCTTTGGTAACTTCGCAAACTCAAAGACGTAATGAATGCGTTGTACATATCGGGTTTTCTTACTTTCATTTGAAACTTCAATTCTTTTGTAGAACACAACATGTCGATTTTGGCAATGGGTCGAAGTTGCCCCCGAGTGCTTCAAGATATTGCAATGCAAATTGTCTGCCTTGCAAGAAGACTCCGTGGTGTTGCTGCAATTAAATGCAAAGGCCTCGGCGTCCGATGAACCAATGCAAGACTCCCATGATGTTACTACAATTAGTGCAATGCCTCGAAGCGCTCGATCAACCCATGCAAAGTGAAGAGAAAAGGCTTCAAACACCGCATGACAGATGGAAAGAGTTGAGAAGTCGCTTCACAAGTTACTTAAGTTAGTTACTTTTGCGGTCTTTCTTCTTTTGTATCTTGTTCTTGCCAAGTAGAACGTCGATGTGTAATGAGATTGTAATGTTCACTCGTTATCTATGCATCGCAGATCCTTGATGAATGAGAATAAAATTGTTCTCTCGACATAGATAACGAAGTACAAGAGTCCAATTACATTCCAATTAGCACACTCGCTTGGATTACAAATCACTTAATGAAGCACAACTTACAACATACAATAGACTACTAATGCTACTATCGCTACTATCGCCTTTGCTCCTCATCTTTGTCGGGCATAGTACCTCAGACTAGCCTTCATGCCGTGTTCCTCCCAAAGGTCTCCGAGCGAACTGTTCTGTGGAAACGCTCAACCTATCGGTGACCGTGGGTTCTCGCCAGCAGTCATACCGAGGTTCCTCAACCGCCGTGTCGGCGATATCTGAGGCATCACATGTAGAATCGGCGTTGACAACAAGTCTGTGACCCAAGCCGTAGTAGGATCCGTGGAGGGAACCAACTCGCTCTGGTTGCGGAATGAAGCGGGTGAATTGCTCGTCTTGCTGGGATGGATCGGGCGAATCGCCGTGGTACGGTTAAGCCTTGCGGGTGAACGCCGCAGGTACATTGTGTACCGGACTCATACCATGGCGCCAGATTGCCCATTGGAAATTGTCCAACAGTGTGGGCCTGCAAGGGAGAATCTGGGATAACATCCGCCGCGGTTCCGGGTTGCACGTCCGTGCTCTCCGGAATGTCCTCTTCGTGCCTCTGTGACGACGGCGGCACCGGCGTAGGGTCCCTCCGAGACGAGGACGGCATCAGCGTAGGGTCCCTCCGAGACGAGGACGGCATCAGCGTAGGGTCCCTCCGAGATGACGACGGCAGCAGCGTAGAGTCCCTGCGTGGCAACCGCGCGGACGATCCGCCGCCCATGCTGCTGCGCCGCTGGGTCGACTCGCTCGGACGGGAAGATGGAGGGGGCGAGGGTACGCGACGACGCTCCGTCCGATGCCTCGAGTCGACATCGCTGGCCCTTCCGCAGCTCATGTTACGAACGACCTGCTTGACATCATCAATAACCGTCTTCAAGGCCGTAAAAAGGCGCTCCACTGTGTTGTCTGTACCCCGCTCGAGTTCCCGGCGGCCGCGCTCGATAGCGATATTCAAACGGTCGACCTGCATGGTTACAGAACACACAAAATTTTGTTAGTTAACCCTATTTCGGAGGGTGGTTAATCTACTACATGCTCAACGTACCGAATCGTCCTGGCGTGCTGCACGGTACGGGTCCATCCCTAAGTCCAAGCGTTCGGCGTGGCTAGGATCTGCATGTCGGGGGGGGGCGCCTGTCAATCTCGTCCGCGTGTTCCGTACGTACCACTCCAAGTACGTGTCGTAAGTCCCTGCATCGTAAGGCTGTGCCTCCTGCAAAATGGAATCAGTGGCCGTCTGCCATGCATCTACCCACGGCTGCTGCGTCTGAAGCCAGTCATCGCTCTTGCGACCCTTCTTCGTCTGCCTGCAGGTGGAACAAAATAAATAACTTATGGTACCGCATAACGATGTCTAAAGGATCTACAACATTATTAAGTAATGCAATGTACTTACAAATGACTACGCCTTTGCAAGCGGTCGCCCTAGAGCAGGGGGATCTCTGGTGCGGCTCGAATCGCCTCATCACCCGCTGTGGGTTGTGCGGCTCAACCATGTGGGAGAACACCAAATGACAAGTTGTCCTCCAAGACGCGCATCTGGTGGCATAGCAAGCTCAGTTGCGTCGGGGTGCGTTTCTACGCGTCAAGATCCGCCCAAGGAGCCCATACTATGTCGCGTTAAGTGGTGGTCTCGAATTCATTGTGGAACTCGGGGTATATACGACGACTCTCTCCCTAGACCACCCTAGTATCGCCCACGATCCATCGGGATCCCATGGTCGGGCCTTCCACGGATCCTCCTCCTCCGCCTCCACCTCACCATAGAAATGTTGTGTGTGCGGGTAAGGTGGATCTGGGGCGGAACAACGGCCGTCCGACCGCTGAAGTGCTCCCACGACCACAAATGGAATAACGGCGTGGGCAACCCGAGAGCACGGGCTCCGTTCCGTGCCACGCTGCAAGCGTCGCAAAGGTCATGATACGTCGCAAGCCTGATCTGGTGAACCCCAATTGTATCAAGGCGCGTCCTCATCATCGGCGTCCACGATAGACTCCGCAAGGTGAATATAACTCGGGTACACCATGTCCCCTGCGTGCTAGGGAACATGATCCACCCAATATAAACAACAAATATGCAATAAGGTGGCATCGAACCACCTCCTCCGTTGCGTCAATTGGGCAATGCATGAATTGTCGCAGCCAACCGTGTGGAATGCCCTTTGACCTCTCGGGGATAGGCTGGCCGAAACGATGATGGAGACGCGCCTTCCAGTCCGGCGACCTCGGAGGAACAAGCGCGACGGCCAAGAACGGAAGGCCGGTAATGAAGCTGACATCTTGCAATGTCACCGTCATCTCCCCCCACCGGAAGTGGAACGTGTGGGTCTCCGGCCGCCAACGATCAACCAAGGCGGAAAGAAGAGAGGCATCAATTAAGAAGTTTTGCCCCGTGTTCACATGCGGGCGAACGCATAATCACCCGATTGACGAAGTCTCGGACCATACCGCTCGTCATTCAATGCCAGTCTCCTCGGTCCCGTGTCACCGGACTTGGCGGCCCATCGCCATCGATCCAAGCGTGGCGGCGATGCTTGCCGCCCCATGCCGCTTCAAGTAGGGGTGGTATAGCACGTGCCATTGCGCAAATAGACAAAACTAACGATTAGCAAAATCTAAGCACGCATTTAACGGTAAAAATGCAATAAGTAAAAATTAAACACGAACTTACCTCACTAATCAAAATGCGCTGCGCTTCGAGTTCCTCGATCGGCAGCGCGTTGTTTTTATCGCCTCACTAATCGACGGCAAAGAAAAACGACGCGATGTAAAGAAAAGTAAACAAGAAAACGATCCTTCCAACACTCTTTCGTGCAAAGCGGTAGCGAGCGAGGAGGAAAAAAAATCGACGCCATGAGAGGAAAGAAAAATTGCGCCTTGGGGCACTGCCGCGCCGCCACCGGCGGGACTGCGCACCGGCCGGGCGAGTCCTGCCGCGCCCGGCCGGGCAGTCCTCTTTGCGCCAGAGGCATGCAGATGACCACTCGCTCAGGCCACTTAAAAATTATGAAAAATGGGGCTAATTTGAAATTAATCCGCTCTGAGGCTAAAACAAGAAAAATTCTGCTTTTGGATCCAACAGCGCCGCCCGTACCAGCTTTTTTTCAATGAGCTCTCTTGGCCGCCGCCACACTCGGCTTCACTCCAGGGCGCCACCACAGTGTTTCTTCTTTTTCACTCACGGGCGCTGCACTAGGGCTCCGATATTTTCCCAACGCGCAAGAAAATGGCCGCCGCCATCTAGAGCTTAGCTACCAGGAGTGGCCGCCGCTAGTGCTCTTTTTTCAGGAGGACACCCAGCCGCCACAGTGTTCCCCGATTTCTTTTTTCAGCAGCTAACCCTAATATCCATCTCCTGTTTCTTTTTAGGCAGCTACCAAACCTAATGGGCTCTCTCAAGGCCCAACAATTACAGAACACATACGCACGCAATTTAAAGCATCGTCTCCAAATCTCTTGATTTAATCCACTTCCTGACGCACCGTCTTGCGCCACGTGTAGGTTGATCCAGCGGCTCTCATCGTGTCGACAAGTCTCTCCCATCCGGTTCCCACCGGACCACATTGGCACTTGCACCGACCCCGCACCGCTTGATCAACCCGATCGCATCAATCGCCTGTTCGGTCATCCTTGTCCATTCTGCGCCACGCTTGAGTCACTTGACCTCACCTGGCATCCATGATCGTTCTGAACCTCGGCTCTCCAAGCTTAGTCCCGATCCTCCTCGCCGTTGACCGTCATTGACTCGCAAGCCACCGCGACAAAGAATAGACAAGAAAACACGAATCCGGGAACAAGTTCTTCACAACTTGACCCACGTTAGCTCAAAACATGCATCATGCAACACATATGCACTATAGCCTATGAACTCAATCTATCCCAAAGCCAAATTTCCAAAATGGCTAAAGATCAGCCTTTTAACTTTGCCGAAAATACGTGAAACTTCAAACCAAAAGCAACATTGCCAATTGTTTCATCATCCTAAGATCATGGGCATATCCCCATGATATCCACAATCTCCCCCTTGATGAACACATTGGCAATCTATCAGAAAATGTAGTTTTATGGTTTGAAAAGTAAAATACTTGAAGTTTTCGCGCAAAAGCACAACTTGGTCCAAATGCAAGAAAAAGTAAAGGAAATGACCAAGCTGGCTTCAGAATAGCATAAGCAAGTGAGATAAGGCAAAAGAAAGCACAAAAGCTTCAATTTCCAAAGAACCGACAAAATCTCACTTAAGGTCCATATGAAAGAACAATTGTTCTATTTGACCTTTGATCATTGAGATGAAAAGCTCTAAAACAACATTTTTGACCAATCTTTCTCCCGCTTTGACAATGGATTCATCAAGGTGCATAGAAGAAGATAGAGCATGAATGAAATAAAATGGCTGCAATTTTTTATTTTTAATTTTTTAAATTTTTTTTTGTTTTGTTTTTAACTTAAGCAAAAGGAGCCATGAAGATTATCCATGAAGACTGTACAAGTATTACACTAAGCCATATTATGTGAAGAAGCTATATTCAATCATGGCAAAACATGTACAGCAAAACTAAGGCCAAAATAGCAATAATCTGAGATTAAACGAATCAACAGTATGACAAGATGCTCAAGATCACAGTTTAACTAAAGGTATCCAAAAATGAGTCAGGTCATGTCTATAAGCGAGATTGAGTTTCAATTTGATCAAGCATTTAGAATTTAGCACATTGAGCACTTTACTGAAAATGATTGGTTTTATCTTAGTAAAGGAAGTCCTGGACTAGGAGCCATCCACAACTGCCTTCTAAGCTTCAACCAATTGCCAATTTGTTTTCTTAGCATTGTGCTAGATCTCAAGCCTCACTGCGACCATCCCAAGCAACAAAAGCTTAAGAGAATAGTCTGGGTCATCCAAAACTCCCCCTGAGTTCATGCCTAGTGCAATGGCAAGCTGTCTCATGAGAAAGAATTGGTGAGATCAGTTTTTTTCGCACAGAAAAAGCTCATTTTTCATTTGCTTGACTTAAGAATTATCATAGCTTAATTTAAAACTCAAAATAAGTTCAAGACTCAATTAAGCCTATATGACATGGCACGAATCATGAGAGGATCACTAAAGCAAAACTAGTCACAAGATCCAACATGTCATATTATGATTCAGTTTGCTCACAGATAATAATGCTAGCATGGCAAAAGCTAAGCTATACATAAAAAGCCACAAAAGAAGTCTAGCAAACTAACACAAGACATGGCAGGGTATAAAGTATGAAATCATGTCATACATGGATAATAATCAAAGCTCCACAAGGTTATATTACAATGCAAGTTGCTGAATTGTAAAATGCATTATGATACAAATGAATGCAAAAAGAGCAAACTCCCCCTCAAACCAACCCATAGGGATAAATTATCCCTAACAAGCTTCTCAAGGTGACAAACCTTGTTGGGTCTAAAAGATTTGAGAGGATATCTGCCAAATGAGCCTAGGACTCCACAAAACTAGCACAAAGACTTCAAACATCACAAGATCTCTAGAAAAGCAACTCGAAAAGCTAGGGAGCGAAACACCATCACTAAAAATACCTACAGGCAACTCAAAAACCTGCTAAGGACCAGTGACTGGGAGACAAGCTCAACCTAGACTGTGAGAAGAGTGTATCCTAGAAAACCAAGGGATAAGAAGAGTGCCTAGAAAAGACACGTGCTAGAACAGAGCATCCTATCTACCCTGAACACAACAAGCCCAACACCTGACACAAAACAGATGCTATGCAAGGTAGACTAGAGATACCATACATAAATGAAAGGTATAGAAGCTCGAACCTGAGTCGCACTGCTTGGCAGTGAGATGTAGCGATGATGAGTGAAGAACCAACAGTTTGAAATCATGAATCACATGTTCTTCTTCTCAACTGAAAAGACTACACCAAAGAGACAGAAAAGTCTATGCCTTGGTACTGGGTTAGTGAGACAATATCTAGAGAAACAGTACCAAGACACATGACTAGCAAGAATAGCAGCAAATGATCCAAAGCTCAACCTATTCTAAGTCCACAATAAGGCATAGGAGCAAGCAAACACGCACATAGCATAACACACATCATATATTACAGTCAAGGGTAAAGTGTGCTAGTAAAAGCTATGGCAAGACCCATGTATCCACAATATCATGATAGCATAAGGTATGTTAAGGAACAAATCATGGAAATCAAGTAAGCATGAGAATACACAGGGCAAAGATCAACAAGAGCAAAATACAGAATATACAAGACAACACAAGCTCATGAAGACTAAACCAAGCTTACACATCCATGAAACTAGTGAATACCAATATAATACAAAGATATATAAACAAAATACACGCAAAGGCATGATGAAGAATATCATAAGAGAACACATGCCGATAAGATACAAATGAGCATAATGATAAGCACAACATGCCAGGACTGGATAATAGTGAAGATAAAGGCATGAAGGTGTAAGAAAGCTCACAGTGCCCTTGGCTGTCATGATCCTAATAAAAACATCACCAAATGTGATACACTCGTTGTCGGATGCACGTGTGAGAAAGGAGAACCATCTAGAACCTCCAGTCATGTGTCGAGAACACCCAGAGTCAATCAAGTCATATGTCCTCCTTCCTCGCACGACGGACCTACAGAGCATAAACAGAAACATCTGCCTCGATGCATCAAGTTAGTGATAAGAGACTTTGGAATCCAGTACTGAGTCACACGATGTTTGGGCAAAGCAGTAGAAGCAACAGTAAAATGGTTAGGAGCAAAATCATAAGAATGCACATGAGAACCACCGAGACCTCTCCGAATCGACCTACCAAAAGGTCGGTACTCCCCCTGTCTAGATGCTACCCGTGGTCTCTCCTCATGATGTCCTAACCCAAAGCGCTGCCTAGAACCACCAAAGGAGTCAAAGAAGTCATCTACGAACCTAGGCCTATGTCTAGTAGGAAAAACAGGCTGCCTGGCTCTAGAGACTACAGCAGGTGAAGGGACTCCTCTAATGGTTCTCAAGTTACTCATCCTCTCCTTCCTATCAATCTTGGCTCTACGGAAGCAGAACTCAACAATGTGGCCATTCTTCTTACAGAAGGTGCAATGGTACTTGACCTTTTGAAGGGTCTGACCTGATGAAGTAGAAGCACCTATCTTGCTAGAAGTGGTTTGGGCAAAACCGGTGATTTGAAGACTATCTTAGATGGCTTAGGGGTTCTACCTCAAGCAGACCACTCTCAACAACTCTAACAACCTTAGGTGGATGGTTCTTGGTATGCTCTAGGAATCAAATCCTAGGCCTCTATTATTCACACTCACCTTAGATTTGTCAAGAATCATGTTGAGGTTCTTCTTCCCACCAATAAATCTCTCAAGAGTCTCTTTAAGGTAGTCATTTTGTTTGGCTAGTTCATAACAAGAAGCACACTTATTTGACATGCTAGCCCTATCACATTTTTCCTTATAATGAGCTACCTCGGCTTTCAAAGCCTCACAAGACACACAATAATTATCTCTAATCCTATCCAACTGCTCTTTGAACTTAACTCTAAAAGCTTCTTGTATCTTATCTACATTATGCCCAATCTTAATGCAAAGATCACAAGAATTAGAGTCAACAACTTTCTTAGAAGCATTTATGGACATGGATTGTTCAATTTTAGCCTTTTCTTCTAGTGTCTTGTTTAAAGCATCATTCTCAAGTGTGAATTTAACACAGTTTTCACATGAAGCAGTTTTAGAGTAAAGGATCATTTCAGACATCTCCTTCATTTTAATCTTATTTTTCTCACAATGAGAGCAGGTGTGACTAGGATCAAATTTCTGCAATTCTTCTATAGTGCTATTCAATTTTAATTCAAGTAAAGCGCAATTTGAACAAGGTAAAGGAATAGCATCTACAGCAGTCACATCAAGAGCAATGGCATTCATGCAAGCAGGACTAGACTTGAGGGATTCTAGTTCATCAAGAGCATCTTTCAATTGATTCACAACAGAGGAATGAGCAGATTTCATATTGATCAATTCATTTTGCAAGCTAGAGCAAGAATCGCACACATCAACAGATTTAAGCCTAACAACCTCAAAATTCAGATTATCAATCATGGTGTCCTGTCTCTTAATCATTTTAGCTTGCTTTTTTAGTTTTTGTTCAGAAATGACCAATGCACGTTTCATGTCAGTAAGTGAGGGACATACCTCATCTGGATCACTGAAAGGGTCGTCGTTGTTGGAGGAGTCGACGTCATGGCTGTCGCTAGCCATGAAGCACATGCCGGTGAAGTCCTGGGCCTTCTTCTTGCCATGGGTGTCATCCTCGTCGTCCTCCGTCTCCGAGTCCACATCGCTCATGTCAACAGTCTCTAGAGCGGCAAGGACCCTACCGATTTAACTTGCGATAGTTGGTCTTCTTGGGTTTCAGATCCTTAGCTTGAGGACGCCCAGTATCCTTCACATCCTTGCCCTTCACTTGGGGCATCTGGAACGAATGTGGTTAGGCTCACCACACTCAAAGCACGTGATAGGGGCACCTCTCCTCCTGCTCTCACTTTGTTGTACACTCTAGAGAATTTTGTGGATAGGAGGGCTAAATCATCCTCGTAGCCTCTCTAGCAGCTCATCACCAAAGAATGCAAAGGCATAATGAAAAACCAGATGAGCCAAAATCACAAGAATCAAGAGCTACCCTTAGATGGGTCAACCACAAGAGCCATCGACTGTTTTGGGGAGACGCGAGATAAAGTCAATCTCATGCGTCTTCAACCTCGAGTAAAGCTTATCCATGGTAAGCTCACTCATGACAGTTGTTGTCATTGATGGATGTGATCTTCATCCCCGCACCTTCACATCAAGCGCACCCAAAAGTCGGGCGTGCATTCTCGGACTCAAGTGAAAACAAGATCAACAAAGACGAAGATCATGAAGAATCTTGGAAAATCTCCCCATAGCTCATCTAAAGACTCACCGTGTCTTTGCTCGATCTTTGAATATTCTTTCTTGAGCTGGTTCTGTCTCACTTCCTTGATCGCAATCGAACCTCGTGGTAGTCACAAAGGGTCCTCCAGATCTCGTGAGCGGACCTCAAATGAACCACGCTACCAAACTCAGATCGACTAAGACCTTGGATCAAGAAATTGCGAGCTTTTTGTTAGCCTCAATGTCCGGAGTGATCACATCGCCATCGGCCAAGACGACATATGGATTTTTGACCTTAAGCCAAATAGCGTGCCCTTGAGCCTCGATGTAGGCTTGCATGCGAGCCTTCCAAAGAAGCAAAATCAACTCCATTGAAAATATGAGGTTTGAGTGAATACTTGTCATCGCCATGGCTTCAAAGACCGTTAAGATCTATCAAGAGTTAACCGGCTCGATACCAATTGTAGGACCGAAAGGCGACTAGAGGGGGTGAATAGACGCTTATTTTTCACCTCGATCAACTCAACACTACTTTCACTCCAATAGCTATAAAAGCTATGAAGATCTGTATACAGGCACTGCGGATAACCTGTGTTGAATCCGATCAAACCCCAAAAATTAAGACTAAAAACAACTCACAACTGAAGGCACAAAATTAAACTAGTGGATGACATCCATCAGTCGCATCATTGTTAGCTCTGCACTATCAATTCAACCACACAAGACACGATGGACTAGCCAAAAAATAAGTACGAGCTAAGCAGTAAATAAATTAAAAACCAAATCAAAACTTCAAACACAAAACTCGCTGGCAGTCAAGACTGAGACCTTTAATCGCTGGCAGATCCAAACTAAAAACAGCAACTTGATGGATCTTGAGATCAACATCTCAACTCTGCACTACAAGCCTAAGCACCGAAAGTACATTAAGAAGCAATATAATAGTCACCAACTTGCTGGCTAACCAAAGCTTCACTCACAGCAATCAAAATGCAGAAAACAGCCAAGTAATAATATAATCCAAAGACTAAAGCAACCATTTGTAACTGACACGCAAGATCAGCAAGAAGGACTACTGACCAAGTCACCGCTTTTGGTTCGCTAATCAGCTCAACGCGCCATACCTGGCTCTGGATGTTTCGGGAGCAGCACAGGCACACACATAAAACAGCAGCTAAAGTAATAAATGAACCCAAACAACAAAAAGAAGCTTCACTGTAAGCGCACTCACAAAATAAACTTCACTCAGATCATTGATGGAAACCATCATGATCTGCTAACACAGGGCGCTGCTACCCGCTACCAAAATTCCAAGGCAGCCTCCACGGGTTGAACAGAACAGCAATAACCAAAACAAAATTCAGAGCAAAACAATGATCAAAGAAAAGATCAAGAATCACAAAGACTTTTTCATGAAAGTACTAACCCCAAAAACCGAGGCTACAAACCAGGCCAACTTGTCTAGCACAGAGAGCTCGGCTCCGCCGCTCTTACAGATGAATCAATTACACGACGCCGACAAAAATTGCCGATCAAAACACACGGAACACTCGCAATAAAAATTAACATGACCACCGCCGCAAACACACGCTGATCAACGAGACCGTCCGAGCGCCATCACACACACGTAAATCGATCCGATCAAATGACAGCCAAGACAAGAAAAAAAACTTGGTCACAAAGAAGAATTTTTTCTCCAGCGGTACGACCGTGGACTCCTAAATCTACAGCCGACCAGATCAAACCGCACACGAACAAGAAAGTCGCTCGCCTAATCACAGAAGCAGGATGTAATGAAGCACCAACAATCACCCATAAGGAGACATCGACAAAGCAAAAACAAATCTCAACTTAATGCAAAAGCAATGTACTTCAGATCATACAAGATGAGATCTATCCTCGAGAATACAAATCGGAATTATCTGTAAGCGACCGCTCATCTCTCCTTTTCTCTGAGTTCCCACGGCGCCGCTGCTCTCATTTTCTTTTCTCACAAAGACCAGCTTTTTGATCCAACAGCGCCTGCCTTCAGCTTTTTTCAATGAGCTCTTGGCCGCCACACTCGGCTTCACCTGTATGCCACCACAGTGTTTCTTCTTTTTCACTCACAAGCGCTGACTAGGGCTCGATATTTTCCCAAATACAAGAAGAAAATGGTCGCCGCCATCTAGAGCTTAGCTACTGAGAGTGGCCGCCAAGGTTTTTTTCAGAGGACACCCACCGCCACAAGTTGTTCTCCCATTTTTTTTTTTCAGACTAACCCTAATATCCATCTCCTGCTTTTTAGGCAGCTACTAAACCTAATGGGCTCTCTCAAGGCCCAACAATTACGTAACACATACGCACGCAATTTAAAGCATCGCTCCAAATCTCTTGATTTAATCCACTTCTCGACGCACCGCCTTGCGCCACGTAGGTTAATCCAGCGCTCTCATCGTGTCGACAAGTCTCTCCCATCCGGTTCCCACCGACCACCTTGGCACTTGCACCGACCCCCGCACCGCTTGATCAACCAATCGACCGAATCGCCTGTTTGTCATCCTTGTCCATTCGCGCCACGCTTGAGTCACTTGACCTCACCGCATCCATGATCGTTTCCGACCTCGGCTCTCCAAGCTTAGTCCCGATCCTCCTCGCCGCTGACCGTCATTGACTCGCAAGCCACCGCGACAAAGAATAGACAAGAAAACACGAATCCGGAACAAGTTCTTCACAACTTGACCCACGTTAGCTCAAAACATGCATCATGCAACACATATGCACTATAGCCTATGAACTCAATCTATCCCAAAGCCAAATTTCCAAAATGGCTAAAGATCACCTTTTAACTTTGCCGAAAATACGTGAAACTTCAAACCAAAGCAACATTGCCAATTGTTTCATCATCCTAAGATCATGGGCATATCCCCATGATATCCACAATCTCCCCCTTGATGAACACATTGGCAAGCTATCAGAAAATGTAGTTTTATGGTTTGAAAAGTAAAATACTTGAAGTTTTCGCGCAAAAGCACAACTTGGTCCAAATGCAAGAAAAAGTAAAGGAAATGACCAAGCTGGCTTCAGAATAGTATAAGCAAGTGAGATAAGGCAAAAGAAAGCACAAAAGCTTCAATTTCCAAAGAACCGACAAAATCTCACTTAAGGTCCATATGAAAGAACAATTGTTCTATTTGACCTTTGATCATTGAGATGAAAAGCTCTAAAACAACATTTTTGACCAATCTTTCTCCCCCTTTGACAATGGATTCATCAAGGTGCATGGAAGAAGATAGAGCATGAATGAAATAAAATGGCTGCAATTTTTAATTTTTAATTTTTTAAATTTTTTTTGTTTTGTTTTTAACTTAAGCAAAAGGAGCCATGAAGATTATCCATGAAGACTGTACAAGTATTACACTAAGCCATATTATGTGAAGAAGCTATATTCAATCATGGCAAAACATGTACAAAGAAAACTAAGGCCAAAATAGCAATAATCCGAGATTAAACGAATCAACAAGATGACAAGATGCTCAAGATCACAGCTTAACTAAAGGTATCCAAAAATGAGTCAGTCATGTCTATAAGCTTAGATTGAGTTTCAATTTGATCAAGCATTTAGAATTTAGCACATTGAGCACTTTATCGAAAATGATTGGTTTTATCTTAGTAAAGCAAGTCCTGGACTAGGAGCCATCTACAATCGCTTTCTAAGCTTCAACCAATTGCCAATTTGTTTTCTTAGCATTGTGCTAGATCTCAAGCCTCATCTGCGACCATCCCAAGCAACAAAAGCTTAAGAGAATAGTCTGGTCATCCAAAACTCCCCGAAGTTCATGCCTAGTGCAATGGCAAGTCGTCTCATGAGAAAGAATTGGTGAGATCAGTTTTTTTCGCACGTAAAAAGCTCATTTTTCATTTGCTTGACTTAAGAATTATCATAGCTTAATTTAAAACTCAAAATAAGTTCAAGACTCAATTAAGCCTATATGACATGGCACTAATCATGAGAGGATCACTAAAGCAAAACTAGTCACAAGATCCAACATGTCATATTATGATTCAGCTTTGCTCACAGATAATAATGCTAGCATGGCAAAAGCTAAGCTATACATAAAAAGCCACAAAAGAAGTCTAGCAAACTAACACAAGACATGGCAGGTATAAAGTATGAAATCATGTCATACATGGATAATAATCAAAGCTCCACAAGGTTATATTACAATGCAAGTTTTTGAATTGTAAAATGCATTATGATACAAATGAATGCAAAAGAGCAAACTCCCCTCAAACCAACCCATAGGATAAATTATCCCTAACAAGCTTCTCAAGGTGACAAACCTTGTTGGGTCTAAAAGATTTGAGAGGATATCTGCCAAATGAGCCTAGGACTCCACAAAACTAGCACAAAGACTTCAAACATCACAAGATCTCTAGAAAAGCAACTCAAAAGCTAGGAGCGAAACACCATCACTAAAAATACCTACAGCAACTCAAAAACCTGCTAAGGACCAAAGGATCGAGACAAGCTCAACCTAGACTGTGAGAAGAGTGTATCCTAGAAAACCAAGGGATAAGAAGAGTGCCTAGAAAAGACACGCATAGAACAGAGCCTCCTATCTACCCCGAACACAACAAGCCCAACACCGACACAAAACAGATGCTATGCAAGGTAGACTAGAGATACCATACATAAATGAAAGGTATAGAAGCTCGAACCTGAGTCGCACTGCTTGGCAGTGAGATGTAGCGATGATGAGTGAAGAACCAACAGTTTGAAATCATGAATCACATGTTCTTCTTCTCAACGAAAAGACTACACCAAAGAGACAGAAAGTCTATGCCTTGGTATCGGGTTAGTGAGACAATATCTAGAGAAACAGTACCAAGACACATGACTAGCAAGAATAGCAGCAAATGATCCAAAGCTCAACCTATTCTAAGTCCACAATAAGGCATAGGAGCAAGCAAACACGCACATAGCATAACACACATCATATATTACACCAAGGGTAAAGTGTGCTAGTAAAAGCTATGGCAAGACCCATGTATCCACAATATCATGATAGCATAAGGTATGTTAAGGAACAAATCATGGAAATCAAGTAAGCATGAGAATACACAGGGCAAAGATCAACAAGAGCAAAATACAGAATATACAAGACAGCACAAGCTCATGAAGACTAAACCAAGCTTACACATCCATGAAACTAGTGAATACCAATATAATACAAAGATATATAAACAAAATACACGCAAAGGCATGATGAAGAATATCATAAGAGAACACATGCCGATAAGATACAAATGAGCATAATGATAAGCACAACATGCCAGGACTGGATAATAGTGAAGATAAAGGCATGAAGGTGTAAGAAAGCTCACAGTGCCCTTGGCTGTCATGATCCTAATAAAAACATCACCAAATGTGATCCACTCGTTGTCGGATGCACGTGTGAGAAAGGAGAACCATCTAGAACCTCCAGTCATGTGTCGAGAACACCTAGAGTCAATCAAGTCATATGTCCTCCTTCCTCGCACGACGGACCTACAGAGCATAAACAGGAAACATCTGTGCCTCGGTACTGGGGTTAGTGATAAGAGACTTTGGAATCCAGTACTGAGTCACACGATGTTTGGGCAAAGCAGTAGAAGCAACAGTAAAATGGTTAGGAGCAAAATCATAAGAATGCACATGTGAACCACCTAGACCTCTCCGAATCGACCTACCAAAAGGTCGGTACTCCCCCTGTCTAGATGCTACCCGTGGTCTCTCCTCATGATGTCCTAACCCAAAGCGCTGCCTAGAACCACCAAAGGAGTCAAAGAAGTCATCTACGAACCTAGGCCTATGTCTAGCAGGAAAAACAGGCTGCCTGGCTCTAGAGACTACAGCAGGTGAAGGGACTCCTCTAATGGTTCTCAAGTTACTCATCCTCTCCTTCCTATCAATCTTGGCTCTACGGAAGCAGAACTCAACAATGTGGCCATTCTTCTTCTGAAGGTGCAATGGTACTTGACCTTTGAAGGGTCGACCGATGAAGTAGAAGCACCTATCTTGCTAGAAGTGGTTTGGGCAAAACCAGCTGATTTGAAGACTATCTTAGATGGCTTAGGGGGTTCTACCTCAAACAGACCACTCTCAACAGCTCTAACAACCTTAGGTGGATGGTTCTTGGTATGCTCTAGGGAATCAAATCCTAGGCCTCTATTATTCACACTCACCTTAGATTTGTCAAGAATCATGTTGAGGTTCTTCTTCCCACCAATAAATCTCTCAAGAGTCTCTTTAAGGTAGTCATTTTGTTTGGCTAGTTCATAACAAGAAGCACACTTATTTGACATGCTAGCCCTATCACATTTTTCCTTATAATGAGCTACCTCGGCTTTCAAAGCCTCACAAGACACACAATAATTATCTCTAATCCTATCCAACTACTCTTTGAACTTAACTCTAAAAGCTTCTTGTATCTTATCTACATTATGCCCAATCTCAATGCAAAGATCACAAGAATTAGAGTCAACAACTTTCTTAGAAGCATTTATGGACATGGATTGTTCAATTTTAGCCTTTTCTTCTAGTGTCTTGTTTAAAGCATCATTCTCAAGTGTGAGTTTAACACGTTTTCACATGAAGCAGCTTTTAGAGTAAAGGATCATTTCGCAGACATCTCCTTCATTTTAATCTTATTTTTCTCACAATGAGAGCAGTGTGACTAGGATCAAATTTCTGCAATTCTTCTATAGTGCTATTCAATTTTAATTCAAGTAAAGTTTAATTTGAACAAGGTAAAGGAATAGCATCTACAAGCAATCACATCAAGAGCAATGGCATTCATGCAAGGTGACTAGACTTGAGGGATTCTAGTTCATCAAGAGCATCTTTCAATTGATTCACAACAGAGGAATGAGCAGATTTCATATTGATCAATTCATTTTGCAAGCTAGAGCAAGAATCGCACACATCAACAGATTTAAGCCTAACAACCTCAAAATTCAGATTATCAATCATGGTGTCCTGTCTCTTAATCATTTTAGCTTGCTTTTTAGTTTTTGTTCAGAAATGACCAATGCACGTTTCATGTCAGTAAGTGAGGGACATACCTCATCTGGATCACTGAAAGGGTCGTCGTTGTTGGAGGAGTCGACGTCATGGCTGTCGCTAGCCATGAAGCACATGCCGGTGAAGTCCTGGGCCTTCTTCTTGCCATGGGTGTCATCCTCGCCGCCCTCCGCCTCCGAGTCCACATCGCTCATGTCAACAGCCTCTAGAGCGGCAAGGACCCTACCGATTTAACTTGCGATAGTTGGTCTTCTTGGGTTTCGCATCCTTAGCTTGAGGACGCCTCCGAGTATCCTTCACATCCTTGCCCTTCAGCTTGGGGCATCTGGAACGAATGTGGTTAGGCTCACCACACTCAAAGCACGTGATAGGGGCACCTCTCCTCCTGTTCCTCACTTTGTTGTACACTCTAGAGAATTTTGTGGATAGGAGGGCTAAATCATCCTCAGGTAGCCTCTCTAGCTGCTCATCAGTCAAAGAATGCAAAGCAGACAATGAAAAACCAGATGAGCCAAAATCACAAGAATCAAGAGCTACCCTTAGATGGGTCAACCACAAGAGCCATCGACTGTTTTGGGAGACGCGAGATAAAGTCAATCTCATGCGTCTTCAACCTCGAGTAAAGCTTATCCATGGTAAGCTCACTCATGACAAGGTTGTCATTGATGGATGTGATCTTCATCCCCGGACCTTCACATCAAGCGCACCCAAAAGTCGGGCGGCATTCTCGGACTCGGTGAAAACAAGATCAACAAAGACGAAGATCATGAAGAATCTTGGAAAATCTCCCCATAGCTCATCTAAAGACTCACCGTGTCTTTGCTCGATCTTTGAATATTCTTTCTTGAGTCGGTTCTGCCTCACTTCCTTGATCGCAATAACCCTCGTGGTAGTCACAAAGGGTCCTCCAGATCTCGTGAGCGGACCTCAAATGAACCACGCGCCAAACTCAGACGACTAAGACCTTGGATCAAGAAATTGCGAGCTTTGTGTTAGCCTCAATGTCCGAGTGATCACATCGTCATCGGCCAAGACGACATATGGATTTTTGACCTTAAGCCAAATAGCGTGCCCTTGAGCCTCGATGTAGGCTTGCATGCGAGCCTTCCAAAGAAGCAAAATCAACTCCATCGAAAATATGAGGTTTGAGTGAATACTTGTCACGCCATGGCTTCAAAGACCGTTAAGATCTATCAAGAGTTAACCGGCTCGATACCAATTGTAGGACCGGAAAGGCGACTAGAGGGGGGGGTGAATAGACGCTTTCTCTATTTTTCACCTCGATCGAACTCAACACTACTTTCACTCCAATAGCTATAAAAGCTATGAAGATCTGTATACAGGCACTGCGGATAACCTGTGTTGAATCCGATCAAACCCCAAAAATTAAGACTAAAAACAACTCACAACTGAAGGCACAAAATTAAACTAGTGGATGACATCCATCAGTCGCATCATTGTTAGCTCTGCACTATCAATTCAACCACACAAGACATGATGGACTAGCCAAAAAATAAGTACGAGCTAAGCAGTAAATAAATTAAAAACCAAATCAAAACTTCAAACACAAAACTCGCTGGCAATCAAGACTGAGACCTTTAATCGCTGGCAGATCCAAACTAAAAACAGCAACTTGATGGATCTTGAGATCAACATCTCAACTCTGCACTACAAGCCTAAGCACCGAAAGTACATTAAGAAGCAATATAATAGTCACCAACTTGCTGGCTAACCAAAGCTTCACTCACAGCAATCAAAATGCAGAAAACAGCCAAGTAATAATATAATCCAAAGACTAAAGCAACCATTTGTAACTGACACGCAAGATCAGCAAGAAAGACTATACCAAGGTCACCGCTTTTGGTTCGCTAATCAGCTCAACGCGCCACCACCAGGGCTCGATGTTTCGAGCAAAGACAGCACACACATAAAACAGCAGCTAAAGTAATAAATGAACCCAAACAACAAAAAGAAGCTTCACCGTAAGCGCACCACAAAATAAACTTCACTCGATCATTGATGGAAACCATCATGATCTGCTAACACAGGGCGCTGCTACCCGCTACCAAAATTCCAAGGCAGCCTCCACGGGTTGAACAGAACAGCAATAACCAAAACAAAATTCAGAGCAAAACAGCGATCAAAGAAAAGATCAAGAATCACAGCACTTTTTCATGAAAGTACTAACCCCAAAAACTGAGGCTACAAACCAGGCCAACTTGTCTAGCACAGAGCAGCTCAGCTCCCGCCGCTCTTACAGATGAATCAATTACACGCACGCCTGACAAAAATTGCCGATCAAAAACACACGGAACACCGCAATAAAATTAACATGACCACCACCGCAAACACACGCGATCAACGACCGTCCGAGCGCCATCACACACACGTAAATCGATCCGATCAAATGACACCAAGACAAGAAAAAAACTTGGTCACAAAGAAGAATTTTTCTCCAAGGCATACACACTGTGGACTCCTAAATCTACAGCCGACCAGATCAAACCGCACACGAACAAGAAAGCCGCCGCCTAATCACAAAGAAAGAGGGATGTAATGAAGCACCAACAATCACCCATAAGGAGACATCAGACAAAGCAAAAAACAAATCTCAACTTAATGCAAAAGCAATGTACTTCAGATCATACAAGATGAGATCTATCCTCGAGAATACAAATCGGAATTATCTGTAAGCGACCGCTCATCTCTCCTTTTCTCTGAGTTCCCACGGCGCCGCTGCTCTCATTTTCTTTTCTCACAGCACCAGGCTTTTTGGATCCAACAGGCGCCGCCCGGCCTTCAGTTTTTTCAGCGAGCTCTCTTGGCCGCCGCCACACTCGGCTTCACTCCAGGGCGCCACCACAGTGTTTCTTCTTTTTCACTCACGGGCGCTGCACTAGGGCTCCGATATTTTCCCAAATACAAGAAGAAAATGGCGCCGCCATCTAGAGCTTAGCTACTGTGAGTGGCCGCCCAAGTGTTTTTTTTCAGAGGACACCCACCGCCACAAGTTGTTCTCCCATTTTTTTTCAGCAGCCTAACCCTAATATCCATCTCCTGCTTTTTTAGGCAGCTACCAAACCTAATGGGCTCTCTCAAGGCCCAACAATTACAGTAACACATACGCACGCAATTTAAAGCATCGCTCCAAATCTCTTGATTTAATCCACTTCTCGACGCACCGCCTTGCGCCACGTAGGTTAATCCAATGCTCTCATCGTGTCGACAAGTCTCTCCCATCCGGTTCCCACCGACCACCTTGGCACTTGCACCGACCCCGCACCGCTTGATCAACCGGCCAACCGAATCGCCTGTTCGGTCATCCTTGTCCATTCTGCGCCACGCTTGAGTCACTTGACCTCACCGCATCCATGATCGTTTCGACCTCAGCTCTCCAAGCTTAGTCCCGATCCTCCTCGCCGTTGACCGTCATTGACCTGCAAGCCACCGCACAAAGAATAGACAAGAAAACACGAATCCGGGAACAAGTTCTTCACAACTTGACCCACGTTAGCTCAAAACATGCATCATGCAACACATATGCACTATAGCCTATGAACTCAATCTATCCCAAAGCCAAATTTCCAAAATGGCTAAAGATCAGCCTTTTAACTTTGCCGAAAATACGTGAAAGTTCAAACCAAAAGTAACATTGCCAATTGTTTCATCATCCTAAGATCATGGGCATATCCCCATGATATCCACAGGTTCTTAATACAAGTATTAAACAGTTACAAAAGGAACGGCTCCGCTTTTCTCGTCAACACTGAAGTCTCGGCCTTCTATTCATCCCATGAGTCAAATATGGCGTCCATCTTGCTCTAGTCCTCGTAGTCCACGCCTTCTCCTCCTGTGGTTGCTTCAGTACCTGCAAGTCCTTCGTCCCACTCAGGATAGCTCCCGGCTGGACTAGGATCTACAAGGGAGAATACTAACAAGGTTGAGTACACGAATGTACTCAGCAAGCATTAATAGCAAAGAGTGCACTAGATGACTATCTCTGGTTGTTATCACATTTTCTAAATCATCTCACTCTGAAAATAATTTATTTAAAACATTAGGTGGCAAATTTTAATACTGAAAACACTACTTATTACTCGGAGAGAAGAAAGAGCCCCGGTGGTTCCCGTAGACTCCAATCCAGGAGACTGGCATGAATTCATGATTTGATATAGCACTGCGCAGGCTTTGTACCACTTTACCCATAGTCATTCTGAGCTCTAAATGAGCCGAGTCCCTTGCATTTCCTTTGATGCGGGTTCGAGTTCAGAATACATAACATTTTCCAGGTTACGTGATTAAGTCTCCACCCATTACTTTCCGTCGGTGCTGATTTAATCACGTTGCTGACCTCGTCATACACCGACTTCCGGTAATGTTGGTTGAGGCAGCTTCTATCCTGCACTCAACACCCCACCTTAGCGCTATAGCGCCTTGGATCCCCCACTTCCGGACTTCTCCTACCGTTCCTGGGTTCTTGCATCACACTCACACATATATAACTTACCCATTGTGGAGAGCATAGTCACGTAACAAGGTAACATTTTCTACCCGCCGAAACGGGAAAATAGTTGGTACTGAATTTACGGCTTCAGACCGAGCAAGAGTTTTGTTTGTCCTTATATTATAACCATATGTAAAAAGGGGCCCACCTCTTACCTCATCATCATCATCATCGTCATCGCGTTTCCCCTACCAGGGCCCCCCTTTTACCCTCATATTAATTCTCATTTCTTTCTTTCTTTCTCATTTTCATTTCTTTCATATCATATTAATCATTTTTATCTCAATCATTGATTTAAGTTTTGAGAAAACAATTTTGATGCAATAAACATAATAGTGCAACATACGGTTTACATTTAAGTTAACTATATTTATGTTCAAGAGGATAGCTTGCCTTTGTGTATGGGAGGAAAGGTTGGTGCGTATAAAACTCCGATCACCGCTTCCTCACAAGACTCGGTTCGCTTTTCCGTGGCAATACTAAGTATACGGATAATAATATAAGTAAATACATAGTTGATTTTGAGTGGTATAATAGATACCTAAGTTATTGACTTCTAATTGTTAGCACAATTTTATTTAAATAAAACTTTTCGAGATCTAACACTAAGTTAGTACTCCCCAAAATAACCGTTCTACTGTCTATGCACACTAGGGTCGAAACCGGAGGTTCACACTTAACTAATTAAACTGACAAGATTAAACAACTCAAATTACCTGACTAAATACCAACGACGCGCAAGATTGCTACACTAGCAAGCTATTCCATTAATAACAGAAATACGGCTACACCACTTATTTTAGCAGCTAACTTATGGATTGAATGCAAGTTGGTAAATTAGACATGACCCAAGTTAAATCATTTAGACGCAAGATTAAACAACTAACAATTTTTTTATTAACAACTACTACAGAAGAGACATTAATCACAGCAAACAATTACAACCTATCTATTTTCCTAATATTCTCCATAGTCCTAAAGTCAAAATTCTAAACCCCCTCCTAATCTACCTTAACCCCTCTCTCTCTCTCTCTCTTCCCACACTCGGCCGGCCCAATCCTAAACATTCACACGCACAGCACACCCTCACCCCTCTCATCTCCCATTCCTCCCCAAATCTCTTCTTCTCCCCCAACAATTCTCTCTCTCCCTCCACACAAGCCGACGCCGCCTCTTGGGGCTCCCTCCCTGCCGCCACCATTCTCGCTTGCCTCCCTCTGCTGCCATGTCTGACGCCACCAAGAAGCCTTGCAGTGGCCTCGCTCTCTCAGACGACCGGCCCGCCCGGTCGCCGCCGCCGACGCCGTCCTTCCCGCTCTCCCCATGGTGGTCCACACTGCTCGGCCCAAATCCATGGTGCCGCTGTTGTTCTGCGCTGTTTCGCTTCCACGGTCCGCCCGCTCTCGAACCGCCGGCCCGGCGACGCCCGCCGCCACGTCCACGCCCTCCCCGCCTCTGCCACTTCGCGTGTGCGCCTGTCGCCACCGCGAGCCCCCCGGCCTCCCCGCTCCTCGCGCCCCTACGGCGTTCCTTCCTCCAATGGCTTGGCACCGGCCACACACTGCGCGCGCCCGGTCACCCCTTCGACTCCAGACCTGCGCCGCCTCCACGCACGGTTCACCACCGCTGGTCTGCCCCGTCTGCTCCTCCTCGCTATGCCGAAGGCTCGCGCCACTCAACTCAGCGCCTCCTCATGCTGGCTCGGCCCGGCCTGCGGCCGCCTCGCCCTCGCCTGATGATGGATGTACATGTGCATGGGTGAATGGCAAGGTGGTTGTGGGGAAATGGGTGGTTACCTCTGTTGGTTTTGTGGGTTTTGGGAAAGATGGTGATGCTGGCTGGGTGGTAATGGAGCTCCTTGGTGCTCTTGATCCTCCTAGTTCTTGTCGCTGTCGACGCGGTCCTGGTGGCCGTCGATGGCTCAATGCCATCGCCGCTGCCACCCTTGCTCTCCGGTGTTTGCCCTCCTTCCTGGCTCTCTAACTCCATGGCTCCCCTGGCTTGCCTCCCTTGCTTCTTTCTTGTTGCTTGATGTGCTCTGGTTGTCGCTTGGCTTCTTGGCCTTGGGTTGGTCTCTGGTGGAAGGTAGTGGAGAATCTCCTCTCTTGGTCCTTGCCTTACCTTGTGCTATGCTTCCTTGGTTGCCTTCGACTGTGGGTGGAAATGGTGCCTTATGCTGGCTTCGGTTTGGGGGATGAACTTGATGGTGTTTGCTAGTGGTTTGCTTGGCTTTGGCTTGCGCTGGTTGTGGTTGTGCTCGGTTGTGCATGAATGAAATGAGGGGCAGGGGATGGCTTTGTGAATGGAAGCCTTTATATGGAGGTGGCTTTGGCTATGCACTCTCTTGCCCAAACATAAGACCATATTGCCCTTGCTCATATCCTCATGGCAAGATTTTCGTTGGGGGCTTTTTGGTCTGCGGTTGGGAAATCACTATGCGTGTGATTTTCTGTGGCTGAGTACTTCAACATACGCGGGTGCCGGATTAACTTAAACGCCGCATGATGAAACCTACGAAAGCAAAGAGGTGTCGGTTAACTCTAGCTAGTCTGGGGACCTTGACGATCAAAGGGGCTGGATAGCTTGAGTTGATCAGGGAACCCTAGTGTGCTTCGGAGAATTCTAACGGCCACTTCCAACCTTCTACTTTCTATTTTCTATTATCCAATTGGCTTTGACTTACTAACCGCTTTCTAATTTTTCTAACGAGCGATGGGAATGGATCGTGAGATGGCTCTATGGACTGGTGCTCAAGGTACAAGGTGGCAAGGATAGCTGATGCTATAAGAATGCAAGGAGCGGATTATGCTTTAATTAATTGTTGTTATAAGTATTGCAATTGGTTGTATAATTAATATTGAAACAAGTAATGGGTTTGTAATATATTACTTCTATTTTGTACTAGGATTGATGCAATGTTTTCTTTGATTGCATTGAATGGTGTAAATATTTCGAGTTCAGATTAATGATCCACTTATGCCTCGCAATGGATTTATTTTTGTAATTGATTCTGGTTGATAATGATATTGGAGAAATTTTTTATAACCCTCTTGTTGCCGATGCAACGATTATGCGCTTGATATTAACTCTGAAATTGCTATTTGTTCTGGATTTAAAGGATTTTAATTATCGCTAATTATCGACATCGTTAGTTAGTTTAGGTTAATTTTGCGGGTTCTCATATTACGCCTTCCTTTGAGATATCCTTTTATGCATGTCATTCTGTTATTTGACGGGTGTAACTTGCGAGCACGGTTGTTGTGCTCACTCTTGCTTGATAACTGTTTTGAGTAAGAAAGAAAGCTTTGAGGAGATCTTCGCAGTGGACCTAGAGGTCCTGGCCGACTAGGATGCGCCCTCCAGCCGATTGCCTGTGGTGTATCGGGTGGTCTACTTATTTATCTTCCGCTGTATTTTGTTTGCAGGCTTGTAAGCCTCCTCCTTTGTAATCAACTCTGTTGTTAATAAAGCTTTCGTTTGATGTATGTTACCACTGTTGTATACTGTGAAGAGCTAGCTGTTGATCCTTGGGACTAGCTTGGTTCACACAGAGGACCATGGGGTGATCCCCGACCACCACGACCACCCTCGGGACTGGTCGTGGGAGGTCTTTGGGGTGATCCCAGCGCTCCACGGCCTCCCTCGGGTCTGGTCGTGGGAGGACTTGGGTCACCTCAGGTCTCACGACCTCCTCAGGATTGGTCTCTCGACCTCTCCTGGGTTGAGTCGTGGCACTTGGGGTCATCTCGTGGCTGTCTCGAATCCACCTTGGGGACATTCGAGTGGTCTTGAAGGACCTTCCGAGAGATCTTGGAGGACCTCTGGGTGGTCCTCAGGGACCTCCCCGGGTGACCCCAGGTTGGGCATTACACTTGCCCTCCGAGGAAGCTGGTTCCCCATCTGGACGTATCATTGTGGGGGATAAGGATCCCTCCTCAACTCCATCGGTGGTAAGGTCTCCTGGAGGAAGATCTACGAAGGCAACATCACCATCGGATGATGCATCACTCGGTTCGTAGTCGAAACCGGCATACATGTCGATATTTGTGTAATCGGCCAAGTCGAACCAGTTCTCCTCGTTCCACTCTCCTGCCATGAGAGCATGAGAATTGGAAGGACGAAGGAAAGCTGATGACTCGAAGATCCCCATGGTCGGCGCCAACTGTCGGTGTTTTAGAACCGAACTTATGTAAAGATTGTTTGATTCGGGGTTTCCTCTAGGCTCAAAATCACATAGAGATAGAGACACGGGGATTTTTATATAGGTTTGGGCCTTCTCCCGAGAGAATAACAACCATACTCCTGTGTGTATGTATTGAGTATGCTAGATTACAAGATGGAGCCAAAGACTAGAGTATTATGCTTCTAATTGGCTTCTCCTTCCCCATTGTCCTGATGATCCTGCCTTTTATGCAGTCCTCTAAGTGCGTTGTTGAATCTCCAGTATAAAAGCCACCTTAACGCCCCAGATCGTGGAGCCGTTACTAGAGGCTATTACGGGAGTTGCAACGTTCCCACGTCGCTAGGCAAGTATCACCATAACAGGGAGTTAAATCGTGCTGTTATTCTAGAGAGTAATAGCGTAATTGATTGTTCATATCCTTGGATACGGTACAGAAGATTCCCTGATCGACCAGGCCCACATGTCTGTGTGCCTTATCGACTAGGGGCTGGTCGTAGAAGAACTTATGACCAGGTGGTGGTCGTAGAAGAGCTTATGACCACAAACTGATCGTAGTAGAACTTACGATCATGGTATCGTCGTAGAAGGACTTATGACCATGGGGTGGTCGTAGGAAGACTTACGACTATGGAGTGGTCGTAGATGACCTTACGACCTCCAGCTTCTCCCTTATGACTATTAAGGGGTATACTTAAGAGTTACATGACGTCATTATTATCCATAATATGAATTATAGATAAATGATTAAAATGAGGATTGTTATATCCTCATTAGTTACAAAAATACTTCAGCAAGGAAATAGGATCAAAACCACAATTATTACATCTCAAGCAGGTTCATAAGTATCATGAATGACATCCAACTAGATAGAGATAACAACTAATATTTGAAACTCTAAAGGAAACCTTTTCAAGTATCAAAAGACCAATTATTACATAAATTATTTCTAAAACCAAAGAAGGTAATGGAACTATTATTCTGGTAGTGGAATGTACAACAGTGTGATATGCAACCGTGAGCTACTTTTCTCAATGAATGTCATTCCTGACAGTCACCAAAACAATAAAAGCAAGAGTGAGTCGAAGACACAGAAGATACAATTGAATGACATAAGAAACAACGAAAGAAAGTCAGGTGATTCTCAATGTTTCGAATTTAAGAAAAACTATGCAATTGATGCAAGTATGAAAATACATTCACTTCTCTTTTGCATATACCGGTATAACCAGTGAACACCCGTCGGTGTTCACTCAAGCCCGCATTATCAAAATGTAGGGATCCAAGGCCCGTATGAAGAATCTTTCATACGGGGATCCATTTGCCTATGTTGGAATGATAGGACTTATTTGCCTATATTGGAATGATGGGACTTTCATTACCCACTCCCATGGGTGAGGCATGAATGATTGAAATGAAATGAATAACAATAATTGCATTCTCTCATAGAAGCAAATCGATATCAACAATGCACGTATTCATGTAACAATGGAATTACTCATCATCCATAGAATTCAACCATGAAATACTCGTACTGTTGATTTGAACCAAACGTTCATTCAAGTAAATTCAATCTATACTTGCCTTTCGCATTGCAACACGTTGGAAGGTAGAGAAGGTGCAATTAACACCGAAGCCTCTCCTCCTACAACAAGCATTTTTCTCAAAACAAGCTTGATAAGGTAATACAACACTAATTGCAACACTCTTAACCGTATTCCCAAAACCCATGATTCAAATACTCAATCAAATCAATTATGACGATGAACTAGCAGAAACCTAAACTGGACAAAGACCCTTCCAAAATTCATAACTCTCTAACCGCTAATCATAAAAAGGCATACTCAGTCTCTCTAGAAATAGTACGCAACCATCTAAAAAAACTTAGTTGGCAAGATCTTCTAATTGTGCCTTTAACTAAATCTATCATACAGATGAAAACCTACTGTCAGAAACTAACAGACAAAATGGACAGCAGAACAAGAAAAACTTTAACTTTCAACTGGTGGAACCAAAAATTATATTCTTTAACAATCTAAAAAGCTAAGAGAATTTCCTACAAAAGTTGTGTTGGGAGACCTCCCTAAATCGGCCATTAACAAAATCTTATCTATTAATTAATACGACTATTGTATTTTGATAGGGTTTCTGGACAGTAGTAAAGAAATTAACGTATCTCCCAAACTACAACTCCGAATTAAGTGAACTTAGATCCTATAGAAACCTGATGATATTCCCCACAATTCTCTAGGAGTCCCAAACCTGTAATTTTACACTGATCTAGACCTAATCTGATGAACAAGAGGACTGTAGATTACCGACTCAAATTCAGCAGGAACAACAAATCACTAAACGACATCATCCCAAAGAAAATTATTAAACCAACAGCGAGGATTTGAGGTATTACCCTAGAAGACATGAATGAACTCGCTGGAAATCCCACACGAAGAACTCCTTCTTCCACTCCCCCTTCCTTTCACCTTTGGCCGGCACTCCCTCAGGGCTTCTCCCTGCTTCCTTTGCTTTGGCCGGTGGTGTGGAGGAAGCACCAAAGGAAGGAGGCGCTGGGAACAACTGCTGGATAGAGGGGAGGTGGCGTCTAGGAGGGGAGATGGGGGTGGCGGCTCCATAGGGGGAGGGGGAGGCGCAAGGGGGAACCTAGGGTTCAGCCCCCCTCCTACTTAGCTGCCCACCCCCCCACCTCATGGGCCTCCTAGGCCAAAAGCCGAAGTCCAAGTTCTCGAACCACTGCGAAAACCACCTTTTCTTACTTCAAATTTCTCTTTTGGGTGAATTCCCCCTTTAGCACAATTCAGAATATTACAACACTGAGGTTGCCCTGTTGCAACTTGTGGAATTCTGTCTTCTTCATCTCCATTATTCCCATAGGAATGTGTGCCGTCCAGAAAGCAGCAGAAAACTCCTACCAAGTAATGGCCTGAATGTTCTGGTGAGCTGCGCAGTAGTTTTCCCACCACGCTCCTACGGTTCCATTGAGTTGGTAGGCCGCATAGAGTACTTTTTCCTGGTCATTGCACTGAGCCAAGATTAGTTTCTTCTCAACACTCTTAAGCCAGTCATCAGCTTCCAAAGGGTCAACTGAGCCGGCAAAGGTTGGTGGCCTGGTTCTCATGAATTCTCCCAGTTTGGACTGATGTGGAAGGGCTGGAGCTGGCTGATTGACTTGATTATGAGCAAGATCTTGAAGTAGATGCAGTTGCACGGTCATCATCTGCTCTAGGTTTGATTGCGGTTGACCCGGGTGTGGTGGCGATAGGGGTTCCTCACGACTTGCTGAGTTGCAGGTCTAAACCATCTGAAACAAATCTTCTTAAGTTTAATAGACGAGAAGGAGAAAGCAAAGTAGGTGAGAGGGAAAAGCACAATAGACGAGAGAGAACAAGGGAGAAAGACAGCGCAATCATAATTGGGGAAAGTCGGTTAAACCCAGAGAACAAAGAGGCAACAAAACTCAAGCTGAAGGTCCTATTACTCGGACTAAACGATACTAAACTGAGAAGGCAACTAGCTAAAGCACTTCTAGTCTAACTTATGTGGACAATCGACTTGATACAAACAGTAGGTCTTGGAACTCCTAGGGCATCCATCACTTAGATCACGATAAGCTCGATCTTATAGAGATTCCTGAGGTAAGGAGGTCAATTTAAATTTGAAAACAAAGTTTTAGAGGAGATAAGATGTAAGAACCTAAGAATGATATGAGAAGAGAATAGAATGAGATAAGAAAAGAACGGAGTAAGACGAGAGAAGAATAACTATTCATCAATTGACTGGGTTTGATTTAGAAAATAAATTTTGAATTCATGACTAAATGACCATACTAACTATGGTTACGTCCTACAGTCGATATGGCTCTGATACCACCTCTTGCCGGGACCCCGAGTATGCAACCCCGAGACCCTCTGTGCATTCTGAACTAGTCCCATGATCAGTAGCTAAACAAACAGTTGCAACGTAGATGAAATCATATCCATACAACAACATTAATGATGAAGCAGACAAATTAGTATTACTTATCAGCAAAAGGACCTTACGGTCAAGGTTTTTACAGAGTTGCCATACAGGGCTAAAAACAACAGAGTACAACTTGCAGCGGAGAACAAAACAACTCGTGGAGTCCATCCGATATGCCCACAGGCAATCGAGTGGAGGACGCGGCCTAGTCCGCATGGTCTTCAAAGTAATCCTCCTCGTAGAATTCGGTGCTCCTTGGTTCTTCTTCGACGACTGATCAACAAAGGGCGTATAGCCATGAGTACATAAAGTACTCAGCAAGTCGTAGGGAACAGCATGCGCGTAGTATTCATGCAAGGCTTGACAAGGATAGCTCTATGTTTGATTTGCGGAATGTAGTACTGACAGTAAATACAGTAAGTAGATTGTAAATCACAATTTGAAAGATTAATACATAAGTAATCAAGTTTCTTCGAAACAACTCGTGAACACCCTGTTCACTTCCCAACCAACGACCACGACCGGATCACTTCCCACGACTAGATCGACTACTCGAAACCAACCACGACATCATTTAGAGAAAATCCACCGCTCGTGTGAAATCACCAAGCATTGTCCATAACCGGGGACACGGCTATTCGAATAGTTTTACACTCTGCAGAGGTTGTACAACTTTTCTGCATGACACGACTTCTCTAGCTTGTTTGGCATCCGTCAATACCACCACTCACTACCTTAGGTAAGCAGTCTAGAGCATGTGACAAGGCCTTTACAAAGTTATGTTTTAACTTGGTTCTGCCTACTAAGGTTTCACCATTCTGGACCCACTCTTGCGCCATGTGAATCCCTCCGTAAACTCGGAGATCACACTACCATGATAGAAGCAACCCAAAACATTGCTAATTAGTTGGCCAGGTCTACCCCACAATAGACATGTGGTTACACGGTATGGCCCAGATCACTGGCTTACAAGGTCAAGTCCTTAGAGACTACTCAGGCGAAACATCCTCATCTCAAAGTGCTTTCTGCACCCCCTTTACTACACGATCATTCACCTGAGTATGAAACCATTTTCGGTTCAACCCGACCAAATGGCAACCCTTGCCATGGCACAACAAATTTTAACAACAGTGGCTCCACCACAATTCCATATATCATTAAGTCAAATTATCATCGTTGCATCATGTGATTGAGAGACATCGCATAACGAAAGCATGACTAAGCATAATACACACCCATGTTGGTATTACAACAATGTTCAACTAAGAATACCCAACCTATGGTGTCCAAGGGTACATGTCAACATGTGTAACGCCCCGACCCGAGGTCACCCGAGAGGTCTCACAGACCACTCGAGAGGTCTAGCAAGACCCCTCGGAAGGTCCTTCAAGACCACCCGGATGTCCCAAAGTTGGGCTCGAGACAGCCACGAGATGACCCCAAGTGCCACGACCCGACCTAGGGGTGGTCGAGAGACCAAACCCGAGGAGGTCGTGGAACCAGTTGTGACCCAAAGAACACCCACGACCAGACCCAAGGGTGGTCGTGGGGAGTGGGGGATCACCTCATGGTCCTCTGAGTGAACCGAGCTAGTCCCAAGGATCAACGGCTAGCTCTTCATAGCATACAATAGTAGTAACATACATCAAATGCAAGCTTTATTTACAGCAAAAGAGTTGTTTACAAGGGTGGCTTACAAGACGGCCCTTGGAGGAGGTTGAGCATAAACTGGTGGTTGGGCTGCTGTGGCTACTTGGAGATTCTGAGTGTTGTGGATAGACTGGGCTAGCAAGTTGATCAAATGAGCTTGATTTGCCATCACCTGATTCCAATCTGGCGCTCCAGCTGGAGGAGGTGGTGGCTGCGGAAGAGGGGTCTCTGGATCACTTCCAACTGCTCTGCCCTGACTGCTAGTGCTACCGCTACCATGGGTTGTCACCATCTGCCAAATCTTTAGAAATTAGGAAAGATAAAGAGAAAGGAAGCTAAGGGGGAGAGGTCAAAACAACCAAACCAAAAGAACAACCCACTCAAAAGCCCAAACACATTCTACTCGAGGCTCACTGCCCTCAGGGCTACGAGTAGAGAGGTCGTGGCCACAAGGGGTGGCCTTTGCAAAGAGACCCAGAGGGTGGTCTTTACAAAAGACTACCACTCAACCACGAACTGGGAGGTCCTAGAACGACTACGTGCCAAGACAGCTCCAAGACAGGAGGTCTTGAACACCACCTATAGGTATTCCAAGGAAAGAGGGTCTAGTTAACTTTATAAAACAGTGAGGAGAGCAAAAGATAAGAGAGAATAAGGTAAGAAAGGATACAGAGAAGGAGATAAGGATAGAGAGATGACCCAGATAAGAGGAGAACAATTTATTTCTTCTGTTGTATAAAACAAACTTTTGAACTTTCTACTTACGACCATTCTACTAGGCTTCGACCTACAGTCGGGATGCTCTGATAACACTTTGTAACGCCCCGACCCGAGGTCACCCGAGAGGTCTCATAGACGACTCGAGAGGTTTAGCAAGACCCCTCGGAAGGTCCTTCAAGACCACCCGGATGTCCCAAAGGTGGGCTCGAGACAGCCACGAGATGACCCAAGTGCCATGACCCGACCTAGGGGTGGTCGAGAGACCAAACCCGAGGAGGTCGTGGAACCAGTGGTGACCCAAAGACCTCCCACGACTAGACCCGAGGGTGGTCGTGGGGAGTGGGGGATCACCTCAGGGTCCTCTGAGTGAACCGAGCTAGTCCGAAGGATCAACGGCTAGCTCTTCACAACATACAATAGTGGTAACATACATCAAACGCAAGCTTTATTTACAGCAAAAGAGTTGTTTACAAGGGTGTCTTACAAGACGGCGAAAGAAAAATACACAGCGGAAACAAAATGATAAGTCCACCCGTTACACCACAGGCAAACGGCTGGAGGGCGTCACCTAATTGATCTGGTCCTCATCATCGTCATAGTAGTCCTCCCCTGCTCAATTATCAAACCAAGCAAGAATGAGCACAACAACCGTGCTCACAAGTTACACCCGTCAATTAACAGAATGATATGCATACACGGATATCTCAAAGGAAGGCTTATAGGGTTGTCTTTGCATAAAGCCAAGTTTATTTCCAATTACGGGTAGTAAGTTCCAAAGTAGATTTACAATACCTAAAATTCATTTTTCTAAAACAATTTTATAGTTGGATAACATTCATCAAGTGGTGAAGGATATCCTCCTATCACAAGGCTCCCCGCCCAAAAACCCATTTGGATAGAGATCCAAAACAGTTTAACAAAGTCATTTAGAAATCAAAACCAACATCTAACTTGGAGCAGCGTTGCCAGCATGTCCATAACCGTGGACACGGCTATTCGAATAGTTTGACGCTCTGCAGAGGTGTACAGCTTTACCCATATGACATGATTTCTCTAGTTTTCTTGGCATCCGTCGATACCACCACTCACTGCCGAAGGTAAGTGGTCTAGAGCTCATAACAAGGCCTTTACAATGCATTATTCCACCGCAGTCCATCCCCACTAAGGTTTTGTCCACCCTATGGATAGAAACCCATAGAGATCAAGGCCCCCTCTTGCACCAGGCGGGACTAACATAGGTTATAAAATGACAAGTCCTTCAAGACAGCCCACTGCATCAATAGGATCAACCGCGATGGACCTTTGCAAATTAATCAGTTACGTCCTGCCCACACAAGACATGTGGTTGCACAGTGAGGCATAGAAAAATACACTCGAAGACCAGTCCTTAACTGACCTGGGCGACTTCCACTGAACCCAGGGCCTCGTCCATAGAAATGGACGATCCCGTGCATGAACATGCACCCTTCCGAACAACCAATTCGCCCAAGTCTAAATTCATTTTTCTTTAACTTTTCTTTTCAAAACATTTGCAAATTACCAGGACAACCCAATGTCATGGATTAAAACATTTTAGACAACATTGGTCATTTGGCAGTAAAACTCCCAAACCAAGATTTTGGTCTAAGCATGACTAAGCATTGAATTTTGCAAGACATGCTAGTTCATACTAGTATACCAGCTAGCTTTTACTGCGGTGACAAGGGATGATCAATTTAATAATCGAGATTAGTTGTACAGGGATTGAAATACTTAAATTGAAGTAAGCATGCAGTAATACTTGAAACAAAACATAGATAATTTGAAATACTGGGTGCAACATGGTCAAGGGTGTAACTTGCCTTGCTCGAAGGCTTGAGTGTCTTCTTCTTCCTCAAGGAACTCGGGCACTTCAGGGCCTTCACAATCTATACGGGAGAAAACAAAGCCAACTCAATATAGAGCTCAAGCAAGAACCAAATGAACTCCAACAAAACACCAAAACAAAACCAACAGAGCGGCTTCGACGGGTCCGAGGAGGTTCCAAAAGCTGGTTGAGGAAGATCCGACAGTTTGGAAGGAGGTCCAAGAACTGATCAGAGGAGCCTGAGAGCTGAAATGAGGAAAAAGAGTAAAGATAGAGAGTTTCCCCAGCTTATATAGGTAGAACTACTGGGAATCCCAAGGGCACATGTGAGTACAAGGTAGGTGAGAAATAGGACAAGGTACACTCAGGCATGTGCAGACAGCTGACTGGAGATACGGCGGAACAAACGGGGAGGGAACAAAATGGTGAGGTAGCATTTAATGTGATGCAACATATTTTAATGCCCGAAGACTCTGGCGAGCGTGTCCTAGGGGACCTCAGTGAGATCAGTGCCACGATCAAAGGGAAAAAGGAGGTGAGCGAGGCTGACGGGTGGGGCCGGTCAACACTTGGAATAGGTGGTCAACCAAGGGGAGGTCGTGACCAACAAGAGAAAGGGGAGGTTGCAACCGCAAGGTGGTCTTCGCAAAAAGACCAGGGGGGGTGGTCTTGACCAGAGGGTGGTCTTCACAAAAGACCCACAGAGGGTGGTCTTCGCAAAAGACCACGAAGGGTGGTCTTTGCAAAAAGACCACACGGAGGCCCAAAGGGCAAGGAGGTCCAAATGACAAGGAGAAAGGGCGCAACGAAACAAAGCCGCCCGATCCTGTGAAAGGGAAAAAGTGCGGTGCTGGATAAGACCAAGCGAAGGAACGGGGAGATCCAGCAAAGAGGAGGATGCAACGGAGGGGATAGGACAGGGGGAGGTCTTGACGGTTAAGATGAGATCAAAGGAGGTCTCAACGATCAAGATGAACTCCAAGGAGGTTCGGAATGGTTCAGATGAATCAAAGGGAGATCTGGACGGCCAGGATAAACCCGAGGGTGGTACTGACGGCCAAGATGGAACCAAAGGAGATCTCAACGGTCAAGACCAACATGGGGGAGGTCTCGACGGTAAAGATGGAAGCAAAGGAGATCTCGACGGTCAAGACCAACACGGGGGAGGTCTCGACGGTCAAGATGGAAGCAAAGGAGATCTCGACGGTCAAGACCAACACGGGGGAGGTCTCAACAGTCAAGATGGAAGCAAAGGAGATCTCGACGGTCAAGACCAACACGGGGGAGGTCTCAATGGTCAAGATGGAAGAAAGGGAGATCTCGACAGCGAGGAAGAGGCGCGGGGAAGCAGAAACCAAACAGACATGAGGGAAATCCAAAGGAGGTTTAGATGGACACAAAGAGGTCCAAATGAACCCAAGGGGTCCAAACGAAGGGGGAATCCAACCCGAAATTAGAATTTCGAAATCAAGAACATTTGAAACACACACCTGAGCTAAAACGCCACGGGGTGGTCGATCCGAAGGGGTGGTTTGGACAAGGGGGAGAGGTCCGAACCACAAGGGAGATCTAAACAGAAAAGAGAGGTTTGGACCAAAAAGTGGTTTAAACCACAAAGAGATTCAAACCAACAAAGGGGTCTGAAGAGATTCAAACCAACAAGGAGGGAGATATAAATACAAGGGTAGTCTAGACACAAAAAGAGATCTAGACACACAGGAGAGCTCTAGACACCAAGAGATCTGGGCATTAAGGAGTGCCCAAACAAGAGGAAGGTCTGGGCATCTAAGGAATGCCCAAACAAACAAGAAAGGGGTCTGGTCACAAAGGAAGTCTGGACACGAGGAGAGGTCCAAACTCAAGGAGGTCTGGACAGAAAGATATCCAAACCACAAGGGAGGTCTGGACCCTCCGATCCAGACAAAGGGAGGTGATCCAAAAAAGAAAAGTAGAACATGCCGAAGGAGAGCACGAAAAAAACAAGGAAAAGGAAGAACTCCAACAAACTTGAACAGAAGTCAAACAGATTTAGTTGAAGTTTGATTTAGTCCTGTTAAAGCTCTTTTTAAAATATCAAGTTAAGCTTTGAATTCTTATCAAAACCAAATGGTTCTTTTTATTTTGAAAATTCAGAAAGACTCCGAAAACCAGGGTGTTACAACATGTCAATCACAATTATTCAAGGAGTCATACTGTCGAGTAGGTATTTTGCTATTTCCCAAACCATTTTTATACAACTAGCCATGCATGTTTATACAAAACAATATAATTTTATAAATTGGGTACGACATGATCAAAGGTCTACGACTTGCTTTCGTTGAAGAGTTGAGATGTTTCAGTCGAGACCGTCGGGTCTAAGAACTCTTCAGAGAAGCCAGAATCTATACGTGCGAAAAGAGCCAAATAAATAAAATAACTCCAAATAAAAATCCCAAAAGATTACCAAACTAGAACCGAAGGGAAGGTACTGAATTTAGATGAAGTTAGAAATTTGAATCACTCAAATCGAAGTTTGAGCGAGGGAGAATGGGCTCTCGAAAGATTTGAAATCATAAGGTCGGGAGGAGGTTCAACGACCTGGTCGAAAGGGATTGGACTGGTCGGAAAGAGGTTCAACGATCTGGTCGAAAGGGGTTCAACTGGTCGGAAAGAGGTTCAACGACTCAACGCGGTCATAAGAAGAAAGAAAGATTCGACTGCTCGACGTGGTCAAAGGAACACGAAGGAGAACAGGGCATAGGAAACTCAGCAAGACCGTGAGAGAGACTAGAGGAGGAGGACGGCGTACTACGAATAGTGGTCGAGGACGGTGTGTGCGCTCTAGCAAACTCTTTGGCGGCGAGGAGGTTGAAGACGGCACAGGCGCTCCAGTGAACTCTTCAGCGGCGAGGAGGTTGAAGACGGCGTGGGCGCTCCGATGAACTCTTCGGCGGCGAGGAGTTTGATGACGGCGCGGTGGCGAGGAGGTTGAAGACTGTGCGGGCGTTCCAGTGAACTCTTCGGTGGTGAAACTTGAAGCACGGCGAAACGGGGCGAGAGTGAGAGAAAGGAAGAGTTGAGGGGGAAACAAGAGGAGGCAGAGGGCTTCCTGGTGCTCCATTTATATAGGAAGAAGCGGGAACGAGCGACAAGATGGAGCGGCAGGATTCGCGGCAGCATGGCATGGGTGCACAGCCAGCAGGTGAAAGAGGGGATGGGAGTAGGTAACAGAGGAGACAAGAGGGGGAATAGGCACGTCAGAGGTGACATCATTTAATGTGCGGAGACTTTTGCAACAACATTTAATGCGCACAGCACTGCGGAAAAAAAGGGAGAGAGAAAAGGACGCACCGAGGCGAGGGTGATCAAAAACGAGAGGGTGGTCGCAACCGAGAGGTGGTCGTGACCAAGAGGCTGGTCGAAATTAAGAGGTAGTCGTGACCAAGAGGCTGGTTGAAACCAAGAGGTGGTGATGACCAAGTGGCTAGTCGAACCAAGAGGTGGTCATGACCAACAGGCTGGTCGAAACCAGGAGGTGGTCGTGACCAAGAGGCTGGTCGAAACCAAGAGGTGGTCGTGACCAAGAGGCTGATCGAAACCAAGAGGTGGTCCCCCTTTTACAACCGAGAATGGGAGGGGAAGAGGAAGCAGGAACGGCCGACGGGAATTCGGAACAAACAGAGAGAAGGGACTCCAAAAACCAGAGAACTCCAACAAAGTCAAAATAACCCAAATTTGCATTAATTGAAGTTTGATTAATTCATATTAACTCGCTTTCGATTTCCAAAATCTCCAAGTTAAGCTTTAGCAAAGAAGCAAAACCAAATGGTTATTTTTATTTTGAAAATTCAAAAACTCATCAAAATTGGGATGTTATAGCTGCTCAGTTGAAGAGTGTCTAAGCTACTCAAGAGTTCTACGAAGAGGAGTCCTTTGAAGGCTTTGCGAATTAGGATGTGTTATCCACTCGATTGCGTGTGGGCATGTCGATTGGCCTTTCCAAGTTTTTTTGTTCCTCTACAAGAGTTTATTTGTTTCTTTAGTCCTGCGTGGTAAGTTAAGTAAGCGTTGACCATAAGGTCCAGTTATTATTACTATTTGTTATTTTCAGATCTTTTTAGTTAAACCGGTAAATGGATGGTATTTCATTGATGTTTCCTATGTGAGCTAGCTACTGATCCGGAACTAGTTCAGATTACACAGAGGGTTTTGGATGTGTAAATCTGGGTCCCAACAAGGATGGCGAGAGCTTGAATGAGAAGCGTTGAAGGATGGTGCTGAGGACCATCTTGGCTTCCAGCAATGCAATGTTCTTACCGATGAACACCCGAGGACCCCATCCAAATGGAAAGAAGGCGCCCTGATGCTTTGTCATGTTGGACATGCCCTCAGCAATCCTCTTTGGATGGAATTCACTTGCATCTTTTTTTTGCCAGGCCTGCACAACTGTCGACCAAATTTATTTAAGAGTGGGAGAATGAATACAACATACACAAAACAAGAGGGCTACAAGAAAGTTGTCATAGGGGCAGCCCATTGGCCCTAGTGACCTGGCGAAGACACCAGGTCAGGGGTACACCTTGACCCAGTCGAAAGGTACCAAGTACCTTTTCGCACAGAAAGAATGGTACAGAAAGGCCGCCGAAGACAACCTCAGCTAAAGAGAACAACACACCCTGGAGTGAAAAGGTCCAGGGAGCCCTCGCTCCAGGCCACCTCACATGGAGTGAAGGGGGTTCAAAGAACCTTTGCTTCGGGTTGGCCTCATGTGGAGTGAAGCGAGTTAAGGCCACTGGTGGACCAAGAGCACAAGCGTGGTAGACCAGGTCCACGAAGGCCCACCATGCACCGAGGGCTACACTTAGGGAGGTGCAAAGACTCTGAAGCCCTATAGTCATAGAATATTTTTAGGAGTAGAATTGTAATCTCCTATACCCCTACAGTAACACTATAATAGCTCCTTTCCCTTTGTGATAGAGGGATGAGTTTTTGACAATAAAGAGATATATTTGATACACTTTAATATCGTTTCTCCATCTTTGAGGACCTTCAGGGTTTCCCCCTTTGCATTGTAGGGAACCCAGGGGTCCCCCTTCTTTACTGTCTAGTTTGTAGCTACAACAGTTGGTACCGACCGTAGGGAGTGGCAAGCAAGTCACATCAAGCAAATCGCACCAGCATGGCACCTCGCAAGAAGAAGAGCACACCCAAGGCCTCGGTAACATAAGTGGCAGCTGTAGCGGCTGTGCCGAGGGCCCTGTAGGCCAAACACAGCAAGAAGAAGCTGATAACTCCACACACAGGGAGATTGTCAGTAGAGACACTCGTCACACAAAGGCTAGGAGCTATTGAGCATTTGCCATCCTATGGAAATAACCCCAGCGGCCGCTACCTGCGAGTCCGGTGTGGGGGCCGGAGGGGGTGTGGCGCTTGTTCCACCAGCACCCCCCTGTGGCAACACAGCATAGCCCATGCTCTAGGGAGACCCCGAGCTCCCCGTTGAGTGCCAGCCTTGAAGTAGCTCGGTGGCCCATGGGCTTCAAGATGCCCGATGTAAAAGCTTATGAGGGGAACACCGACCCCACAGAGTTCCTCCGAGTCTACGAGACCTCTATCGAAGCCACCAGAGAAGACAACATGACAAAGGCAAAGAGCATCACCCTCGCCCTCATCAGTGTGGCTCTGACATGGTTCTTCACTGTACCTCCCCGATCGATATACACATGGGAGAAACTCTGAAACCAAATCCGCAACAACTTCCGAGGCAACTATGCTAAGCCAAAAGGGTCAAGTGCCAGGTGAAGGGTGTCAATGAGACCACCGTCATCAATGAGGCAACTTGTGGGCTCCAAAAGGGTCCCCTGGCAGAGAGGCTCACCCGAAAGCTCGTTCGCAAGGTGACAGAGTTGTTCAACAAAATGGAGGAGTACGCCTAGGCCAAAGAGGATACCACTTGAAGGGACTGGGCAGAGCCAGCGTCGGCGACTCCAGCGGCAGAGAGGCCCTCATCAAAAAAGGAACGCTAGTTACTACAGTGGTGGAAGACACAGTCATACCTCATGCCAGTGAACACCAAGGTCGCCCAAGATGCTGAAGGATATATCACATGGTTGCGGCCTCGGACGTGGGGGTGGCCGCATCCCGGATGTGTGGGGCGGTGCCAAGGCACCCACTCTATTGTGCGATCTTCAAGGCAAAGGGTCCCACTTGACCAATGACTGTCGCACCATAGCGGCCATGAGGGACTACATGAACCGCAAGCCACCCCGTAGCTACCGCGAAGGGGAGTAGAGACCCCAACGAACTATTGGCCCCACCGCCAAGGGTCCGCATCGAGGCTGTGGACGGAGACCTCCTGCGAAGGACCACTAACCCGATCACCAGGGGATCCTTGCTCGGCTTGGAGTCCAAGAGGCAACGATGTGCCTATGCCAAACAGATCCACCACGTAGCGGCATACCCCGCTAGCACACCCTCGAGATACACGGAAGTCCCCATAACCTTCGGCCCTGAAGACACAGGGGCTATACTTCCCCCACCAGGACCCCTCGTCATCTCTACCAACATCGCGTACTTTGAGGTCAGGCACATCCTTGTGGACAGAGGTAGCTTCGCGGACCTCCTCTTTGCAGAAGCATTCGACAAGATGATGATCCACATATCACCTATCCCCAGCTTTGAGTAACTTTGCCACCTCGTTTTTAGTGGCTTCTTGTCTGTCTATGGACATGCGTCATAGCTTTTGCTTTCTTGGATTCACAGTGCTTATGACTGTGAACTTGTGCTCTATTGTTGCATGGGCCACCCCTGGTATGTCCTCCGGTCCCCAAACAAAGATATATTCATTTTTGTGGAGCACGTCTACTATCGCGACCTCTGCTTCTAGCGTGAGGTCAATGCTTATGGCAATTGTCTTAGTCAGTGACCCTTTGGACAACGGGACCTTCTTCAAATCTCCTTGTTTTCCCTTAGTAACCCATTTTGTTGCCACGAGTTCCACTTGCTTTGCCAGGTTTTGCTCCACCGCATGGACGTGCCGCACTTGTGGCATGGCCTCCATCTCTGTGTGGCGGGCAAGGTCTTGGTCACCACAGACCGTGATGAAGCCTCCCAGGCTGGGTAGCTTCATGTAGCGATAGTTGTGATGCGCCATGCCACTGAAGGTGTTGAGCGTGGTGCGGCCTAAGATTGCGTTATATTGGTAAGGTATGTTGACAACATCGAATGTGGTGCTTTCTGTTCAAGCCGAAGGGCCTTCCCTGAATGTGACCGACAGGTCTATTTGGCTGAGGGCGTCCATTGCCTTGCCACCAAAGCCTGTGAGGTGAATACCCAAGGGATGACAGCCTGCTTCGAGGGATCATCATTTTGTCAAAGGCCTCAGTGAAGAATACATCAGTGGAGCTTCCCCTGTCTACCAGGATACGCTTCACTTCAAAGTCCTCAATGGTCGCCAAAACGACGAGGGGTCTTGGTGTGGGAAGAATAGCCCCTTCACATCTTCAAGGGTGCCAAAGGTGATGAGCACTTTAGAGTTTAGAGTATTTTGGGAGTATGTTGGCAGGGTAAGACTCGACGTGATGAATTTGGCAACCGTAGGTGCACCGCTGCCTCTTGGATCCTAGATCCAGGGAGGAACCCCCAGTTATGGTGCTGATGACCCTTCGGGTACGATCCCCTTCGGGGGTTTCGATGCACAGCTGTTGATGTGATTGTCGTGGTGCCGGTCTTCCCCTGGATCATGGACTGGCCCCCTGTCCATGTAATCTCTCATGGTCATGATAGTGCGGCATTCTTTGCTGGTTCATGTTATTGTTGTTGGCATGGGCTGCGTATGCGCTCTCCGCCTAGTTTGGCGACTGTCGGTCTGCATTTGCCGACGTGTCAGCCTTGCCCGTGCTCGGCCGTTGATGTCCCATCTACTCTACACATGCTGTCTTCCTCTGCGAGCACGTACTCCTCCATTTTGTCGAATAATTTCTCCATCGTGTGGATGGGCTTTAGGGCCATCCTCTCCACCATGGGACCTGCTCTGAGCCCGTACCTGGCAGCCTTAATGATGATGTTGTCAATGACGTCGTTCAGCTGGTACTTGACCTCTATGAACCTCTTAAAGAAGCTTCGCAAAGACTTGTTTGGCCCCTGCCTCACAGCGAATAGATGCCCGCCATCTTTTGGCTCCGTGTTGTAGCCCTTAAAGTTGTTGCAGAGTTGGTCTTGGAGCGAGTCCCATGCGTATATGGAGGTGGGGGGGGGGGAAGAACCATGTCAATGCGACCCCCATGAGGGTGAAGGCGATACCTTTTCCTTGGTAGTGTCGTCCCCTCCGGCTATCTCGTACACCTGAAGGAATTCCATCGGCTCGCTGTTCCACTCATAGCTTTTGATGGTTGACATTTGAAGTCTTTGAGCCATCATACTACTTTGAGGCCCGTGGTTAGCAGGGAGCTCGGGTCTCCTCTGAAGATTTGTCATGGTCTTGCGGCGAGTGGCGTGGCCGCTGTCGGCGGCACATCTAAGGATGCCACTGTCGGAGGTGGCATGATGGGGGTGCTGTTGGGTCACGGGTAGGCTACGATAGCTACAAACAAAAATTTCTACCACGCAAACCAGGAAGCCATGCAAGTAGATGATCATAGATCGTTACCAATGACGCAGCAGAGCAATGGAAGAAGGGTTGGAGCACCGTCCAACGAAGAGTGCGCCGATGAAGCGGTCGAGTCGATCGTCAACGCCCAAATGAGCCGATCGTCTCCTCCAAAGAACGTCTGCGGTTCCTTGTGAAGATCGCGGATCGTCCTCAAGCGCAACAATCGTAGTAGTGCCTCTACGGTATCCACACGTCCAGGAAGGAACAACCGAACGCGGTGTGCGGCACCAAGTCGCACGGTGGAGCTCTCAAGGAGATGGCGGCTAGGGTTTGGTGGTGTTTCACGATCTTTCCAATAGCCTCATGCACCTCCTTATATAGTGCTCGTGACGGATCCTATCCGGACACGCCATTTAATTGTATTCGTATTGGTTTGTTCCAACCCGCTAAGTGTGTGACCCAGAGGTTCATGTGTAGTTCGGTTGTGACTGGAAACCCTTTCCGACCACGAGTCGAAGCGGCTCCTAGCGAACATATCGATTCCGAATACACACAAATTATATTGACTAACCTTAATGCAATATGATCTACGACCAGGTCTTCATCACCTACGACCAGGTCCTATCTCAGATATCTGATCAGTTCAGATGTGGTCACGACCAACTCGTAACTCCTTACGACTTGGTTTTGACCACTCTGTGATCAGTTCGACCGATCACGACTTGCTTGTATCTCCATACGACGATCTGTTCATCGCTCGACCGAGCGACCTACTCGTGTATACTCCCTTTGCCTCACGATGTCCGGTTGAACTCCGGTGAGATGTTGTGTCATCCATGGACTGCTCAATACTTTCTCGATCGAGTATCGATAACCTTATGTGGTCGAACACTTCGACTACTAGTGGCATGGCCATGCACTTTCTTTATCCGATCACAACGAGGGGCCCGAGACATCTCTCTGTTATGTTAGGAGGGCAAATCCCATATCCCACCGGTCACATTCCTCTCCATGTTT
The DNA here is from genome assembly GCA_036346405.1 of Phyllostachys edulis. NCBI lineage: Eukaryota > Viridiplantae > Streptophyta > Magnoliopsida > Poales > Poaceae > Phyllostachys > Phyllostachys edulis. The sequence continues at coordinate 57,449,074 of CM070546.1, read as the reverse complement.
GAGCATACCCCAAAGCTACCTTTATAACTACCCGATTCACATTGTAGCGTTTGGCAACCCCTAAGCGTGCTCTTACACATGTAGGAAACCATGCTGATCTCAGGTCTAAGGATTATACATCATCATTGCTTGAGACCAACTAATGACATATAGATTCATAACAATCTCAATAGTGCCTCAAGATGGGTCTTATCCAACATCATGTTCTCTAACATGTGTCCATATTATTGGTTTGATATCTCCATATCTATGACTCGTGAAACATAGTCATCAACCAATACATATGCTAGTCTATTCATATGTGTCCTCATATGTTTACGACCAGGGATCGTGTAAGAATAATTATCGCAGAAATATAGAGTTTCACAACCAAGTCACATACTTGATAATAAATATTAACAATATTATTCTAGGAACAAGATAACACATTATCCAATGTCATGAACATAATGAAATGTAATCATCTCTATGATTGCCTCTAGGGCATATTTCCAACAGTCTCCCACTTGCACTAGAGTCAATCATTTTAGGTATCTAATACCGATAGCTCTTGTGTGTGCCTCATGCTTTGGCTGTGTGAGAGGCTTTGTCAACGGATCAGCAACATTTAAATCCGTATGAACTTTGCATATCTTAACATCTCCTCTATCCACCAATTCACGGATAAGATGATAACGCTTGAGTATGTGTTTGGACTTGATGGGATCTAGGCTCCTTAGCTTGAGCAATGGCTCCATTGTTGTCACAATAGAGATCCATTGGGCTCGAGGCACTCGGAACCATTCCCAATTCAAGAATGAAATTCCTTATCCAAACACCTTCTTTTGCGACTTCGAAGCGCAATGTACTCACCTCTGTCGTGGAATCAAGAACCGCTCTTGCTTGGAACTTTTCGACTCCAACGCTCCTCCATTCAAAATGAATACAAAACCAGATTGCGAACGATAATCATCTTTGTCGGTTTGAAAGCTTGCATCGGTGTAACCATTTACAACGAGCTCTTCATCACCGCCATAAACTAGGAACACATCCTTAGTCCTTCTTAAGTACTTAAGAATATTTTTACTATTGTCCAAAGGACATTCACGGGATCACTTGGTATCCGCTCGTAACACTTAGAGCATATGATACATCTGGTCGTGTACATATCATGGCGTATATGATAGATCCAATGGCCAAGCATATGGAATATCACTTATTTTGTCTCGCTCATCGCTGGTCGAGGACATTGATTCTTGCTAAGATTAATGCCATGTGCCATGGGCAAGAATCCTCTCTTGAATTTTGCATGTTGAACCGATTCAACATTTTGTCTATGTACATTTCTTGGCTTAATCCAATTAGCCTTTTAGATCTATCTCTATAGATCCTTATTCCCAAGATATATCTTGCATCTCCTAAATCTTTCATTGAGAAACTTTTCCTTAATGAAGATTTAACAGATTCTAGCATCTAATGTCATTTCCCACCAAGAGTATGTCATCTACATACAAGATCAGAATAACAAGTGCGCTCCCACTAACCTTCATGTAAACACAAGGTTCTTCTTTGTTCTTGACAAAACCAAACCCTTTGATCTCCTCATCAAAACATATATTCCAACTCCGAGATGCTTGCTTCAATCCATAAATGGACTTTTGAAGTTTGCATACTTTACTAGCATTGTTTGGATCGACAAAACCTTCAGGTTGTGTCATGTACACATCCTCATCTAGGTTTCCATTAAGGAAAGCTGTTTTGACATCCATTTGCCATATCTCATAGTCGAAATATGCAAAGAATTGCTAGAATGATCCGAACAGATTTAAGCATCGCCATGGTGAGAAAGTCTCATCGTAGTCAACTCCTTGAACTTGTCGAAAACCTTTTGCGACTAGTCGAGCCTTATGAATGTGAACATTTCCATCCATATCAATCTTTTTCTTATAGATCCATTTGCACTCAATGGTTTTGACACCATCAAGTGGATCGACCGTGTTCCAAACCTAATTTTCTCTCATGGAATCTATTTGGATTTCATGGCTCCAAGCTATTTCTCGAGTCCGGGTCCATCATCGCTTCCTCATAAGTCTTAGGCTCACCATTATTCAATAATAATATGTCATGCCCATATCTTGTAGGCAATTGACGCGCCTTTTAGATCTACGTAAATGGTGCCTTGTCTACAGGTTCAACAACAATTTGTTCATCCAGTGGAGGTTCAATAGGAGTTGAAACACTTTCAGATGTTTCCGAATTTCTTCGAGTTGCACCTTTCTCCCATCGACTCCTTTTGAAAGAAACTCTTTCTCCAAAAGACACCATTTCTGCAACAAAACTTTGTCTTCTTCCCGGTTGTAGAAATAATATCCTTTGGTTTCCCTAGGATATCCTATAAAGAAACATTTATCGATTTGGGTGTGAGCTTATCGACGTCAAACGCTTAACATAGACATCACATCCCCAAATCCTTAGAAAAGACAAACTAGGACTTTTCCGGTCCACATCTCATATGGTGTCTTATCTCTTGATTTAGATGGTACCTTATTTAAAATGAAAGCGCGGTTTCTAGAGCATAACCCCAAAAATACAATGGCAGATCCGATTGGCTCATCATTGATCGAACCATGTCTAACAAGGTCTATACGCGCTCGGACACCCCATTCCATTGTGGAGTGCCGGGTGGTGTAAGCTGTGGAACAATTCCACATTGTTTCAAATGATTACCAAACTCATGGCTCAAAAACTCACCTCCACGATCAGATCGTAAAGATTTGATTGTCTTGCCAAGTTGATTTTGTACTTCATTCTGGAACTCCTTGAACTTTTCAAAGGATTCCGACTTGTGCCTCATTAAGTAGATATAACCATATCTACTATAGTCATCGGTGAAAGTAATGAAGTACTGAAAACCACCTCTGGCTGTCGTGCTTATTGGTCCACATACATCAGTATGTACGAGTTCCAACTGGTCGTGCGCCCTTTCACTACGACCAGTGAAAGGTGTCTTGGTCATCTTACCGACTAGGCAAGATTCGCATGTTTCAAGTGATTCCAAATCAAATGAGTTTAGAGTTCCATCATTATGGAGCTTTTTCATGCGTTTCTCACTTATGTGACCCAAACGACAATGCCAAATAAAAGTGAAATTTATTTCATTAGGTCAAGCCTTTTAGCATTAATATTATAGACCGATGCATCATCAAGATTTAAAATAAACAACCCATTCAAAATAGGTGCATAGCCATAAAACACTTCATTCAAAAATATAGAACAACCATTGTTCTCTATAATGAATTTATAACCTCTCGCCATCAAACATGAGGCGAGATAATGTTTCTACTAATGGTGGAACGTAATAACAATTATTCAATTCCATAATAAATCACGAAGGCAATAGTAGTGGCATAGTCCCGACGGCTAATGCAAAGAACCTTTGCTTTATTCCCGACGAAGATCCATCTCGCCCTTGCAATCATCCTACTTCTTGTTAGACTCGATCGAATTGCATATATGAGCAACCGATCCAGATCAAATACCCATGAGTTAACGGAAGAGTCAAGAAGAAAAATGTCTATAACATTAATACCGTAGTGGAAGTTTTAGTCCCACCATTCCTTTTACGATCGGCCGGTATTTCTTGCGTTCCTCTTCCAAATGGCCTAGTTCTTTGCAAGAAAAGCATTCATTCTCTTGAGTCGGGCGGACTTAGTCTTGGGTTTAGGTTTGTCGGTTTGGATCTCATCCAAACTTTAGCCTTGCCCTTTTCTTGACCCAAGTCTTAGCCTTCTTCTTGAAGCTTGTACTCTTTTGCACCATCATCACATGATTGTTGCATTTCTTATCTTGCTCTCATTGTCTTAAGCATCATATGCGATTCGGTGAGATTCTTGTCTAAGCTGTTCATATGGAAGTTCAAAATGAACTCGCCATAGCTTTCGAGAAGCGAAGCAAGAATCAAATCAGAGCCAATTCTTGGCTAAGTGGAAAACCAAGTTTTTCCAAGCTCTGTGTAACCAACCATTTTGATTACATGAGGGCTCACCGAACCACCCTCGGCTAGCTTACATCCAAACAAGTTCTTTGAGATCTCAAATCTCTCAGTTCTTGCTTGTGTCTCAAACATGCCTTTGAGCGCCACGATCATATCGTGAGGCCTCTATGTTCTCAAACCGCTTCAAGGTCTCGAGTTCATAGCGCAAGCATGAGACAGCTAACATCAAGGGACTCATCACATGCCTTTTATAGGCGGTTTTAATAGCAAAGAAGACACTTTTCAGAGGCACATCCGAATTGGTTCTTCTAGAACATGTTCTTTTATCTTGCCCGAGAACAATTCTCGAAGTTGGGACCAATCCGCATAAAATTTGTTCCATTAAGTTTTTCCTTTTCAAGTATCGAACGTAAAGCAAAAGCTGGATGTAGGTACAAGATTGGTGCCATGATCTACAACAAAAATATATGCAAAACTAAGACATATGTTCATTAAAGTAACTTCTATTAAACAATTTAATAAAGATACTCCCACTAAACACCATATCCCTCTTATGACATTTAATGATTCAAGATCCATAATCATTAATCAACTAGTGAGCTTTGGCTTCTTTGCTAGAAGACTAGTGAAAACGGTAAGCAACCTTTGCTAATCATATCCACTATATGACTCTTGTTGTTGGGCAAGATCAGTATGCTTCTAAGACCCAACCTTTATGCCCCAAGGTCCTGGCTGTTATGATAACCTTGTTAAGTTGAACCAATGCCGGTAGCGTAAGTGTCGACACAAACCCATCTAGTCAAGGAGAGTTAATGGCACTCTGCTTTGGCAAGACCTACCATTAAAAATACATGACTTTTGATGGTGCGGCATATTTGGGAGGGCATCAATTTAACTTAATATTAAGTGAGGGAATTTTACTTCTATCATGTTAAAAGCAATTAAAGCAAAATAACATGCATAGAAATAAATGAACAAGAATGTAAAGGCATTCACAGACAATCAAATTGCATTGTGATATAGCATGACCCTTCTTCATGGTAATCTCCATCGCCATGCATCCTGTTCACCATGTCTTCAAGTGGTGGACTCCTCCAAGCACTCTCACTAAGCCATTATTTCTAATAGCACTAGTAATGAAACACAAGGAGTAAAGAAGCATCACAAGTCGACATGCAGGCCGTTATACAATTATAGATGACTTTGGTCAGAATTAACATGACACGCAGTCATGAATATTACAAGCATACATGCATCTCATACATGAAACAAGATGGGTCATACTATTCACATCAATCCTGCAAAAACAAGTTATGCATGTAATCCAATTCTAACGGATGACATGAGCACACACTACCTATAGCGCTGCATACGAATACCCAAGACGGCGGTCCCGCTTAGCCGGTTAGCGGGTGGGGTTCGAAGGCGGCGCCTCTCATTTGGTCGAGGGCGCGCAATAAAACCTTTTCCAAACATGAATCTTATTCACGATCCGAGCCTTGGAAATCATCGATTAATCATATTAACCCTATTAGAACCACTCGATTATTGCCTTGATACGACCACATCTTTGCGGCAAACTCCGATGGCGGAATTCCGACCGGTAGGAGTGTTATGCAGACTGGTCGTGAACAAGCGCAACAAACGATCTGATCCTTAAAGCTCATACCTCCTCGTAAAACCCATCTACTACCACCGAGAACTGATCGATCATATCGACTAGGGTCTAGGTCGTTCCATCTATATGAACCGATCTAGGTTATCAGAATCGACCAGTAATAGATCCAATCTACTACTACCACATATCAAGTATATGCGATCGATCCAGATCAAAAACTACGTAGGATGGCTCTGATACCACTGTTGGGTCACGGGTAGGCTACGATAGCTACAAACAAAAATTTCTACCACGCAAACCAGGAAGCCATGCAAGTAGATGATCATAGATCGTTACCAACAGACGCGCAGAACAACGGAAGAAGGGTTGGAGCAGTCTGGTCCAACGAAGAGCGCGTCGATGAAGCGATCGTAGTCGATCGTCCAACGCCCGGCCGAGCCGATCGTCTCCTCCAAAGAACAGCGTCTGCGGTTCCTTGTGAAGATCGCGGATCGTCCTCAAGCGCAACAATCGTAGTAGCGCCTCTACGGTATCCACACGTCCAGGAAGGAACAACCGAGCGTCGGTGTGCGGCACCAAGTCGCACGGTGGAGCTCTCAGGAAGATGGCGGCTAGGGTTTCGGTGGTGTTTCACGCATCTTTCCAATAGCCTCATGCACCTCCTTATATAGTGCTCGTGACGGATCCTATCCGGACACGTTTACGAATCGTATTCGTATTGGTTTGTTCCAACCCGTTAAGTGTGTGACCCTGTAGGTTCATGTGTAGTTCGGTTGTGACTCGGAAACCCTTTCCGACCACGAGTCGTAGCGGCTCCTAGCAGAACATATCGATTCCCGAATACACACAAATTATATCGGACGAACCTTAATGCAATATGATCTACGACCAGGTCTTCATCACCTACGACCAGGTCCTATCTGTATATGACCAGTTCGTATGTGGTCACGACCAACTCGTAACTCCTTACGACTTGGTTTTGACCACTCTGTGATCAGGTTCGACCAGTCTACGACTTGCTTGTATCTCCATACGACCAGTCTATTACTGTTCGACCTGAGCGACCTACTCGTGTATACTCCCTTTGCCTCACGATGTCTGGTTGAACTCCAGGTGAGATGTTGTGTCATCCATGGACTGTTCAATACTTTCTCGATCGAGTATCAGATAACCTTATGTGGTCGAACACTTCGACTACTAGTGGCATGGCCATGCACTTTCTTTATCCGATCACAACGAGGGGCCCAGAGACATCTCTCCTGTTATGTTAGGAGGGGCAAATCCCATATCCGACCGGTCACATTCCTCTCCATGTTTGAGCATACCCAAAGCTACCTTTATAACTACCCGATTCACGGTATAGCGTTTGGTAACCCCTAAGCGTGCTCTTACACATGTAGGAAACCATCTTGATCTCAGGTCTAAGGATTATACATCATCATTGCTTGAGACCAACTAATGACACATAGATTCATAACAATCTCAATAGTGCCTCAAGATGGGTCTTATCCAACATCATGTTCTCTAACATGTGTCCATATTATTGGTTTGATATCTCCATATCTATGACTCGTGAAACATAGTCATCAACCAATACATATGCTAGTCTATTCATATGTGTCCTCATATGTTTACGACCGAGGATCGTGTAAGAATAATTATCGCAGAAATATAGAGTTTCACAACCAAGTCACATACTTGATAATAAATATTAACAATATTATTCTAGGAACAAGATAACACATTATCCAATGTCATGAACATAATGAAATGTAATCATCTCTATGATTGCCTCTAGGGCATATTTCCAACAGGTGCCGAGGGGTTGTGCTAGCACAGGTTGTGCAGCTCTTAGTGAAGGTCTACCAGCTCCTTTTTCATGGCTTCATAGCTTCCTGTCCGCACTTGAGTTTGCAAGTAGAAGGTGCCCCGTGCGGTGTCCCCCAGGTAAATACGCTTTGGTTCGCACTCCCAGTCCGTCCCCTCCAATGATCTCCCTGTGGGTGGAGTATGCTTCGAGAGTGGCCTCAGCGACTGTGGATGTCATGCTTCGCTTCACATGAGGTGTCCTGGGCATCGCCCCCATGGTGGCTGCCTCGGTAGCCAAGACCTTAGATGCTTTCTTCCTTCTGGGTGCCATCGCGATGCTACTTCTTTGCCGCTCCCCACAGATGACGCCAACTGTTGTGACTATAAACCAAGCTGTAGAAAATGGAGGGCCTCAAGGCCTCTCTACCTGCTGCGAGGGAGGGTAGGGATCTCAAGGTCCTTGAATTGTGGAAAACGGTATAGATGGACGAATGATATCTTTATTTGTGTTAAATCCACCAAAAGGTCTCTCTTGCAGGATACACAAGAGGGTCTATTTATAGTATTATAAGTTAGGAGACAGGGATTACAATAATGTCCCTATAAAGGCCCTATGACTATAGGGGCCTCGTGGTTTTTTCCTCTTTCGCTGGTAGCTTCGGTACACGATGGACTCGTATGGGTGGTGTCCACCATGTCACCTTCCTTGGTCCATTGCGGGGCCACGACCTTGCCCTTTGTCCTTCGCCCGAAACCCCATTCAGGCCGAGGACTCCTTCGGGCGAAGGTCAAGTTGGTGGACCGATTTGCTAAGGCATCAAATTAAGGTGGCGTCCTTTGCCCTTTCCATATGTCATCGGGGTTAATACCTTTGGCTCTTCGTCGGGCCGTTGAGGGCGGTGGCCGTACCTACTTCAGCATCGTTAAATGTGAATGAATTCCTTTCCATCTGAATTGAATGTTGAGAAGTGTTAGCTAGCATGACGACTGAGGGAAAGGAACAATTTAGCAAACTTACAATCTTCAGGCGACCCAAGTTATCCAAATCTGGTGTGGTTCCTCCAAAGTACCGTAGCAAATCTGTCGTACAAGCACGCACCTGTCTGTACCGTTATAATTTATCCTCAGCACGGTTGGCAGATGCTGCTCAAGAGGCTCTGAACAATACATCGTCTCGTCGTCGTCATCACGCGGAGACGAGAAATATACGTACGTGTCTTGGCCAAGGTGTCCAAATAAGAAGTAAGGGAGTTGAAGGGCCAAGATTAATGGTAGCGAGATAGTACGGACAAACATGTACGGTTCAGCTTTGCGAGCTGAAGACTGATAAGCGTCGATTTCATGTTTCGTGACGTCTACGGTGTGTTTGCTTATTAAAGTATGTATTTTCAAGTCGCGTGTACCAAAATATTCCAACCGAGTTGGGAGGCGTCAACAGCTGCCCCAAGTTTGGCCATGACGCCAAACAGCAAACCCACGTGCTTCGCCAAGTGCGGTGGCCATGCATCACACGAGTTATACTCTCTGAACATGGCACAATAGCTGCCTACGGGCTACGGTGCAATCTACGAACAGGAGCAGCACGATAGGAACACGTTACAGATTCTTCCGTGAGTAAAAGCGGCTCGAGCTGGGTTCTCACGATGGCCTCACGATGGCCCAAAGCCCGTCGGAATTTCACTCCCAACATCCATAGCTAATCAAAGCCTTATTACATCGGCAGGCACGTGAAAATTTTAAAAGTAGTGAATGATAGTACTATGACGATGCTATGGTCATACTTCCCTGAGCTTAATCTGCTCCACATGCATCGGACGCAACATTACTGTGTTGAGAAACCATGAGCTCGACCCTAGCAAAATCTGTAGCCTATAAATAGGGACACTAGTCATTGTAAAAGGTTGATTTGATTGCTTTATGAAGGAATAAAGAGAAGAAAGAAGTCCCCATATCTATGTGTTCAATCTACTATTCTGTTCTTATGTTCTTGCATTGTTCTAAGCGATTCTACGCTTGTCTACGAGGTGATCATTCGTCTGGACTCGCCAGCGATGGCTTCTCAACACGTTATCAGCACGATCGACTTCGGTCTACTTCTAGGCCTACTCTACTTGGATCGAAAGGTAACCATCGTAGAACGACGCTCATAGATCGAATCGCATTTTCTAGATCGATTTCAATTCTGCAAATTTGGCTTTCTAGAGTTTTTTCTATGGTACAAATCTACACTAATCTACCGCGAATCGACTTGAAGTCGCCGGCCAAGCTGATCGGTGGGTTGCATGAAAGAGCAGATGACGATTGTACTGTAGAGTATACATCGGATGAACAGAAAACACACAAAAAACGGGCGACGGCCTGTAGCCATGTCGCCACTGGCCACCTGCGCCCGGCCTGGAGCCACACGCACCGTGCCCTGCACGGCCATCGCCTTCCCTCCTCACGGTACTCGCCGCCCCTCATGGCCACGCATGTATGCTGTGCTTGCCGCCTCTGCTCGGTCCTCTTGCACGAGGTGCCGCTGCAGGCCTCACTCAGTCTTCCCAAACAACCACGGCGCCGGCTGCCTCTTCGCGAAGCCCTGTGCATGCACCGCCTCCGCGCGGGTGCCCTCCCTACCGGCCTGACGCCAACACGCTCCACGTCGTCGGCATGAAGCCCACGCGCCGCCGTCAAAAGCCGGGCGCCACCCTCAAACGACGGCCCGGCCGCCAAGCCCGTCTTGTATGCGCCTTGTGCCCGTAGCCCGCGACATGGATCGCCACCGCCTGCATGCATTAACGTTGGCCGAGCCACATGCCTAAAGCACCGCTGCCGGCACCACCCGAAGTAAAGAAAAAAAAGGGGGGAAGGGGTGGGTAGCGCCGCCATCCTGGAGCCGCATCTCTGCCGACCGACGCCGCACCCACACGGGCTTGCCCCTGGAGCCAACTCCGCACGGGCGGCGACGCGCACGCCTCTTCGACCGCCTACACCCATAACGCGCCGCCAACACCCACACAAGGCGCTCCGCCGCCAACACCAGCCGTCTACACGTGGCCCCCGTGCCGGCTTGAAGCCTCCATCCTGCAGGCGCGCCACCGGCCGCCCGCGCTTGAAGCGCCGCCACGTCACTAGCACCCGCGGGCCGCATGCCTGTGAGTGTCACCGAGCCAACGTGCCGTTCCTGTAGCCTCCCGTGTGGCAGCCCGATGCACCGCCATCACGCACTACCGCGCTGCACGAAGCCGCCCACACTGTGCCTCCACTGAACCGGCGTTCACCGCACCACACCGACCGCCCCGGACTGGTCGCATGAGCGGCGCCGCGGCCGCCCCGCACCAGTCACATGAGCGTCGCCTCTGCATGGGTGGCGCCGTGTGACGACCCGGCCAGGGGCTACCCGAGAGGTCCTCCAGGACCTCCTAGAAAGTCCACTAAGAACTCCCAGGACGTCCCGTAGAGCATGCCAGTAGGACCGCCCAGACCACAAACCACCTGAGAGCCACCCGTGAGGTACTCCCGGATCTCCAGAAGTCCATCAAGACCTCCCAAGAGGTCCGGTAGTACCGCACAGGAGTCCGGTAGGACCGGGGTCCGGTAGTTCCGCTTGAGGGTCCGGTAGGACCGCTCGAGGGGAAACTGGGGTCTTGACCCGAGCCAAGTTTGGGACTCAAGGCCATCCCAAGCTCCACCTGCCCGACCGGTACTACCGCCCCGAGGCCAGGTAGTACCGCTTGGCATCTCCGAAGAGGAGATCCTTGCAGGGCCAACTCCAGGAAGGTGAAGGTCTTAGAAAGACCTTAAACCCACTGTGATCGAAACTAGTCCCCAGGGATCAACGACAAGTTCTCACAGCAAATACAAGTGATAATATACACATCCACAAAAGGCTTTATTAACAACAAAAGAGAGTTAATTACAAGGGGTTGCTTACAAGCTCCAACAAGCAAGAGCAAAATACACAGCGGAAAACCAAAAGGATAGACTCTATCCATTACACCACAGGTGATTGGCTGGAGGGCGCGGCCTAATTGACTTGGTCCTCATCATCGTCAAAGAAGTCTTCTCCTGCTCAATTCATCAATCAAGCAAGAATGAGCACAACAACCGTGCTCGCAAGTTACACCCGTCAAATAACAGTATGACATGCATAATGGATATATCAAAGGAAGGCATATTATGGTTGATTTGTATAAAGCCAAGTTTGTTTCAATTACAAGTATTAAGTTTCAAGGCAGTTATACCATGTCTAAAATTCATTTTGTAAATTCTATTTTTCAGTTGGATAACATTTATCATCAAGATGGTGAATGATACCCTCCTATCACATGCCTCCCTGCCCAATAACCATTTGGATAGAAATCCAAAACCAATTTCATAAGTCCTTTGAAAATCAAAACCAAGAGCTAACTTTGAGTGACTTTGCTAGCATGTCCATGACCGTGGACACGGCTATTCGAATAGATTTACGCTCTACAGAGGTTGTACACTTTACCCACATGACATGAATTCTCTAGTTTGCTTGGCGTCCGTCGACGCCACCTCACACTTCCTTTGGTGAGAGGTCTAGAGCACATGACAAGGTCTTTACAAAGCATTACTCCAACGCATTCCACCCTCGCTAAGATTTCACCCCCTTTGGACTACCCATCCGCAGGGTTCAGGCTCCCTCTTGCACCAGGTGGGGCTACAAAGGTCGTAACATGACTACCCACTGCATCAACAGGATCAACCGCGATGGAGCTTTGCAAATTAGTCGGCCAGGTCTCTTTGCCCATTTCTCGGGACATGTGGTTGTACGAGGGGGGCTAGCAAGATGCGGCTCGCAGACCGGTCCTCATATGGCTTGGGCGGCTAACACCAAACCCCTGGGCCTTAACCCTACCCGAGTTGAGCCCGTACATACCCTGCGCTAGCCAAGCAACCAATCCGCCCAAGACCAAATCCATTTGTCCATTTCTGTTTTTCAAAACCATTTATCAAAACCTCCATGACAACCCAATGTCATGGCTTTAAAACATTAGATAGGTTGGTCTGTTGGAAGAAACATTTCCCAAATCAAGATGTTTGGTCTACCAAGACTAAGCATTCATTTTTTAAAAAACCTCTGGTCCTTACTATTGCAAAAACCAGATTTTGTCTAGGGTGACAATGGAGTTGGTTCAATATAAACAGTGGCCATACAAGGGAATTAGGCATAGCTATGAACAGAAAGATAAGCATTGAAATAACTTAGTGAAAGTAAGCATGCATACATCTTTGAAACAGAACATAAGTATCTTGAAATAATAGGTGCAATATGGTCAAGGGTGCAACTTGCCTTGCTCAAAGTCTTGAGCTTCTTCTTCTTCTTCAAGGAACTCTTGCTCCTCACGGCCTTCGCAATCTACACGGTGAAAGAAAAAAAATGACTCAAATAGAGCTCCAACAAGATCCAAATAAACTCCAAATAAACTCCAATATAAAACCAACTGAGAGGCTAGGTCGGTTGGAGGAGGTCCAGGGAGCTTGCCGGAGGAGGTCCAAAGCTCAAGAGAGGAGGTTCAAGAGCTTTGGGGAGGTCCGAAGCTCTGGGGAGGAGCTCCAAGAGCTGCTCGGTAGCTTTGGAAGATGAATATGGGGAAAAAGATGAGGATAAAGGACTGCCCCAAGCTTATATAGCTAGAGCCAATGAGATTTCCCAAGGTGCGAGTGTTCAAGAGTTGGTAAAAAGGACCATGAAGGAAGGCAAGGGATGTGACAAAAAGTATGGCACAGGTGCTGCAAAAGTGGTAGCATTTAATGCGATACAACATGCATTAAATGTGGGGGAGACTTCCTTGCACAAGGACATAGTCAAAGGATAAAGAAAAATGGGTGTGACTGCCAAGTGGGACGATCCAGACCGAAGGGAGGTCTCATGGAGACCTTGAGGAGGTCCCGCAGAGGACAAGGGGAGGTCCTCACCCACTGGGAGGTCTAGGCGCACAAGACCAGAAGTCCTGGTGATCGGATCTAATCGAAGGGGGAGGTCTAGACGGTTAGGATCTCAAAAGGGGAGGTCCTAATGGTCAGATCTATCAAAGGAGGAGGTCTGGACGGTTAGGATCTCCAAAGGGGATGTCCTAACTATCAGATCTACAAAGGGGAGGTCCGAACGGTTAGGATCTCCAAAGGGGAGGTCCTAACAGTCAGATCTACAAAGGAGGAGGTCTGAGCGGTTAGGATCTCTAAAGAGGAGGTCCTAACGGTCAGATCTACAAAGGGGGAGGTGCGAGCGGTTAGAATCTCCAAGGGAGGTCCTAGCGGTCAGATCTACAAAGGGAGGTCCGAGCGGTTAGGATCTCCAAAGGGAGGTCCTAGCAGTCGAGATCTACAAAGGGAGGTCTGAGCAGTTAGGATCTCCAAAGGGAGGTCCTAACGGTCAAATCTACAAGGGGAGGTCCGGCGGTTAGGATCTCCAAGGGAGGTCCTAACGGCCGAGATCTAACAAAGGGAGGTGCAGACGGTTAAGATCTCCAAGGGAGGTCCTAACAGTCGAGATCTACAAGAGGAGGTGCGAGCGGTTGGGATCTCCAAAGAGGAGGTCCTAACAAATCGAGATCTACAAAGGGAGGTGCGGCGGTTAGGATCTCCAAAGGGGAGGTCCTAACGGTTAGATCTACAATGGGGAGGTCTGAGCGGTTAGGATATCCAAAGGGGAGGTCCTAACGGTCAGATCTACAAAGGGGAGGTTTGAACGGTTAGGATCTCCAAAGGGGAGGTCCTAACAGTCAGATCTACAAAGGGAGAGGTCTGAGCGGTTAGGATCTCCAAAGGGAAGGTCCTAACGGTCAGATCTACAAAGGGGGAGGTCTGAGTGGTTAGGATCTCCAAAGGGGAGGTCCTAACGGTCAGATCTACAAAGTGGGAGGTCTAAGCGGTTAGGATCTCCAAAGGGGAGGTCTTAATGGCCAGATCTAACAAGGGGAGGTCTAGGTAGCGAGATAAGAAGCGGGAGAAGCGGGAGTCGTTGGATTTCAATCGGACCGTCCAAAGTGATTGGGCCGTTCGGACCATCAGCTAACGCTAGATCTCAGCCATTGAACTGAATCGGGCGGTCCAAAATGGTTGGGACGTTCGGACCGTCCGAATGCCTCTGCAAATCAGAACGTCCAGCAAAGATCTGAGGGCTCAAAGAGGGTGGGACGTTTGTGTTGGGTCACGGGGTAGGCTACGATAGCTACAAACAAAAATTTCTACCACGCGAACCAGGATGCCAAGCAAGTAGATGATCATAGATCGTTACCACCAGACGCGCAGAACAGCGGAAGAAGGGTTGGAGCAGCCAGGTCCAACGAAGAGTGCGTCGATGTAGTGGTCGTAGTCGATCGTCCAATGTCCTCACGAGTTGATCGTCTCCTCCAGAACGTCTGCGGTTCCTTGTGAAGATCGCGGATCGTCCTCAAAGCGCAACAATCGTAGTAAGCGCCTCTCGGTATCCACACGTCTAGGGAAGGAACAACCGAGCGTCGGTGTGCGGACACCAGTCGCGCGGTGGAGCTCTCAAGGAGATGGCGGCTAGGGTTTGGTGGTGTTTCACGCATCCTCCCAACATGACCTCATGCACCTCCTTATATAGTGCTCGTGGCGGATCCTATCTGAACACGTTCTGAATCGTATTCGTCTTGGTTTGTTCAACCCGTTAAGTGTGTGACCCAGAGGTTCATGTGTAGTTCGGTTGTGACTCGGAAGCTGTTTCCGATCACGAGTAAATGCGACTCCTAGCGAACATATCGATTCGAATACACACAAATTATATCGGACGAACCTTAATGCAATATGATCTCGACCAGTCTTCATCACTTACGACCAGGTCCTATCTCAGTATCTGACCAGTTCGTATGTGGTCACGACGATTCGTAACTCCTTACGACGAGTTATGACCACTCTGTGATTACGTTCAACGATCTCGACTAGCTCGTATTTGCATCGACCGATCTATAAGCTGCTCGACTGGCGACCTACTCGTGTATACTCCTTTGCCTCACGATGTGCGGTTGAACTCGGTGAGATGTTGTGTCATCCATGGGTATTCAATACTTTCTCGATCGAGTATCGAGATAACTTACGTGGTCAAACTCTTCGACTACTAGTGGCATGGCCATGCACTTTCTTTATCCGATCTGCGAGGGCCCGAGACATCTCTCTGTTATGTTAGGAGGACAAATCCCATATCCGACCGGTCACATTCCTCTCCATGTTTGAGCATACCCAAAGCTACCTTTATAACTACCCGATTCACGGTGCGGCATTTGGCAACCCCTAAGAGTGCTCTTACACATGTAGGAAACCATCTTGATCTCAGGTCTAAGGATTATACATCATCATTGCTTGAGACCAACTAATGACACATAGATTCATAACAATCTCAATAGTGCCTCAAGATGGGTCTTATCCAACATCATGTTCTCTAACATGTGTCCATATTATTGGTTTGATATCTCCATATCTATGACTCGTGAAACATAGTCATCAACCAATACATATGCTAGTCTATTCATATGTGTCCTCATATGTTTACGACCAGGGATCGTGTAAGAATAATTATCGCAGAAATATAGAGTTTCACAACCAAGTCACATACTTGATAATAAATATTAACAATATTATTCTAGGAACAAGATAACATATTATCCAATGTTATGAACATAATGAAATATAATCATCTCTATGATTGCCTCTAGGGCATATTTCCAACAGTTTGGACCATCCCAACGCCTCACCAAGATCAAACCGTCCAATGCAAATCGAATGGTACACAAGCGATGGAGGTCCGGATCAAACAGGGGGCTCGAACTGGTACGGGGGAGGTCCAAATGGACAAGGAGGAGGTCCTAGAGGACATGGGAAGGTCCTGAAGGACACGGGGAGGTCCAAATAAATTTTAAGATGGTTCTAGGAGCACAGGGAGGTCTAATCATAGGTTTCAAGAGGTCCTGAGAAACGGTAACACCACAAGGTGGGGGCGGTACTACCATTATCAGGTAGTTCCGACTGCCACAAAGTGGTAACGAAATTCCAGAACACATGTTTATGGACTCTCGATTTTCCCTAGAGCGGTATGACCGGGAGTTGTGCAACGGTAGTATCGTGTGGCGGTAGTACCAGATTGCTGCAGTATGAATTTTCCAGAAGGAAAACATTTCAGAGATCAAAGCGAGGAGAAGTCCAAGGAAACCTAGAGAGGTTCCAACAAAATAGAGAATGGGTTCTAAAGAACATGAGGGAGGTTTAGACCTGGGGAGGTCTAAGCCGAGGAAGGATCAAAGAGGGAGGTTTGGACCAGGGAAGGTCCAAGCACTTGGGGGGTCTAGATCTAAGGAGGTCTGGACCAAAGGATTACAAAACAAGTACAGAGAAGGGGAGATCACCAAAAACTCCAGCAAACTCAACAAACCATCAAGGAAATTTTAGTTGAAGTTTGAGTTAGTCAAGTTGAAATACATCTTGAAATTTCAAGTTAAGCTTTGAATTCTCATCAAAACAAATAGTTCTTTTTATTTTGAAATCTTCAAAAAGGCTCTCAAATTCAGGGTGTCACATGCCGTAGCACCGTGCCTCCCCGGTCGCCGCCTCTGCATAGGCACCGCCGCACCACCGTGAGTCCGCATGAAGTGCGCTGCCGTGGCTCTGCACGAAGAGCGCTTCATCTAGCCACCGCACACGCTCACCATTGGCCATGCGCGAGTCCTCAGCGCTGCACGCATTTTGTGCCGCCGCCGCCCTTTTGTGAGCAAGGCAAGGGGGGACCCCAAAAACCCCCCCTACTAACCCCCTTTTTTTGCTGACCTAGCGGGTCGAATGGGTTACCATTTACAAGAAAAGGAAGAAAAAAAGGAAAAAATCGGGAAAAGAAAATAAATCCCAAAATTTGCAAAAAAAGCCCTCGAAAATTCTAAAAATTGCGTAATTTTTTTTTCTCAGAACAGAAAATTAGCTGTTTAGCCCTTGAAAATTGCAGAATTCACCGAAAATTCATATTCGAGTAGAAAAGGGCCTCGGAAATTCAAATTTTGAATCGATTTTAGCATTTGAAGCATGTTTAACTTTGTTATTATTATTTCTATGCAATTTATATATTGTATTTACTGTTTTGATTATCTGTGATTATTTATATTACTTATAATCACTGAAAATAGCAGTAAGTCATGAAAAATGCATAGAAAAATACGGGATCACGAACCAGGAGTTCGAAGAACATTATGAGAATTTTGTAACCATTTTATGCAAATTACCAGTAGTAACCTTATGAACTTTTTGAATAAATATGTAGATGACTGGCATCACGAACCAGAAGCTCGAAAGAGCTGGCCCAACATAGCCAGAATTTGTACCAGTCTTTAATTTTGTGGTAATGTAACCACGGATGAGCAGAAGATTGAGAAGACTCTCTCTACCTTTCACCCGAATGCTGTGCAATCCGCACGCAACTATCGTCAAGACGGCTACAAGAAGCATGCTAAATTGATTAACATCATGCCAGTTGCAGAAGCTCAAGATGTTGTTCTAAGGAAGAACTACATCTCACAGCCGCCTAGTAGCAATATTGGCCATGAAGCCATTGTTAGCAGCTACAAGGTAAGGAAGCCTCTCACAAAGGAGAGGGGCAAGAAGGGTAAGGTCGTGGGTCGTACGTTATTGATGGTTTTAAGTCTAAGAAGAAGGGCAAAGGATAGCATGAGGCACACCTCGCCATTGCAGGCATAGAGGATCCACAACCATTAGTTGCACTCATGGATGTGGATAGCCCAGTAGCGCAGCCCCCATCATCCCTCCTTTGGACATCGCAGCGGCCGCAACCGTAGTTGCCCAAGAGGAGAAGATCGCCATGGAGTAGATTCAGGTAGAAGTTTCTACATACTTCGCTGATTCGATCTGGTGCACGCATTGCGCTTAAATTTTTTTACAGTCACTTGCAGTTTGTGATTGAAGTAGAACATTGAATTATTTTATTCTTTGAATAATGGTTGTAAGCTCTAGGAGAGCAAAGCATTAAATTCTTATGATGAGTCCTGCAAGGCTTATATTCCTGTATTTATAATAGCAAGTTATATTCTGATATCTGAAGTATTTTATTTATGTGTTGCTTGCTTTCTGCTGCATATTAATAAAGTACATTATATTAGAACACGTGTGTCGCCCTATGAAGGAAGTGCGGCACAACGAATACCACCTTGAGACAGATGAAATCTTTCAGTCGATCAGTAAGAATATTGGTAGTCTTACGACAATCGCTGGTAGTGATAGTTGTATAACAGGCTTAGGAAGGGCCACAATTATGCGCTTGATGGGCACAACTTTAGTCATTAAAGAAGCCTTGTTGTACCCAGAATCGACTAGAACTCTCAAGGATATTCGCTCTAATGGTTTCCACATAGAGACTTGTTGAACCCGGGAACGAAGGATCCCGGATTCTCTGTGCTTCATACACTAGTCTAGGAATAGTTAGTGTGGATATCATGGGGATATGTGCACAATCTTAGGATGATGTTACAATTGGCAATGTTGTTAAAGGTTTGTCAAATCACGAGTTTTCGTCGAAGTTTGGAATGTTCTTGCTGATCATCGGCCAATCGGTGGTGATGTATGTTGGGTTAGGTCAAGTTCATGGGTTTCAGTGCATATGTGTTGCGTGATGCATGTTTTGACTAACGTGGGTCAAGTTGTGAAGAACTTGTTCCCGGAATCGATTTCTTTGTCTATTGTTGTGCAGGTTGCTTTGAGGTCAATGACGGTCGGTCAGCGAGGATGATCGGGACTAAGCTTGGAGAGCCGAGGTCCGAAACGATCGAGATGCGAGGTGAGGTCAATGGAGTCGAGCATGGCGCTAAAAGGACAAAGGTGACCGAACAGGTAGTTCGGTCTGACGGGTTGGATCAAGCGGGCGGGGTTAGTGCAAGTGCCATGGTGGTTTCGGTGGGGCGGATCGGAGACTTACCGACATGATGAGAGCATTGGATCAACCTACGTGGCGAAGCATGGGAGGTGCTTCACGAAGATGGGACTCGGTCTTTGCAAAAAGATCGAGAAGGGGTATTTTGGTAATTTTACCAAATACCGCCTTGGTGACCTTTTGCCAACTCACGACGCGAGATGACGCAAGGTGAAGCGGATTAGGTCAAGAGAAGATGAAGACGGTGCTTTAAAATGCGTGCGTATGTGACCCGTTTGTGTGTGGGCCTTAACAGGAGCCCATTAGGGTTAATGCTTCTAGCAGGTCTAAGCCTCCACTATAAATAGAGGAGGGAGGTGGTTGCACTCCCTTCAACCCTTTCATTTGTTTTGGAAACCCTAGTTTGCTTAGGGAGAGAATTAGTGGAGGTTTGGGTTCTAGAGAGTTGGATTTGATTTCGTGCTCATGTATTGAGTCTTTGTCGTCCATTGATAGAGTGGCTGTAAACCAATACCTTATCAAATCAATCCAAAGAAAGTTCTCTCAAAGATGAGTCTATTTGCTTTCTTTCTCTCTATTTGATGATTTAGGGTCTTTCTTTGATCCACGAGTTCTTGCTTGGTTTCTTGCCTTGATCTAACTTGCTGTGACATGTGGGAACCCATCTAGGATTATCTTGACCATCAATCACCCACGAGCAAGTCTCTAGATCATATTTCGATTTGACTCGGTTTTTGAACCACCTTCGTTCAAACTGAAAAAGATAGGAACTTTGGCATGGATCTTGATGATCCTTGATTGGAATAGGTTCCTAATATCTTTGAGAAGGTGTGTGTCAAGTTTCGTGGAGTTTGCCCTCACGGATCAAAAGTTAGACCAATTTTCATTTTGGTTTTCGGTCTGTCTGCCCTGTTCATCGTGAGGCCGGTCAGTCCGCCCACCTTAACCGTCGGTCAGTCCGCACCCCGGCCAGACCGACCTTTTGCCGCCGGTCAGTCTGGACTGAGCGGTCAGTCCACACTATTGCCGTCGATTAGTCCGGCCCTCTGGATTAGGGTTTTGGTTTTTGATCTTTTGTTTCGGGATTTTGGATTGGATTCAATACTAGTCTTCTGCTGTACTGGTATATTGATCTTCATAGCTTCTATAGCTATTGGAGTGAAATTTGTGTTGAATCTGATCAAAGTGAAAAAGTGAGTGTGCTCCTATTCACCCCCCCCTCTAGTCGCCTTTTCGGTCCAACAGTTAGTGTACACAGTCAACAATAGTGGATAGCATAACGATAAAACGTCATACATTGACAATAAGTAAAGTCTTTTTCCAAAGGGGCATAAAGCTAACCAGCAAAATACAGCGGAAGCAAAGCGGTAAGGTAGACCACACGATTCGCCACAGGCAATCGTCTGGAGGGCATAGCCTAGTCGTCCAAGTTTTTATTCTCCTCGTAGTACTCTTCTCCTGATCAACATTTATTAAGCAAGGTGAGTACAAATAAATGAACTTCGCAAGTTACACCCAATAATAGATTATAATGCATGCAAGGATTCAACAAAGGGAGGCTTATATGGCTCAATTTGTATAAAGCGATATTTTTCATTTGAATACTCATACTAAGTTCTAAAGCAGTTTACTCTATAGCTAAAATTTATTTTCTAAATCTCCATTTTTATAGTTAGATAACATTCATCAACAAGTGGTGAAGGATACCCTCCTATCACATGGCTACCCGCCCAATTTCCCATTTGGATAGAGATCCAAAACCATTTAACCATGTCTTTTGAAATCAAAATCAAAATCTAACTTAGAGTGGCTTTTCCAGCATGTCCTTGACCGTGGATATGGCTATTCGAATAGTTTTACACTCTTCAGAGGTTGTACAGCTTTACCCACTAGAGATAATTAATTATACTGTCCGCTCATAAACTTCTGTAGGTGGGCGACTAAGTAATTATCACAAGGCCTTTACAATGCATCATCCCACCGTAGTCCCTCCTCGCTAAGGTTTCGCCCATTTTGGATAGAAACCCGCTAGGTTTAGGCCCCCTCTTGCGCTAGGTGGGAATACATAAATGTAGGTCATAAAAGACACCCACGCAACCGGATGGCACGACCATGGTGTAACGTTGCAAATTAGTTGGCCAGGTCCTGCCCGTTCAGGACATATGGTAGTACGGTAGGGCTTAGCAAAATACGCTCGAAGACCGGTCCTTAATTGACTTGGATGACTTTCTATAAAACCCATGGGCATCGATCATAGAAATGATTCGATCCCGTGCATTAACTTGCACCATCCATTCAACCATTTCTCCCAAGTCCAAACCAATTTTTCTCTTGTTTAACAAGTTAAATCATTTCATAAAATTTCTATGGTAAAGACAATACCATAGTATTGCTTGAATCATAGTTGAACTTGTGGCTAAATTCCCCAAAATAAACATTTTGGTCTAAGCTTTGTCAAAGCATAGTGTTTTGCAACAAGTTCTAGCTCATACTAATGTATCAACTAGATTTTAACTAAGGTATCATGGAATGATTGATTTAATAGCGAATTTTGGCTATAAAAAGGAATATGGGATAACTATAAAGCTTAAAACGAGAATTTAAATTACTTGAATTTAATAAGCATGCAATAATATTTTAAAATGGAATTTAAATAATTTAAAATAATGGGATTCAATATGATCAATTATGTAACTTGCCTTGCTTAAGTGCATGAGGATCTACTTCTTCGAAGTATTCGGGTTCACCGGAGTCGTCGAAATCTACACGTGAAAATGAAGCAAATTCAAATAAAATTCAAATAAACTCAAATGAAGTCCAAATAAAATAATTTTAGTGCATATAGGTAGATATTGATTTTATATGAATTTAGAAATTTGAATCGCTCAAATCGGAGTTTGAATGGAGTTCGAACGGGCTTCCGAAAGTTAGAAAATACATGAAATGATGAAAAAGGGAATTTTTGGATTTATTTTTTCTAAAGGAAAATCACTTTATTGCATCACGATGACGTCAGCGGCCGGATTATTGAATTTTGGCCAGAATTATTTTCCTTAAGAAAATATTTATGCGGTTGACATGTGGGCCCCACCGGCTGTGGACCAAGTCCACGATGGCACGTGGGTCCACCGTGAATCCGGCAAGACAAAGACGATCTTGCACACGCATGCCGAAGCCACGAGCGACCATGTAACGGGAGGGTGAGGTGGTGCTGAGGTGGCGGACAGGTGGCGGCCAAATCGGCGCGGCAACGATGGCTCTTAGTTGCGCGGCTCACCAGCG
Source organism: Phyllostachys edulis (assembly GCA_036346405.1). Lineage (NCBI taxonomy): Eukaryota > Viridiplantae > Streptophyta > Magnoliopsida > Poales > Poaceae > Phyllostachys > Phyllostachys edulis. Next base: position 57,426,496 of record CM070546.1, on the reverse strand, counting down.
CTCGGCGCCGTGGCGAGCCCAGGCGAGGGTATCGAGAGGGAGAGGAAGGTGAGGCAAACCTCACGTGCACGGTTTTAGCGACAAAGGGTGAAGGGATGGCCGGCAGCGAGTGGGAGAAGCGGCGGCGAGATCCAGCTATCGGCGGCACTAGGGTTCCGGCAGGTTTCCGGTGGAGTGGGTGCACGCACAACCATGTGAAGCCAATGGTGGAGGCGGCGGAGGCTGAGGATGCTCGACGGCGGTGCTAATGATGGTGGTGTGAGCTTTGGCCGGAGCTCTTGGAGCTTCAAATTCGATCGATTGTGGGCGAGAGAGAGGGAGTGGGTTGGGGGAAGAGGAAGAGGGGCTCAAGGGGCAGCGGGTGCGCTCCTTTATAGAGGTCGAGGATGGCCAGAGGATGGGAGTGGCATGGGTGCAGCATGGTGAAGCTCTGGCTGACGCGATGCGGGTAGGCGAGGAGGGGATGGGAGCAGGTAGAGGGGAAGAAAATGGAGGGAGTGGTGGCGGCGGATTCGCGGCATTCAATGCGCGACGACGGGGGAGGCGAAGGTGACGAGGGCGACGACTTTCGCGCGGCGGAGGCGTGCGCTAATGCACGGGCGTCATGGGGTGCCAACAGGAAGAAAGCACGAGGAAGACGACGGCATTGAGAGACCGACAGGCAGGGCCCACCTATCAGCGAGAGCGAGTGAGGAAGAGGCGTGGCATTTGGGCCATCCGATTTTGATCGGACGGTCCAAATTGATTTGAACGTACGAACCGTCCGAACGTTACAACGCGATCGGGTCGTCCGATTTTGATCGGACGGTCCAAATTGATTGTAATGTTCGGACCATCCGAACATTACAACGTGGTCGGGCCGTCCGATTTTGATCGGACGGTCCACGAGAGGGGAAGGCGTGGAGTGACGCTAGCGTGTGGGCCTGCCGCGTCAGCGAGAGAGGAGCAGCGCAGTGAAGATGGGCTGGCACGTGCGCTAATGGACCGCGCTGAAGCGGGCCGAGGGAGGAATAGGAGCAGGCCAAGTGAATTCGGCCCGAAGGCTAATAAAGGATTCTCAAATGCATTTATGATTTAAATAACACAAGAAATTGAAAAGGGTTTTTAGAAAATAGTTAATTAGATCCAAAAATTCTAGAAAATATTGGGGCTATCCCCACTCATTAACACCACTGAGTTCGAAAACTCAAGAAAAATCCAATCTCAGGGCTAGGTGAGCCCAACCTAATTTTCATACCACCCACAAAGGTTTTTGAAATAGAACTAACACTAACAAGTTCCCATGTCCGCCTTTGACTGTAGGCATGGCTGTTTAAACAGTTTAGACTCTGCAGAGGTTGTACACTGTACCCACAAGAGACAATCATACTCATAGCCCCACATGATTCCTTAGCCATGTAGTTGAGAGACCATCATAGTAACTTTTCAAATTACCTTGCCTCTTCCGTTATCTCACCCATATGGGCTGCCCCCACTTGCGGTAGGTCCCATACGCTGTGCGGGATGTTCACCATTATGACTAGAGTAGCTGGCAACTTCACCCTTCCCTGGTGTCCCATTCAAGCTAGATCGTATCCACTACTTGCACTACCTTACTCGGCCACCAATGAGATGATTTCCATGGGTCTTTGGCTACCACTAAAAGGGCTTGGGCCCACTTGTCATATGCCAGAGAGGGAGAGACAAAGGCAGAGGAGCCAAGGGCGCACGGGTGGCTCGGGAGCGTCGCCAACGCCGGTGAGCAGCGGTTGGCGGGCGGGCGAAACAGGGCCCCACGAGGGTGGTGGTACCACTGGAGGTGGCGGTGGCACCGAACAGGAAGTAGGGCGGTGGCGGCAGCACGTGAGTGGAAGCGCGCGGCGGCATTGGTGGCGGGGTGACGCGGGGAGGAGCGCGGCGCACGCACGAGCCACGCCCGGAGGTGGAGAAGCCGCGGGGTGGTCGGGGCGGCTTGTTGGCGGCCATGGTGGCAGGGCGGTGGTGGCGGCCAGGGCAGAGAAGGGAGCTACGGCAGTGGCGCTTCTCGGTGGCAGGGAAGAGGAGGGGAGGTGGGGGAGAAGTAATGGGCCGCTGGAGGCACGGGGTGATGCGATGGGCTAGGCGAAAAGCTCACCGGAGAGGGCGTTTTGCTGGCGAGGCGGCGCGACCAAAAAAGGGGAGAAACGAGCGTTTTTCTTGGGTGATTGCTTACCGGAGGTGAGGGCGACGTGGGAAGAACAAGGGGCCACAGGGGAGCTTCTGATAGGCCAAGGGAGGGGGAGGAGCTGTTGGAGCGGCGAGAGAAGCACGTGGTCCTCAGGCGATCATGGTGCGAGCGGGCTCTGTGCAAGGAGGCGACAGGGCGAGTGTTGGGCACCGGGGTCAAGGAGCAAGTGGCTGCAGGCGTGTGCGCATGCGCAAGCGCAACGCACGAACCGGGCAGCTCCGAGCAAGCAAGGATAGCGTGGTGTCACGATGGGACAAGACGAGGCGAGGGCGAGGGCACCGAAGTCGTGGGCGGCAGAGGGAGCAAGTGCAGAGCAGAGGGCACAGGCGGAGCACGAGGCAACAGAGGGTGGCGTCATGCGGCGCAGGCGGTGTGGGAGCGGCAGAGGAGCACGAGAGTGGCGTTGGCGACACTCGTGCTTGTGGCTGGGTGAGAAAGAAGAAGACAGGGGGGAGCAATCTAGGCCAGGGAGGAGCTGAGCAAAGAGGCCAGAGGGAGAAGTGGGCTGGGGGCCCAAGGAAGGTTCGGGCTTAGCCCAAGAAAAGAGGAGGGCAAAAATTTGAGAAGGGCCCAAATTTTGAAAAGAGAGTTTGAATTCAAATTTCGAGTCCGGGAATTGAAATGAGGTCCAAAACACAATTTTGAATTTAGGTAGAAGCTCAAGAATTTTGTAAATACACGATACTTTGAATTAAGTTTTGGAAACCAAACGACAACGGTAATTACTATTTGCCATTTGAAAACAGGATGTTACAAATCCTACTCACCTTAAACGGAATCTCGATTCGGAGATTCTAGCTACTCAGATTAGGCAGAGAATGTGCCTCTCATTACTCTTGAAGCTACTTGGGCTTCTTCGGTAGCGGTGACATGGTTCACATGGCCTTGGCTTTTGCTTGGCATGGAAGCGGCTCTGGATGCCTGCGAGGTCTGATGACTCTTGCTTGCAGTTGAAGTCTGGCCTCGAGTTGGTGTGGCTTTAAAGTTGAACCTCACTTGGGTGGTTGGTTAGGGGCACTTGTTAGCAAAGTGTCCTTTTTCTCCGCAGTTGAAACAGCGAAGATGAGCTATCGGATTGGCTGCTGCAGGCTGTCCGGCGGGGCGAGGAGTCCAGGAAACATTCTCACTGGGACGCGGGGTTTGAGTTGAAGTTCCCTAAGACGAGGCTACTGGTGGTCGGAAAGACAAGCTGCCCTGAAATGCTGTCTTCTGTGGAAAGCAACCTTGGGGCCTCTAAAATGCCATCTTTCTTTTGCGGCTGACTTCCACATTTCTTTTCTTATTTTCCAGCACTATGGCTTTGTTGACTAAGTGGTGGAAGCTAGAATGGAGGATAAGCTGGACTCTCATGTCTTCACGCATCCCTTCCACATTCTCATGGTACCGGTGGGTATGAAGTTGGTTCCGAAAGCAGCTTTAAATTTAGCCCAGGGAATTGACCGCCATGTGAGTTCAGCTTCATCTAGGTGCACTTCAGCAATCTCTTCTGCAGTGGCGGAGTCCTATTGATCTCAAGTCGTAGATGCTGCTGCTTGTGAGACCCCGGAGTATTTAGTTTGTAATGCTTAGCCTTCCAATTGACCCTAGCATCACAAACAAAATATCCCGTGCCTCGGGAAAATGTGTACCTCCCAAGATGCTGTACACACACCCTTTTACAAAGCATGCATCAATTCCATACAAGCACAGAACCAAAGCACGAACTCAATAAAGCAAAGGACATACATAATAGAGTTATTACAAAAGGGGCCAACCGGCCAAATAACAAGCTAAGAGCTAAATAAACAGTGGAAGCAAAAGCTATAAGATGGCGATAAACAAAAGCCATACGGTTTGCCACAACACCACAAGGCAACCGACTGGGCCGCCAACCTAGTCGTCAAAGTTGAAGTCTGTCTCACGATAGTCGATCCCTTGGGGATCAACCTCCTCTACAACAATTAATTAAGCAAAGCAAATGAGTACAAAAATATACTCGCAAGACTTACGTGTAGTGTAACAGCCTATACATAGCTACATGCAAGCTTAATTAATTGTGGAAGGCTCTAGGCTCATTTTCAGCATAAAGCAAGTTTTCATTTGCAATAATGTAATAGATTTAAAGCAATTTGACAATCTGTTTTTAATTGTTCAAATAACAGCGAGATAAAGTAATAATAACAACAAGACAACCTAGAAGTGACTAACCCAATAGCCACCACAACAATAGCACGAATTCCCCATTCGTACCAACCCAACAAGTTTTAATTAAAGGTTATAGTCTAGTTCTTGCATGACCTTACCAAGTATGTCCATAACCTAGGACGAGGCTATTGGAATAGATTTAACCTTGCAGGGGTGTACCAATGTACCCACACGTCAGACCGCCTTTTCGCCAAGCTATTTAGCACACTTCCTTTGGTATGCCAGCATGGCTAAGTCCTACGAGACATTTCCAATGGATTGTACTAATTAAGAGCCATACATATGGGGTAAACCCTTAGCGAAATGCCTCCCCGGCTCTCACTAAGGACCCATACGAAGAGTAGGATACATCGGCCCAGCTCAAGCCATTACGGATGCTCCCCTCTTTTCCCATGTTGCATATAGTCAAATGTACAACCCACCACGTGACTCATTAATTAATACCTCCCAAAGTACTAAGTCAAGAGAGGTCCCATATCCCCCTCGTGTGGTTAGCACGCAAAAATGCTCAGCTTAGTGACACAAGTAACTTGGTCCTTGGGGACTTAGGCACCATTCCATTCACACCCAACAGATCACACCAACATCCATTGTGCCCAAGTCGATAACAATTTGTTTTTAGTTTTGACTTTACAAATTAACATAGCACAAGTGCTGGGCATAATGTAATAATAATTTTTGTGTGATCAAAGTTATCAACTAAGTCAATAACCGCCCAATTCTACCGGTAGCTAAGCATTTCTAAGCATGACACCGAAAAGACAATAAAAGAGCATAATTCAGTCACCGGGCTCTAATTCACCGGTGAGATTAATAACTTATGGTTAGTGGTAGGGGATAACAATTTAAGGGCAACCATGCAATAGGAATAGCTATCTCTAATCGAGAAAAATAACTTTGACACAAAAGCATGCATACATACAATTTGTAAACAAAGTATTAGACTTTAAAAGTAATGGGATTAATATGATCAAACTGCTTGCCTTGCTAGAGATACTCAATATGCTGCAGAGGATCACTCTCGAACTCAGCGAACTCGTCGGAACCTAATGAAAGAAATGACAAGAACCGATAAGAACGAAGAACACCGAAAAGGACTCAACAGCCAACTTCAACCAAAAGCCACGAAATTTACACAGAAGGAAGAGCATGATTTTTAAGGAATTTAGCAACAAGAACCAATTGATTTGGATTCTCAATGCAAAAGTTATGGCCAAAACAATTTCAGCCTGCTGGAAAAATACTGAAAAATTCAGATCAGTTACTGTTCATCCAAAATTAATTCTCTTGCACAATTTTCCAAAGAGGTGTTGCACCTGAAATTTTTATGGGAAGCAAAGCACCTCATGATATGAACAACACAATTTGATTCACCTCATTTGAAGCTTGGATGCATTTTCTATGATTTTTCAAAGACATGCAAAAGAGCACAAAACAAAAGCAACCACAAGAGCTTTTAGAAATAGTGGCATGCCTAAAACCTATTCTACAACTAAGCACACTAATAGAGGAACCCAACAAACTTGGTTTCACTCAAAAAGGATCTACAGAAAAATACTTATGCAATTTTCAAGTTAAATGTAATTTTTAGAGCAACAAATAAAGCCTATATCTAAACAAATTTACCAAAGCCTTTTTTGGAGCTAAACCAAGCTTCCAACCATTTTTAGATTAAAGCTTAGTTCAAACCAGAGCTAAAAAAATTTGAATCAACTCAAACGGAGCTAAAACGAAATAGTTAAGCAATTTTTAAGTTTAATACCTTTTTCAGTTTACAAATAAAGCTCTCGGGAATATCCTTAATTAACCCACAGCGGAAAAACTTGGGCCGTCGATATTGAATCCAACGGCCCGAGTTGAACTGGCCGCGTTCGGCCGCGCGCGCGAGCAGCCCGATCATTCACGTGAACGTGGGCCATTGAGATCGAATCAAACGGCCCAAACGAACAGACGCTCGGACGCGTTTGAACGCGCGCGCGCGCGAACGATCCCGCGAATCTCAGCCACAGATCCAAAGATGGACAGTCCGGAGTTGATCTCAGCACTGTGCACTCGCACTGTGAGGATTAACCACGCGGGCCCACAAGTCAGCGACGCATTAGCCACTTAGGACAGCCATTAAATGCTTAAGCCAATCATTAGTAGTTAATGAACGGGATTATGTCCTAAATGATGAAGCTACAGTGCTGACTCCGTCCGACACGCACCCGAGCGCAAAGATGGCCTCACCGCCAGTGATGAGGACCTCGCCGGCGCAAACCAAGGGCACCACTAGGTGCACAATAGCCTTGCGCGCACACAGGGACCACTCACTGTGGCTGAGCCGGCCCAGAACAGCGGCGAGCCGGAGAGGAGCGGCGGTGCAAAGCACGGCCACGATGACAACAGCTCAATGCTCCACAGCAGTTCAAGGTAACGAGTGCCCAAGCTTCTAGGGACTAACAAGAAGCTCCTTGGGCACCGGAGAGGAACAAGGAAGGTCGGAGGAGCTCTGGCGGCGAAGAACAGTGCCAGCGCTGAGGAAGACGAAGTGGAGATGACGGCCTGAGCAAAACGAGCAAGACCAGGTCATCAGAATGGCTTCAATATAGCTCATAGATGGTCCATGAGCAAGCAATTGAAGAGAGGAGGAGCTTACCGGAGTTTAGGAAGAAAGGGGTTAACTTCGGCCGAATTTGAACAAACACCAAATTAGTTGATTCCTGAGAATGCAAACCAAAAATTAAGTTAGGGGAAATGCTCAAGATGACAAAGGGCGCAAAGTGACGCGATTGGATTTGCAAAGGAACCCTTGAAGCGCCGTCGGCGACGAAGAGCTCCACGGGCCGACAATGGCGATTGGGGATTTCGGGTGGATTGAGCTCTCTCAAGCAGAGAGGGAGCTGGGTGAGGTTACAGGGGTGCTGGAAAGCCGGGGAGCAAGGAAGGGAGCTAGGGAAAGCTCCACAGGTGAGCTCGGTCCAGCGCTCTACCATGGGTGAACTGAGCGACGAGAGCAGGTGAAGACCATGACTTTGAGGGCGGCCACTGACCCGCATTCAATGCTCAGAGCCGTTGCAGGACGCACGGAGTGGACAGGGCGCTACATCGCCCACGCCCTGCACTAGCCATGGCGCGCGCACAGGAGCGATCGAAGGTAGGGGACGACCAGCGGTGCGATGCCCACCTACCAGCGAAAGAACCTGGTGCAGCTCGAGTCCAACAGCAAGTGGGTCGAGCCAAACCAACAGGCATCGCGCGAACGAGGACCGCCCGATGGAGATCCAACGGCCCACAGTGCTCGCGCCAACAGGACAGACCCGGTGCACTTAGGCAGTTGGGTCGAGTCAATTGGCTCGAGCCTGACCCAGACCCAAGGAACAGTGCAAACAGATTAGGGTTTGAATTTGAAGCTGAGTTTGGAAGAATTTTTAGATGTAGCAAACTAACTCGAAAAATTCTAAAATTTTGACTGGAGGTTCCTCCCTCCAGGGCTAACCTTACATAAAATTTCCAGAGATTTTCATGCAAAGAATTTATCTCAAGAAATTCCTCAAGGTTTGTTCTAGGGTTTGACCAAAGGTTAAACTAGTTTGACTTGCCTCCAAAAATTTTCAAATAATTTCTAAAAATTATGAAATTCTTTAGAGGAGTCACATAGCATCCCTAGAACCAAGGAAAAATTTTTCCAGAGGTTGAACACAAGATTCTCAACAAAGGTTGAAAAGAGGGGTCATGACTTTAGTCAATTGGAGATTTAGGTTTTTGAATTCCACAATTCCTTAACAAGAATTACAGAAAAGTTCAAAAAATACAAGATGCAAGAAAAGTTTTAATTTTTTCTCATTTTCTTACATTTGAAACAGAAACCCAGATTTGGGATGTTACACTGCTTCTGCTTCTTCTTCTTTGGAAACTGGACTGTCACCACCTCAGGCAGCGAGGTAGTTCTCCCACCAAGCAGCGGTGGCTCCTTTTAGCTGATGGGTGGCAAAGTCCACCTTGTCTTCGTCTGAGCAACGGGCGAGACGAAGCTTCTTCTCAGTATCTCTGAGCCAGTCTTTAGCTTTCAGGGGTTCACTGGCTGCAACAAAGGTGAGGGGTCTTGTCCTGAGGAAGTCTGCAAGCTTGCAGTTGCGACCGACTGCTCTAGTCTGCTAATTGTTTAGTAGGGCCAGAAAAATCTAAGTCTATAGGAACATGACTTGTGCCATTGTTGGGTTTGCTGGTGGCGGGGGAGGTAGATCTTGTCCTTGGCCACGACCACGGCCATTGCCACGGCCTCTTCCTCGGCCTGTTGCAAAAGCTCCACGGGTTGGGGCGGCGGCTCTTCTAGGCGGCATCTGAAGAAACGTTGGAGCTTAGAACGAGGGGGGAGTATATGAGGGTTACTAGTCCTCTAGATCACAACAAAAGAACTCAAACAAAATGAGGAAACGAAACAGTTACAATACAATACAAAGCCTAGAGTGGCTGCATTATATTAAGGGAGTTAGGTGTTACATGACTCCTGAAACATAGCATATAGGCTATGCTAAGCCACGACACAGGATACAAACACAACGTCTACAAATGAGAGATAAAGAAAGTGCTTGCAACCAAAAGATTACCTAGCAAGCACTACTAGCTAACCTAGACTAAGCCTGACTACTCCAACATAACGATGAAGATCTTGTGGTCGTACTCTCCCTCCTGGAGAGGCAGGAAGTAGTGGAAGGGCGAACTCAGCAAAAGTTCCTCGTGCATCTAGCTCAAGCTGGTGCAGGTGAAGCTTGCTGCGTCTTGGACTGCTTCCTCACGACTGCTCTGGGGGGTCTCGGGTTTGATGGTGTGAGCGATGAACTCACCCTCTCTGGCATAGAGGAAAACCTCCATGGCCCACGACTCTTCGTCCACGGTCTGGGTCTTTCGTCCTCTGAAGATAGGCTTACGGTGGTAATCCAGGTGCTGCATGAATTTGCGAAGAATGTCTATGAACTCGCCTTCATATTCTCTATGAGATAAAAAGTCCCATGGGCCATCGCACGACGGGGTTGCCATCTACAATTTTTTTGAAACACGAGAGGGAGTCAGAACTGAGTAAAAACTCCGGTGGTAATCCAGGTGCTGCATGAATTTGCGAAGAATGTCTACGAACTCGCCTTCATATTCTCTATGAGATAAAAAGTCCCATGGGCCATCGGACGACGGGGTTGCCATCTACAATTTTTTTGAAACACGAGAGGGAGTCAGAACTGAGTAAAAACTCAACTAAAGTCAAGGTAAATGAAGAACTAATAGAGATGAATAAGAGCAGTAAGTACACTATATTTTGCCAAAGCTTTTCTTAGTTTTTGAAAATATGACTCAAGTCCTTAGACACGCCCAATCTAACTAAGGCTCCTACAGTCGTATGCTCTGATACCAGCTCTGTCGGACCCAAATTTCACAAATCCAAATCCTCTGTGAAAACACTGTGCTATTCCCTAGATCAGTAGATCGCACTCACAGGTACAGTGCTGAATTATTTCATACATGGCGTGAACTACCATTCATTAATTAACACATCAGAGTTTACATAGACCGCATCGGGTCAAGTTTTACAATAAGGGCCGGATAGGCCAAATTGATTACATTACAAAAGTAGCGGAAGCGACAACGAAAGCAAAAGGGTGAGAGCACATCTCTCCACAAGCAAGCGACTAGGGAAACCTGTGTGCGTCCGATATTACCCAAAGACTCATGTAATATAGGATGCACGCAAGCACCGACGGAGTCAGCTAGACTGAGACGAGACCTAGACTAAAAGAACTAAATTACTCCTCATCATCTCCTGGGCCTCCAACTTTTGGATCCTCGTAGTATGCATAATCTTCAGGATTTCTTGCTTCTGAGGGTTTGGGGGAAAAGAGCGAGGATGAGCATAATTTCTGTGCTCGCGAGCCAACACACAAGATGCAATAATATACATGCAAGGCTTTAATAAGAATGGCTCGGGTTCTTTTATTTGCTAAATCAATGTTTTCAATTATCATAATTACAAATTCATATCATTTAGCATTTTTAACCAGATTGTATTTCATTAAAGGGAGTAATTGTGCAATACTTATATCAGTAGAGGTTCCCTCCGTCAGAATCTCTACCTTATGCTTCTTTTGATTGGAACTATCCCCACTCATTAACACCACTGAGTTCAAAAACTCGGGAAAAATCCAATCTCAGTGCTAGGTGAGCCCGACCTAATTTTCATACCACCCACAAAGGTTTTTAAAATAGAACTAACTCTAGCAAGTTCCCATGTCCGCCTTTGGCCATAGGCACGACTGTTTAAATAGTTTAGACTCTACAGAGGTTGTACACTGTACCCACAAGAGACAATCGTACTCGTAGCCCCACATGATTCCTTAGTCATGTAGTTGAGCGACCATCACAGTAACTTTTCAAATTACCTCACCTCTTTCGTCATCTCACCCATATGGGCTGCCCCCACTTGCGGTAGGTCTCATACGTTGTGCGGGATGTTCACCATTACGTCTAGAGTAGCTGGCAACTTCACCCTTCCCTGGTGTCCCATTCAAGCTGGATCGTATCCACTACTTGCACTACCTTACTCGGCCACCAATGAGATGATTTCCAAGGTCCAATAAATTTACTAAGCCAATTTGCACTTTGCAGACTTGTGGTTGCACATGTTTTACAATAGGAGGTCATGACAAGATTAAGTCCTTAGGCTAATTTGGGCGGTTCATTCCATATACCATCCACAAACCAACATTCCTTGGGCTGCATTAGCACCCACCATCATTCCATCCATCATACCATCCGCCCGGACGGTAACAGCAAGTTATTAGGGTTTTTGACGAGCAAAATACATTAACTCAACCACCTTAGTCATTTACCCACAATGACTGCCCAAAACCACTTTCATGTTTAAAAGATGATGATTAGGATATTTAATGTCCCGGTACCTAAGCAAGATTAGCATGTCGCTTAAGTACAATGTAACAGCCCAAAATTTCAATTTCAGAGAAAATTTAAAATTATTTATTTTTGTGGAAATTCTGAAATTTTTAAAACTTTCCTAATTAGTTAAAGCTAAAATAAATTTAACTGCAAAATCTATTATCAAGTTTAAGTTGGAAATAATTTTATTAAGTCTAAAATGACTCTAAGAATTTATGTGAATTTTTCTAGAATTATTGGAATTATTTTGCTATATTCTAAAGCTAAAATGAATTAATCTGAATTTTTAAAATGGAAAACCAATTAAAATCCTAAGCAGTGTTGGGAAAGCTTAGGCCCATTTCTGCTCACACGCGCGCGGCCCGCTCTCCCAACTCAGCAACCGTCCGATATGCATCAGACGGCCCTCACGCGAACACGCCTCACGGTTGCTCCGCACCCTTGGATCGAAATCCAACCACCCGCACTCGTCGTTTCCTCCCTTTCTTCTCTAGCGCGTGCACCGCCGCCATTGCCGCCTTCGTGAAGCTCTTAAACGACCATTTCGCCTCCTTATTTCGCGATAAATGCGCATTCAAACCCACGTTTCTCTCCGCTTCCACTTCGCCCGTTTTCCCTCTCTTTAACCCTCTTTAACCTCCACTTCGCTCGCCGCCGCCATTGAAGCCGCACACGATCTCCGTCTCCTCGCCTGCCCCGGCCCCTATAAAGGGAGCCTCGGGAGCGCCTCCATCTCCGCAGCACAACGCCGCCACTCACTCACTCCCGCTCGCTCTCACCTTGTGGAATTTGGAGATTTCTCACCGGCGGCCAAGTTTTACATCTTCTTCAATTCCGGCGTCTACGTCGTCGCCGCATCCTCATCTCCGCCACCAACAGCCTCGCGACGTCATTGCGATCACGGTGCGCTCACCCATTTTGCCCAAGACCCTCCAGATCACCTTCTCCGTCGACACCCGTAAGTCGTCGCCGCTAAACCTCAACTCCGACGAGCCTCCGGTCACGCGCCGCCGCTAAATTGGTAAGCATCGTGTTCAGTGTCTCCCCCTCTCTCGATAGCGCCCCTCCGCACCCCTCACCATGGCGCGTAGCGCCGGCGAGGGTGGTCGCCGGAACCTCGTCGGACTTGGCCTCGTGGCTCAGCCACCTCGGCGCCAACACGGCGCCACCTCACTCGAGTCCGGCGTGGCGGCCAGCGTGACGGCCACGTCACCCTCCCACGCCAACTCAGCGCCACCTCCGAGCCCTAAGGCTCCGTGGACTTGGTCCATGTGAGCCATGTCAATGACATGTAGGCCCCACCTGTCAGAAAATTAATTCAAATTCATTTAAATCCCGGAAAATCATCGCTGACGTCATCATGCGCAATAATTAGAATTTCCTTTAGGAGAATAATTCGAGAAAATTGTTTAAATAATGATTTGGTTTAAAATTTGTAAAATTCATAACTTTTGCATTATAACTCCAAATTAGATGATTCAAGTTGCTAAAATTTTAGAAAATTATTGTCTAACTAAATAAAATATAATTATTCAACTTGGAGTTCAGTTTTGTTTTGTTTTAGAATTTAGAATTCATTTAAATCTCAAATTTAGGTTAAAATTTGTAAAATTCATAATAATTGAATCCTAACTCCAAATTTAGTGAAACAAATTTCTAAAATTTTATAATTTGATTATTTAGCTCAATAAAACAAAGTTATTATATTTAGACTTGGTTTATTTTGTATTTTTGAGTTTTATTTGAATTCTATTTGATTTGACTTATTTTCACGTTTAGACTTGACGATTCGTGGAATTTGATACTTCTCAAGACTTAGATTTTCGGACTGCAACGAAGGCAAGTTATACTTTGACCATTTTGCCCTATTATTTTAAAGTTAATTAAATTCAGTTTTAAATTATTAAATGCATGCATAATTTTATTCAAGTATTTCAAATTCTGTTTAAATAATTAGTTATTCCTATTATCCTTGTATGCCAAATTTTGGATGTTGCCATGTCATTCCTTTGTCACTTTAGATAAATTATTATGTTTAATAATCAAATGCTTCGCAAATACTTAGACCATGATTTATGTTTTTGGGAGAATTTTAGCCAACTCAATAAAATTTCTTTGAAAATTAAAACTATGGTATTGTTTTACCATAGAGAATTTGTAAAGATGGTTTTATAGAAATAAAATCAAAAGGGTTTGGACTTGGCGAAAAGGATGAATGGTGGGTGCAGTTTATGCGGGCTTAGTCTGGTTAAGATTAAGACCTGTGGTTTAAATTGAATGACGCCTTAAGTCAATTGAGGACCGGTCTTTGGCGCATTTTGTTATGCCTTATCGTACAACCACATGTCTGTATGGGCAGGACTGGCTTAATAATTTGTAATACCTCTTAGTTATTTGTGCTATGTTGTATGTATGGGTGTCGGGCAGAGCAGCTTTTCCCATCTGGCGCAAGAGGGGTTTTGAGGACTGGTCGGTCAATGGAAGCGAAACCTTAGCGCACACAGTACTTTGAGGTAGAACATTATAACGACCTTGTGATGTTTGCTCTCACACACGCCTTGGGAAGCGTGGATTGGCCGACACAAAAGTATAATATCTCGTGTGGGTAAAGTTGTACAAACTCTGCAGAGTAGAAACTATTGAATAGTCGCGTCATGATCATGGACATGCTAGCAAAGCCACTCGAGTTAGTTTTGTTTTTGGTTTTAAAAGTGATTTCAACAGATAATTTCGGGATGGATAGTCCTGTGGGAAAATTAGGCGGGTAGCCATTGTGATTGGAGGATATCCATCATCTTTTATGGAGGTTATCCACAATAAACTATTTTCATTTAAAATGGTGATTTAGATTATTGTATGAAATGGCTTTGTAATCTAATATGATTATTTAAATTAAAGCTAACGCTTACATAAAATAACCTTGCCAAGATCCTTTGTCTACCTTATGCATGCATATCAATTCCATATTAGGTGTAACTTGCGAGCACGGTAGTAGTGCTCACTCTTCTGAATAATCTTTATTCAGAGAAGATATCTACCAGACGGTGAGGATCTTGGCGCCTAGGTTGCGCCTGCAGGCGATTACTGTGGCGAATCGTTGGGTCTACTACTATTATTCGCTTCACTGTGTTTTACTTTATTTGGCCTCGGGCCCTTTGTAATAAACTCTGAATAAATATTAATAAAATCGTGATATGTTTTGATTATCACTTTTGTTTGATTGTGTACATTAGCTATCTGGACTAATGTATGAACACGAGAATTCGGGATCCTTCGCTCCGGGTTCGACAAAAGTGGTATCGAGCCATATCGATCGTGAGGTCGTGGCCTTAGAATCGCCTTTTAAGGATTTATTTCTCAAAATTAAAAATATTTTGAGTCTATCCAAGAGTCTTCTCAACACTTCTTTTTAAAATGGTTATCAACTCATCTTATTCTCTAAATTGTAGATGGTGAACAACCAACCCGGATTTCCCATGGAATTTTCACGAACACCGGGCGCACTCCTATGGAAGATGATGCAACACCTAGGCTACAACCAGAGACCAACTTATCAAGGGTACATGTATAAAGCGGAAACCAAGAGCGTTGGAGACTTGAAGTAGTCCTCTCGCCAATCTTCAACCAAACACAAACCACCACATCTTCGACGCCCCAATGAGACGCGATAATTTATTTGATGGACTTGAGGCGCAGCTAGAGAAGCAACACGTCGCCTCCGCCATATTTACAACAATCATTTTGAAGACTCAGAGTTCCACTACCACCCCATGCACATTCCGGCTGCTTGATAGTACCTTTCGTTCACCGAGAACGAGGACTCTCTGAACTTACTCACCAAGTGGACTGTCTAAGGCAATGGATTATGCCTCTGAAACACTCTGGATGAGCTGCGTAATACTCGTAGCGACCGCTAGATCACGTAAGAAAGGTTGAAAGCTGCAGAAGAAGAGCTGGCTACCTACAAGGCAGGAGAGGGTAGTACTTGCGAGCCAGATTATACCCCTCTTACACCTTAGCAGTATCTCATAATATGATCGTTAGATGCGAATTATGAGCTGTCGATGTCTCTTGTGATAGCCATAATCAAACAATAAAATAAAATAATAAAAGGACTATTTTTGGCAAAATTTGGTTCTTTTGTCTTGTGCTTGTTTGTTCTTGGGCTGTTAAAAATATTATTCCCTTAGAACTTTATTTCTATACTCTATTCTGAGTCTTTAGAAGATTCCACAGATGGTTACCACACGCACCGGCAGTGGTAGCGCTCAAGGCCAAGGAAATCCAAACGCAGATTACCAGGAAAACCCTGTCCAGCAACCACCTCCTCCACCAGCTGAAGGGCCTGATTGGCGCCAGATGATGGCCAATCAGACACATCTGATAGACCTGCTAGCTCAGTCCATTAACAACAACCAAGCAGCACCAGCTCAAGCACCACCACCACCTCCACCTGCACAAAGATTGACCATGGCAGAATTCATGCGTATGCGCCCACCGACTTTCTCCAGCAGCACAGAGCCGATGGATGCCGATGACTGGATCCGTGCTATCGGGAAGAAGCTGGATATCACTCGATGTCTTGATCGTGAGAGAGTCTGTTTGCCTCTCACCGACTCACCGGTCCCTTGATCGAATGGTGGGATAACTACAACATCTCCCATGCTGATGCGCAGACTATCTCTTGGGAGGAGTTTGTGCGGGCTTTCCGCCATGCACATATTCCCGCGGGGATAATGACCCTAAAGAAGAAAGAGTTCCACGCGCTCAAACAAGGCAACCACGGTGGGTGAATACTGCACAAATTCAACCAAACTTGCTTGCTATGCCCCAAACAGATGTGGCTAGTGATGAAGAAAGGCAGAAAGGTTCATGGATGGTTTGAGCGATGAGATCTCGACCCGGTGGTCTCCAATGACTACACCGACTTCCAGCAGTTAGTGAATAAAGCTTTTCGCCAGAGGCCAAACATCTGCAGATGGAGAACTGCAAGCGGAGGATGGCGCTCGAAGTACAAATTTGGAGGACAACCCAAGCCTCGCTTTACGACCTCGGCCACCACGGCGTGGAGGATTTTAGTCTTCCACACTCGAGCTCCAAAGCACCAACACGGTGCCCCAATACTTCAAAGAGCTTAGTAGCAACTCAAGCGGAGGTCGGTCTCGCAGAAGAATCCGATTCCATCGGCGGTTGGAGTGACTGTTTCCCTTTGCAGAACGAGATGGGGCATTATGCTAACAGATGCCCTAAGAAGTCGCAAGGCGCACCACCTACTAGGCCAAGACCAGAGTTCCAAACCATCGGCGGCAATCAAAAGCAGCGGTTCGATTACGAAGGGCGTGTGAACCACGTTACATGAGAGGAAGCTCAAGCAAAGACCGGATGTCGTCCTTGGTACGTTTCTAGTCAATTCAGTACCAGCATTAGTCCTATTTGATTCCGGAGCATCGCACTCTTTTGTTTCCAATGAATTTGTGGGAAAACATAGGTTACCTATCTCTCCTTTAGATAACCCTATGATAATTCACTCCCCGGGCTTAGAAATGAGAACCAGTTATCTTTGCCCAAACCTTACCCTTGAAATATCCGGAGTAACCTTCCTAGCAGATTTGATAGTCCCTGCATTCTCAAAATTTGGATGTAATCCTTGGAATGGGTAGCTAGCCAAGAATCAGGACAAATAAATTGTGCCAATAGGTCTATTGCTCTTACCAATGAGCAAGGAATCTCGCTTAATTCAAGCCCAAGACTAGTACTGGGAGGAAGATCAATTCTAACCGACTTGAAAGAGTTAAAGCTTGAAGATATACCATTGGTACAAGAATTTCCGGATGTTTTTCCCGATGAACTACGGCATGCCACCCGACAGGACGTAGTATTTATAATTGACTTAGTCGAGGACCGCCCCAATCTCAAAGCGACCCTCTGAATGCCGCCAATGAGTTGGCAGAGATGAAGAAAGCAGATAATGGAACTAAAAGCAGAAAGGTTATATCTGCCAAGCTCATCACCTTGGGGAGCGCCAGTATTATTTGTCAAGAAGAAAGACAATAGTATGAGAATGTGTGTGGATTACGGATCACTTAATGAAGTGACAATCAAGAATAAGTACCGCTACCTAGGATCGATGATCTGTTTGATCAATTAAAAGGAGCAAGTGTATTTTCAAAATTGACTTGAGATCGCTATCACCAATCAAGATCGAGACGAAGACATTCCGAAGACTGCATTCACAACCAGATATGGGCTGTATGAATTTACAGTGATGTCGTTTGGTTTGACAAACGCCCCTGCTTACTTCATGAATATGATGAACAAAGTGTTCATGGAATTCCTGGATAAGTTTGTGGTTGTGTTCATCGATGATATTCTCATTTATTCAAAGAATGAAGAAGAACACGAGGATCATCTTAGAATAATTTTGGGAAAACTCAGAGAGAATCAGCTTTATGCCAAATTTAGCAAGTGCGAATTTTGGCTAAGTCAAGTGGCATTCCTTGGACATATTGTGTCAGCAGGAGGAGTCGCAGTAGATCCAGCCAAAGTTGAAGCCGTAATGGGTTGGAAACAACCCAAGTCATCTACAGAGGTGAGAAGTTTCCTTGGATTAGCGGGTATTACGCAGATTTATTGAAGGGTTCTCCAAGATAGCGAGACCCATGACTCAACTTCAAAAAGGAGAAAAAGTTTGAATGGACAAAGGCACGTGAAAAGAGTTTCGAGGCGAAGAAGAGATTAGTGTCTGCACGGTGTTAAGTCTTGCTGATATTCATAAGGACTTTGAAATCTTCTGCGACGCATCCCGTCAAGGACTAGGATGTGTACTTATGCAAGAAGGCAAAGTAGTGGCTTATGCATCTCGTCAGTTAAGACCACACGAAGGAAATTATCCGACTCATGATCTTGAGTTAGCAGCAATTGTGCATGCTCTGAAAATCTGGCGGCATTATCTCATTGGTAACCACTGTGAGATTTTCACAGATCATAAGAGTCTGAAATACATTTTTACTCAGTCAGAACTCAACCTCAGACAACGAAGATGGCTAGAGCTGATAAAAGATTACGACCTTGGAATTCATTATCATCCGGGTAAAGCAAATGTAGTTGCAGATGCCCTGAGTAGAAAGGCGTATTGCAATACCATTTTGGTTCAGAAGAATCGGCTGTAATTGTATGAAGAATGAAACATCTAAATCTGGAGATTGTCAATCAAGGATGTGTCAATGCTTTGGAAGTTCAACCCACTCTTGAGTCGATTAGAGAAAAACAGGTTAGAAGACGAAGACATCAAAGAAATCAAAAGAATATGAGAAGAGGCAAAGCCCTAGATTCTCGAAGATGAGCAAGGAAGCAGTGTGGTTCGGAAATCGCATCTGTGTGCCTAATCGCCAGGAATTAAAACAGTCAATTCTGAAGAAGCACATGAATCACCCTACTCCATTCATCCCTAAGTACCAAAATGTACCAGATCTGAAGGAGAAGTATTGGTGGGTCGATGAAGCGAGAAATCGCTGAATTTGTTGCCGTTGTGATGTATGTCAACAAGTTAAGGCGAGAACATCAAAGACTCATTGGTTTGTTGCAACCATTACCAATTCTGAATGGAAGTGGGAAGAAATTGGTATGGATTTCATTATCGGACTTCCTAGGACCCAAACAGGATGTGATTCCATTTGGGTGATAATTGACCGATTGACCAAAGTGGCCCATTTCATTCGATCAAGACCACCTATCGAGTAGCAAACTAGCGAATTATATGTGGCCAAGATTGTTTGTTTACATGGTGTACCCAAGAAGATTGTCTCGATAGAGGTTCCCAGCTCACTTCCGATTTTGGAAGAGTCTTCACGAAGCTTTAGGAACCAGACTCAACTTCAATCTAAACAGTATCACCCTCGAGACGGATGGTCGACAGCAACGTCAACCAAGTTCTTGAAGACATGCTTTGAGCTGTGCCTTAGACTATGGAAAAAGTTGGGACAAGAATCGCCCTATGCACGAGTTCTCGTACAACAATAGCTATCAAGCTAGTCTCTGAGATGTCTCCATTTGAAGCTTTATATGGCGTAAAATGCGAGAACTCCGCTCCTTTGGGATGAAGTAGGAGAGCACCAATTCTTGGACGGAATTGATCAAAGATCTTGAAAGCAAGGTTAAAGCAATAAGAGAACGTCGAAAGTAGCTCAAACCCGACGAGAAAAGTTATGCCGACAATCGAAGAAGAGAATTGACATTTGAAATAGGAGATTTTGTTTATCTCGAGTTACTCCACTCGGGGAGTAAGAAGGTTTCGAACCAAAGGAAAACTCGCACCAGATTTGTGGGTCCTTACAAAATTTTGGCAAAGAGAGGTGAAGTCGCTTATCGCTTGAACCGCCAACCACCTTGTCTGCGATACACAACGTTTTCATGTGTCACAACTAAAGAAGTGCCTTGAGTGCCAGAGGATCGACTCTTTTAGAGAGTATCAATCTACAAGAAGACCTCACTTATGTAGAACAACCAATCAAGATTCTAGACGTCATGAGCGTGTTACGAGAGCAAGATCATCCGATCATATAAAGTCGATGGAGCCACCACCCGTAAAGTGAAGCCACCGGGAACAAGAGGAAGATCTTAAGGCGAGTATCCCCATCTCCTTGTTGGTTAAATCAATCTCTGGTCGAGATTCCTTTAAGGGGAAGGTTTGTAACAGCCCAAAATTTCAATTTCAGAGAAAATTTAAAATTATTTATTTTGTGGAAATTCTGAAATTTTTAAAACTTTTCCTAATTAGTTAAAGCTAAAATAAATTTAACTGCAAAATCTATTATCAAGTTTAAGTTGGAAATAATTTTATTAAGTCTAAAATGACTCTAAGAATTTATGTGAATTTTTCTAGAATTATTGGAATTATTTTGCTATATTCTAAAGCTAAAATGAATTAATCTGAATTTTTAAAATGGAAAACCAATTAAAAATCCTAAGCAGTGTTTAATGAAAAGCTTGGCCCATTTCGCTCCACACGCTGCCCGCTCTCCCAACTCAAAGAACCGTCCGATATGCATCGACGGCCCTCACGCTGAACACGCCTCACGGTTGCTCGCGCCCTTGGATCGAAATCCAACCACCCGCACTCGTCGCTTTCCTCCTTTCTTCTCTAGCGCCGCGTGCACCGCCGCCATTGCCGCCCTTCGTGAAGCTCTTAAACGCGCCATTTACGCCTCCTTACTTTCGCGATCGTGCACATTCAAACCCACGTTTCTCTCGCTTCCACTTCGCCTTTTCCCTCTCTTTAACCCTCTTTAACCTCCACTTCGCCGCCGCCATTGAAGCCGACACGATCTCCGTCTCTCGCTTTGCCCGCCCCTATAAAGGAGCCTCGGGCGCCTCCATCTCCATGAAGACAACGCCGCCACTCACTCACTCCCGCTTCGCTCTCACCTTGTGGAATTTGGAGATTTTCACCGCGCCAAGTTTTACATCTTCTTCAATTCGGCGTTACGTCGTCGCCGCATCCTCATCTCCGCCACCATGACCTCGCGACATCATTGCGATCACGGTGCGCCACCCATTTTGCCCAAGACCCTCCAGATCACCTTCTCCGCCGACACCGTGGCCGCCGCCGCTAAACCTCAACTCCGACGAGCCTCAGGTCCGCGCCGCTAAATTAGTAAGCATCGTGTTCGGCGTCTCCCCTCTCTCGATAGCGCCCTCAAGACTCGCCATGGCGCGAAGCGCCGGCGAGGGTGGTCGCCGGAGCCTCGCCGGACTCGGCCTACGTGGCCTGGCCACCTCGGCGCCAACATGGCGCCACCTCAGCTCAGAGTCCGACGTGGCAGCCCGCGTGACGGCCACGTCACCCTCCCACACCAACTCAGCGCCACCTCCGAGCACTAAGGCTCCGTGGACTTGGTCCATGTGAGCCATGTCAATGACATGTAGGCCCCACCTGTCAGAAAATTAATTCAAATTCATTTAAATCCCAGAAAATCATCGCTGACGTCATCATGCGCAATAATTAGAATTTCCTTTAGGAGAATAATTCGAGAAAATTGTTTAAATAATGATTTGGTTTAAAATTTGTAAAATTCATAACTTTTGCATTATAACTCCAAATTAGATGATTCAAGTTGCTAAAATTTTAGAAAATTATTGTCTAACTAAATAAAATATAATTATTCAACTTGGAGTTCAGTTTTGTTTTGTTTTAGAATTTAGAATTCATTTAAATCTCAAATTTAGGTTAAAATTTGTAAAATTCATAATAATTGAATCCTAACTCCAAATTTAGTGAAACAAATTTCTAAAATTTTATAATTTGATTATTTAGCTCAATAAAACAAAGTTATTATATTTAGACTTGGTTTATTTTGTATTTTTGAGTTTTATTTGAATTCTATTTGATTTGACTTATTTTCACGTTTAGACTTGACGATTAGGGAATTTGATACTTCTCAAGACTTAGATTTTCCAGATCGCAACGAAGGCAAGTTATACTTTGACCATTTTGCCCTATTATTTTAAAGTTAATTAAATTCAGTTTTTAAATTATTAAATGCATGCATAATTTTATTCAAGTATTTCAAATTCTATTTAAATAATTAGTTATTCCTATTATCCTTGTATGCCAAATTTTGGATGTTGCCATGTCATTCCTTTGTCACTTTAGATAAATTATTATGTTTAATAATCAAATGCTTCGCAAATACTTAGACCATGATTTATGTTTTTGGGAGAATTTTAGCCAACTCAATAAAATTTCTTTGAAAATTAAAACTATGGTATTGTTTTACCATAGAGAATTTGTAAAGATGGTTTTATAGAAATAAAATCAAAAGGGTTTGGACTTGGGCGAAAAGGATGAATGGTGGGTGCGAGGTTTATGCACGGGCTTAGTCAGTTAAGATTAAGACCTGTGGTTTAAATTGAATGACGCCCAAGTCAATTGAGGACCGGTCTTTGGCGCATTTTGTTATGCCTTATCGTACAACCACATGTCTGTATGGGCAGGACTCGCTTAATAATTTGTAATACCTCTTAGTTATTTGTGCTATGTTGTATGTATGGGTGTCGGGTGAGACAGTTTTCCCATCTGGCGCAAGAGGGGTTTTTGAGGACGGTCGGTCAATGGAAGCGAAACCTTAGCGGCACGAGTACTTTGAGGTAGAACATTGTAACGACCTTGTGATGTTTGCTCTCACACGCCTTTAGGAAGCGTGGATTGGCCGACACAAAGAGTATAATATCTCGTGTGGGTAAAGTTGTACAAACTCTGCGAGTAGAAACTATTGAATAGCGCGTCATGATCATGGACATGCTAGCAAAGCCACTCGAGTTAGTTTTGTTTTTGGTTTTAAAAGTGATTTCAACAGATAATTTGGGATGGATAGTCTGTGGGAAAATTAGGCGGGTAGCCATTGTGATTGGAGGATATCCATCATCTTTTATGGAGGTTATCCACAATAAACTATTGTCATTTAAAATGGTGATTTAGATTATTGTATGAAATGGCTTTGTAATCTAATATGATTATTTAAATTAAAAGCGCCGCTTTACATAAAATAACCTTGCCAAGATCCTTTGTCTACCTTATGCATGCATATCAATTCCATATTGGTGTAACTTGCGAGCACGGTAGTAGTGCTCACTCTTGTGAATAATCTTTATTCAGAGAAGATATCTACCAGACGGTGAGAATCTTGACGCCTAGGCTGCGCCCCCAGACGATTGCTTGTGGCGAATCGTTGGGTCTACTACTATTATTCTGCTTCCGCTGTGTTTTACTTTATTTGGCCTCAGGCCCTTTGTAATAAACTCTGAATAAATATTAATAAAATGCGTGATATGTTTTGATTATCACTTTTGTTTGACTGTGTACATTAGCTATCCTGGACTAATGTATGAACACAGAGAATTCGGGATCCTTCGCTCCCGGGTTCGACATACAACCTATAACAAGTAATTACCACATAGTTACTAGGGTGACATGAAATAATGGATTCAATTGTCAAAGAATGGTATTATAATTAATTAATCATCAAATGTGTATTTAACTACCTTAAGCTTTAACATACATTTGATTAAAGAATTAAAGCATACAATTTTGGTAATTTTAAAGGAATATAATTTACATAAAATGTAGGCTCAAAATAATCAAAGTATTGACTCACCTTGGTTATAGGTAAGAGAGTCTTGATAGTCTTGTGCTTGATTAAGTTGGAAATCTCTTGCTTCTTCGAACTCTAATCGGGCGAACGTACCGGAAAAAGAACAAACAAGAAAACACAACAAATAAATACATGAAAAATAATAAATGAACTCCAAATTAAATAAGACTAGTGCCATTAGCAAGGTCTTGAATTTACAAAATTTTAGAAATAAAGTTCATAATTTTTGGAGTTAGAATGAGGGAGAACGGAGCTTCTGAAGTTGAGCTTTTGAATTAAATCGAGAAAATACAGGAGGAGAGAGAGTCGGTCTGACACGTGGGTCCCAAAGCATAGTGCCCTGGTGCATGCTACAACACATGAACCGAGCCCATGCGCATAGCTCTTGGGTCCATGGGTCTTTGGCTGCCACTAAAAGGGCTCGGGCCCACATGTCATATGCTAGAGAGTGAGAGACAGAGGTAGGGGAGCCAAGGGCGCACGGATAGCTCAGGAGCATCACCGGCGCCGTGCGAGCGGCAGCTGGCGGGCGAGCGAAATGGGGCCCCACGAGGGTGGTGGTCCCACAGAGGTGTGGTGTGGAGAGAGGCACTGTGGTGGCGAGTAGTGGTGGCAAAGACGAAAGTGGAGAACCTTGGCGCCACCACCAAGTGGGTGCGCGGGAAGAGGTCGGCGACACTGAGCCGTGCTCAGGGGTGGAGAAGTCGGCGGGGTAGTCGGGGTGGCTTGGGGGTGACCATGGTGGCGGGGCGGCGGCGGCCGGGGCGGGGAAGAAGGGAGCTACGGTGGTGGCGCTTCTCGGTGGTAGGGAAGAGGAGCGGGGGTAGGGGAGAAGTATAGGGCCGTAGGAGGCGCAGGGTGACGCGGTGGGTGTCACATCCCCAAATTTATAAATGATATTTAGTATGCATCTCATCAGCATGCATTAGGAATGGAAACGGATCGAATACGAATCGAATAGTCCTGAATACGAATACGAATACATATTTTTAAAACGAATACGAATACAAATCTATATTTTTAAAATGAATCTGAATCTGAATTCAACATTCTCAAATCTGAATCTGAATCGAATGTAAATAACGAATCTGAATTGAATCGAATATGTATTCAATTCGGTCGAATGCGAATATCCTACAACTTTTGCGACAAATCTCGGTAGAACAAATAGTATTCGTATTCCTATCCAGGAAAAACAGATAGTATTCATATTCGTTTTTCCTGAATAGTATTTGTTTTTTCGGATACTATCCGGTTTTTTTCCCGGATACGAATACTATCCATTCTTTTCGGATACGAATAACACCGAATACAGATATGAATACTATTCGAATGCAGATTTTACTTACCACATTTGCGTTTTCTCATATACGAATATCGGATAAAATGGATTATCCTTTACCATTTTCCACCCCTAGCATGCATCATGATTTATAAACATTTGCATAATTTATTGCACTAGGAAAATCTCAAAAAAGTGTTGAACCCACACTTCAAAATTTAACTCCAAAAGAAAACAGAAACAAATCCTTTTAAAGTCCCCTGGGAAATAATTTATTCAAATACTATAATAATTATCTTGAATTAATATAATTTCTCCCAAATTTATGGGACTAGTTTTGAACTTCAGAAAATTCAAACTCAATACAATAACCTATCTCAGGTTTTGAATTAAACTGAACAAAATATATCATGAACAGTAAGGTTTAATAATTTTTATGAACACTAGACCTTCCCAGGAATACCTCTGATTTATTTCAGATTTTTAGGAATTCTTTTCTATTTTTAGTGGCCTAGTCATTGTAGAGAAGATATTTTAAATCCCAGTCAAACTTCAGACCAAACCAGCTTGCACTGTTCCTTAGGCTCGAGTCTGACTTGGTGAACTGACTCGACCGAGTCAACTAAATGCACCGCGCATGAACCGTCCAATTAGAAATCAACGGACCAGATCTCGTAACCGTTCGGACCCGTCCGAACGTTCACTTGCAATATCAACCCTCCGATCGAGATCGAACGACCCACATCGACCCTCTTAACTCGGACTCACATGCGCACATTGAGTCACTAACGAGGCGAGCCCGTGCTTTCAGCCTCTTCTCCTTCCTCGCGCAGGAGACGAGCTCCACGTGGCCACGCCTGTTTGCTCCGCGCCATTGGCGATCCGTTAGCGCCATGAGCCACCGCCACATGCAACCATTCCTGGAGCTCCTCCACTTCACGTCGCCTCTGTTGCTGTCATCGCTTGAGGATAATACCCCTCGCACCCCTCTCAATCCCCCATCTTTCCTCTCGGTGGCTGAGGAAAGAGGAGCTCTCCCGCGTGCATTGCTCGGGTAAACTTCAACCGGGTGGTTCCTTTCTTCTTCTTCTCCGATGCCGTTTCCATTTTGCCTAATCCCAGATCCTACTTTGCCTTGTAGCTCCAGAACCACGACTGTGCCATTCGGTAGCTCTGGAGCACGCACTGTGGACACCCTTGTGCCATTCCTAGTCTCTGGTAGGTATTATCCTCCCTCTTGTGCGTCACCATGCATGCTTAGGCCTACTAAGCATTACCGCTCAATCAATTTTGATAATGCACGACAAATTTTTGGTGAATTGAAGATTTTCTCTCTTCTGCCGAAGAACAAACCTTTCACCTCCCACCTTGATTGGGTAAGCCATTGATCGATTCTTTGCTCGTATAGCATCCTCATGTGATCCTTGTTCCATCCTGACCATTCATTGTCTGTAGGATTGCTTAGGGACTCCTCTCCTCGCGAAGCCGTGCCGCCGCCATCATCTTCTCCGGCGCCGACGTTGCTCCAACCACTTCCAAGCTTCCTCGAGCATCCTCTTTGCTCAGGTAGCTCACTAGTAGTCCCTAGAGCCTCAGGCACTTGCTATCTTGGACACTACGGAGCTTCATTTGCTGCATGCATGTTAGCCGTGAGAGCACCGCTGCTCAACTCTGGCAAGCCGTCGGTACGGGCCACCTCAGACATCGCCACCACCACCCAAAGATGTGCAACACTATTGCACAGCTATCCTAGGCCTTGGCCAGCTCCACCATGGCGCATAGCACCGACAAGCCGCTGGGCAAGCATGCAGGGACGTTATCGTACACGGACAGTGTAACAGCCTTAGGTTAGTGAATAGTAATAATATGCATTTCATATCATATTTTATCATTTTAGAGCATGTACATAAGTTGTTACTTTCTAAAACCTCAAAGCAAAACCCTAATTTCAAACTTGTTATGAAACTTCTAAGGAAAATACAAGTCATTACTTGTATTGAAGCGTGGGAAGTATTTTTATCAAATCCTAGATTATTTTTCACAAATTAAGATTTTTTTGGTCAAATTTTTCAAAATCAGTTTGAATTTATGAAAAAACCTTTGTTTCATTTTAAACCTATGCGGTTTAGGATTTTAAAGTAAATATTTTAAAACGTGTTAGTGAGTTTTCAAATTTTATCTGGGACATATATCATCCCAGTAGCTTCTCTGAAAAATTTCGTATTTTTATAAATTTATTTGATATTTTTAAACCACTGGTCAAACTTTTAAAAGTTTGATTTTGGTTTTAGTCAACAGCCCAAGTCAATTGGCACTATAGCGACTCAAACCCTAGCAACATGGTTTAGACCCAACCATGTTCCATTAGAACCGACCCAGTCACGTTCAAAGGGCTCGGTAATCCGTTAAAATCTTGAGTGTCGAATTAAACAGAATGATTAGATCGTTGAAACATTGGACCGTCCAAACCATCCACGCAATCTACGCCGTTGATTTTCAATCGGACGCGCTGCTTTCCTTGGTTAAACCTAGCGCGCAAACCATTCGATTTGAAACGAACGAACCAGATAAATTGTGATGTTCGAACCGTCCGAACGACCCATGCAATCTAGGCTGTCAAATTTCAATCAGACCATCCGCATTTTTCCTTAGGCCGTGCCATTTTCAAATGGAAAAGCCCAATGCGCGCGAGCCATACGATTTAAAATCAACCGCCAAGATCAATTGGGCCGTTCGAACTGTCCGAACGTGCCTTGATTTTGAGCCGTTAGATCTTAATCGGACCGTCCGCATTGAGTGGTGTGACGACCCACCCGTGATGTCTGAACGGTCCGGAGGACCATTTTTTTTCTTGCGAAGTCACCACGGAAAGATGTGGAGTGCTTGCCGCATGGAGCTTATCGAGGTCTGCGGGACCTCCCAGAGGTCTTGCGGACCTCACGGAGGTCGTGGCCGCCACCCGCTTCGGTAGCACCTCCGGGCACATCACTAAGAGAGGTCGGTGGGACCTCGAACTAAGTCGAAGGACCTCCTGGTGGTCTGCCTTGCATGCATCTGAGCTAGTCCCGGGACAATAGAGCTAGCCGCACAAGAACACAAGCCAATACCACAACCACGAGGTCAAACAAAGATGAAGCGGACAAATTAAACTTTATATAATAGGACCTTATGGCCAAGCTTGTTAACAAGAGGTGCGCCTTGAGGGCTTACAACACCAACGAGGACTTACTGGCGGCAACAAGGAGCTTCTAGGGCTCAAACACGAGAACACGCAAAGCCATCCAACAAGCACCACAGTACGTCGGGTGGAGGGCGTCCTAAGCGACTTAGTCGTCGAAGAACTCCTCCTCGAAGAGGTGCCCGCCTCGCACTTGATCATCCTCATAATGCTTTGACACGGGGCTTAAGCCATGAGTACTTGGAATGTACTCGGCAAGTCACAGAGAGCAAAGATGCAATAATATTCATGCGGACTTACCAATGGAGAGTTGTATGGTTAGTTTAGCATAAAGCGATTTGAACAATAAAATAGTAATAGATTGAAAAGCGACAAAAGTAAAACCATAGTACATAATACTTTTGATGTTTAAAAAAGGTGGGGTGAGCACCAACTCACAGACCACAACCAAAAAGAAGGAGTTCCGGTCACACCCATGACCAGGTCCTTACCCAAAACCCACTCCAGAGCACCCACTCCAGAGGTCCAAACCAACCTGGACCACTACGAGCCAACCTTGACCCCTCTGGAGCCGGCCAAGGTCTCTTGAGGCAAAGCCAAGGCATCTCGCGGAAGTGTCGATGGCACAAGCTTTTGAAACAGCTACCCCTTGCACCATTTCGAGCATGTCCATGACCAAGGACTTGGCTATTGAATAGATCTTTACACTCTGCAGAGGTGTACAACTTTACCCACAATCCACGATCTCTCTAGCGGGGCGGGTTAGGTCACCCTTGCTCACTTCCTAAGGTGGCAGTCTAAAGAGCTTGCAAGGCCTTTACAAAGCTTTGAGCCGACTCGGGCTGCCCGCTAAGGTTTCATAATCCCTCACTGTGGTCTAGAAGTCCGCAGGTTATGGAGTGCCCTCTTGCGCCAACGAATCACACGCTCAACCACAACAGCCCCAAGCCAACCCATTGCTAATTATTCACCCAGACCATTCCCATAAAATGATCTTGTGGTTGCCTTTGTTTGGCCAGTTCAATGAGACACAAAGTGAAGTCCTTAATTGTGCCAAGGCAAGACTTCCACAACCAAGTGTGCAAAGCACCCACTACTCACTCCTGCCTTCTTGCCTCGGCAAAACAATTTGTATAAGCCCATGCCAAAGACCACCCAGTCTTGGCTGTGAGCTTTTAACCAAGTGATCTCACACCACATCCACACGGCTTAGGCGTCTGCCGCCATTGCTCAACAATGGCACCGACCACACATTTCATATTTATTAGTCAAGATTATTAGAGATGAAGCATGATACGTTAGAACCACGTTTTGTAAGCAAGGCTGTATAAGACCTACGGCCCCCATGTTGGCAAATAACAAAGAACACCAACTAAATTATCCACCCTAAGGCTCACAAGGTGAACATGACAACATGATTGAGACAAGGTATAAAGGAGGCATAACGACAAGTAGGCAAGTAACTACTGCCCAAACCATTTTCCTATAAACATAGCCATGCATGATAAAGTAAAACCGAAATACATTTACTGAAACTTGGTTCAAGATGATCAAAAGGGATCTGTGGCTTGCCTTGGTCAAGCAATGGAGAGCCTTCTGCAAAGAAGAGCTGGGTCCAAGATCTCCTCGAACTCGTGATCTACACGTTAGCAAGAAAACCAAATAAGCAAAACCACACTAAGCGAGAGAACTTCAAAAGAACCAAAAGGAACTCAAGACCAACTCGGCCAAAAAGGAAACCAAGAGGCTTAACACAGCCTCAAAGAGCTCTGGGAAAGGTCTTGCACAAGGAAGAAGCCCGAGCAAATGAGGCAGGAAGGAAGAAATGAGCAACGAGGTTACAAAGGTCGCCCGCCTGTGCTTTTATATAGCCGAGTTGGTAGTGTGCACCACAAGGAAAAACTTCGGTGAGGTGTAGGCAATCGGGACAACTAGGGCAAGGCTTGCCCTAAAAGAATTGAAATAAAGTACCTCGGATGTGTTGCATTTAATGTGACCCGACACCTATTAAATGCGCCTGAGTTCTGAGGCAAAACAATAATTACAAGGTGAAGAGGGCTGGCAAGTGGGGCCGATCAAAGGGTGCACCACAAGTCAAAGAGGTGGCCCCACCGCAAGGGTCATCCCCGCCAAAGACCCTTTGTGAGGTCTGGGCAAGAGGTCCAAGACACTCAGAGGGGAGGTCTGGACAGGAGGTCCAAGGACTCAAGAGGAGGTTCTGGACAAGAGGTCAGTAAAGCTCACCACGAGGAGGTCTGGCCTCGAGACACTGCACAAGGGAGGTCTAAGGGTCAAGATTTCAAGGAGGACCTCAGCGGTCTAGATCAAAGGGTGCAGGGAGGTCGACCAAAAGGGATATCTGATTTAGGAGGTGGTCCTTACAAAAGACCAAAGAAGGACCGAGGAGGTGGTTTTGCAAAACAACCAGGAGGAGGTCCTGAAACAAGGAAAAGCGCAAGAAGAAAGCAGAGCCGCTCGATTAAAATCAGGCGGCCCAAAAAGGATAGGAACGTTAGGACCAAACTAACGTGCCCTTAGGATCGGGCCATCAAACCACATCGGATGGTCCTAAGGTTAAGAAGGCAAGGCCTCAAGCGATCTGACCACGAGAGTCAAAGATGGGTCCAAGTGCTAAGGAGGTCTTGGACCTAAGGAGGTCGGAACCTTTGGATCCAACTAAGGGAGGACACTCGACGGCTAAGATCTCCCGAGAGGAGGTCCTAATGGCGAGATCTAACAAGGGGAGGTCGGCGGCTAGATCTCAACAAGGGAGGTGCGGCTAGATCTCAACAAGGGAGGTCTGAGCGGCTAGATCTCAACAAGGGAGGTCTGAGCGGCTAGATCTCAACAAGGGGAGGTCTGAGCGGCTAGATCTCAACAAGGGGAGGTCTGCGGCTAGATCTCAACAAGGGGTGGTCTGAGCGGCTAGATCTCAACAAGGAGGTGCGAGCGGAGGGGAGATAAGAGAGAGGTCGGATCTCAAAGAGGTTCAACCCAATAAAGGAAGTTAAGAGAGAAGAGACAAACCGAGGGACACACAGAGAGGCTCAAGCAAAGAAGGAACACCAACAAAGAACTTAATTAAGGCTTAATTAATTCCAATTGAACTCTCCAGATTTCAAGGCGTCGAGGTTAAGCTTTGGATTCTCAATAAAGCCAAATGGTTACTTTTATTTTGAAAACCGGGCAAGAAACTTTAAAAAAAGCGGGACGTTACAAACCTTCACCCCTTAAGGGAATCTCGACCCGAGATTCAGGTGAAACTAGGGAACAAGTGGGGAACTCCTTCTTGAGGTCCACAGACTTCTAAAGGCATCTGGTCCTCTGGCGATCATAAGCACTTTTCAAGCTGTGAAACATGGAACACATTGTGGACTCCAAGAAATGAGGAGGAGGTGCAACTTGTAGGCTACTTCACCCTTCTGCAAGGATGGAAAGGGACCAATAAACCTTGGAGCAAGTTTCCACTAACTCGAACATTGCATACCCTTGAGAGGTGACACTTTGAGGTAGACTTGGTCTCTGGAACAAAAGCTAGGTCTCGACGTCTAACATCTGCGTAGCTCTTTTGCCGTGTTTGAGCAGCCCTTAGCTTCTCCTTATTGACCTTACTTGATCTTGACTTCTTTTAGTAGGTCGGGCCAAGAACTTGGCCTTCACCCGATTCATCGAAGACAAGGGAGTCCTACATTTCCTCCCATAAAAAGCTTCAAAGGGGACATTTGAAGGCTCGCTTAGGCTGTTATTGTAGGAAAATTCGCATATGGCAACATCTTGTCCCAACTAGATTGCCTTTCTAGGGCACAAGCTCTCAACATGTCCTCAAGGACTTGATTAACTTTCTCAGTTTAGCCATCTGTTTGTGGGTGTGCATTTGTCTTGAAATTAAGGTCTGTGCCCAAGGCATCATGTAGCTTTTGCCAAAATTGGAGGTGAATTGGGATCCTCATGCGAGACTATCTTCTTTGGAACACCATGAAGGCACACAACCTTTGCCATGTAGATCTCGGCCAGTTTGTCTCTAGAATAGGTAGTCTTCACAGGAATAAAGTGAGCCATTTTTGTCAATCTATCCACAATGACCCAAATGGAATCAAAACCAGCTTGGGTACGAGGTAAACCAGTTATGAAGTCCATCCTGACCTCTTCCCATTTCCACTCGGGTATGGGTAAAGGCACTAAAAGTCCTCCAGGTCTTTGGTGCACTGCCTTAACTTTTTGGCAAGTGTCACATTTGGCCACAAAATCTGCTATTTCTCTCTTCATTTTCAGCCACCAGTACAATTCCTTGATATCTTGGTACATTTTTGTAGCTCCTGGGTGTATAAAATACAATGTCTCATGTGCTTCTTTAAGAATTACTCCCTTGAGCTCTGTGTTATTGGGCACACAGAGCCTCTTATCAAACCAGACCGCACCTAGGTCGTCTATAGAAAACCTTGCAGCCTTCCCTTCTCTTATGTTGGCCTTGATTTCTTAGATGTTAGCATCTCCCTCTTGGGCTGCCTTGATCTGTTTTTGCAATGTGGGTTGCACTTCAAGTGCTACTAAGAATCCCTCTTCAACTAATTCAAGTCTAAGCTTCAAGAATTCTTCATACAAAGTAGGCTGGCTCTCCTTGATCATCAAAGTATTAGCATAAATTTTCTCGCTCAAGGCATCGCCACCACGTTGGCCTTGCACGGTGGTAATGAATTCCCACATTGTAGTCCTTAATAAGCTCTAGCCACCTTCTCGCCTCAAATTCAGATCTGCTTGAGTAAAGATATACTTTAGGCTTTTGTGGTCAAGATATAGATTTCACACCTATTACCTATGAGGTAATGGCGCCAAATCTTTAAGGCATGAACCACAATGCCTAACTCTAGGTCATGAGTAGGGTAGTTTGCTTCATGGGGCTTCAATCGTCTTGAAGCATAAGCTATCACTTTTACATCTTGCATAAGAACACAGCCAAGTCCTTGCTTTGATGCATCACAATAGACCTCAAAATCTTTCCTGACATCTGGAAGAACTAAAACTGGGGTAGAGGTCAACTTCTTCTTGAGCTCTTGGAAGCTTTGTTCACACTCTGAGGTCCAGAGGAACTTCTTTTCTTTCTTTAACAGCTGAGTGAGAAGTCTTGCAATATGGGAAAAGCCTTCAATAAACCTTCTGTAGTAGCCAGCCATGCCAAGAAAACTCCTAACTTGAGGCACTGTCCTAGGGGGTTCCCAATTGAGCACATCTTGCACCTTGGTGGGATTGACAGACACTCCATCTTCTGACAAAACATGCCCTAAAAAGACCACTTCTATAGCGACCAAACCCAGGGCACCCGAGAGGTCCTCTAAGAGCTCCAAGAAGGTCCACCAGGACCTCCCAGGAGGTCCTAAAAGGATCTCCCGGTCTGTCCACCAAGACCTCCCAGGAGGTCCAGCAGGACCTCCTGGAAGTCCAGGAGAACAAGCCCGAGGAGGTCTCGGAGCCAGGGAGCACCCTCAAAGATCTTCCACAGCCAATACCAGGGGAAGTCGTGGAGGTCTGAGGTCACCCCAAGACCACCCACGACCACCAGAGGAGGTCGGGGAGGACTGAGACCACCCCAGAACCACGCACGCCCAACCCTGAGGGTGGTCGTGGAGGACTGGGCATACTCCAAGGTTCCCTGTGCATACTGAGCTAGTCCCAAGGATCATGGCTAGCTCTTCACAGCAGCAATAGTGATAGCATTGCAACAACACCAGCTTTATTAATATTAAGGAGGTTGTTTACAAGAGAGCTTACAATCTAACAAGCAAAATACAGCAGAAGGTAAAACACTTAGGCCACCCGATACACCACAGTAATCGGAATTTGGAGGGCGATCCTAGTCGGCGGGACCTCTTGGTCCACAACAAGCTCAACCAAGGCTTCCATACCCTGCTAAAGACAAAGACAAGCAAGAGTGAGCACAACAACCGTGCTACGCAAGTTACACAGATTAGATAACAAAATGACATGCATAAATGGATATCACAATGGCAGGCTTAATATGGTTAATTTGCGTAAAGCCAAGTTTCTTTCAATACAAATACTAAGTTCCAAAGCAGGTACTTAATAGATAAAATTCATTTTCCAAACTTGATTTTCAGTTGGATATTCATTCATCACAAGTGGTGAAGGATACCCTCCTGTCACTAGGCTCCCCGCCCAAGGCCCATGGGATAGCAATCCCAAAACAGTTTATTAAACATTTTTGGAATTCCAAAACCAATATCTAACTCTGAGTGGCCGCTGCTAGCACGTCCATAACCGCGGACACGGCTATTCGAATAGATTTAACTCTGCAGAGATTGTGCACTTTACCCACATGACATGAATACTCTAGTTTGTTTGGCATCTTGAAGTGCCACCTCTCACTTAGAAGGTAAGAGGTCTAGAGTTCATGACAAGGCCTTTACAATGCATTGCTCCACCACAGCCTTTCCTTGCTAAGGTTTCACCCCCTATGAAGCGCAATCCGGTGAAGCCCCTCTTGCACCAGTGGGAGCGATGGGTTATAAAAGACCATTGGCCATATATGACCTCCCACACCTCCAATGGAGCGACCTATGGTGGAGTTTTGCAAATTATTGACCAGATCCCACGCCCCACATGGAGACATGTGGTTGCACGATTTTGGCATAGCCCATTATAGGCCTAGCATTGGCGGCTCAAAGACCGGTCCTCAATCGACTTGGGCGACAAACACATACTCTGGACCTCCACCTTTTCCAGATAGAGTCGTGCATAAACCTTGCACCAACCAAGCGGACCAATTCGCCCAAGTCTAAATCAATTTCCATTTTCTTTGCTTCCCAAACAATATTTTCATACGTCCATGACACCCCAATGTCATGGCCAAAACATTCATCGAGAGTTGGTCATGATGGTAAAGATTTTCCCAAATCAAGTACTTTTGGTCTAAGCAAGTCTAAGCATTTGGTTTTACAATTGCTCTGGTTCACACTAATGTATAATCCGAGGTTTTGTCTATGGTGACAACAGATTGGGTTCAATGTCAAGTTGGCCATATGAAGGAATTAGGCATAACTATGTGTTTAAAGGCAGTATTGAAATAACTTGGTAGAAATAAGCATGCATTACACTTTGAAATTGAACATAAATAATTTGAGAAACTGGGTGCAATATGATCAAGAGTGTAACTTGCCTCTTGCTTGGTAGCTTAAGATTCTATTCTCTCACACTCTGCTCTCCTAACGCCAAGATCTACACGTATATAAAGCAAAGCAAATAAAGATCCAAATGAAATCCGGATGAACTGAGCAAGAGGTAAATAGCAGAGGATGATACTAAAAGAAAAACCAGAGAGGATCCTTGGGAGGAGGTCGATGGTTGAAGGGCTCGGGCTCAAGGGTCCCAACCGGAGGAGCTTGGAGAGCTCCCCGAGACAGAGAGTGAGAGCAGAGGTCGAAATGAAGAACAGGAGGCGATGGGTGCCCCGGTGCTCTATTTAAAGGAGGAAAAAGAATAGAAGCTTCATAGAAAGAAGGTGTCCGAATTCAGTGTATTGGTACAAAGGCAAACTACCCCAAGGTACTAGAAAGGATAAAGAAAGCAAGGGGATGTGACAAAAATTAGAAAAGAGGACAAGGGTAGGTGGCAGCATTTAATGTGACTCCACCCACATCAAATGCACTTAAGAGCCAAGGAAGACCAATCAAAAGGGTGAACAGCTTGGTCAAGGGGCGGCCCAAGGAGGAGGTCTGCGAGGAGATCCTGTAGGAGGTCCTACAAGGAGATCCTGAAGGAGGTCTGAAGCAGACAGGAGGTCTTTGAGGACAAAAGGTCCTAAAGGCCACAAGGAGGTCTAAGGACAAGAAGTGCAAAAGACAGGGAGGTCTAAACACAAAGAGGAGGTCTAGACCACAAAGGTCTAAACACAAAAGAGGAAGTCCAGGACATGGGGAGGTCCAAAGGATATGGAGGTCCAAAGGGCTAAGAGGTCTAAAAGACTTCAAGGAGGTCTGGACAGAGGTCCAGAAGGCGATAATGGGGAGGTCTTATGGACAGGAGGTCGAAGACACACTCCACGAGATGGTCCCGAGGACAGACCCACAAAGGTCGGGTCTGACGGTCGAGATCCCACAAGGAGGAGGTCGGCGGTCAAGAAAATAAGCAAAGGAGATCTGAGCGGCACGGAGATGATCAAGAGAGGTCGGAACGGTTCAGATCACCTCTGAAAGAGGTCTGGATGGCTCAGATATGATCAAGGAACATCTTAACGGTTTAGGCCTGCTCGGAGGAGGTCTGGGTGGTTAGGATGTGGTCAAAGGACAGGGAGGTCCAATAGACACAACCGGGAGGAGGTCCTCTAGACAGGAAGTCCAACGACCTACTCACGGGAGGTCCGAAGGTCAAACTTAAGTGGAAAGGTGGAGATCTGATGGCTAGGACCTCACGGGGGAGATCCTAATGGTCACGATCGACAAGGAAAGGAGGTACGCGTAAGCAAGGATACGCGGGAGGAATTGGAGCCCTCAGATCTATCAAGGACAAGATCAAAACTGTTAGATTTGACAAGCATGAGGTCAGAGCCGTTAGATCTAACAAAGATGAGATCCGAGCCATGCGGGAGGCTCGGACGGACACGAGAGAGGTCCAAATGGACAAGAAGGAGGTCTTGCCCGGCTAGGATCTCCAAAGGACTAAGAGGTCCCGATAAACGAGAAGGAGGTCCTAGAAAACACAAAGAGGTCCTGAAGGACAAAAAAGGGGTTCAATGGGTTGAAGTGAGATTGCTGGTAGCGGTAGTACCGGACTTACCAAACGGTATGACCAGCGGTGGTCCTGACGGCTAAGACCGCAAAGGAAGACCTTAACAGTCAAGTCTAGTCTAGGAGGTTCTCAGCGAGTGAGATCAACTCATGGGAGGTCTCAACGGCTGGGATGAAATCAAAAGAGCTTTAACGATTAAGATCAAGGCGAAGGGATTTCAAAGGAAAAAGGATTACGGTGGAGGAATCCGAGAAAGTGGTCCCACCTGTAGTTCAATGGCTCTGGATAACCCAAAGGTGACCTCGCTAGTTAAGAGGAGATCGAGGAGGTCTTGGCGGTCAAGGGAAGTGCCAAGGGGTTCAAGAGAACATGAAGGTTCAAGGCACGAGAAGAGATCCAAGGGAATACAAGGAGGAGTTCCAACCATAGGAGGGGTCCAGTGGTAAGAAGTGAAGGGCACACAAAGGGCTAAAACACAAGGAAAGTCTAGGCCTAGGGGTGCCCAAACAAAAGAGAAATGTCAAAACCGCAAGGATTGTCTAGTCCTCAAAGGAGGTCTAGATAAAAGGAAAAATCTAAACCTCAGAGGAGGTGTAAACGGTAAATAGAGATTAAGGAAGGTCCCGACCCAAAGGATGGGCTGGACTAGGAGGGTAAACTTAATCAAAAGGTCTCAATAGAGATAGATTTCCAAGGGAGAGAAAAGACCCGAAAAGACAAGGGGGAAACAACAACAATCAGAGGTCCAACAAGAGGGACGGTCTGGACATAAAAGAATGTCTAAGTGGGATAGACAAGAAGAAGTACTAACAAGAGAAGGAAAGATAGCTCCAGAGAGCTAGAGCAATACCAAGAGAATCAAGCTTTGGATTAGTTGGAGTTTAGTTTAGTCATTTTAAACTCTTCAAATTCTGAAATTCTCAAGTTAAACTTTGAATTATCATCAAAACCAAATGGTTCTTTTTATTTTGAAAATTTTCAAAAAGGCTCTGAAAATCAGGGTGTTACAACTTCCTTTAGCCAAAATTCACACTTACTAAACTTGGCAAAGAGCTGATGAGCTCTCAGCTTCCCCAAAACCGAAAAGAGATGGCTTGCATGCTCCTCTTCACTCTTGGAATATACAAGAATGTCATCAATGAAGACAATGACAAACTTGTCTAGGTACTCCATGAACACTCGGTTCATCAAATTCATGAAATAGGCAGGGCATTGGTCACCCAAAAGACATGACAGTGAATTCAAATAACCCATACCTAGTTGAAAAAAAGCTGTCTTAGGATGTCTTCCTTGCGAATCTTGAGTTGGTGATATCCCGTTCTCAAGTCTATCTTTGAAAACACTGACTCCCTTCAATTGATCAAACAAATC
The DNA here is from genome assembly GCA_036346405.1 of Phyllostachys edulis. Classification (NCBI taxonomy): domain Eukaryota; kingdom Viridiplantae; phylum Streptophyta; class Magnoliopsida; order Poales; family Poaceae; genus Phyllostachys; species Phyllostachys edulis. The sequence continues at coordinate 57,388,466 of CM070546.1, read as the reverse complement.
ATCGATTCTTGGCAAAGGATACTTGTTCTTAATAGTGACATCATTGAGAGCTCTATAGTCCACACACATCCTTTGAGTACCATCCTTTTTAGGCACAAAAATCACTGGGGCTCCCCAAGGTGAGGAGCTAGGTCTAATAAAACCCTTGCTTTGCAAGTCTTCCAACTGCTTCTTCAACTCCACCTGATCATCAACATGCAATCTGAGGGCCTTTTGGAGATGGGGGAGGTCCCAGGACAAGGTTAATGACAAACTTAAGGTCTCTGTCTGGGGCATTCACAGGAGCTCATCAGGAACACATCCACAAATTCTTTAACAACAGGACATCCTTCAAAACTTGAACTTGAGCGCTGCAAGATAGGGCTCCTTGGAGCTTCCGAGGTGGCGAAAACTTCACAAATGGCACCACTAGGGCTGATCAAAGAGATACTTTTGCCACTACAATCCAACATGGCATGGTGGTTAGCTAGCCGATCCATGCCCAAGATCACATCTAGGGACACGGTGTCCAAAAGGATAAGGTTGGCTAGAAATTCTACTTCTTCTATGACCATTTTCACTTGTGGACAACCTGGTTCGTTTTAGTTCTGAGTCGGGATTGAACCAACAAGGTAGTCTTAAGAGCAATAACTCAAACCGGTGCTTTGCACAAAACTCCGAGAAATAAGCGAATGGGAAGCTCCAGAGTCAAACAAAAGCACGGTAAACCTTGAATTTACTAGGAACATACCTAGTACCACATCCGAGGAGGTCTCGAGCTTCTTCCATCGCCACATGGTTCACACGGCCCTTCCAAAAGTCCGGGAGGTCCCTGGCTTGAGGAGGTCCTACTACCGAGAGGTCTTGGCCGAGGGAGGTCTGAAGTAGAGGTCTTTATGGTTGGCTCGATCTTGATGGGCATTGATTGGCAAAATGCCCCACTTGATGACACTTGAAACAGTGATCCTCGCTTTGTGGGGTCATTGGGGTTGACTTAGTCTTTGCCGGTGGATTGGGGCTGGTCAGGCGGGGCGGGAGGTCTTGACAGAGGTCTGGGAGGTCCAGAGGTCCTTAGAGCTTGGGTTGGTCTGTACAAAGCGTCTTGACCGTTGGGAGGTCTTTCTTGAGCATGGAGGTGGCACCTTTCTCTTGAAGGACTCAGAGAGTTCTCTTGGGATTCCTCAATGAGCATTGCCTTGTTCACCATATTTGGAAATCGGGATAATCGTTGCCCACAACTTGAACTTTTAAAGCTGGGATGGAGGCCTCGCTGAAGCGCTTCGCGCGTGCATCATCCGTAGCCACATCTTCACGAGCATAACATGACAATTGGGTGAACTTTGTGAGATACTCGCTCACTGACATGCTGCCTTGCTTGAGCTCTCTAAACTCTTCCTTTTTCATCTCTACCTTCCCATCGGGGACATGCGAGTGACGAAAAGCAGTGCGAGTCGCCCAAGTGATCCTCTGGGGTCAAGACATGTGAGGCACAAAATGTGTCCCACCACTCACCGCAGTCCTTCCAGTTGATGTGAGGCAAACAAAACCTTCTCCCTGTCTTCACAATGAGCAATATCCAACTTCTTCTCTGTTGATCTCAGCCAATCATCGACATCTAAGGGCTCGGGAGCTCGAAAATGTAGGCGGGCGTGTCTTCATGAACTCGATGACCTTTGATTGATGGTGAGTGGGGGTGGAGGGGGTGGCGCTTGACTACTCGACTCATCATGGCAAGTAAAGCATTGGTGGTCTGGCTTTGTTGAGCCATAATCTGGTTCATATTCTGCATCATGGAGCTCATCATTTGGGCTTGTGCCGCCATAAACTGCCCAAAACCCGGGTCTGTTGCTGCCACTGGAGGAGGTGGAGGTGGAGGCAACTGTTCTGGGGGCTCACCCTGACTTGTGGACTGCCGAGTCTGCACCATCTGGACAAAACTCTAAAGGCTTAATAGGTAAGACAGAAAGCATAGAGGATAAGAGGGATCAGAGAGAAAGATAGAGCATCAAAAAGGGGTAACTTGGTTAAACCCAAGAGAGAACCGAAAGGCCAGGAGGCCAAAAGAGGCAACCAAAGCTTCAAAACAGAGGTCTTAAAGACACAAGCTAGGCAAGACTCAGAATAGGACCACTAACCCTAACCTTACCACAGTCGGTCCTATAGAAATTATAAAGGCAAGGAGGTCAAATTAGACTTAAAAATTGAGGTTCCAGCAAGGGTAAGGTAACAGAACTAAAGAGGGAGTTAAAATTGAAGTAGAACAGGGTAAGGAATGATTTAGACAAGTTAAGTACAGCATAGAACCAGAACAAGGTAAGAACCTCCAAACCGATTTTAAGTTGTTTTGCTTTAGAAAATAACCTTTTGAATCAAAACTAAACCGACCTTTCTACCTAGGGTCACGCCCTCTGACCGACAGTGGCTCGATACCAACCGTGACGACTCCACCCGTGATGTACCGTAAGAGGTCCGGAGGACCATTTTTTTTTTGCGCTGCGAAGTCACCACGGAAAGATGTGGTCGCACCGCATGGAGCTTATCCGAGGTCTACCAGGACCTCCCAGGAGGTCTTGCGGACCTCCTGGAGGTCGTGGCCGCCACCCGCTCGGTAGCACCTCCAAGCACATCACTAAGAGAGGTCCGGCGGGACCTCCCAACTAAGTCCCAAGGACCTCTGGTGGTCACCGCCTGCATCCGAGCTAGTCCCGGGACAACAGAGCTAGCCCGCACAAGAACACAAGCCAATACCACAACCACGAGGTCAAACAAAGATGAAGCGAGACAAATTAAACTTTATATAATAGGACCTTATGGCCAAGCTTGTTAACAAGAGGTGCCATCGAGGGCTTACAACACCAACGAGGACTTACAAGCGGCAACAAGGAGCTTCTAGGGCTCAAACACGAGAACACGCAAAAGCCATCCAACAAGCACCACAGTTGTCGGGTGGAGGGCGTCCTAAGCGACTTAGTCGTCGAAGAACTCCTCCTCGAAGAGGTCTGACCGCCTCGCACTTGATCATCCTCATAATCTGCTTTGACACGGGGCTTAAGCCATGAGTACTTGGAATGTACTCAGCAAGTCACAGAGAGCAAAGATGCAATAATATTCATGCACGGACTTACCAATGGAGAGTTGTATGGTTAGTTTGCGCAAAGCCAGATTTGAACAATAAAATAGTAATAGATTGAAAAGCAGCAAAGTAAAACCATAGTACATAATACTTTTGATGTTTAAAAAAGGTGGGGTGAGCACCAACTCACAGCCACAACCAAAAAGAAGGAGTTCCGGTCACACCCGTGACCAGGTCCTTACCCAAAACCCACTCCAGAGCACCCACTCCAGAGGTCCAAACCAACCCCTGGACCACTACTCCGAGCCAACCTTGACCCCTCCGAGCCGGCCAAGGTCTCTTCGAGGCAAAGCCAAGGCATCTCGCATGAAGTGTCCAAATGGCACAAGCTTTTGAAACAGCTACCCCTTGCACCATTTCATCGAGCATGTCCATGACCAAGGACTTGGCTATTGAATAGATCTTTACACTCTGCAGAGGTGTACAACTTTACCCACAATCCACGATCTCTCTAGCGGGGCGGGTTCCGGTCACCCTTGCTCACTTCCTAAGGTGAGGATCTAGAGAGCGCTTGCAAGGCCTTTACAAAGCTTTGAGCCCGACTCGGGCTGCCCGCTAAGGTTTCGCAATCCCCTCCTGTGGTCTAGAAGTCCGCAGGGTTATGGGGTGCCCCCTCTTGCGCCAACGAATCACACGCTCAACCACAACAGCCCCAAGCCAACCCATTGCTAATTATTCAGCCAGACCATTCCCATAAAATGATCTTGTGGTTGCCTTTGCTTGGCCCAGTTCAACAGACACAAAGTGAAGTCCTTAATTGTGCCAAGGCAAGACTTCCACAACCAAGTGTGCAAAGCACCCACTACTCACTCCCTGCCTTCTTGCCTCAGCAAAACAATTTGTATAAGCCCATGCCAAAAGACCACCCAGTCTTGGCTGTTGCTTTTAACCAAGTGATCTCACACCACGATCCAACACACGACTTAGGCGCCCCGCCATAGTCTGCTCAACAATGGCTTTGACCACACATTTCATATTTATTAGTCAAGATTATTAGAGATGAAGCATGATACGTTAGAACCACGTTTTGTAAGCAAGGCTGTATAAGACCTACGGCCCCCATGTTGGCAAATAACAAAGAACACCAACTAAATTATCCACCCTAAGGCTCACAAGGTGAACATGACAACATGATTGAGACAAGGTATAAAGGAGGCATAACAGCAAGTAGGCAAGTAACTACAGCCCAAACCATTTTCCTATAAACATAGCCATGCATGATAAAGTAAAACCGAAATACATTTACGAAACTTGGTTCAAGATGATCAAAGGGATCGTGGCTTGCCTTGGTCAAGCAAATGGAGAGCCTTCTGCAAAGAAGATTTGGGTCCAAGATCTCCTCGAACTCGTGATCTACACGTTAGAAGAAAACCAAATAAGCAAAACCACACTAAGCCGAGAACTTCAAAAGAACCAAAAGGAACTCGCACCAACTCACCAAAAAGGAAACCAAGAGGCTTAACACAGCCTCAAAGAGCTCTGGGAAAGGTCTTGCACAAGGAAGAACCGAGCAAATGAGGCAGGAAGGAAGAAATGAGCAACAGTTACAAAGGTGGCCCGCCTGTGCTTTATATAGCGGAGTTGGTAGTGTGCACCACAAGGAAAAACTTCGGTGAGGTGTAGGCAATCGGGACAACTAGGGCAAGGCTTGCCCTAGAAGAATTGAAATAAAGTACCTCAGATGTGGTGCATTTAATATGACCCGACACCTATTAAATGCGCCTGAGTTCTCGAGGCAAGAGCAATAATTACAAGGTGAAGAGGGGTGGCAAGTGGGGCCGATCAAAAGGGTGCACCACAAGTCAAAGAGGTGGCCCCACCGCAAGGGTCATCCGCCAAAGACCACTATGAGGTCTGGGCAAGAGGTCCAAGACACTCAGAGGGGAGGTCCCGGACAGGAGGTCCAAGGACTCAAGAGGAGGTTCTGGACAAGAGGTCCGTAAAGCTCACCACGAGGAGGTCTGACGCTCGAGACCCAAAGACAAGGGAGGTCTAAGGGTCAAGACTTCAAGGGAGGACCTCAACAGTCCAGATCAAAGGTGCGAGGGAGGTTCGACCAAAAGGGATATCTGATTTAGGAGGTGGTCCTTATAAAAGACCAAAGAAGGACCGAGGAGGTGGTCTTTGCAAAACAACCAGGAGGAGGTCCTGGAAACAAGGAAAACGCGCAGCAAAGCAGAGCCGTTCGATTAAAATCAGGCGGCCCAAAAAGGATAGGAACGTTCGGACCAAACTAACGTGCCCTTAGGATCGGGCCATCCAAACCACATCGGATGGTCCTAAGGTTAAGAAGGCAAGGCCTCGAGCGTCTGACCACGAGAGGAGGTGCGAGCAGCTAGATCTCAACAAGGGGAGGTCTGAGCGGCTAGATCTCAACAAGGGAGGTCTCGAGCGGCTAGATCTCAACAAGGGAGGTGCAGCGGCTAGATCTCGACAAGGGAGGTCTCGAGCAGCTAGATCTCAACAAGGGAGGTCTCGAGCGAGAGGAGATAAGAGAGAGGTGCGGATCTCAAAGAGGTTCAACCCAATAAAGGAAGTTAAGAGAGAAGAGACAAACCGTGGACACACAGAGAGGCTCAAACAAGAAGGAACACCAACAAAGAACTTAATTAAGGCTTAATTAATTCCAATTGAACTCTCCAGATTTCAAGACGTCAGGTTAAGCTTTGGATTCTCAATAAAGCCAAATGGTTACTTTTATTTTGAAAACCAGGCAAGAAACTTTAAAGAAAACGGGACGTTACAAGTGGGCCGTTAGGACCGTCCAAATAGCCCTTTGATCTTAACCCTTGAATTCAGATCCAACGGTGCCCCTTTTATTCGCTTGAAACTCTTAAGCGTGCACCTTTTCGTGACCGTTGGATTTCGATCGCACGGTCAATATGAGTTGGGCCGTTCGGACTGTCCGAACATCCCACTCAATCTAGGTCGTTCGTTCGCGATTGGACGATCAACATTCGTTTGAGCTCACTATTTTGTTTTGCTACTGGGATTGACACTTCGGGCCCACAAGTCAGTGACTCATCTTCATCTTCTCTGTGCCATTTCGCTAGCTCCGAGCACATCGACATTGAGGTGGCGTTGCGCCGTGCTTTTCGTAGCATGCATTTAACACCCTGGCCCAAAATCCGCTCAATGCCCAGCCCACCGTGGGGCGGACCCACGCACACATAGCACCCCACTTACACTTTCGTCCTCGCTTCGTGTAAAAGGGTTAACCCGGAGGTGCTATGTTTGGACCCAACAGGCATTATATACTAGTACAACTCATTTTAGACAAGCAATGTGGGACTAATCCCACCACACAACTCCTCATGGGCCACATGGGCGATATCTGAGTAGGCCGAGGTATTACATTCACCCCTTAAGGGGCGACCTCGGCAAAGACACCGCATACGCTGCAAATGCCTGTAACCACCCCTCGGTACACGTCCGCGCGTCTAGTGCCGACACATATGCCTATGCCGTGTGTCCACTCCGGGACCACAGCGCCATGCGCCATATGCCCGCCCCTGTCCCCGCACGCGTCTGCAATAAGGTTGATGCTCGATACCATCTGTAACACCTCGCCCAAAATCCGCTCAATGCCCAAACCACCGTGGGCGGATTCAAGACACATAGCACCCCACTTACACTTTCGTCCTCGCTTCGTGTAAAAGGGTTAACCCGGAGGTGCTATGTTTGGACCCAACAGGCATTATATACTAGTACAACTCATTTTAGACAAGCAATGTGGGACTAATCCCACCACATAACTCCTCATGGGCCACATGGGCCGCATACGAGTAGGCCGAGGTATTACACTATACCAGGACCTATTCACTGCAGGTGTGTATACCTTGTTGTTAAGTTTCCAATTCCGGTTTTCTCTTGTAGATTGTCGTTTAGATTCGAGGTCGAATCCTATTAAGGGGGGTAGAATGTAATACCTCGTTTTCGACTAGAAAGTTTTCGGTTCAAATTCAAATTTAAAATTCGCATTTCCAATAATTCGTCGATACTTCGGGTTTTGGGCTTGGGCCTTTGGGCCAATGAGGGCCGACTTGGGACCAAAGGGGGGAGGCAACCATGAGGCCAAAAGCCCACCAAGGGGGCCGGCCAAGAGGGGGCTTTAGGGGGGGGGGCGGCCAAGAGAATAAAAGAAAGAAAAAAAAAAGGAAAAATCCTAACTCCCACCCTTCCACCCCTTCTCCTCCTTGCAGCCGCCACCCATCCTCTCCCTCCTTGTGCGCCACTTCCAGTAGGGGAGCCAGCCCTCCTCCACCCCATTGGTGCCGCCCAAGGTCCTGGTGTGGTGCTCCTCCTCTCCTAGACCTTTTCCCGGGTGCCGATCTCCTCGTTGTTGGTCTCCCACGACAAATTGGGGGAGATTTCGCGAGGATTCAGATCAAGACAGCAGGGGACACTTCCACGGCTCGATCTTCGTGTTCCTCGGCATACCAAGGGTAACATTACTCGATTGTCGTTGGTTGTTTAGTCGTAGAGGAGAAGTAGAACAGATTCGTTTGGGATCAGAGTCAGTCTGCTGTAAACCCCTCTCTGTCCAGATTGTTGCGTGGGCGTTTTCGCGACCTTAGAGGCCGAACCAGTAGTTTTGATCTCCTAGAGATATTTAGAGGTTGTCCTTAACTTTCTATGGCCACTGAGTTCACTTGATTCCGACGTTCGAGTCAAAAGATATAGCTATTTTAGTATCCGCTGTCCAGATTTCTGACGAAACTGAACTGATGTGTTAATTTGTAAATTATGTTAAGGTAATTGGCAGAATCTGGGATTTCTCCCAACTAGGTTATTGTAGGTAATTTGATAACCTTTCCATATTGATAAAGATTGATCAATTCGGAGTTATAGATTAAAAGTTATGGTCGTTTTGGTGCCGCTGTGTATTCTGTAGACAGTTTTCTGTGCTGAAAGTTCACCTGTCTGTTAACGAACTAAAATGGCCGAATAAAATTAACTTGCCAACTAGAGAATTGTGGGTTTATCAGTTAAGAGTCCACAGAAACTGGGTTCACCCCATTTGGAGTTCCAGATCAAGAGTTATGCCAATTACCGTGCTGCTGCCCAGGGGTGATTTAGGGCAGAATGTGCTAATTTTCAGTTTAGGGGTTCTAGTTATATTTTGAATCGCCGGGGGAGCGTTGTAGAACTTTATCTAGTATTGTCATGTTTATCGCATCCTTATTTCAGTTATTTGCTTGTTAGGAGGTGAAGCTTCAGGTTTGGGAGCACCGCAATTGCCTATTAACGCGACGCAACGCTAAAGGCAAGTACCTTAGTATTCCTAGGTTATTGACATGTTGAATGCTTGCCATTGGTATTGAATTTCTAAGTACCATGTTATTTCTTAAATGTTCGTATTCAATCCATGTGGTTACCTTCATGATGGAAAACATATTCCTTATTGTTCAATATTCATATGTCATACTCAAAGATCCATCTTTCATATTTCATCCACGGAGTGGATCGAGTATAAGACCCATCAATTCCAGTATGGGCACGTAAGACCCACCATTCCAATGTGGGCAGTTCGGGACACCGTACGAAACGTTCTTCGTACGGGGCTTGGGTCCCCGCACTTTGTTAAGTGCGGGCTTAGGTGAACACCGACGGGTGTGTCACCAGCAATACCGGTATATGCATGTGTGTAGTCCCTTCATTGCATTCCCATCATTCATTCCATCCATTCAAGTGTTCGTTCTGTGCTTATTTCATACACTTTAATGATGTTCACATGTTCAAGGTTGTTATGTACTATTCATCAACTGTACTTGCTGAGTCTCGGACTCACGCTTGCTTTGTTTGATGTTTTTTTTAAGGTGATCTTTGAAGTTGGCTCCATGGGGAGGGAATAGACACACACTACCTTTGTACTTCACCTTAAGCAATTTCAGGATTTCATTTTAGTTCAATTTAATCATTCATTATTGATGAACTGTAATAATAAACGTTGGCTGTGGCTGATAACTCTTCTCCTTTAAGATTGGTTAATAACTGTGTGTGAACTTAGTTCATCCTTTGGATATAGTTGCTTGCGATCAGATTATACTTCTGCGATGATTCTGATGCTTGTTGATTACACTATTGTCTTGACATTAATGATTGTTGGAACCTCTGGTATAGCTAACTATACAGGGGAGGTTCTGCCGAAATTTAGAATTTTGTCATCTGTTTTAGCTTGTTAACATGTTAGTGGAGTAGCATTCCAGCCCTCGTAGGACTGGGGTGTTACAATGCAATCACCACTTGGCATCACATTGCTGCCATTGTGGCCACACATGAGTTTTTCTCATTCTCTCCGGCGAGGAAGCTATAAAAATCGATCTTTTCATTTTCGGCCAATTTGTTGGAGCATCCAGTTCTTCCTCACTGCGAAGAAGTAACCATCGTTTTTGTTTTCCTTACTCTCTTATCTTCATGCCTAGATCATCCTATTAATTGGAGCTCTTGGTTTCTCTTGTAGCTTTGGGACACCGAGGTTGTCATCTTGCTGTCCGGAGCGCGCCCCGAATGCCATTTTCATGTCAATCTTGCATTCAGTGAGTTCTTAGCAAATCTATTCATGTCATTTCATGTCTTAGGCTTTAGGGAGTAAAACCTCTCAATTAATTTCATCTTTGATTCAATAGGTTTGTTGAATTTTGAAATTTCCCTTTTCCGACCAAAATCGACCCTTTTGTCTCCATCTCCAGCGTGGTGAGTTTTATTTCAATTCCTTTCGACAATACCCTCACCTAGGCCTACTAAAGCTAGTTCAACCATTCACTTGTGATCATTTTGTCCAGGAATTCATATCTACTTCTGGCTCATCTTGTCGTTTTCAGTCTTTCTTATCACCGGCGAACTTTAGAGCTTCTCTGACCATCCTCTCAGCTCAAGTAGTTTCCTACTAGCTACTAGTAACTTAAGTAGGCGTTAGTTCACTCAAGGTGCTTTAGAATTGGCAAAACTCTCTACCTCCGCTGCTCTGTTGTCGGACAGCCTGACAAATCTATAGCAAAGCCTTTAGCTGCTAGTCCCTGTCAGTTAGTACTAATGACTAATTGAACTGGTTTAATTCTTTACTAAAAATAGTTTAAAACCTAAGTATTTTGTAAGTTATATCACTTGCACATCATTAACTTTAATCTTGCATAGTTCACAGAAAGTTTAGTTGAGCTCTAACTGAACCACTTCTGTGAACTATCATGCATCTTTTCAGCATTTTGTTATCTGGTGTCTTCTTGCTGTTCTTTTGATATTGCTCTTTTAGGTTCTGATCTTACCGACGTGAGTGAATATCCTGCTGAGCAACCAGAAAGTGAAAAAGTGGTTTATTACCAAGGCAAGCATCGTCTTGCACTATGTTGATCCCAGTTTTGATACTTTAGTATTTTGAAATGCAGTGATAACTGTGTGCATGCTATCTTTGAAGTATCAGTACTTTGTGTGTTAGTTAGTTATATCCCAGTCCTGGTGGCTTATCATTAATCAAACTCATACACTTATGCTTAAGGTAGAATTCTGGTGTTAGTACAGTGGTCCTTAGTTGATTGCTTAGCCATGCAAGTCAGTAGTACGTTAGTTGATTGACAAGCTTATCATGTCGGTCATGGGAAACACTAAATGATTTCTATTTCTGGTTTCTTTGTTCAGTTGTTAAAACTGACTTTTTCAGTTTAAGTTTTGTATGTTGAAAATATGGTTTAGATCTGGACAAGTGCTTGTTAGTGATGGTGCCTTTGTGCACGAGATTTGGGTATTGTGGTAGTCTTGTCCGGATCGTTAAGGACCGAACTTTGAGGTAGTCAATTCAAGTACCTTACGTACTTCCACACGCGGTGTATGGGCGCTGCTTGGTTAAGTAAGGGGTTGATGTTATTGAGTTGAGGAACTGGTGGTGTGAGGACACGTGTGTTTGATCACATGTTTCGTAGGGCTCCGATTGCAATTTAATATGTGCGAGTGAGCACAGGTTTAAATTTAGTTCATTGGATCGGCATTCCCGACACAATATGTGTGCCCCGATTAGCTCTATCGGAAGTTTGTACTAACAGGGATTAGTCGCACATGGGTGATTCAACTCAATAATATCAACTTGCTGAAAAATACTGAGTTTTGGTTTACCCGGCTGGCAAACCAAAGGAAGTGTGTCATTGTTCAGAGGCATCCGAAGGCTTACGGGCTGACCAAATAGTGTGGGTAAAGTTGTACACCGATGCAAGGTTAAAACTATTCGAATAGCCGTGTCCACAGTTACGGACAACACTTGTTTTGATTGACAGCATAGAACTTTGAGAAAATTTTTGACTTGAAAGTACTTGGTATCGGTATGAACTTGGTGGTTCACGCAGTTTGTTTAGTCGAAGTGGACAGCCACCTTGGCTTTGTCTTGTTGTTGCTAAATCCTTATTTTACTTGTTGTTTTAGTATAAACTTGCTTTAGCAAAACCTAGCAAGTGTAGAACAAAACTTGTTGCTTTACGCAAAACTAATGTCTTTATAACCTTCTCTGTTGTCAGCCTTATGCATATAAAATTATGATCCTTTGGTTAGGTGCTATTAAACACTTTCTTTTAGTAGTTTTGTGTAAGTCTTGCGAGTACCATTTGTATTAAGGTGCTTTAACCACTTGTTACAGGTGAGGACGGTTACTTGTGCAACACATCCGTTACGCCGATCAGGGTGACGCTAACGAATGAAGCTATTTCCACCTCCACTCAGTTGCTTGAGGGTGTTTGGGGCACACTTGGTGGTCCTTTTGCTGTTTATATTTTGTTTCCGCTGCAGACTGTTATCTCTTAGTTGACAGTTGTTAATATTTGTAACTTAAGTTCTGACCGTAGGTCTTGTAAAGTTTTGTTGTTTATATGGCGTTTGTATGACATGGCACAATGTTGTTGAGGGTATGTGTACAATAGTCTTTGATATTGGGAACTGTTGTACGACATATACCCGGGAACCTGAAATTGTGTTAATTCTCTATAATAAAAATTTTACTTCGGGTATAATCTTTTATTTGAGAATTAATTTAATATCGGGGGTCCTCACAAACAGCTGCTGTAGCTGGTCATTTACGGCAAATGACCGTCATTAACCACTAATGATTGGATTGGCATTAAATGGTTGTCTTAGCCACGGTAATAAGTCGCTTATAGGTGGGCCCGTGAACACAAAACGAGAGGTTAAGTGAAACCCGAGAGAGCAGCTGACATGTGGACCCAGTCCTTAAGCACCGTGCGTTGTGCATATACGCGTGAGGACCAAGTCTAGTGGACCGAGTCACTAACGATGGGCCCCACATGTCAGGTCGAAAATTTAAATCGGAAGTTAAATAGAAAACACACTATTCACTAGGACCCGCTGGTCAGTGACTGCGGCTAGCGCAGCGCCTAGTGTAAAAAAAAGTAGTAAATGCTTTATTAAATTCGAAATCTATTAATTTACACGTTGAAAATTTGAATAACTTCAAAAATACATAACTAATTCATCTCAACTCCAAAATGGATGAAACCAGTGCTCATAATTTTCATTTTTAATGAAATTTGTTATAAAATTGGTTTCAAACATGTCTCTATAGCAGAGAATATGATTTTGGAAAAATGATCCATAACTCTATTATTTTTACAATAGAAAAGGATATTAACTTCAAAATGAATAACTAATTCATAAAAACTCCAAATGAGATGAACCCAGATATTTTGGTCTTGTAATAATATTATCTATTTATCTATATAATCCTTGTATTCTCCACTATTCTGCAAATTTTGACCAAATAATTAAATTGCTTGAACTTTGACATTTTGGAATCTGAAATTCAAATTGCTATAACTTTCACATAATAACTCCAATTAGAATAATTCTTTTACCTAAATTCATCTAAAATCATACACTAGCCACTGCTAAAAAATCATGCATTTTTGAGCAATTTGATTTCTAAGGTATTTCTCGGTGTTTATCGATATCGTTATTTCGCTAGATTCCGAAGCGATTGATATTGACTCGTACGCCACTGAAAGTGAACAACTGATCTACCAGCAAGGCACGTATCATTTGAATTTTCTTTTGCATCATATTTGATCCCAGTTTTTGATAAGTTAATGCAATGATAATTGCTTGCATGCTTATTTTACTATGTCGCTATTTTTGTGATATGTAGTTAGTTATATCCTGTTCAGTGAGGTTATCCTTGAATTATTCTAGTATCAACATGCTTAAGTTAGGTTGTGTGAAATATATTCTACGAGTTTGCTTAGCCATGCAAGTCTAGATACGGTAGAGTGATTGTCAGTAATAACCCAACAATTATGGGAAACACATATTGTCTTATCTTCTTTTATTTCAGATCTTCATATCTGTTTTATGAGTTAAACTTTTTTATTTTAAAATAGTTTTGGGGTCTAGACAAGTGGTTGCTAGTGAGGGTGCCTTCATGCACGAGATCGGGTATGTGGTTGACTTGTCCGAACCAACAAGGACCGAACTTTGGTAACATCGCTAATTTAAGTAAAACTCGTGCTATCACACGTGGTATATGGGTGTTGTACGGTTAAGTAGGGGGAAGGTTTTATTGTGTTAAGTCTCATGGTGGTGTAAGGACATTTGTGTTCGATCATTTGTCTGTAGGAGCCGATGTAATTTTCTATAGTGCGCATTGGAGCACCAATTTTTATTATTTACATTGCATCGGTATTTCCAATAAAACTTGTGAGCCGCTTAGCAAGTGCTATCCGTCGCTTGTACTAAGTAAGGGAACATCTTGCAAGGGGGACTTAACTCAATAGGATTTTCTTTCTAAAAATGATCGTATCTCGATTCTCCCCAACCGGCATACCTAAAAGTGTGTCATTATTCGGAGGCATCCGGAGGCTTACGGGCTAGTCAAGTCATGTGGGTAAAGTAGTACACCTCTACAGAGATAAATCTATTCGAATAGCCGTGTCCGTGGTTATGGACAATCGCTTGAGTTATGCGGTTGCTATCGTTAGACTTTGAATTAAAATTTGTGGGTACAACTTGGTATTCGGCATGAATGGGATGTTCATGCATTTGTTGTATCAAAGTGGGCTGCCACTTTGGTGTTTGTTTGATTCTTTTGTTATTCAATTTATTACTTTATCACTTGTTTTACTTCTACTTCAAATCTGTTTTTAAAATGGCATTTGAGAAACTAGTATATGTAGGTTGAAAAATTGTTGCGTTTTTCGCAAAACTAAAGCCACTAATGCTATCCTTTGAATGTCCACTATGCATAACTAATTTTATCTTTGTGTAAGATTTGCGAGTACAACTTTGTACTTAACCTGACTACAATGATTCAGGTATAGAAGACTGTGAGCCCGATGAGCTTGTGAGTGTCGATTTAGGCGACACTGACGAGTAGTGCTGTCATTTAACTCCCAGTCGTTTGCCGACGGGTTATGGGCATACCATGTTGGAATTTTAATTTATTTACTTGCTTCCACTGTTACTTTAAGTTCTTATTTGAATTTGTCCAGTCGGCCACTTGTAATAGTGTAGACTTGAACTACTATGGTGTATGTCTTTTGAACTATTAATGTATGAATGTTGTATGGATGTGATCAATGTTGTATGTGAGTTTATGCATATTGGTCGTTGATCTTGGGAGCCAACATGACTTCATGTTCACTGTTCATGGATTCCATTTTAACTCACTAAGTGGGGTCTTTGATTGTTTAGAGAACCGATAATCATGCAGTACTTGCAGATGAGCAGTACGCATGATCACCAGGCCTCTAGTTTCAGTAAAGACCTCTCACTTAGATGGAGTTAACTTAGAATCCATTAACTTGAGGCCCAGAGTTATCTCCATAAGACTGGGAAGGCCTCGGTCTTACGGGAATAACCTGGGGGTCCTCATAGTGGGTTAGGCGAAAAGCTCACCAGAGAGGGCGTTTCGCTGACGAGGCAGTGCGTGTAACAGCCTCAAGTTAGTGAACAGTAATATTATGCATTTCATATCATTTTTATCATTTTAAGAGCATGTGCGTAAGTTGTTACTTGTTAAAACCTATTTTCCAAACCCTAGTTTCAAACTTGTCCTGAAGCTTCAAATGAAAATACAAGTCAATACTTGTATTGGAGCCTGAGCGGTATTTTTATCAAATACTAGATTATTTTTCACAAATTAATGTTATTTTTGTCAAATTTTTCGAAAGCTATTTGAACATAAGAAAAACCTATGTTCCTTATTTAAACCTTTTCGGTTAAGGAATTTAAAATAAGTTTTTAAACCATGGATAGTGAGTTTTCAAAATTTATAGGGGACATATATCATCCCAGTAGCTTCTCTGAAAAATTTCATATTTTTATAAATTTATTTGATATTTTTAAACCTCTGGTCAAACTTGTGAAGTTTGATTTTAGTTCTAGTTGACTTTAGACCCGTCCCGAGCCTCTTGGCACTATAGCGACTTGAACCAACTTGGTTTAACCCAACCAGGTGCCGTTCGAACTGACTTAGCTGCGTCTAAGGCTCAGCCCAACCTCCTTTGCGCGTGAGCCGTTGGATTTGAAACGAATCGCTCAGATCCTTTTGGCCCACGCGATCTCCACCGTTCGATTTGAAACGGACGGACCAAATTAGTTGTGACGTTCGGACCGTCCGAACGCTCCATGCAATCTGGGCCATTGATTTTCAATCGGACCATCCACATTTTAATCGGGCCGTGCCATTTTCCAAATGGGAAAGCCCAACACGCGCGAGCCGTTAGATTTAAAATCAACTGCCAAGATCAATTGGGCCATTCGGACCGTCTGAACGCGCCTTGATTTTGGACCGTTGGATCTAGATCAGACCGTCCGAACATCCCTTCGATCTCAACCGTTGAATCCAGATCCAATAGCGCCATTTTTCCTTCGTTTGAAACTCAAGCGCGCCTCTTTTTCGTGACTGTTGGATTTCGATCGCACGGTCAATATGAGTTGGGCCGTTAGAACCGTCCGAACATCCCACTCAATCTGGGCCGTTCGTTTGCAATTGGACCATCCACATTCGTTTGAGCTCACCGTTTTCCTTCGCCGCTGGGACTGACAGCTCGGGCCCACAAGGCAGTGACTCACCTTCATCTTCTTCTCCACACCATTTCGCCGGCTCTGAGCGCATCGCCATTGAGGTGGCTTAGAGCCCATGTTTTTCGGTGCATGCAGCACCACTTGGCATTGCATTGCTGCCATTTTTGACACGCACGAGCATTCCTGTTTCTCTCCGTCGAGAAAGCCATAAAAACTGATCTTTCACCCCTTTGGCCAATTTGTTGAAGCATCCAATTCTTCCTCACTACGAAGGCGTAACCATCGTTCTTGTTTTCCTTACTCTCTTATCCTCATGCCTAGATCATCCTATTAATTGGAGCTCTTGGTTTCTCTTGTAGCTTTGGAACCTCGAGGTTGTCATCTTGCTGTCCAAAGCGCGCCCGGAGCGCTGCCGTGTGGATTTCTTCACTCCGGTGAGCTCTTTCATAGTTCTTGCGCGTCATATCATGTTTTAGGATATGCTGAGCAAAGCTCCTCAATCAATTTATCTTTTGATTCGCAGGATTATCGGGAATTTGGATTTTTCCTATTCCGGTCAACATCGGTTCTTTCATCCTCAGTTCCAAACTGGTGAGCCATTGTTCAAATCCTTTGTGTCAAAGCATCTAAGATCTTTACTTAAGCTATCCTGACCACTCATTCCATTTGATTTGGTCTAGGTTATCTTATTCACGTGAAGCTTTCATCACCATCTTTTCGGTCACCTTCATTAGAGCTATTCTTGGATCTTTGACCATTTTGTTAGCTCAGGTAGTTTCTTTGTGATCTTTAGATGCTTAAGCATGCGACATTTTGCTTAAATCCTAAACAGGTTGTGTCGCCATTTTTTGCCGAGCCAGCTCTCAGGAGCTAGTTTTCTGTTGTCGGATTTCCGATCAGAACTATAGCTCGTTAGTTAACCTTTGGTAACCGTCGATTAGTACTAGTAAATGAAAATCTGGGTTATTTCCTTTACTAAAAATAGTTTGAAACATAAGTATTTTGTTAGTTTGCACATTAATACTTTTGATCATGCATCTTTTCAGCATTTTGGTATCTGGTATTTTTCTGGATGTTCATTTGCTATCTTTCTTTTAGGTTCTGATCTTACCGACATGAGTGAATATATTACTAAGCAACCTGAGGGTGAACAAGTGGTTTATTATCAAGGCAAGCATCCTCTTGCACCATGTTGATCCCAGTTTTAATACTGTAGTATTTTGAAATGCAGTGATAACTGTGTGCATGCTATTTTGAAGTATCAATACTTTGTGAGTTTAGTTAGTTATATCCCAACGATTGTGGTTTACCTTTAATCTGTTCATACACTTAAGCTTAAGGTAGTAATCTTTTGTTGAAGTACTTGGTCTTTAGATAACTGCTTAGCCTTGCAAGTCAGTAAAATGTTAGTTGATTGACAAGCTTATCTTGTCGGTCATGGGAAACCCTAATTGTTTTCTATCTTTGTTTTCTTTGTTTAGTTTGTTAAAAACTGATAGTTAAGTTAAGTTTTGTTTGATAAAATTCAGTTTAGATCTGAACAAGTGTTTGCTAGTGATGGTACCTTCGTGCACGAGACTTGGGAATGTGGTGGTTTTGTCTGGATCATTAAGGACCGCACTTTGAGATAGTCAATTCAAGTACCTTACGTACTTCCACACGTGGTGTATGGGCGCTGCTTGGTTAAGTAAGGGGCAGATGTTATTGAGTTGAGGAACTGGTGGAGTGAGAACATTTGTGTTTGTTCACGTGTTCGTAGGGCTCCGATTGCAATCTATATGTGCGGGTGAGCACAGGTTTAAGTTTTGTTCATTGGATCGGCATTCCCAACACAACATGTGTGCCCCGGTTAGCTAGCTCTATCAGAAGCTTGTACTAAGCGGGATTCGTCGCACATGGGTGATTCAACTCAATAATATCAACTTGCTAAAAAATACTGAGTCTTGGTTTACCCGGCCGGCATACCAAAGGAAGTGTGTCATTGTTCGGAGGCATCCGAAGGCTTACGGGCTGACCAAGTTGTATGGGTAAAGATGTACACCCCTACAAGGTTTAAAACTATTCAAATAGCCGTGTCCACGGTTACGGACGACACTTGTTTTGATTGACATCTTAGTTAGACTTTGAGAAAAGTTTTGACATGGGAATATTTGGTATCGTCATGAACATGGTTGTTCATGCATGTTAATTCGTCAAAGTGGACAGCCACTTTTGACATTGTTTTGTTTGTTTTTCAATTCTTAAATTACTTGTTGTTTTAGTCCAAACTTGTTTATAAACTGGCATTTACAAAAATTGGTAAGTATAGGAGTAAAACTTGTTGCTTTATGCAAAACTAATGCTATTATAACCTTTCCTCTTATCAGCCTTAAGCATGTAAAGTTCTAATCCTTTGGTTAAGTTCTACTAAACACTTCTTTTAGTAGTTTCGTGTAAGTCTTGCGAGTACCTTCTGTACTCAGGTGCTTTAACTACTTGTTGCAGGTGAGGACGGTTACATTTATGAACCATCCGTTAGCATCGATCAAGGTGACGCTAGCGAATGATGCTGTTTCTACCTCCACTCAGTTGCCTTTGGAATGATGGGCACACTTGGTGGTTCTTTTGTTGTTTAAATTTGTTTCCGCTGCAAAAACTTTTGTTAGGGACCGCTAGTCACTTGTATAAGTTGTACCGAACTCTAGTGTTGTAAAAATTAGTGTGTTATAAATGTTGTATGACTTGTATGACTATGTACAAATGTTGTATAGGATGTGTGCACATTAGTCTTGATCTTGGGAACTAATGTGAGACACATATCAGGGAACCTGGCATTGGGTTTATTCCCTGTTAAAAAATATGCATCTGGTGTAATCTTTTAACTTGAAACCAATCCAATACCAGGGGTCCTCACAGCGCGGCCGGAAAAAGGGGAGAAACGAGTGTGTTTCTTGGGTGATTGCTTACCGGAGGTGAGAGCGACATGGGGAGAACAAGGGGGCACAAGGGAGCTTCTTATAGGCCAAGGGAGGGGGGAGGAGCCGTTGGCGCGACGAGAGAAGTGCACGGTCCCGAGGCGGTCACGACGCGGGCGGGCTCTACGCAAGGAGGCGACAGGGTGAGGGCTGGGCGCCGGGGTCAAGGAGCGAGTGGCTGCAGACGCACACGCATGCGCAAGCGCAGCGCGCGGACCGGGCGGCTCCGGACGGCGTGGCGTCACGGTGGGACAAGACAAGGTGAGGGCAAGGGTGCCGAAGTCACGGGCGGCAGAGGGAGTAGGTGCGGAGCAGAGGGCGCAGGCGGAGCACGAGATGGCAGAGGGTGGCGTCACGCGGCGCAGGTGGCGTGGGAGCGGCAGAGGCGCACGAGAGTGGCACAAGCGGTGCTCATGCTTGCGGCCGAGTGAGAAAGAAGAAGATAGGGGGAGGAAGCCGGGCCAGGGAGGAGTTGGGCCAAGAGGCCGGTGGGAGAAATGGGCCGAGGGCCCAAGGAAGGTTCGGGCTTAGCCCAAGAAAAGAGGAGAGCAAAAATTTGAGAAGGGCCCAAATTTTGAAAAGAGAGTTTGAATTCAAATTTCGAGTCCGGGAATTGAAATGAGGTCCAAAACACAATTTTGAATTTAGGTAGAAGCTCAAGAATTTTGTAAATACACAATACTTTGAATTAAGTTTTGAAACCCAAACGACAACGATAATTACTATTCGCCGTTTGAAAACAGGATGTTACAGGAAGGACTAGAAGATAGTGCAGGTGGACTTTGACTGGATGGGTACGTTACGGTATTTGGCGTTCGAATATATACAAGTGTCACCGGGACAGTTAGTCACTGGTGACCATTTGTTTAAGGCTCTTGTGGGGTATAATTATGGCGTCTTTCGGCATAATTTGGTCAATCATGTGACGAATGGCTTGCTTGTCAGGAACTTGGTGGAGAAGAAACACCGACGGGGATGGTCACACACTATGTGCTGGCTGTTTCGTTGCTGCTTCGTGTTGTCTATGTGACCTCAGAGATTGCCTGTGCTTGTTTGGAAACTGGGCAGAGTCAGTCCACTGCAAGAATCCGTCTTGGTGTGGTTGTGGAGTCGTGGGTATACACCATTCCACCTATAAGGATTCAAATCTTGGTAACCACCATTACGTACATGCAATTCAGTAGGAATTTTATGAGATCGTAGATTAATTTCCAACATCCGTCTTTCTAGACGTGTGCTAAGGGAACACGCCTACATGTGTGTACGTGGTGGTGTGTGCGTGTGTGTACGTCTTGTAATCGCAAAAAAAAAAACATGATTGCAATAAACCGCATGGCTGCTGACCAATAATGCGTAAGTTACGGGTGGATAACAAGCCAACTCAGCTCGGCTCGACTTGGCCAAACTCGTTAAGCAGCATAGCTCAGCTCGTTAAGCAACGAGCAAAAAACGATGCTCAGCTCGACTCAGCCAAAGGGATCAAGCTAGCTCGTTAGGCTTGCTAGGTTGTCGTTCCAACGCAGGCAGAGCGGGTGGGCAGGCGTTGGCCGGTGGCGGAGGGGGCGAGTGATGGCTAGGTTGTCGTTCCAACGCAGGCAGAGCGGGCGGGCAGGCGTTGGCTGGTCGTGGAGGGGGCGAACGCTGGCGAGCTTCAACGTCACTAGTCGCCCGCCAGCGCGACGCGAATAAGATGAAGTGGTGGGTGCGGTGTTGTGTGTGACTTGCACGTGTTGTCTTGAGTGGAGTAGAGTTAGCTTCTCTTGATGGGTTGTGGGTTGGCTAATGGGCATATGAGTTGGGCACTTGGCCTTCTTTACTAGTCTGGCCTGATTGTGTCATCGTGGGCTAGGTTTTAAAATAAATGAGCCTAATGAGGGTTGGTTCGGAATTGGCTCGTTAAGCAAACGAGCAAAAATATCTGTTCAGTCTAACTCACTTATGACACAAGTTCAAACCGAATCAAGTCGAGTCCTTAACGAGCCGAGCTGACTCGCGAGCTTCAAGTTTTTTCCCACCTCTATCCACGCAATATCCTTCGTTTATCCGTTTTATTGACCGTAGAAATGAAACTAGGAAAGCAAAATTTATACGTAAGTAGTCTTGTGTTGTGTGGTACCATCGTAGATTCGTAGATATTTGTGCGGATTTGTGTCACTCTTTGTCCATGCAAGCAGCAAATATAGGTTTTGCTTGTACTTTGTGTGGCACATCTCTTTCCACAAGCCCCATACGTGGCCGCCAAGAAATCCTAAGAAGAAAAAAAAAGGAAAAGTAAAACATGTCATGTCAAACAAAGTACCTATCACCGGCGATAAAAGGATCAACCGTGCACTACTTGCACCGTTCACTACGCAGTTACGGTTGCCTCAGAAGAACACACCACACAGCAACAAGAAACCAATGGAGGCGGTGGCAGCGACGTCACTGGTAGGTACGGCTTCTCCAACACCGTGGAGCCTGCTCTACGGTCTTGCCGCCCTGCTCGTCATGTGGGCGGCCTCCCTGGCCGCGGAGAGATACTGGTTGAGGCCGCGGCGGCTCGGCCGTGCGCTCCGGGTGCAGGGGCTTCGCGGCACGGCGTACCGCTTCCCGGCCGGGGACCTCACGGAGAACGACCGGCTCAACGCGGAGGCGCGGTCCAGGCCCATGCCGCCGTGCCACGACATTGTTCCCCGCGTGGTGCCACTCCTCCACAACGCTGTCAAGGAGCACGGTACGTACACGAATTATATCGTTGCAGAGGATCTTCTTGGTCTGTCTGTAACGTCCATCCCTTCGTAACAGTTCTCTCGGTCGAGTGTGCGTAGAGCCGTAGACTTGATTGACTTTCCTCTAGCTGTAGCTTGTATATATTGGTGGTGTTTATCAGTTTATGGATGAATCAAGACCGGATTTCTCAGATTTTTCGTCAAATATGTTTGCTTCCGACGTGAACATTGAGGTTGACGCGTTTGACAAATGTGATAAACTATTGGATGTCACAGTGGACGTTATTAGTGATCTGATTATCCTGCTCCTAGGCTCCATCTCCTCCTTGTTGCTGTCTGTAGCTTTAGCATCCTAAATTACTAATATATTTCATCACATCCAAAAACATTTTTTTTAAAAAACAAGTTCAAAAAGTACGGTCAGATCTACATTGAGAAGATCACCTCTCTCACCTGGTGGCTCTATGAGTGTGTGGACCAACCTTGCACCTGCTTCTGTTCTTCTCTTTTGAGCCGGTGTTAGGGCGATCCTCTACACTGCCCGATTTTAACCCATTCGAAGCTCCAATGCGTTGGATAGGAGGTGTTGCTCTTCCCTTAGCTATGATATATGTGTTCGACAGAGCTGGTTGGTGTTTAGGATGTGGTTATCGTTTGCTAGTTGGTGCCTCTAACTCTAGTGCTGTTAATAGGGTGTTGTAAGGCGTGTCCAATTGCGAGTTCCCTCCCACCAGCCACCGGGGGTGTTTTCCCATCGGAGTACATCCTTTTATTTTATTTTGTTTTCTCCCGCTTTATCAATACAAAAGGCAGCTCTCCTATCTCTTCATTCAAAAATAAAGATCGCCTCTCTGGCCCGGTGCTCGACTGCCAGGGCAAATAATTTCTCTACTGCTACGTACACTAAAAATATTGTCCTTTCCGATAAAAACATACGTTTCCTTAAATCTAAGTTTACATTTTCCATCTCTCTGACAGAACAGATCGAACATTGAACTGCATGTAGGTAACATTTCCATCACTTGGTTCGGCCCAATCCCCAGGGTGGTCGTCGCAGAGCCAGAGCTAGTGAGAGACATCCTATCCAACAAGTTCGGCCACTTTGAGAAATTCATGAACAAACGTCTCGTAAAATTGCTGGCCCTTGGTCTTGCGAGCTACGACGGCGAGAAATGGGCGAGGCACAGGAGGATCCTGAACCCTGCTTTCCATCTTGAAAAGCTCAAGGTACGACGTTGTTACTAGCTTGAAGAGATTAATTAAGCACATGTACATATAGGTGTGTGCTAACTGAAGTTATTTTCAGCGCATGTTGCCGGCTTTCTCTGAGTGCTGCACCGAGCTGATTGGCCGCTGGGAGAGTAAACTAGTTGGTTGTGATGAATCGTGTGAACTAGACATCTGGCAGGAGTTTCAGAACCTCACCGGAGACGTGATCTCTCGCACGGCGTTCGGCAGCAGCTTTATGGAAGGACGAAGGATCTTCCAGCTTCAGACAGAGCAAGCCGAGCGAGTTATCAAGGCCATCCAGTATACGTACATCCCAGGCTACTTGTGAGCACTCTCCTATGGCAACTTAGTATTTGTCACGTGTAGATATAGTTCTTTCCAGTTCTTTGAATACAATTGCTTCCGTTTTGCAGGTTTTTTCCAACTGAAAGCAACAGGAGGATGAAGGAGATCAACCGAGAGATCGAAGGGCTCCTAAGAGGAATGATCGAAAAGAGAGAGCACGCCATCGAGAACGGCGAAGTCAGTGGCAATGACTTGCTTGGTTTGATGCTGCAGTCGAACATGGACAGTGGGAAATCCAACCTGAGGATGAGCACGGAGGATGTGATTGAGGAGTGCAAGCTCTTCTACTTCGCGGGTATGGAAACCACGTCGGTGCTGCTCACATGGACACTTGTCGTGCTAGGCATGCACCCTGAGTGGCAGGATCGAGCGCGGGAGGAGGTCCTGAGCGTGTTCGGCAGAGAAAAACCCAGTTTCGACGGCCTGAGTCGACTGAAAACGGCAAGTGTTTGTGACACTTCTATCTACGTTACATCAAAAGTAGTTCTGTAGCGTGTAGCCATTAGATTGCAAACCGCTAACTATGGGCTCCACTTTTGATCCAGGTGACAATGGTACTATATGAGGTGCTCAGGCTGTACCCGCCGGCGATCACGCTAAACCGAAAAACATTCAAAGAAATGCAGATCGGAGGCATCACATACCCTGCAGGGGTAGTCCTTGAACTGCCCATAATCTTGATACACCACAACCCTGATGTATGGGGCAAGGATGCGTTGGAATTCAAGCCAGAGAGGTTCGCAGAGGGGATCTCCAAGGCGACCAAGGACCAGCCCGCGTTCTTCCCGTTTGGTTGGGGGCCGAGGATTTGCATCGGCCAAAACTTCGCGTTGCTCGAAGCCAAGGTGGCCCTGAGCATGATCCTTCAGCATTTCGAGTTTCAGCTGTCGCCCTCATACGTCCATGCACCGTACACCGTCGCCACACTGCATCCTCAGCATGGTGCGCAAGTTATACTCAGGAGACTCTGATTGTCTTATATGTCATGTTTGTCGGAGGCTAGTTTATCACAGTGTTGTAAGAGTAGTATGCGTCTATGTTTCTGAAGGTGAAAATAAAAGGCAAAGGGATATGCTTAGATGTGAAGAATGTAGTGCAAGTGGAAGCCAATTAAAATAGAGAAAATTCCTTGTATGCCACTAAAATTCATCCCAATCCTTGATTTGCCACTAAAAAAATTGTGATTCCTCCTATGCCACCACTACTACAGAACAGACCTTTGGTCGAACTGCCAAATGGGCAATAGTCTCGGAGAAAATTGCGTCCGGGACCAAAAAGATCTTTAGTCCCGGTTGGTAACACCAACCGGGACTAAAAGTCCCCTGCCCAACGGCTCTAGTGGCAGGCTTTTGCAGGAGGGACATTTAGTCCCGGTTGGTGTTACCAACCGGGACTAAATGTCAACCTTTAGTCCCGGTTGGTACTACAATCCGGGACTAAATCTTTAGTCCCGGATTGTAGTACCAACCGGGACTAAAGGTTGACATTAGTCCGGTTGGTAACACCAACCGACTAAATGTCCTTCTATTTAAACTCTGTTTGGCGTTAAATCACAGAGCCGGAACGCTGCGTCGTCGCCGCCAGGGACACGCCCCGCCATTGCCACCACCGCCGAGCTGTTCATTCACTCAACCGTATTCACCGGCGTGTTCATGTAAGCTCCTGATGCTAACCCTGCCGTCCATTATGAAAAATATGAAATGTGAAATTTGAATAATTTTTATATGTTATAAAATTGCCAATTAATTCATAAATGGAACTTTCATGATTTTTGTAGGCCACAATAAATTTCCAAAAATCATGAAATTTGTTTTTCCACTAAGTTACACTGTGAACAGTCCATATAAAAATTTTAAGACTATTTGGACAAAGTTGAATTTATACCTATTTTATGCTTATTTATTTAATTATTATTCCATGAATTTTGTAGGCTAAATTAATGATCCAAAAATTCTGAAAATTGTTTTGCCATCTAATTAGGCTATGAACTATCTGTACAAAAATTTTGGGATCAATCTGAAGACTTTTATTTTTCACCTTATTTAATAATTATTTAAATAAATGAAAAATGACTTTTACATGTGTTAGTTAGGTTAAGCTTTGAGGGTGTTTGATGAGATAAGTCTTATCTTATCAGATCCAACCTCTTGGGTAAAAATAATAAATATTAATTTTGTTTTAATAAATAAGTTTAATATTTAATTATTAAGTAATTAGTTAATCTCTTAATTAGCTTAATCACTTAGTTATTGTTTGCCTTTTGGATTGATTGTTGACCTAGGGTCATTCACCCTTAATGACTTTGGGCAATTTAGTTAATTATTAATTATCATTTAACTTGATGTCCCTTCTCCTTAAGCTTACTGTTTTGCGTTAAATCACAGAGCTGAACGCCGTCGCCGCCGACACTCCGTACTTAGGGCAAGGCGAAGCTCCTAGTGCAAATTTGTCAAATAGTGCTGATTCTTTGAAAATTCAAAATAAATTCATCTTAATTTCAAAAATTCTAAAAAATTTTGGGTAGCCTCTCTATCATGTGTACTATCCGGGAAAAATTTGAAACTTGAAATTTAATTATGTGATATGTCATATAATGCAGAGCGATGACACGCCATTGGATGTACAATGCCGATCGCCGCCAAAGAGTTCATTGATGGCGTGCATTATTTCTTAAGAGTGGCCGAGGCAAACAAGCGGGATGGTTTCATGTCTTGTCCATGTGCCCCTGTAAGAATTTGAAGGAATATTCGCTCAAGGAGTCTTCACTCACACTTGTTGAAGTCGGGTTTCATGCCAAACTATATTTGTTGGACCAAGCACGGAGAAACCAGGTTATAATGGAAGAAGGTGAAGAAGAACAATTGGACCCTAACGACATTATTGCTCAATACAATGACTTCGATGATCTTGCAATGGGCGAAGTCAAGAAGAGGCGAGCGCGAAGACACACTCGCTGAAGATGATGCTCTTGGTGATGTCATTCGTGATGCACAAAGAGATTGCGAAAGTGAAAAGGAGAAGGCTAAGTTTGACCGCATGCTAGAGGATCACAAGAAATTACTATACCCGTCCGCCGAAGATGGGCAAAAAAAGTTGGGTACAACATCGAGTTGCTACAATGGAAGGCCATGAATGGTGTATCCGACAAGGCATTTGGGCAATTGCGAAGATCCAAAAAGATGCTTCGAAGCCTAACGAATTGCCCGCCACTACGCTGAAGCAAAAGCAGTCGTCGCCCTTTGGGATTAGAAATCCGAAGATACATGCATGTCCTAATGATCGCATCTGTATCGTGGCAAGGACTACGAGAATTTGGATGAATGCCCGTATGCAAAGCGTCGCGGTATAAGATCGGCGAGATGACCTGGCGATGTTGAGGCGAAGAACGCCCCGGAAGAAAATCCCTGCCAAGGTTATGTGGTATGCTCCTATAATACCACGCCTGAAACGTCTGTTCATAAACAAGGACCATGCAAAGTTGTCGCGATGGCACAAAGAAGACCGTAAGGTAGACAACATGTTGAGACACCCTGCTGATGGGTCCCAGTGGAGAGCAATAGACAGAGAATTCCCGGAGTTTGCAGATGACGCAAGAAACCTAAGGTTCGCTTTAAGTACGGATGGTATGAATCCTTTTGGGGACCAGAGCACTAGTCATAGCACTTGGCCTGTTACTCTATGTATCTACAACCTTCCTCCATGGTTATGCATGAAGCGGAAGTTCATTATGATGCCGGTGCTCATCCAAGGCCCGAGGCAACCTGGCAACGACATCGATGTCTACTTGAGGCCATTAGTTGAGGAACTCCTGCTTTTATGGAGCAAACCAGGTGTACGTGTGTGGGATGAGTACAAACAGGAACACTTCGACCTGCGAGCATTGTTGTTCGTAACAATCAATGATTGGCCTGCTCTAAGTAATCTTTCAGGACAGACAAACAAGGGATATAATGCATGCACACAATGTTTTGATGACATTGACAGTATATATTTGAAAAAATGTCGAAAGGTCGTGTACCTTGGCCATCGTCGTTTTCTTCCTATGAATCACCAACTAAGAAAGAAAGGCAAGCATTTTAACGGTAAGGCAGAACACCGAACCAAGCCTCGCAACCGAACTGGGGAGGATGTACTTGATATGGTCAAGGATGTGCAAGTAGTCTTTGGAAAGGGACAAGGCAGCGAACCTGTTCGAAGATGCTAAGGACACGCACCCATGTGGAAGAAGAAGTCCATATTTTGGGAGCTACCCTATTGGCAAGTCCTAGAGGTCCGCAACGCGATCGACGTGATGCACCGGACAAAGAATCTTTGTGTGAACTCGCTAGGATTCATGGATGTGTATGGAAAGTCTAAGGATTCACTCGAAGCACGCAGCAGACTTGCGGCGCATGAAAGAACGAGACAACTTTGCATCCAGAGAAGGCAGACGATGGGCGCCATTACTTAAGACCGCTAGCTTCACTCTTAGCAAAGAAGAGAAGGAAAGCATGTTTGAATGCCTAAACAAACATCAAGGTCCCATCTGGATTCTCCTCCAATATAAAGCGTATAATAAATGTGCCAGAGAAGAAATTCCTACACTTAAAGTCCCATGACTGCCACGTGCTTATGACGCAATTGCTTCCGGTTGCTTTAAGAGGAATTCTACCTCCACATGTACGTCGCCACCGTGAAGCTATGTGCATTCCTCAATGCAATTTCTCGAAGGCAATCAATCCAATGGAACTAGCTACTCTCTGAATGATGTGGTTCAATGTCTTGTCGACTTTGAGTTGGTGTTCCTCCATCCTTCTTTAATATCATGACACACCTCCTAGTTCACTGGTCAAGGAGATTAATATTCTCGGTCTGTGTTCCTACACAACATGTTCCCCTTTGAGAGGTTCATGGAGTCTGAAGAAATATGTTCACCGGCGTGCTCGGCGAAGGAAGCATCGCCAAGGGCTACGGACGAGAGGAGGTCATTGAGTTCGTGTTGACTTCATTCCCGACCTTGACCCGATTGGTGTTCTGAATCGCGACACGAGGGGAGACTTAGTGGAAAGGGAACACTAGGGAAGAAAACATATATCGATGCGAGGGACGATTATTTCAATAAAGCGCACTACAGTTCTTCAAAACTCCTCCGTGGTGGAGCCGTATGTCGAGGTACACAAGGAGTTCCTACGATCCCAGTTTCCAGGGAAGAATGAAGCTTGGATTAGGCGTCATCACATGGAAACTTTCAGCGGTTGGTTGCGAAAAGAATGTCAGGGTGATGACAATATTGATGAGCAACTGTATTTGTTGGCTAGGCAACCATCGTGGCACATCCTCACGTACAAAGGGTACGAGATAAATGGAAATACATTTTACACCGTAGCCCAAGATAAAAGGAGCACGAACCAAAACAGTGGTGTCCGCGTAGATGCCACAGACCCAAATGGAAAGAGGCAAACATATTATGGCCGCATAGAGGAGATTTGGGAACTAGACTACGCACCTAATTTTAAAGTCCCTTTGTTCCAAAGTGCCAATGGGTGAAGATGACCGAGGCGGGTAACGATCGACAAGGAGTATGGAATGACAACGGTGGACCTCAACAATATTGGGTACAAAGACGAACCATTAGTCCTTGTCTGCGATGTGAATCGGTGTTCTATGTGAAAGACATGTCTACAAAACCCAAGAGAGGGAAAACGACGACAAATCAACCAATGAGCCAAAACGCCACATAGTTCTTTTCGGGAAAAGAAACATCGTGGGAATTGACCGCCTCAAAGGAATTCAAGAGACAATCGCAGATTTCTTAATGAGCATGTCCTCAAGCCCGCACCGAAGTTCTACTTTAACCCGGATGAACAATTGAAGCCAAACCAGACTGAACATTTGTATGACATTTAAGTGGAGGACAACATTTGTGTTGTAAATACCAAGGATGCATGAATAATGTTGTAAATTTTATGTGCATATATATATATATATTATACATATATATAGCTCCATAATATATATAGTTTCATACTTTATTTATGTGTAATAATGTTCCAAACTAAATTATATGTGGGCGTATACATATATTAGCGGCGAAGAATACGCATTTGAAAACCTAATGTAATTGTAAAACCAAAATCAATAATGAATTGAAATGGAAACAAAAAAAAAAAAAAAACACCTTTAGTCGGGTTGGTAATACCAACAAGGATTAAAACGACCCGTGGCTGACCAATGGACCTTTTGTCGGTTGGTATTACTAACGGGACTAAAGGTCGACCTTTAGTCTCGGGCATTTGGACCTTTTAGTCGGTTGGTATTACCAACCGACTAAATCGACCGTTTTTAGTCCGGGCACGGGACCCGGACTAAGGTGAGACATTTAGTCCCGATTTCCTAGTCCCAGCTCTATAACCGGGACTAGAGGCCCTTTAGGCCCGGGACCAAAGGTCTGTTCTGTAGTAGTGCACTGAGTTTCAGTTTTTTCCCTTTTGTGCCACTTGTCACCTCACCATGAGCTCGCTGTTAAGTCACAATGGAAAAGCCTATATTGCCCTTCTCCTTTTGCTCTCCACTTTCTTCTCTCTGTTCATGCCTCTCTCTGTTCAAACTAACTAGCCAGATCCAAAATGGATCGAAGAAATCAACCAAAAGAAAATTGATTGAAACATAAGTAGTGGATCCAAAATGGATAGAAGAAATCAACCAAAATAAATTGATTGAAACAGAAGTAGTGGACTTGGGAGGCTACTACGACACACTCAACGTTGGCCAGAAACCCCAACCCTACCAGGAGCCTTGGCGTCAATCTTGACGCAACGGTGGCCATGGAAACCAATGTACACATCACAGCCCTAGAGCTTGGTGTTCGACTTCGAAGAAACCACGACGCCGCGGATGAACGAGACAAGCGGCACGGGGAAGGAGAACGACACATGCGCCGGCCACCAACACCGGAAGCCTTGGGTGGGTTGATGTTGTGGGAGTCTCAGAGCTCGGATGATGACGTGCGGGAGGCACTCAGCGCGTTGGTGTCCTCTGAGTGGAACCCATCGGTGCCGGACGCTGGCGACCGCACAGCAGAGGCAGCATTGGAAGCCTTGGTTTATTGATGCCACTGCTGCCATGGCGATGGCGGCGACAGTGGCGGCGGTGACTCGGCGACTAGAAGGGAGATGTAGGAAGACTGCAGAGTCGAGACGAACACAGAAGACAGCGGCAATAGCGAGTTGAGATAGGGCGAGATGCAGATCGCTGGCAAGATGGGTAGTCGTCTTCATGGTAAGGGACTTTGTGGCAATGGGGTGTCTTTGGGCACTTCAAGAAAGCTTGGAAGTTTTTCTTCTCCTTCCATGGTTAACAAATCAATAAGTTGGAATTTTTCGTCAGCCGCATTGTCGAGACGCACACCTTCGGCGGGATCTAGGCACACCGCGTCCAGATTCAACAGGATCTGAGCGGCATCGACTCGGAGGGTGACATGTGGAAGCTGTGGAGATGTTGGGAAGGATTGCCCTATCCGCGGGGGCGACGACCACTATGGCCGGTGGTGGAGCATGGGGAAGATGTTGAGAGGATTTGCTAGTTGTGCGGTGGTGGGTGTTCGGAGGGAAGGAGAAGAAGTAGGAGCTTGCAATGGCATGTGGGCCAGCGACCATTGACTATTTTGGGGGTATGGCTGGCATTTGGTGATAAATCTGACAAGTTACAATGATTTAACGGCTGCAGCTCAAACTAATAGAACTAGCGGGAGTGGCACAAAAGGGATGAAAATTGAAACTCAGTGGCATAGGAGGAATTGCAACTTTCGGTGGCATATATATATATATATATATAAGTAATTTTCTCAATAAACTACCACATTCCACTAGCAATCCGACGTCCAACAACCGCGTGAATTTTGTTCTCGCTTTGCCCAGAGTAATAAAATAGAGTTACTGAATTTGGATCTTTGGATGTATAATCCTATATGCTAACATTTGCACACGAAGGGACCCTTTGCATACTCCCGTGTCGCTCCCACGGGCAACCCGTTTAGATCCAGCAGCCACCCGCTGCCATCTCCACATCGACCGCCGCCGAGGCTCCGGTACCGATGGCGCTCCCCTCTCCTTCCGAGCCCCTCCTCCTCCTCCTCCCTCCCCTCCCTCTCCCTCCTCTCCTTTCTTTCCAGTCCTACCTCGAGAGAAGCGCACGTCACAAGGGCAGGGGGACATCCCCCGGTTCCATCCTTGGCCCGAAGGCGCCTCCCAACCTTTGGTGGAGACTCTTCACAACTTGCTGGTGCTGCCCCCTTGCTGGTTTGTTTTAGATATAGATCCAGATCTGGAATCAGCTCACTGCGCTGTTTATTCCCTGCTTGCTGTCGTCGGTCGACAGTCGTGGTTGTCGCGCCCACGGGCTAGGAAGCGCCGCCATCGAGGGAGTCTTGGCGAGCGGTGTGTGAAGTTGCTGGATAGCCTCCCTTGCTGCTGTCGGTGTGGGTTGGGAGGCGCCCCCACCGAGGGAGCTTTCGTGGGGCGCCATGGTGCCGCCGGGCAGTCTGCTTGGAGCACGCCGGAGGATCCCCCATGGGGTGCATGTTGCTCCACGCTGGGAGGTCACCAACATCATCGACAGCAGCCGTCGACGGGAGTCACCACGACCAGCAAACACGTCAAGTCGGCTCGCCGAGAACCACCATGACCGGTGAACATCAAGTTGGCGGCGCCGTGCACAAGGGGCATGTCTCTCAAGTTCTACCACAGCTGTACCGGACATGTCTAGAAGCCACCAAGCGTGCCATCGGCGTTGAGACCAGCAAGCCACTGCAGTCCGCCATAACAGAGAGCCCTCCTCACCCATGGACCTAGAGCCCCCCGTCTTCCTGAAGGGATACGGTTAGGCTACACTAGCTGACAATTCAAAAACTTTACCACGTAAACCAGAAAGCTATGCAAGCAAGAGATCATAGATCGTTACCACTAGACGCACAGTGCAACAGAAGAAGAGTTGGAGCAGCTTGATCCAACGCCAAGCGCATCGATGTAGTGGTCGTAGTTGATCGTCCAACGTCCTCAGCACCGGTCGTCTCCTCTAGCAACCTATCATGTCCCTTGCATACATTGTGGATCGTCCTCGATCAGCGCAGTAGCGCCTCTATAGTATCCACACGTCTAGGGGTGGAATGTCGTACGTCGGTGTGCTAACACCAACGCACATGGTAGGGCCTTTGGGAAGATGACGGCTACGGTTTCGGTGGAGCAACTTTTTTATCCTAACAACCCCATGCATTTCCTTATAAAGAGCCCATAACGGATCATATCCGGTCTTATTTGTTCCAACCCGTTAAATGTACGACCCTATAGGTTCATGCGTAATCGGTTGTGACTCAGAAACTCCTTTTCGACCACGAGTCGTTAGCGGTTCCTAACAGGACATAACGATTTCCGAATACACATAAATATTATATCGGATGAACCTTATACAATATGATCTACGACCAGGTCCTTATCACTTACGACTAGCTTGTATCTCTATATGACCAGTTCATATTTAGTTATGATCAATTAGTGATCATGTCCGACAAGTTTATGACCAATCCGTATCTCCATACGACCAGTTCGCATCTGGTCGGACTGAACGACCTGCTTGCATATTCTCCCGTTGCCTCACGATATCTGGTTGAACTCTAGGTGAGATATTTTATCATCCATGGACTGTTCAATACTTTCTCGATCTAGTGACGGATAACTTCATGTGGTTGACTCTTCGACAACTAGTGGTATGGCCATGCACTTTCTTTATCCGACCATATCAAGGACCCAGAGATATCTCTCATGTTATGTTAGGAGGGGCAGATCCCATATCTGACCATAGCATACCCGAAAGCTACCTTTATAACTGCCCAGTTATAGAGTAACGTTTAGCAACCCTTAAGTATACTATTACATATGTAGGAAACTATATTGATATCAGGTGTAAGGATTATACATTATCATTGCTTGAGACCAACTGATGACACATAAAATCATAATAATCTCAATAATGTCTCAAGGTGGGTCAATCCAACACCATGTTCTCTAACATGTGTTCACATTATTGATTCGATATCCCAATATCCATGACCAGTGAAACATGGTCATCAATCAATACATGTGCTAGTCGACAAGTCACCAATAAGTTACATACTTATTAATATTTATAAATGATAATTCATCCAAGGAACATAATAATATTTATTCTATAACTCATAAACATAGATGTGATACAATCATCTCTATGATTGCCTCTAGAACAGATCACCAACACTTCCTCTCGGCCCTACTGCCGCTACAAGTCTTTGGTGTGGTACGTGGAGAGGAACCAATCCTGCTACATTACCGGGGTGCTCCAAGTGTAGACCGGCGACCTATGGAGCAGTAAGCCGGTCGGTGGAAGAGGCCCGAGAGTCAGGCAATTGCCATTGAAGGGTCGTTAGGAGGCGCAAGAGGCAAGAGGCACCGCAAATCGAGGCTCTTTTCAGAAAGCAGTGGTTCGATTACACCATGGACGAGCGGTGGGAGGAGGTGGCGAGTCGGAGTTGGCGAGTGTTGTGTTCTATCGTCCTCTGTCGTCGCCGAGGGGAGGAGCCTCTGTCTCACCCAATTCATTTAAAACGCTTTGTCGATTGTCATATCAGCATGTGGATTCACCTTGCCCCTGCTTCTATTCTTCTCTCTCAAGTTGGTGCTTTGATAATCCTCTATGCTCCCTAGTTTAGCCAGTTTCGGAGTTACTGTGCGTTGGGCGGGGAGGTTGGCCCTTCCCTTAGCTATGATGTGTGTGTAAGGCAGAGTAGTTGGAGTTGTGGCGTATGCTAGTTGGTTTACGCCTCTAGCTCTAGTGTTGTTGTTTAGGGTGCTGCGAGGTGCGTCTAGTTGTGGGTTCTCTCTAGTTTGGGTTGTTTCTGTCGGTGAACCGTTTGTATTCCCTTTTATTTTGTTTTCTTTTGCTTTATGAGTATAAAGAGCAATCCTGCTGCTCTTCGTTTCAAAAACATTTGCACACATACCCCACTATGAAGGTGGAAATAATCACTACTAAACTCACGGGCCGCACAATTGGGACTGGGCCTCATGAATAAGTGAAAGACCAGTTTACACCAAACTATCATTATTAATGTAACACCCTAACCCATGGTACCATCTTACAGTTTACATTAAGCTAAACTAGTATATAATGCATGTTGTCCTAATGTAATACTTCCAGGTTAACCATTTTCGATGAAGCGAGGACGAAATAGCAAACGTGGACTTAGGGTTCCATGTAGTTTTCTTCCGGCAGGCCTCGTGGATGAAAAGAACGATTTTCTTTTCGGTGAGGCTAAGTATTACTAGAATACAAGTGCCAATTAATTTGCCATCATTTGTGATGTTGTGCAGCGGAATCGAATTAGATAAGATAATCCGGTAAATATTTAGATTTAAGTTCTAAAATAGAGAGTGTTGGTGCATTAGTGTACTCCAAAATAGTAAAATAAACATCTAAAAAAGTTAAATAAAAGTGCTTTTAGAAAACCACAAACATTGCGTAGGAAGTTTGATATCGAGATTGTTTACTAGTGTCTCTCACTCTTATTCACTACACATTACTTCGCTAGTGGTCATGGTATGCACCACCTATTTGTACCATGTAAGCGCATCACGGGTGACACGGCAATTAAGCGAAGCATAAATAATGTGATGGCGGCCTCCACTTTCATCGACAAAGAAAAGATGCATTCTTTAATGTTGATGTACGCCTATGCGAGGAAAAAGCATATGTTGATAGAACCTTTTTTTCAAACAAAGTGTAGAAAAAAAAGGAAATAACAACCACAGAGTACAAGCGGCACTCTGGTTGGCGCTTCTTGTGCATTTGATATTGCATGTGCGGTACAACCAACAAAGCGAAGTGCAAGAAACAAACCGGGGTGGCCGTCATGCGACTCACCACCCTTCGACCAATCCGATCCCGTCGTAATTTCTTCTCCGCCAAGTTCCTTACGAGCAAGGCACCATGGCGAACGAAATGCCCACTAGTCTTACACTTCAAGAAACCTTAAACAAATGGGCACAGAAACTAATGCAACCAGATGACACCTATATTTAGCAGGCGACTAGCTTAGGACGTATGATAAAAGCCAGATCGTACACTTATCCCCGCTATCAGATCTGACTTAAAAGGTTCATCCGAGCCATCTAATCCGGCGCAAGAAAAAATTGGTGAGAGGAAACAATTTTTAGTAAGCCAACAATAAATCCCCATCCGATGCAACAAATATACTCTGTTACAAACACTACAACAAATATATATCCCTGCTGCAACAAAAAAAAATGCTTTTATACAACAAACCAAAAACAAAATAGCAACAAAAATACCTCTTGCGGCAACATTTGAGAAGATACATTGCAACAGAAAAAACCTCTTGTGCAACAAATCAAAAACACAATTGCAAAAAAATACATCTTCCGGCGACATTTGAGAAACCAAATCGTCTTAGATCACCTTTTGCAACAATAGAAAATTGTAGCTACAACATAAACTCGACTCACATGTGTTGGCCTCGATGGTGGCAGTGACATGCTCAACCTCAGGCTCCCAAATGTCACCGTGGGCTTGAAATGCGCCGCCCCCACTCCTCTGCTTTATGTTCCCCATTCCGGCTCCACCCTTTGCCGCCACCGCTCCACCGTGATGCTGGTGACCCGATGCCTCGTCTCCGCCCCACAACATCGCCTCGTCGCTGGCCATCCACTCACCATCGGCCTCCCCACCTTCTTTGGCCTCAGCCTCGCCAGATCCGATGAGCTCCAATCACTCCTTGCACAGGGAGACCTCTGCACGAGCTTCGGTTGCGGTGGATGAGGTTTGTGAGATGGTGGTCAGGCCACATGAAGGAGAGGTGTCCGGAAAAAAGTGAGGCAGGAGTTGTATCATTACTCGTATTTAACCTGATGCCAAATAGCGGACCATATCCATCTCCAGCAGTCAAAGCCCACTTGCATCGGCTTCTAGCCTTCTACTCACTCTTCTTCTGCCACTTCCCTTGAGACTGAAGAGCAATGGTTCTTGGAGTGTTGTTTGCAACTGTGGCCTCAGTACCATGGAGCTTCCTGGCGTACGGTCTCCTAGGCCTTGTTCTCTTGTGGCGGTGGTGGCCTTCGCTTTCGGCGGGCTTGTGCCTAAGACCTCATGGCATGTCCTATCGCTTCCTCACCGACGACCTCAAGGACTACGGCCGGCTCAACAGGGAGCCCTAGCCGAGGCCCTTGCAACTGCGGTAAGGCCTTCGACCCACCCTTCGACCAATCTGATCCTCGTCGTAATTTCTTCTCCGCCAAGTTCCTTTTCGTTCGGAAATTTTTACCGGGAGGGACCGGTAAGGCCAGTAACCAGTGAAAATCGGAAATTTCGGTCAAATTTTGGCCGATTTTTTTTTTAAAAAATTTGGGATTTTAAATTAAAAAAATATCAAATTCAAACAAAATTCAAGCAAATTCGAATTTTTTAGACAAAATTCATCAAATCTGTTTTTTTTGCCGGTTTTAATTCCTAGCGGCTACCGCCGATAACACCGGTTACCGGTGAAATTTCGCCGAGAAGTTTTTCCATGGCCACGACATCGCCCCCCGTGTCGCGCTGTTCCTCTACAACATAGTCCAGGAGCACGGCAAGGCGTGCATCTCTTGGTTCAGCCCAATCGCCAAGGTGACCATCACCGACCCCAACCTGACCAGGGACGTGATGTCCAACAAGTTCGGCCACTTCGAGAAGTCGAGGTTCTCGATGCTGTAGATTGCTCACCATTGGCCTCACCAACCATGAGGGCGAGAAGTGGGTCAAGAACAGGAGGATCCTTAACCCTGCATTCCATCTAGAGTAGGGATCGCAACGGGCTATTCCTCGGCGGGGAGTGGTGGAACAGTGTCGAACCCGGGAATGAAGGATTCTAGATTATCTGTGTTTCATACACTAGTCCAGAAATAGTTAGTGTATACAGTCAAACAAAAGTGATAGCAAAATCATATCACATATTTATTAATTGATAATCAGAGTTTATTACAAAATTGGGCACAAGACCAAATATAAAGGAACAACAGATACAAAATAAATAGGTAGGCCACATGATTCTCCACATGCAATCATCTGAGGGCGTAGCCTAGTCGTCCTGTCCTCACCGTCTTGATAATAATCTTCACTTGAATAAATTTTATTCAGCAAAAGTGAGCATAACTTCCGTGCTCGCTAGTTACACCTAATAACAAAATATAATGTATGCAAGTGTAATCAAGTGAGTCTAATAGGGTTGATTTTGCATAAAGTAGTATTTTCAGTTTAAAATACTCGTACTAAGTTTTAAGACAATTTTTACTCTATAACTAAAATTAAATTTTAAATTGACAGTTTTATAGTGGATAACCTCTATAAATAAATGGTGAAGGATACCCTCCTATCACATAGCTAACCGCCTAATTTTTACCACAAAGATTGGCTTTGCTCAGCATGTCCATGACCGTGGACATGGCTATTCGAATAGTTTTACACTCTGTAGAGGTTGTACAACTTTACCCACAAGAGATAATCAATTTTCACTGTTGGCCATGACATGCTCCTGAATGCGTGCGACGAAGTGATTATCATAAGGCCTTTACAATGCATCCCCCAGTGTAAATTACACCTGCTAAGGTTTCACCTGAGGGTGGTTATGTTCACCACACCCAGGCTCCCTCTTGCGCCACACGACGGCTTACCCAGCGATACGGCACGTGTTCACAACGTCTTAAAACTAGCGACACGACTCGTGGGTCACTCCAATGGTGCAACTCGCATTAGTGAATACAAATTATTTAGCCAGGTTCTCCCCATTCTGGACTTGTGGTAGTATGGTGGAGCTTAGTAAGATACGGATCGAAGACCGGTCCTTAACTGACTTAGGCAATATTTCACAACTCTGGACTCGATCATTGAAATGAATTGATCATATACATTGACTTGGACCTCACCAACATCCAATATGCCCAAGTCTAAACCATTTTAGTTTATTTCACAAGTGAAAGTATTTTCTAAAACTTTCTATGGTAAAACAATACCATAGACTCAATTTGCATCAATTTTGAATAATTTGGCTAAACTCCCCAAATTCTAGAATTTGGTCTAAGCACTGTTTAAGCATTTAACTTTTCAATTTTTTTTAAATTTAACTATGGTGACAATTTGGGGGCCACGGATGCATCGGCGAACCGCCTTTGCTTGAGGCCAAGATGGCGTTGTCTTGAGATCCTTGGTAGCCGAGCTCGAGCTCGCTCCATCGTATACTCATGCGCCACATACTGTGATAACGTTGCATCCGATGCATGGTGCACAGATTAAGCTTAAAGCTATCTGATTATTGTAGAGTAATGTAAGTAGTGATAGACATTTGTTTGAAGCGGTGGTTTAATCTTTGACTATTATAAAAAGAAGAACTCGGTAGTGACGGTGAGTCTGTCGTTTACCTCTCTCTTGAGTTGGTGAAATCTTTTATGGATAAATATATGTACATATCACTACCAGAATCGTCTAATTTCCCGAGTGCTCAAAAGTTTCCCGAGTGTTTTGAGTAATACACTCGGGAACTTCCCAAGTGCCTTACGAAACACTCGGTAATAGAATAAAACACTCGGGAAATTAACGTTTCCCGAGTGTCCAATCGGACACTCGGGAAACTTTGACGGGAGCAACAATGTCCCGAGTGTCGACACTCGGGAGCTAAAACATCCGGTCGCGCCATTTTTTTCCCCACATGCGCTTGGATTCGCTTTTAACGTTTACATTCCCCAAAACCCCAGCAGTGCCATTGCTCCCTCCCAATCCCCATGGCGCCGCTCCCCCGTCCTCCGCCGCCTCCCGCCTCCGCCTCCGCCCGCCCTTGTCACCCCTCGTCTCGCCTTGCCCGCCCCTTGCCGCGCCTCCCTCATCTCCTCCCCACCTCCTCGGCCTTGCCTTGCCCGACCTCCTCCGGCCTGGCGCCGCCAGGCTCCGCCTCCCGGCTCCCTCCTCTGCCTGCCGTCACGCCCTCGTCACTTGCCGCCACACGCCGCCTCGACTCTGCCTCCCATTGCCTCCTCCATGGCTCCCTCCTCCATGCGCCGCCTCCCACAGCTCCCTCCTCCGGCCGGCGCCCGCCCCTCGTCGGGCAGCGTCGCCCTTCTGAGTATCACCGTGCTTCCATTGTGGTTGTGGTTGAAAGGCAAGTAGAATAGTAGATCACTGTGGGTGGTGCATGTATAGGTTGGGATAGGTAAGTTGGACTCTGCCTCTCTACGATTCTTCTCTCCCCTCCACTCTGCCGCTGCAACAAGGTCAAGGGACAGCTCTGCCTCTGCCTCTTCTCTCCCCTCCATTGGGGGCCGCCTCTGCTTGACGTCTCTCTCTCTCTCTCTCATTTGCTTGACGACTCGACGCCGCTGGCGAAATGGCACTATAGCGCTACGCTGGTGTCGCGAATTGAGACCATAAGCTGCCTAATTGGTGAATGTGTTAACTGGATGCCATGGTTAACAAGAGATGACCTTGCATGTGGTTCTAACCATGACTTAACTGGATCGCGTTGGTGCTCGGCGTGGGTCAGCATGTACCGAGTATACA
Source organism: Phyllostachys edulis (assembly GCA_036346405.1). Taxonomy (NCBI): domain Eukaryota; kingdom Viridiplantae; phylum Streptophyta; class Magnoliopsida; order Poales; family Poaceae; genus Phyllostachys; species Phyllostachys edulis. Next base: position 57,348,498 of record CM070546.1, on the reverse strand, counting down.
TATATACTCTCGCATTGCCATGCGTGCATTCGTGATCGAAAGAACAATTCATGTGGTGTCCACACGACACATGCGTGGCAGCTCTCGACTTTAATTAGCGGGGCAAATCAAATTTCCGTAACTTTCCTTCATTCATGAGCAGGAGAGGGCTGCTTTCGATCGATCGTGGGATTATCGGAGGACATTAGACAAAGATCGTAAGGTAGCAGCTAGCTGCTTGTGCATGATGCTCCAAACTGATGACGCTCATGTGAAACTTAGGTCACCGCTGCGATTCTTATCTTACCCCCTGGTTGTTCTTAGTATTGTTCCCTACATATGGAAAGCTTAAGGTATCATACTACTTCAAAGCTTAAGGAAATACAAACTAAATTTAAGCTTTCTAATACAACTTTTACAAAGCGCTTGTAAATAATACATCTTTCTAATACATTATATTAAGTATGTAGTATGCCTTTGTTTTTTCATAGTATACACACTCCAATTGGTACTTTTTCAAGCAACAAGTATGTAGTCCAATTGGTACTTTTTCAAGCAACAAGTATGTAGTATTTCCTGTTTTTTCATAGGTACTCCCTATTTTTTAAGATGTACATAAGTATGTAGTACGTACTGTTTTTCATGGTATATATCCTTCATTTTCTTAAGAGAGCAGTACATATGTACTCCTTTTATATTTTTATTTGAGATTAGTACGTATACATTCTCCACTTGGTTCGTTTTCAAGAAACAAGTATGTAGTATGTAGTATGCACTATTTTTTCATGGTATACACACTCCAATAGGTTCTTTGCAAGCGGCAAGTATGTAGTATTTCCTGTTTTTTCAGTGATACTCCCTATTTTTCTAGATATACTCCTGTTTTTTTAGATGTACACAAGTATGTAGTACGTATTGTTTTCATGGTATATATCCTTCATTTTCTTGAGAGAGCGTACATATGTACTCCTTTTGGATTTTTATTTGAGATTAGTATACATACTCCAATTGGTTCTTTTTCAAGAAACAAGTATGTAGTATGTAATGTTTTTTAAAAAACTCCAATGGAATTTTTAATGACGATGGACATTTGTTCTACTTAATGTAATAAGCAGTGATTAGTATGTCTTGTTTTTCATGGTATATATATTCCATTTTGTTGAGAGAGCGTTACATATGTTCTCCTTTTGGATTTTTATTTGAGATTAGTATACATACTCCAATTGTTTCTTTTTAAGAGACAAGTATATAGTATGTACTTTCTTTTCAGAGACACTCCTGCTTTTTAGATATACACAAGTATGTAGTACATCTGTTTGTAACTATACAAATAATAAAAAATTAAACTAATCTGACCGTGATTACTACGAATAGACAAGTCTTCCTGTGCTTGCTCCCCGCCAAAATTGTTTACTTTTTTAAATGATCCCGAATTATTAGTTGTTCGTGTATGCTATATGCATACTTCTAAGGTTTCTCAATCATGCATGTATATGTATTGTTGTTGGTTCTCTGAGAATTGGTACTTGAATTTAAGATCTTGGAACCAACCAATCAACCATCGTAGCTTCTCTCCATTATTAGTCTATTCCAAGAAAATTATCTTTGTTCCTTTCACGCAAGCTTTGCATGTGTATTTCCTTCAATAGCGCAGTATACATGTAGTGGATCTTGATTCAATTAATTGCGTCCAAATTTACGATGCTGTTACGTCTTTGCTAGTTGATCTTTTTCCACTACTCGAGCCATAAGCTGAGCGATCATGACCTCTTCCTACAATTGTCATCAAGTTGCATCGACTATGCATTCTTCCCATACCGCAAGAATCCTACCTTTTCCTTTTCTTTCGCTTCTTCTTCTTCCTCCTCTTCTTTTTTTCAGTCCTCTCTTTTGGATTTTGGTGTGCACATGCCATGCCCTTGTTTTTTGGCATGCACCACAACATTTAACCATTTTGAAAATTCTTGATCCAAGGCAAGAAAATATCTGAAGAGAAATAATTTGTAAGAAATCAAATTCTTGCATATATATATATATATATATATATGTTACAGAGGAGACTTGATCAATGAATATAATTCCTGAAATCTGCAATGAGAACAAAATTCACACGTCTTGGCTGCCTCCTTGTCGCCTTCCCTCCCCATATGAGCGATATTCTCACTTTGCATGCCATGAGTTTATTTGGCCTCTTCTTTGCCATCTCTCATCATCCCCTGTTCTGCCATGCTATCAAATATTCTCCCACTTTGCCTTATCCTAAAGGAATTAACGGTAGATGGATGGGGACAAACTCAACACTCAACACAAAAAGAAGGCCTCTCACTTTGCCTATTAGTAGAAAGTAGAAACACACCACGAGAATCATATGAAAAGAGCGTATAGAAAGGGTGCAATATAGTTAATCGATACCTCACAAGAATTAACAATATTCTTCTTCCTAATTTCCTCCTTTGGTTCCTTGAGAGAATGAGCTCTAGGGTTTTTCTTGTATTATATGTCTTGTATAAGGTCCATAAGATTAAGTATGTCCATGATGCCCATCTACACTTCACTTCAATAAAAAATTTTGTTTTGTCTAAATTTCGATGCTTAAGTGCCGATTCTGTCCTAATATAGCTCATGGTAGCAAACCTCTCAAACTTATGTTATTCAAATGTCATTGGTTCCATCCGTTTAGAAGTCGACGGGATACATCACTTGGGTGGTTGAAGTTGCACATCAATCAATCCTACCAGGCAATGACCCATTTATTGTGGCTCAGCAAGCCACCCAAGTATACTACATCCTGTACCCATGCAAAACTATGAGTAGTCTAGTGGATTGGTGGGTAGTACATAAGGTGCAACCATATGGTAAACTACCTACCCCTAGTGAGCAGGACTACAACATAGAGACCAACAATGGTGTTGACCTATTCTTTCAAGAAGACGGGCTACCAGGGACTTTTGAAATAATAATTGGGGAAGAGGACAATCACATGGATGATATTCAAATCGATGCCGATGAGGTTGTAAACCAAGAGGACTTGGAACTACTTAATCGCTTAGACATTGATGGCACCGCAGGGGATGAGGTTGAGTCAACACCTCATGATAGTGACGATGACTTTTTGGAGGGCCCATCTGCGGAGGATCCCATTGTAGATGACTACTTCTGAGCATGATCTTGTATGTCTTCCATTTATTTCTTTGCATGTTTTTAATTTTTGTATGAGCTTACTTGATTACGTTATATTAAATTTTTCTATGAGCTTACTTGATTACGCTATATTAATTGATTTATTTTATTTCATTTCATTTCAGGACACCAAAATATGAGTGGCGAGGCAGCATACTCTAGTCGAGGCAGACGCTTGTTTTCCACTCGAGGAGGCAGAGGGGCAGCCGCGGCCCCTCCAGGAGGATCAGGGGCAGCCTCGGCCCCTCCAGGAGGCAAAGGGGCCGCAGCCTCCGGGAGGCCTGAGGCAGCCTCGGCCCCTCCCGGGAGGCCTGAGGCGTGCGGCCACTCGATGAGGCAGAGGGGCAGCCATGGCCCCTCGAGGAGGCAGAGGGGCAGCCGCGGCCCCTCGAGGGGGCAGCGGGGGGTCTACCTCTAGTAGATCAGGCTCTTGTACCCCGCAGCCCTCGCGTGCTGATGATGTGGAGTATGAGCACCGTGAGGCGGAGGGTGAGGAGGAGGAGCACCCTGAGGCGGCGGAGGATGAGCACCATGAGACACAAGAATTTTGGATGCGAGCACCTGCGAACCTACCACGACGACCAACCCGAGAGGAGGAGAAGACTGTCATCGTTCCTGTTGGCGACACGTAAGAAACTGTTTGCACTTTCACTAATTTAGCCCACTTAATTGCATACCTCAAAAAACTAATATGAGCAATGGCGAGAAGAAGGCGGGGTGACAAATGTAGACTTCGAATGGCATAATTGGCGTGTTGATTCGATGGCACTTCCTGGGTTGGTCACCTCACAGAGGAAGGCGGAGAACTGCATGGACATGGTGCCACTACAAAGGTCTTGAAGATACCGCCATTCTTGAAGGAGAGGTTCCATTTGACATTGTTAAATTGGTGGAGGAAAGTTTTTGGGTAAGTATTTGAATATTCAAATCTGCTTCTATGTGTTCCTATGCATGTTAGGGTTGATTAGGTCACAACTCTCGAGTCGCAATGAGTTGTACCCATTTGATTTAAAGAACCATTGTTTCTAATTTATTTAACTAGATGATGCATAACTATGGGTAACATCAGTCATTAGTATAAAGCAATAGTATATTGTTTTCTAGAGTCCTGACTCTGTTAGATCTGCTCATGGGGTTAGGTAATCCCTTCTATCAAACATAATTATAAATTTACCAAGTATTTTGCATTATCCTTTCTTAGGTGTGCTAGAATGTATGCGGTCCTTTTAACTTGATAATGCACCATGCCTATCACTGTAAGAAAAAATCTACAATTTCATAGAGTGCATATAAATCACAGAAAAAATGTTATCTGTCTTAAAAGTGAACATGTAAAGCAACAGATTGTCAAAGTAATATGTGAGTCTTTGCAATTGCTCTGGGACAAGCAAGCAAAACTGAGCTAAACTACTAGAAGGGTGGATACTTTTTGTGTGTGTGTGTGTGTGTGTTTCTTTTGGATGTTTTGTAGCCAAGTAATAAATGTCAACTAACTTAATCATCTTATTCTTTATCAATTCCTTTTCGCTTTCATCAACTAACTTAATCATCTTATTCTTTATCAATTCTTTATTCTTGGATTGTAGTGGTGGTTTCGATGGGTTGAGGGACAGGAAGCTAATTCCAGGAGAGTGCTGCGTAATTGTGTTAAGAAGCTGATCCCACAGATGTTTCTGAAGCACGCATCAAGCGGTGATCTGTTACCACACACAAGTCCTTGGACAACAAATTCAGAGGGGCGGCGCTTGCCAAGCGAATATCACTTTGGGCGAGTACATGCGGGTAACCAACTAAACAAGCGATGTCCTTGATTACAATCAATTCTAGTTTATTCATATTTAACACTTGGTTAATTTAGGCAATACCTTGGTGGGCCCTTAATTGTGAAAATGCATGGCGGCAGATTGTCCAAGGCAATTGGTGCAACGAGCGATGGTTCTGAGAACTCTCGTCTTTGCTCGGGAGCGAAGATTGTTGATGGGCGGGACAAAGACATCGTCAAGGCGGCTCCTCCATGGCACGTTACAAGAAGAACTGGTAGGTCAACATGTTCATATTGATTGTATGTTGCGATACATATGTATTGACCGCCGTGGTTTTTGGGTGCGAGGAAAAGAAGAAGCGGAGACCTATCTCCGATATGGAGGCATATGTAGCAGCTAGGAGGGGTGATCAGGAGGGCACCTTGTGTAGCCAGTATGACGAGAGAACTTAGTGCGATTTCGATCATTTTGTCACGATGATTTTCGCTCCGATGATTTTGTCCAACAGTGCATATCTTGATCTTGCTAAGGAGATTCATGGCCGGACTACGACGTCATGAATTCACCACTAAACGCGAGTCTTGTGTACAAAGGTTGGAAGGGGAAGAAACATGGTCGTTTCTTCATGGGTCCGGGTACATTAGCACACCGACAACCCTCTCGGAGGTCCAATCCACGAGTCTTTGCATCAACGGATGAAGTACACCTTCAAAGTCGACAGCAACCATCACATGTTTCCCAATCTCAGTTTTACGAGCTTGGTAGCATGCGACAAGAAATTGAGACTAGGCGGCGGTTGGAGCAAATGCTCCTGCGGAGTTAGTTGGGCGTGGTAGTACAATAACAAAGTAATATGCAATATATATATATATATATATTTATATATATATATATATATTCATACTTGGCTAATGTATGGCAATGTGCAAACAAATATCACGAGCACTTTCGGACCGGGACTCGACTTAATGTCTCTCCATCGGAGGAACCAACGCCTCACTTATCTTCTCCGGTTAGTAAGCGCATCTTGATTATTATATTGTTAGTCTCTTATATTTGCTTGATTCGAAGACATTGAAATGACATGCAATGTAATTATTGGTCACTCTGCAAATTTCTTATAATGCGATTTCTTATGAAAATGTAGGGAGCAGCGGGATCGATTGCTTCTCTTGCTAATCAAGTGAAGATCTTTGGTCCTAATATTCACACGACATCCATCGCCGAGAGGCCACCACAGTGCTTGCTATTTTCATGATATACTAAAGGATACAGTGTTAGAAAACATTCACAATCGGTGATTGCTAAAAATGGATAAAAATGGCTACATATATAACTAATTCTCTATATCTATATCATAAATTCTTTTGAAATGTGTCAACATATAATAATTTGTATGTACACTCCTTTCTATGAATTTGATGATAAGTGCTTGAGACATAAATGTTGATCGATAGTTCACAATGACAAAATATTGAGAGTTGGAGTTTAACATTTTTTAGCTTTTGTGCTTTTCATATTCTTAAGCGATTTGCCATGTTATTAGGTTGTTCATCATGATTTAAAGGAATTTTTTGCTTTGTCAATAGTTTGGTTAATTATCTTTTCATGTAATATCAATTCCTAACTTTTGTTGTAAGATGGCACTAATATTAAGTTTTGCTCTATCTCGTAGAACTCCCAAAATGATGCTTTTGTGTGCGAGAAGATTGAAGCGAAAATTACATGCATGCAAATAGTTGTCTTGATACTTGCTTTTCTTTTATGTACATAAGAGTATGAAATTACTATTTTATTTGTCATATGTATAATGCCTTATGCTTACATTTTCGAACTTGAACTTGAATGTTGTGAGCTTGGGAACTGTTATGATGTCTATACATACATATATATACATATATTGTGGAATGGATGGATGGATGGATTATTTGATTGCTGTGGAATGGATGGATGGATTATTTGATTGCTGTGGAATGGATTTTAAATGAATTTGTGAAAAATTCGGTTTAGCTGTTTTGTCGATTTCCCGAGTGTTTTCTGTATTTCCCGAGTGTTTTTGGCACTCGGTAAACAGACCAAATTTTTCCTGAGTGTCGACACTCGGGAAATGAACCAATATTTCCCGAGTGTCGACACAAAGGAAAAGACACTCGGGCAGCCGACAAAACTTTCCCGAGTGTCAACACTCGGGAAAGCATGACACGTGGCAATTCCAGCCTGATTTGTCGGAATATTTCCCGAGTGTCGTTTTCGCTATGCACTCGGGAAAATTGCCAGGTGTCAATTTTCGATGGTTTCGTCGGTCAAATGTTGACACATTCCCGAGTGTTTTTCAGCAAGCATTATCGAGTGTCAACACTCGGTAAAGATTCCGTTCTGAGTCGCGAAGCCGTTAATTTGGATTTATTCGAGTGTTAGAGTTTCGAGTGTAAACATAAACACTCTCGTAAAGTAATATTTCGAGTGTAACACTCGAAGCTGATATTATCGACTAAACTATCGAGTGTTTTTCGAGTGTCACACTCGGGAAATACTTCTGAGGTTTGGCTTCTTTTCGAGTGTTTTTGGCACTTGGGAAATATCTGTTTCTAGTAGTGTATGTATAACATATTTGAAGAATCTTATGTGGATAATTATATTATCTATGTTTGTGGTATGTGATAAGATTTTGTATGGTTTGTTGATTAGATGTAAATTATGTATGAAACTTTCATTTGTAAGAATAATTACCATAGACATAATGATTTTCTAAATATATAATTTATATTATGTTTATTTGAAATCTGTTGTAATGCACGAGCATTTAGCTAGTAATTAATAGATGTCCTGGTTTTGAGTTCTTAGATTTGTGATGGTATGAATAAAAATGTTAGCGTGTTTCCGTAGCAGCTTTTATAGGCATACCGCCTATGTACCTATATACTCCCCCAGTGAAGAATAAATGATGATCTTGAATGTTTGGAGTCAAAACTATTTGGATAACTATACGACACGAACGTACGACGCATATAAAAAAAAATTGAACTTCTTGCTCCAACTATCGTGCACTTCCCCACCTCCAGCTATCGTGCACTTCCTCACCATCTATGCACAACCCTTCATCCGGATGCGAGATTTTTTCAGCTAGAGTCCAGATGCGGAAACTTACATATGTGATGTAATACTTCGGCCTGCTCATAGTGTGGCCTATGTGAAGTTGTGTGGTGGGATTGATCACACATTGTTTATCTAAAGTGAGTTGTAGTAGTATAATAATGCTTATTGGGTATAAACGTAGCACCTCCGGGTTAACCCTTTTAAACGAAGCGAGGATAAAAGTGTAAGTGGGGTGCTATGTGAGCGCGAGTCCGCCTCACGGTGGGCTAGGCATTGAGCGGATGTTAGGGTAGGGTGTTACAGATGGTATCAGAGCATCAACCTTCGCTACATGGGCGCGTGCGGAATAGAGGTGTGCATCATATGGAGCATGGCACATGTAGGCTCAGAGTGGACACACGGCATGCCATATGTGTTCAAGCCTTTGGATCTTGCGGACATTCTTGAGGGTGGCTCTGGAAATTTATCGCGTATGTGGTGTGCTGCCGAGAGCGTCAGCCCTTAAGTCGGGATGAATGTAATACCCCAGCCTGCTCGTAGTGCGGTCCATGTGGCCCATGTAGAGTTGTGTGGTGGGATTAATCACACATTACTAATCTAAAATGAGTTATAGTAGTATATAATGTTTATTAGGTCAAAACGTAGCACCTTTGGATTAGCCCTTTTACACGGCGAGGGCGAAAGTATAAGCGTGGTGCTTTTGAGAGCGAGTCCGCCCCACGGTGGGCTAGGCATTGAGCGGATTGTTGCAAGAAGTATTTTGTTTTGTTGCAACATGTCAATTTTAAATCTTGTAGCAAGAAGATTTTGCTGTGCGGGATTGACGAATTATTGTGTCAAGTATATTTTTTGTTGCAATAGATTGTTGGTTTTGTTGCATTGTTTATTAATATTGGTTAATTGCAATGGAGCGGGATTTTGTTGCATACATAGTGATTTGTTGATGCATCGCTACAAATTTGTTGCACACATAGCAATCTATTGCTGCGTCACTAGATCGCTACAAATTTGTTGTGGATTTTAAATTAAATTGTTGTATATGTTTTCGTGGAATGTTGCGCCCGAACGTACGTCCGGGTGCTAGTTGTACCTAACTATTTTAGTTTGGGCCAGCTGTATCTCTATTAAACTTTGTATGAAAAAACTTATCTCTACGAATATTTAGACCAACTATATGGAATAATATGAGTAGATTTATTTCCAAAATTATGACCATAGCATTGTAATTTTATTTGGTTTTACAAATATATTATTTTTATATGGTATCTGGCTTGTATAAGTCATAAATAAGTGATGTTTTAGGCATCAACATGATGTATACGATGTTGCATGCTACATTTCCACACCTAGTACTATAGCTACAAATATGTCTACACGAACTGTAGTTTTTAAAAAAAAAAGGTTCATATATACGAGGTGGAAGCATATCGTTAGCTATTGTAACGGCATGAGCGGTGCCGTTAGCGAATCATAGCCACTGAAATTACGTTGATGGGTGTGGTCACGATGGCCCGCACGCTGCTTAAGCACGTCACCCATACCGCACTGCTTTCACTTCCATGCATATGCATGTTTGTTTAAGTACATAGCTTAGTAGACATAGGCTTATCTGTGCACATATGTACATACCGTATCTGGCCCATCCATCGTGCATCGGACGGTGCGCGGGCTCGCGCGGGCGACCTCGCCTCTGGCCTTTTTGCGTTTTCCCCCCACGCTCGCTCGAAGGAAACCAAAATTTTCATGGCGTAGGTTTCCTTCTTCTCCACTGCATTGCGCCACCACTACGCCCCGCGTCGAGCCCAGCGCCGCCTGCGTCTCCTCGATCCAGTGGTGCCGCCCGCGTCGCGCCCGAGCACCGCCTGCGTCACCCTCGATCCAGTGGCACCGCTCAAGATCGCGCCCGAGCACCGCCTGCGTCGCCCTCGGTCGAGCAGTGCGCCCTGCGTCGCGCCCTCCACAGCCTCATTGTGTGGTGTCACCCCGCCCGATAATTCTTTGTTGTGTGATTGTGGATCGTGTTGGTGATAATTCACAATTGATATGAAGTCGTGTTTGATTGTAGATTGCTTTGCTTTAATGTGCAGCAAAATGGACAAAATGGAAGATGTAAGTAGCTCTGTGCGGCCACTAGCTTTGCCTAGTCCAGAACCCCTCAAAATGGCCGATGCACACTCCCTCATTGCGATATCGAATTGTAAAACCCCTGGGAAGGCGGCTAGCATCCCATCCTGCGTGAGTGTGCGCTCAATTTTTAATTTGCATGAATAATATGGGTATAGGGCTAAATTGTCGTTACCGCTGCAGGGATCGTCATCCACACCAATAGTTACTGACTCTTTGACACCTAAGAAGGGGATGATTTTTGAAGATGAGGATCAGACCCTAGAGTTTTACAAAGCATACGCCAAGCATGTTGCGGGTTTCTCCGTTAAATGTCGGACGACGGGACGACTACGAATGGGGTGTTACAATGGAGACGGTACTGTTGTGCCAGACGTGGGTGGAAGGAAGAAAGAGGTAAGGACAAGGTGGATGTCAAAGTGAAGAGGACATACGAGTCTAAATTGAGTAGGTGCGGTTGTGAGGCCATGTTTGGTATCAAATGGACTAAGGACAATAAGTTCAGATTAGAGACATTTGTTGAAGTCCATAACCATAGTTTTGTCTCACCTAGTAAGCAGCACTTGATACAGTCTAATAGAGAATGGCGAGAAGGCTAAGGCGCCTTTGTTGCATGCCATCAGGCAAGCATTGGCACTTCCAGGGCATTTAGATATCTTCATGTCAGTAAGGGTGGATTTCAGAATGTTGGATGCACAAGGAGGGACTTGCAAAATTATCATCGTACTTTGAGAGAGAGTATAAAGTCATCAGATGCTCAGATGTTTCTTGATAATCTAGCTAGAAAGAACGAGAATAATACTGCATTTTATTTTGACTATGTTATTGATGAGAATGGTAGATTGGTGCATGTGTTTTGGGCGGATGCAACCACTAGGAAGAATTACTTTCATTTTGGTGAGTTGCTATCATTCGATACGACATATAATACAAACCAATACGAGATGATATTTGCACCATTCATGGGAGTGAATAACCATGGGGGTGTGTTCTATTTGGGGCTGCATTGTTACTCAATCAGACAATTGAAACGTTCAAATGGTTGTTCCATACTTTCTTAAGATGTATGGGAGGTGTTGCCCCTAGACTTATAATAACCGACGAAGATGCGGCCATGAAGAAGACAATTAAGCATGTCTTCCCAACTAGCACGCATAGGTTATGTATGTAGCACATATTGAACAAACTTCCAACTAAGATAAGGCCAGATTTGAGGGATAACCAAATGTTTTACAGTCGTGTCAATTCATGTGTATATCCCTCAAAAACTCCGTAAGAATTTGAGTCACAGTGGGCAGCTATTATTTCTGAATTCGGTTTGGAAGATAATGAGTGGCTCGCTGGTCGGTATAGGATTCGGGCCTCTTGGGTACTAGCCTACTTTATGGACGTACTCTTGGCAGAAATTCTTAGAACAACTTCAAGGTGTGAAAGCGTCAATTCTTTTTTCAATCAATTTATTGGATACAAACATGTGTTGGTTGAGTTCTGGATCAGTGGACGAATAAAGGCAAAAGGAGCTAAGAGAAGATCATGCCACCTTGCACACTAAGCCTCAGTTGAAAACACCATGGGCATTAGAGCAGCATGGCGGTGAAGTATTCACCCATATGGTGTTCGCTAAATTTCAGAAAGAGGTTATTACAGCAAGAGACAAGTGTGTTGTTGAGAGCACAGCCCAAGTATGTGACCTTAAAGTAACAGCGGTCAATGAGGATGGCAAGAAGGTAAGAAAAGTCACTTGTGACACTAACACCATGATTGCCCAGTGCTCCTGTATGTTGTTTGGCACTCATGGGATTCCTTGCCGTCACATTATCCTCGTATTACGAGGTGCATTGCTGAATGAGCTTCCAAGTTATTATGTTTTGAAAAGGTGGACTACAAATTGCAAGAGAGAGGTTGTGTTCGATGACAATGGCAATGTTCTGGAGGAAAAACCAAAAGATCCCACAGAGGAAGAAATTAAAAAGCTGGCTTCAGAGATGCGCAAGGACTTAAAAGAATTAAAAAGCTGGTTCCAACAGCAGTGTAGTAATTGCTACTTAATATTGGTTATATCTTGGTATCTTGTCATGGACACGCAAGGGCTTCGGATCCTTTGGATGTTAAGTACTACTCATATGTGTCTGCTATTGAAATCGGTGTAATGTGTCTACGTACTCTGATATTAGTATGAGGTCGAAATGATTCTCGAAATGGTGCAGATGCGGATTGTTCTCTCAAATGAATCCTCACTTGTAATGTACTATTGAATTATGTTGTAATGTGAAATTGAATTCTGAAGTTTGCTTTGATGCAATGAATCCAACAGTAGTGTAGTATATACAGTCTCAAGTTTGCTTTAGTTTTGAAATCTCAAGTTCTGTGCTTTAGTTTTGCAATTGTGTCTCTGTGCTTCAGTTTGGCAATTGTCTCTGTGCTATAGTATCAGTATCAGGTCCAGAAATGATTCTAGGAATGGTCCGAAGAAGAAAAGGCCACGGCGATGATTCCCTGCACCAAATGGCGATTAAGAAGGTGATGGGACTCAGCGTGGTGAGGGAAACCTCCTAGACAAGGTGGCGCGGTGGGAAACTCACCGGAGCACGAGAAGACTTGGTGGCGATGCTCGAGCACACTCCCAAGCTAGTAAAGCGGTGGTTTTAAGCATGGAAGAGCACAGAGAGGGAAGCGGCGTGAACCAACAAAGCTTTCTGAGTGGCCATGGAGGGCAGTGGGTGATGGCGGTAACAGAGGCGGCTCAGAGTTTGCGTGGCGCATGGCACCCGCGCTCTGCAACGCGCCTGCCCGAGGTTGAAGAAGGGCACGCAAAAGAGCAGGCCCACCGGCCAGTGTGTGCGAAGAGGTGCGGTGAAGCTCGGGCCATTAGATCGAAAATGGATCGCTTTGGGATTTCGTGGTACATTCGGATTTGTCCGATCGGCCCAATCAACAAAAGCCACACGATCAAAATTGGATGGCTAGGATTTGAGTGGCGTTGATTGGTCGAACGGCCCAACCATTTTCAATGGTTGGATCCTCATCAACGGTTGCCTGTGGCGAGGTTCGGACTGGTTGGGTCGTGGCGTCGAGCTCGAGCAGTCTTGACTAGGGGTTTGGTTGAACCGAGTCAACAGGGTCGGGTTCGGTCGGATCAACAGTGCAAGGGTTTGATTTCCCAAATCACTTTGACCATTTAGCAGCAAGTTTGACTAAGGCTCTAAAAATAGAAATAAAATTCCTAAAATTCTGAAATAAATCAGAGGGGTTTTTGGGACATCCTAGTACTCAAATAAAATCTTAAGTGTCACTATTCAAGACTTATTTTCTTAGTTTAAATTCAAACTTGGAATAGGTTATCGATTTGAGTTTGAATTTTCTGTCGGTTCAATTTTGTTCCAAAAATTTTGGAAAAATTAAATTACTTCATGATAATTACTATAGTATTTGAATAAATTATTTCCAGAAGATGAACAAGAGTTTTTGTTCTTGTTTTCTTTTGGAACTTATATTTGAGTTGTAAGTTTAAACTTTGTTTGAGATTTTCCAAGTGCAATAAAATATGCAAAAGTTTCCAAAATGTCATGCGTGCTGATAAGATGCATAATAATTATCATTAATTAACTTTGGGGATGTTACAACCCTTATGCTCACAATAACAGCAGAACTCCAACAAACATGCTTTGTTTATCTTTCTTTGTCTGAGATCGAGCTCCAGTTGAATGGGATTGGCTGACTCTGCGTGTGCATCCTTCGATTCGGGACAAATCAAGATATCGCATGCAAATGGTACAGCAGCAATCCAACATGCAATCTGGACATCAAAATTGGTACAGCAGCATAAGCATCATTCTAAAGTGCAATCTAGAGCTCATATTACAATCAAACATCATTCTAAAGTGCAATCTGGAGCTCAGATTACAAACAAACATCATTCAGCACAATTGAGATAGCATTTCACATTTCAGATTGAAAGACCATTTCAAAATGTAAACTGAGACCACCATTTCAGACAGTTTACAAAACTTTTCAATACAACTGACATTCCCAGGACAATAAGACTAGATATTACATTACAAAAGACTTGGACGATAACAAAATTCCTAACATCAAGAATACAAATGCAACTACAACAATTTTTAATTTTTTCAACTCCAGCAGTGGATTTCTTGACTGGATTATTCATCTCGTCCAATGAGGTCTTGATCTGGTCCAATGAGGTCTTCATCCCAGCAAATTGTTCCAATACAGTGTGGTTGACTCTAAAAACAACTTCATTTGCATTGCTCAACTTGACAGGAGACTCACCTCTTCTCTGCATCCCAATCAAATGCCTGAGGTATTGGTCTTTCCACATGAATGTGTTGCACCCACCCGAATAGATCTGGACTTCCGAATCATCAGAATGCATAAACCGCTAGGCAAAAGCAAAAACCAACTTTGAACATCAAATTCAACCGAAAAGGGAGTATCTTACCCCCATCATTTCTAGCCCATTTGTAGTACTCTTTTCCTTGATTTGTGGAGCTCCCGGACACGGCCCAGATCATCTCCGTGTCGCACTTTGGGCATGGCACGAGAGGGAGCCCACCAGTAGTCGCTGTCGCAGTCGATGACCACTCGGAGTGTGCCTCCGCGCGATCCTTCTTCTTCCCCATGGTCTGGCAACGTGCGGGGGAGGGGAGCCCTCGTGGGAGCGACGTGGAGGCACATGGACCTAACCCTAGACTAGGTTTTGGGTACGGGATCCCTGGTAGGAGCGAGTCGGACGCGCACGAGCCGCAAGGGGGGCGACGACGAGTAGCTCAACGGCGAGGGAGGGGGGCGACGGCGAGGAAGGGGGGCGACGGAGAGAGGAGGGTGACGGCGAGAGGATTTGGGATCGAGGGCGAGAGGATGAGCGCTGCCTGATTTGGGGATCAAGCGGTGGGTGGAAAACGCGAAGCGTGTTCAAGCGGAGGGGGAAAATGCAAAAAGGCCAGATGTGAGGTCGCCCGTGCGAGCCCGTGTGCGCCATCCGATGCGCGATGGACAGGCCGGATGCGGTATGTGCATATGTGCACAGATAATACTATGTGCAACGGATACACCCCCCTTAAGTACGTGCCGGTAGCACCAATCTTGCCAGCTCATATGCATGGGTCAAAACGAAAGTGTAAGTGGGATGCTATATAAACACAGATCCGTCTCACGATAGACTGGGCATTTAGCGGATTTTGGACCAATGTGTTACATGTGGATCCACTCGGAGGTCACTGCCTCACTAGGGCAGTAATGCCTTCGTGAGCCCCGCCACTATGACCTCCGCAAAAGCTTCGTTGGCCTTGGCAAGCTTCGTCTCCCTTCTCGAGCGGCACCAAAGTTCCCTAGTCATCAGGGCACGGCCTCCTCGAGCTTCTTAGCCATGGTCTCTATGAGCTCAACCAACGCTGGGTGTGGCCTCTGCAAGCTCCATCGGCCTCCAGAAACAGCACCAATACTCCATAGGCACTCAGACACAACCTCCATTAGAGTCGTTGTGGCTAGCTAGGCTTGTAGCTGTGGTCTCCTCAGCGGATGCAACACAACCTCCTTCTATGGCGAACAAGTTTTGCTACTCTGTCCTCCACACACCTCCTTCTTCAGGTAGGATTTTGTTGCAGGCATTTTCTCGAATTGTTGTAGCATCCTTCCTCAATTGTTGCATGAAGTGTTTTGGTTTGTTGCAAAATGTCAATTTTAAATCTTGTAGCAAGAAGATTTTGTTGCGCGGGATTGATGAATTATTGTATCAAGTATATTTTTTTGTTGCAACAGATTGTTGGTTTTGTTGCATTCTTTATTAAGATGGGTTTATTACAATGGAGTGGAATTCGCCGAAAATTCATTTTCCAACAAAAAAAGTTCTCAGGAATTCAAATTTTGAACCATTTTTTTGCATTTGAAGCATGTTTAACTTTGTTATTGTTATTTCTATGCAATTTATTTATTGTATTTACTGTTTTGATTATCTGCGATTGTTCATATTGCTTTTAATCACTGGAAATAACAGTAAATCATGAGAAATACATAGAAAAATACGGGAACACGAACCAAGAGTTCGAAGAGCATTATGAGAAATTTGCAACCATTTTACACAAATTACCAGTAGTAATTTTATGAACTCTTTGCATGAATATGAAGATGACTAGCATCACGAACCAGGAGTTCGAAGAATTGACCCAGCATGGCTAGAATTTGTACAGAATTTGTACCGGTTTTCAACTCTGTGGTAATGTAATCACGGATGAGCAAAAGATTTAGAAGACTACCTACCTTTCACCCAAATACGGTGCACTCCGCATGCAACTATCGTCAAAATAGCTACAAGGAGTATGCCACAGTAATTGACACCATGAAAGTTGCAGAAGCTTAAGATGATGTTCTAAGGAAGAACTACATCTCACAGCCACCTAGTAGCAATATTGGCCATGAAGTCAATGCTAGCAGCTATAAGGTGATGGAGCCTCTCATGAAGGAGAAGGGCAAGAAGGGTAAGGTCGTGGGTCGCACGTTATTGATGCTTTTCAGTCTAAGAAGAAGGCATAGGACAGCATGAGGCACACCTCGCCATTGCAGGCACAAAGAACCCACATCTATTAGTTGCACTCATGGATGTGGACAACCTCGTAGCAGCCCCCCATCATCCCTCCTTTGGACATCGCAGCGACCACAGTCGTAGTTCCCCAAGAGGAGAAGATCGCCATGTAACAGATTGAGGCAGAAGTTTCTGAATACTTCGCTGATTCGATCTAGTGCACGTATTGCACTTAGATCTTTCATAGTAACTTGCAGTTTGTAATTGAAGCAGAACATTGAATTGTTGAATAATGGTTGTAAGCTCTAGGAGAGCAAAGCATTAAATTCTTATGATAAGTCATGCACGGCTTATTTTGCCGTATTTATAATAGCAAGTTTTGTTCTGATATCTGAAGTATTTTAGTTATGTGTTGCTTGCTTTCTGCTATATATTAATAAAATACATTATATTAGAACGCGTGTGGCTTCCTATGGAGAGAGTGTGCTTAGTAGGTAGCGGCACAATGAATACCATCTTGAGATAGAGAAGCTTCCTCAGTCGATCAGCCAAAATGCTGGTAGTCTTACAACAATCGCAGGAAGCGATACCTGTATAATAGGCTCAGGAAGAGCCACAATTATACTCCCAATGAGCACAACATAGGTCATTAAAGAAGCCTTGTTGTACCCAAAATCAATTAGAACTCTCAAGGATATTCACACTAACGGTTTCCACGTAGAGACTGAAGAAGAGTATGGTAGGGAATACCTACTCATTACAAAGCATGAAGAAAGTAGAAAAATGGTATTAAAACGACTTCCTTCATTTGAAACTAGGCTATACTATATTAATTTTTAGGCATCTGCAGCCTATACTGTCCTGAAAACCGTATTTAGAAGCTTTGAACATTAACTATCTCTAGCATGATAGATAATGCCACCCAAGTCTTAGGACGATGAGAAATATAATTAACAATTCACAGGGACATAATGTTAATGTAAATAATTTCCCGAAGATTTTGTGTGCCCCGCATATGCCACCGGGAATTTAATTACTAAACCTTCTGCTCTGAAAGCGAAGGATGAAGTCCCTACATTCCTGGACCGTATTCAGGGAAACTTTTGCCGTCCTATACAGCCCGGGTAAGGGCCATTTAGGTATTTTATCGTGCTCATCGATGCTTCCTCGAAATGGTTGCATGTATGTTTATTCTCTACAAGAAACTATGCTTTTGCAAAGCTAAATCTCACAGATAATTAAAATTAAGAATAATTTCCCTGATCATCATGTGAAGTCCACCAAAATGGACAACGCTAAAGAATTTACTTCAAAGGCATTTGATGATTATTGTATGGCAATGGGATCTAAAGGTGAGCATTCTGTATCGCATGTCCACACCAAGAATGGACTAGTAGAGGCATTAATTAAAAGGATTAAATTTTTACCTGACCACTTTGAAGAATTGTAATTTACCAACTACATGTTGGGGACACGTAGTCCTGCACGCAGCAACTCTCATCAATTTTAGACCATCGGCATATAACATCCATTCACATATGCAACTAGTGTAAGGGTCAGCACTGAAAATTTCTCATCTTTGAAGATTTGGTTGTAAGGTTTATATACATATACCACCATCATAGAGAACTGCAATGGGCCTTCTCCGAAAGTCTGGGATATACGCTGGTTATGAGACAGCATCCATAATCAGGTATTTGGACCCCATGATGAGAGATTTGTATGCTGCCCGATTTGCTGAAAGTATATTAGATGTGGCTAGTTTCCCGTCATCAGGGGGAGAAAATCAACCCCTTGATGAAAATATCAGGAAATAGAGAAGTTCAGAAGATAATTGAAATCCATGCACATGACCCGCGTACTAGTGAAGCAAATAGAGAAGTCCAGAAGATAATTGAAGTCTATAAGACAATTGCAGTCCAGAAGATAATTGATTTGCAAACATTAGTGAATCAACTACCTAATCACTTTAGTGATTTGAAGAGCATGACCAAGTCACATATGCCTATACGCACTGCACCGGAGAGGTTTTAAATACCGATGAAGTTATCCCTAATCCTATCCTAAGGCCTCTGAAAGGATGAGAACTCCGGCCCCTCGAATCCGAAGTAACCGGGGACGCCTAGTGAAAAAGGATAAGAAGAACTTGACACAGCCGATCACCGAAGTTCCCCAGAACAAGAAGGGGAGCCAGTAGAGACCTGGCACTAGTATGGAACCTTCAGAAAAGGCATACTGGATTTGAACATTCCCATGAAGGGGGACATCAGCATGGATATGTGCGCACACGTTAGAGCTAAAAAACTAAAGGGACTTGCCCCCACAATTGGAAGCAGCGGTGAGCGAGTAGAAGCATTAGAAGAAATGCCCCTTGAAGAAATAACTACAAACTTTGTGACCTTGGGAGAATCTATGAATAAGACAATAGCCTATGTCGACATTTACTTTGCAAAAAAAATTACCACAATCATCGATCTTGATCCAGAGCCTATATCGCTCGCTGAATGTAAGAAAAGATCATATTGGGAAGATTGGAAGAAGGCAATAGAAAAAGAATTATTTTCTCTGAATAAAAGAGGGGTGATTGGACCTGTAAGCCACACGCCTCCCCATGTGCACCCTGTAGGGCATAAGTAGGTATTTGTTCGAAAGAGAAATAAAAATAAGCAAGGCTCGTTGCACAAGGCTTTACTTAATGTCCAGAAGATGAATATGAAGAAACCTATTCCCCGGTCATGAGCGGAACCACCCTTTAGATATTTAATCTCAATGGCAGCGAACTTGAATTTAGAAATAAAATTGATGGATGTGTTAATTGCATACCTTTATCAAATTTTGGATTCGGACATTTATATAAAGATATGTAACACCCTGGCCCAAAATCCGCTCAATGCCCAGCCCACCGTGGGGCGGACCCGCGCACACATAGCACCCCACTTACACTTTCGTCCTCGCTTCGTGTAAAAGGGTTAACCCGGAGGTGCTATGTTTGGACCCAACAGGCATTATATACTAGTACAACTCACTTTAGACAAGCAATGTGGGACTAATCCCACCACACAACTCCTCATGGGCCACATGGGCCACATACGAGTAGGCCGAGGTATTACATTCACCCCCTTAAAGTGGCGCCCTCGGCGAAGAAGACACCGCATCTGTGACAAATGCCCAGAACCACCCCTCGGTACACGTCCGTGCGTCCAGTGCCGGCACATATGCCATGCCGTGTGTCCACTCCGGGACCACACGCGCCATGCGCCATATGCCCGTGCCCCTATCCCGCACGCGCCCGTGCAACGAAGGTTGATGCTCTGATACCATCTGTAACACCTGGCCCAAAATCCGCTCAATGCCCACCAGAGTGGGGCGGACCCACAGCACACATAGCACCCACTTACACTTTCGTCCTCGCCGTGTAAAAGGGTTAACCCGGAGGTGCTATGTTTGGACCCAACAGGCATTATATACTAGTACAACTCACTTTAGACATGCAATGTGGGACTAATCCCACCACACAACTCCTCATGGGCCACATGGGCCGCATACGAGTAGGCCGAGGTATTACAAGATACTTGATGTATCCCTATCCCGAACCAAGACAGAGCAAATAGAAATCTGTATAGTGTGAAACTCAAAAAATCACTACACAGACTTAAGCAATGAGGCAGAATGTGGTATAATCGCTTGAAGTGACTTTCTACGCAAGAAAGGCTACACGAACAATGAGAATAATCCATGTGTATTTATACGATGATCCTAGGATGGATTTTGTATCATCTCAGTGTATGAAGATGATCTGAATATCATTGGAACCCTGAAAGGTATAAAGAAAGCAAGCTCTTACTTAGAGTCAGAGTTCGAAACGAAAGATTTGGATAAAACCAAATATTGCCTAGGCTTGCAGCTTGAGCATACCCCTAAAGAGATTTTAGAGCATCAGTCAACCTACACTCAGAAAGTGTTAGAAAGGTTTGATTTTTAAAAAGGCATACCCTTCGAAAGTACCGATGGTCGGGAGATCTTTGCAGCAAGACAAAGACCCATATAGACCTAAGAAGAGGGGGAGGATGTCATGGGATCGGAATTCCCATACTTGAATGTAGTAGGAGCACTCATGTATTTAACAAAATGTACTAGATCAGGCATTGCATTTGCTGTAAACCTACTAGCAAGGTATAGTACAGAACCTACTAAAGTCATTGGTAAGGAATGAATGACATCTTTCGATACCTCCAAGGAAGCAAAGAACTTGGTCTGTTCTACAGAAAGAACCAAGACCTGAATATGAATGGCTATGCAGATACCAGGTACCTGTAGAACCCGCATACAACCAAATCGCAAATAGTCTATGTATTCCTATGTGGTAGAACTGTAATTCCATGGAAATCTTCTGAGCAGAGTCTTGTATCGACTTCGACGAACCACTCGGAAATAATAGCATTGTACGAGGCCTCATGAAAATGTGCTTGGCTTCGGCTGATGATTCACCGTATCCAACAGTCGTGTGGATTGAATGCCGCACAAACCACCACTATTATCTATGAAGATAATGCAGCTTGTGTTGCACAAGTGCAGATGGGTTATATGAAGAGTCCTCTCACAAAGCATATCAACCCCAAGTTCTATGCTCATGAATTGCAAAAGATGGATAAAGTTAAAGTACTGCATACTAAGTCATGTGAAAATCTCGCAGATTTATTCACTTCCAGCATCTAGTTTTGAAAGATGCATATGTGGAATTGTAATGATGAGACTTAGAGAAGTGCATAATTCAGGGAGAGAATCTTCACGAACTCATTATTAAAGCTTTATCACGAAGATCGAGTACCCAAAGAATAAATCCTAGAGATTAAATGAAATTGGGTGGATTGTACTCTTTTTCCCTTGACGGGTTTTCCTGAAGTTTCTCGGCTAAGGTTTTTAAATAGGCAATTCGTGCAATGCAGCAAAACACATGCCATGTACTCTTTCTCTAAAAATTTTCCACTGGGTTTTTATGGAATTTTTGACGAAACATGAACATGTCGGATGAGTGTCCAAGGGGGAGTGTTAAGAAACCGGGCCTAGGCCAGAGAGTCCTGTCCCAGGTGGACTCCTCATCCTAAATCCTAGCAGGGTCTCTAGCCTATAAATAGGGGGTGCTATTAATTGTAAACGATGGATCGATTGATGAAGGAATATAGAGAAGTAAGAAGCCCCCTATATCTCTGTGTTCAATTTATTATTTTGTTCTTGTGTTCTTGCATTATTCTTACGATTCTGAGTTTGTCTACGAGATAATCGCTTAGACTAAACTAGCCAGCGATGGTTTCTCAACACATATATACAAGGTGGAAGCATATCGTTTGCCGTAGCTATTGTAATGGCATGAGCGGTGCTGTTAGTGAATCATTGATGGGTGTGGTCACAATGGCCCGCACGCTACTTAAGCACGTCACCCATATCGCACTGCTTTCACTTCCATGCATACGCATGTTTGTTTAAGTACGCCGCTTAAGTACGTGCCGGTAGCACCAATCTTGCCAGCTCATATGCATGGGTCAAAACATAGCCAGGCCGACGGATCGGCTCCGCCGCGTCCTGGTGTGCGTCTCGTCGAGCTGACAGCAACATTCGTACAGTAGTGTGAATAGCATTGTTACGGCTGCAGTGATTATCTGAGCCATCTCAGTGGGCCGGTGAGATCGTGTAATAGAGAGGGAAATACGTAACACGTAAACTCCTGAACTATTGGGCTACAGTGTGTTTAGGCCTAGGTGTAAAACCTCATATGCTCATGCTTCCTTCGAGGAGAAAAGACAAAAAGACTATGAACTAAGTTTTTCCTACCTATTCTTTATCTTGTTCTTCCCCAAATTCTCAAGGAGAATAATGCCAAATTGGACCTTGAATCCGCTGGTGTGTAGCTAGCAGGATCAGGATCGCAACACATGGTGTCAGAGCAACTCGATTTTGTGCAATCGTGGCGAAGAAGAGAGGGGGCACAACCCACCTTGACCATGAGGATGACGGTAGCGGAGACGAAGGTGTCCACCTTCACTACTACAGAAAAGGTCTTCACAGATAGTTCAAAAACGTCATCACAAATGGTTTCGTGAGCCATCTGAGTTTATGGGTTAGTGATGACATGAGGTCATCACAGACGATTTTCGAACCATCTATGATGCACACTATCACAAACGGTTATTAACTTAGAACCGTCTGTGATAGCTGACTATCACAGAAGGTTTATAGATAAAACCGTCTGTGATAGCTTACAATTCACAAATGGTTTATATATAAAACCGTCTGTGATAGCTTACATATCACAGACGGTTAGTATTTGGAACCGTCTGTGATAGCCTCTTCTCTACAAAATCTCCAAGCAGTGGCTGCTTTTGCCTTTAAAACTGGTTTCGTGTGTGTGTGTCTATATATATATATATATATATATAGTTCGTAGTGCCAACGCATGAAGCAAATCGTACACTCCAATGTGTCAGGATCGACGAAGTAGGCTGTGTTTCACCTGAAAGTAGGATGAACGCCCAAGCAAGGAGCGAGCGAGCTAGCAATAATTAAGACTCAGGCAATTACAATCACATCTCGCTCAAATATTTTAATACCGAGCGACAAGTTTCTTCATACTAAATAAGAAGACCACAAACTTCTGTAAAAAGAACATGAATGGTAATAAAATAACAATATATGATAAGTTGATGATATCATGTTAGGATGTAATTAAAAAAGAGTTTTCTTAATGGTTAACTCTCTATCTATAAAGCAAATAAGAGCAGCAACCTATAGAAACTCACATCTATCCATGTAGAAGTTCATGTGCAAACTATGTGCAAGGATTTTGATTCCATAGATTCATAAGCTCCTACTAATAAAAAGACTTATCACAGCCGGTTCTATTACGTAACCGTCAATGATACTTATCACAGACGATTCCACAATGGAATCGTCAGTGATATGGTCTCATATCACAGACGGTTCCACAAATGGAACCATCCGTGATATGGTGTCGTATCACAGACGATTCATTATGAAAACCGTCTATGAAATATCACAGACGGTTGTTTGTTGAAAACTGTCTGTGATATTTCAAAATATCACAGACAGTTACTTCATAGACGGTTTTCATAATGAACCGTCTATAATATTACCTCTTCATAGACATTTTTAGCACAGCCAGTAACACAAACGGTCGCAAAACCAAAAACGTTTGTGATTGCATGTAATACAGATGGTTTTGGTCAACCGTCTATGATAAGGCGTCCAGTATTAGCCTTTTTGTAGTAGTGCTTGGACATCGACGTCAAGAAGATTCTCATGTGGATCAAGGGCGTGGATGCACACTTGAAGGATGCGGATGAGTGGAGGCCGATCATCAACACCAATCTGACGGAGCTACGGCACATGGTGGAAAATCTCAGCGAGCGCATCACCAACTTGGAGTCTACATCGCCACCACTGTCTCACCCAGAGATGCCTTGGCCTAGTGGGCACCGTGCTAAAGATAACTATAACATCCCAAGATATGGGATTTTTTAAAAAAATTGTGTAATGGTGACATAGTTGCCTCATTTTGAGTTTTAGGAATCGTTTGGTTTGCGTTGGTACTTTGAAGTGTTCCCAAAAATCAATCGTTAAGACTGCATCTCGGCTAAAACTAACTCCAAAGCATAACAGAGTGCGGTTCTCAAGTCTAAGTACAAAAAGACCTCAAACATAAAATTTAAATTTGAAAGTGGAAAAGTCAAAAGGAGAACTGCAATACCCTAAATCCCATTCGGGCCAAAACCTAGCCATTTTTTTTTCTTTTTTCCCTTTTTTCTTTTCTCCTTCTCTTTCCCTCCTTTTTCTTTCTTTTCTCCTCCCTACAACGCCAGTGCGCCACCAGCTCCTTCCTTTTCCCTCGCTCCCACGCCGACACAGAGCCCCGATGCCCTGGCACCATGCCGCAGAGGATGCCGCACCGCTGTTCTCCACGTCATCCATGCAACCACAGGGCCACAACGGGTTGGCGACCAACTCCCATCACGCGCACCACCCTCGGGTCGCATATGCGTCGCTGCTCCCATCTGCTCCTATTGTTGGCCCAAACCGAAGAAGACGTTCGGCAGAACCTCGTCTCAATAGAACGTCTTGCCAAAAACCAATTGAAGCACTAAAAGCACTCACGACGATGGGCAGAATGCTCGGCACGTTCGGCAGAACGTTCGGATGGTGCTGGAAGCTCACGCACGCTGGAAGTCGATGCTTGACCGAAGTACACGCATGTACATGCACTAGAAGCAAGAATACGCCGGAAGCACAGAACGCAGGAAGCTATCATGCTAGATTTTTTTGGTGTTGCATACGGTAGCGTTTTCTACTTTCTTTTTTTTTCTTCTTTCTATTGCTTGCTTCAATTTTTCTTATGGTTGCAAGACTCGTACCTACCCTTATAAAGGCTGAGTACATGACCCAACACCAACAAGCAACGCATGGACTCAGTTTCGTACGAAACGGTATCGTACACGGACTCAACATCCAAGAAGCAAAAAAACTAAACTTAGAAACTAATACCAGATTATAGCTAACATTCACTCCCTTAATCTTGTTGTTTCTTCTCAACTTCTCGCGCAATACGATCTTGCATCTCTAAGACACAGACACATACCCGGACTGGGAACTCAGCTGTCAGTTGGACTCAACTTTCAACTTGGCTCACACACACTCGGCCGGAGATGGTGACATAACTCGAACATGTCTTGGACTCTTACTCATTGAGGTAGTCGGTCTCAACTATGACTTGCCCAACTCATACTCGACTTAGGACGACGAACACATCTCCTCAATGTTCCGGACTCAACTCCACGGACTCGACTCAGAACGGCGAACACATCTTCTCAACGTCCCACAGACTTGACTTAGGACGGCGAACACATATCCTCAATGTCCCAGACTCAACTCTTTGGACTCGACTCGGCAGCAGAGCAACGCCACCTCAATTAAATGCACCTCCGCTTTCTCCTTTCTCGGCTTACGACATTCGGAAGTGAAGTGCCTGTAGTCCTCACAAATGTAGCATTGTACCTTTGTCTTGTCGAATTTTCGATTCTTGCGGCCTCGATCACCACTGCCGTTAGAGCCGCCGAAGGAGCCCTCGCCTTTGCCTTTTGACGATCAGGCCTCCCACTCAGCGCAGGTTAACAACAGTTGCTCATCTTCGCTCCCGCCAGGTCCTCAGATCTGTTCCTTATGCGCCTTCAAGCGTCCGATCACTTCCTCAATCGTCATCACCTTGAGGTCGCCGAACTACTCAATGGTGGAGACGATTTGCAAAAACTTTTCGAGGACTGTTCGAAGAAACTTTCTCACGATATAGCTCTCTTCCATCTTGTCCACTAAGACTCGGATCTAGTTGACAATAGTCGTCACTCGTCAACCTCATGGCGAAGTCATCAATCGACTCCATCTCTTTCATGTGTATCCCCTCGAGCTCGCTCTTGAGGGTCTGCACTCGCGCTTCTTTACACGATCAGCGCCAAGATGCATCGCCTTCAACGCCTCCCACGCAGCTTTGGCCGCCTCCTTTTCGGCTAGTAGGAAGAGCGTTTCCTCTGGGATGTCTCTATAGATGGCCGCCAAGGCCATCTGATCCTTTGCGTACATCGATGTTGCCGTCCTCAATCATATCTCACAATCCTTGAGCGCGTATGTACACATTCATCTTAATTTCCCACACTGCATAATTACTCTTCACAAGCATCGGATAATGCAGCGAGACGGCGGAACTCTCTTTCACCATCGCACCCGATGTCGTCTCGTCACCGGTGACACCACCTTTCGGAGAGCACGACATGATCTTAAACATATACGGATCAAGAACTCAAATTCTGATACCAATTATTAGCCCAAATTGAAGAGTCACGCTTGCTCGGAAGAAGACGTTCGGCAGAACCTCATCTCATCAGAATGTCTCGCCGAAAACCAATCGAAGCTCTGAAGCACTCACGCCAGGTCACAGTTCGGGTCCGCAGTGAACCCCCTCATCTCGTGCTCACCGTCCCTCCACTTCTTTTTCACAAGGTCGCCGCCGCCCCTTGTCTTTCCCCACTCCGTCGGCTGAGTCCATCGTGCCGCCCCATTCCTCCACGACGTGCCACTCCCCTGGTGAGACCCCGGCCTTGGCATCTGGACCACGGCGTCGCCCCGGCCCCATCCTTCGGATGCTCACCGCCTCCTGTCCTTTCTTCCACAGAAATGCCTGCCTTGGCTTCGTCTTCTTCCTCAGCACCATCAAGCCGCACCGCACCGCCGTCTCCCTCTACCGCCCAACTCCGTTACCACGACCGGATTGACAAGGGTAACCGCGTCATCCCATGTTCTAGGAGTAGGAGTAGCTATAGCGCCCGCTGGTTGGGTCATAGAGTACCGGAGCGCCGCCGCACCGTCTCCCGTTCGCTTCCAGCACCGGTCGCCGTGGGCAGACATGCACAGAGCACCACACACCGTGTGGGCTACACGTATAGGACCCCCTAGGGGAATAGATGGTGGTGCGCACCCCCGTCGGCGGGACTAGTCGCCGGCCGACCGGATCCACCATGGACCCGAGGACCGCCGCCGCCTCGTGTAGCTGCGCCGCCAATGTTGGCCGTCGTAGCCCTCGGCACCGGCACTGGTGGGATTGCCCGTCTCCTGGGGTTCCATTTTTGGTGGTCTGAGGTGCTCCCGTCGCTCCGCTGGCCGGCGTCAAGCCTGGCCCGAGAGCACCCATCCTCTGTTCCGGGCGGATTGGGGGATTTTCATTAATGCTTAACGATAGGGTTAAGATAGGTTAATTAAGGGCTGAATTAATATGACATGTGGACTCCAGTACAAGTTATAAAGAGTGGTTAGAAAAATAAAACTTGCCCTAAGTCTATGACACATGGTCCGGGTCCTTTTAATCCACAGTATGCACCCGGTCCATAGGTCGGCACAGTTGGGACCATGGTCCATGCACTGTTTTATGGACGAAGTCCTCACGGGTAGGGGCTACTTGTCAGTGTTGTGACCAATCCCAATTAGAAAACAAATAAAAAGAAAATTGAAATAGTAAGGACCCACTTGTCAGTCACTATAGGATTTCTCAAATAAGAAATAAATCAAAAGTAAAATAAAATCAGTAGGTCCCACCTGTCAGAGAGAGGACTATCTCTCCCTTGTTAATTTTAGGAATTTAATTCGATTTAAAATTTCAGAGAGCCCATTCTCTCTCGTTTTAAATCAAAATCGAACGATTCTCATTTCTAAATTCATATAAATTCAAACCCTACCCAACCAACTAGAGAATATCAATTTTGGAGTTCCTTTGATTTTTTTAATGCATTTTGGATTCTTTTATGTTTACCCGAACTTAGCCAATTTTTGCGTATATAGATACCGAAGCTCCCGAGGAACACTAGATCGAGCAAGACCAAGATACTCAAGAACTCGAACAAAGCGAGTCAATACTTTGATCATTTTGCTCCTAAATTTTGAATGCAAATTAGATTGTTTTAAATTATGAAATTGTATTGCTATGATTTATACAAATATGTCAATTAGCTCATAGTTGTTACCTTAATGATAATTGCGTATAAACTTTCATCGCTTGAACTTGGACACTATCCTTTGACACCTTAGAAGTAATGATATACATAAACTAGACATTAAGTCTATATTTAACTATCATGCTTAGCCCTACTTAGAAACATGACATGTGGGCAATGATTTGCCTTACATCATTAAAACTTGAAACTGGATTTGGATAGTCGAGGTTGGAGCCTGGCTATTATGTTGAACTAGAAAACTATTTCAAAACAAAAAGAAAACAAAAAACATATTTTTTACTTGGGCGGCTGGAAAGTATGATAGGTGTGGATAAGAGCATGACAGAGTGGGCATGGGAAAGTAGCGCCCAAGTCAATCAATGATCGAGTTCTAGTAACATCCTTCTCGAGTAAAAATAGTTCAACCACAAGTCTATAATAGGTACGACCTGGCTAACTAATTTGTTCGCCTCAGCGTGACTTCGCCACTGGTGGGTATGTAGCGTAGGTAGAGGGTAATGAAGCCATAGGGAAACCACAAGGCGCAAGAGAGGGCCTCTCGGGGGCGCGGCCCAGGGAGGTAGAAACCTTAGTGGGTGGGGGTTGCGTTGAAGTGGGGCATTGTAAAGACCTTGTGATGATTATCTTAGTCTCATGCCTACGGTTACGTGTTGATAGTATAAGATGATTGTCTTTTGTGGGTAAAGTGTGTGAACTCTGCAGAGTGTACATTGTCTGGATAGCCATGCTCACGGTTATTGGTGGTGCCGAGAACTTATTAGAAGTAGCTTTCATTCTTATAAAATAATTTGTGGGTGGGATAAAAAGATAGGTTGGAGCCTAGAGATTTGAGTTGACCTGGTTTGGAACCAGTGGGAAGTACAGGATGTGACCCGAGAAAGAACATGAGCGTTGGGTGGAAGGAGCCACTCAGTGATATAGGAGGTTGGAGCCTCCACTATTATTTTACAACAAATACTTAAATTTCAATAAAACCTATGTGGTAAAAATGCTAGGTTTTAGGAATTGCTTACTAATTACTCCAATTCAAACTTAGCTCAGGGCAAATAAAAGAACCATGAACCTTCCTTTGATTGGCCTTGCATATATAATACTGTATTTTGTGTGTTGGCTCGTGTAGTACGGTTGTGTACTCACGCTCGCTTACAATAACAACATTCAGGGCCATTTGATCAAGACCCCTATGCATATTTCATGGCATCTGGACCCCTTTCGCTTTATGTTTTCGATCGTATCCCTACTCTCTATATTAAAAGTACTATGTGTGTTACATTGGCCTGCTGGACCCCTTTTGTAAGACAGTTGGCCGTACAGCCTAATTATGTAATAAATGACACTATTATGATGTGAATGCGATGTATGTGAATGAATCAGCGATGTATGTGTGCTATCTATTGATCAGTGCAATTCTACACAGGAGATCCCAAATTTCAATTTCAAGGTCTGACAATAACCACGGGGGAGCCTAGAGGGACCCTCGCTGTCCCAGGGCAAACCCTGGTCAAGGGTGAGTCTCCATATCAGCATACTCCTGTGGTTTTTTATTTGGGAGCTAGTAGTAGCAAAAGAATATTAGCTTCTCAGCATAATGGTTATCATCCTAGAGAATTTTGTATGCCTAAGGCAGAGTCTCCAATGTTTAGTGGTGAGCACCCTAGAGTGTGGAAAGACAACTGTGAGAAGTATTTCAACATGTTTGGAGTCCCAATTCAATACCGGGCACAGTACGCAACCCTGCATTTCAATGGTAATGCAGCTCTCTGGTTGCAGACATGAGGTTCAGCACATCATAGATGGCTGGGTAGAATTATGCATAGCTGTAGAGAGGAAATTTGGAAAGGATCTGTATCACAACTACATGAGGGAACTTCTGAATCTTGAGCAATTAGGTAGTGTGCAGGAGTACTATGAGAAATTTGAGAGCCCAATGCATAAGGTCTTAATGCACAATAATTCTTATGATGACGTGTTCTTTGTAAATAGATATGTAGATGGCTTCAAAAGTGATGTAAGAGCTACTATAATGCTTCACAAACCTAGCATGGTTGATGCTGCTTTGTCCCTTGCCCTGTTACAGGAAGAAGCATTGGAAATCGGTGGGAGAAAATTTTCCTCTAAACACCACAGCAAGGAGTACAACAAGTAGTGAGTGAAGATGCAGCTTAGTACAGAGAAAGGCATCCTGGGAGCAGTACCTACCGAAACCAGGACTGAAGCAAAACCTAAATGGACAGATAAGTATGATAGCCTTAGAACAATGAGGAAGGCACAAGGACTATGTAAGAAATGTGGAGAGAAGTTCGCGCCGTGTCATAACTCATAAGTGCCCCCAAGACCATCTCATTACTTGTTAGAAAAATAGAGACAAAGAGATACGAATTTTTACGTGAAAAACTCTTGTGGAAAAAACCACGGACGTCAACCGGCGATTATCACTATATAAGAAGTGTTTACAAAACATAGAGGATTACAGTGAGGCGTCAACTCTCCCCGTACGGCTTACAAGAGGCACACAAATAGGGTAAAAGGACTTGGAGTCCAAATAAGAAACTAATCCGCTAATATAGCATATTCCAGATACTTTCATATTAGAAAATTCGGATCACAAATCAACAATCTCCACCTTGAGACAAATTTCCTCTTGTAGCATAAAAAAATCATCAATCACCAAATAACTCCACAGTAAGATAAAAATCACTGTGTGCCAACTAGTCTCTAGGATTAAACTCTAACACAAACTAGGCTTGAGCAAAGCTAAAACTTAGTAACAGGAACTGGCTTTGTCATCATATCAGCTGGATTATCATGAGTACTTATCTTGCACACCTTGACATCATCTTGAGCAATAACACCTCGAATAAAGTGATATCTCACATCAATGTGCTTTGTTCTCTCATGGAACATCTGATCGTTTGTAAGGCATATAGCACTTTATCTATTACAAAATATAGTAGTACAAGAACTATCTCCACAAAGCTCAGTGTACAAACCTCTTAACCAAATAGCTTCTTTACAAGCTTCAAAAATAGTCATATATTCTACTTCAGTGGTAGATAAGGCAACAATAGCTTGCAAACTTGCCTTCCAACTAACAACATAACCACCAATGGTGAACACATAACATGTGAGAGACCTCCTTTTGTCCAAATCACCAGCATAATCAGAATTGTCAGTGTTTTAGAACCGATCTTAAGTAAAGATTGTTTGATTCGGGGGGTCTCCTAGAATGGAATCACGCAGAGAGGTTGACACGGGTATTTTTATACAGGTTCAGGCCTTTTCCGGGGAGAATAACAACCCTACTCCTGCGTGTGTATGGTATTGAGTGTATCTTGTACAATCGGGAGAAAAGACTAAGACTATTACAGAAGATAGTGCATGTCTTCTCGATTGCTTGCTGTGTTCTCCGATTGCCCTTCCTTTCTTCTCTGATCGCCACCTTTATATAGTCGTGAAGGAGTAGCCGTTTCTCCAGGTGAAAAGGCGCATCATCATGTCCTGTAACGGGTGCATGTTTGCAATAATCACCGGAGTGTTAACTCCTTCATGCCGCCTGGCAGTTATTTGTCAGAGATAATGGGGTATTACATGCTATTACTCCGTAGAATAACAACGTATGTTGACTGCTTGGATTCCTTAATCAATTGGACCCACTCATCTGTAGGTTTTATTTATCATAAGGTGGTCGTAGCTGACCTGGTCGTAGAAGAGCTTACGACCATGGGGTAGTCGTAGAATAACTTACGACTGGATAGTGATCGTAGAAGAACTTACGACCATAAGGTAGTCGTAGCAAGACTTACGACTATGGAGGTGGTCGTAGAAGAACTTACGACCACCTAGTAGGCTTCTCCCTTGTAAATATAAGGGGTATACCTAGGGACCACATGACATCATATTTACCCATAATAAGAATTATAGATAAAAGATAAAATGAGGATTATTAGATCCTCGTCATCTAATATAAGGGCTTCAAGAGAAAGTAACTTACTTGGTAAAGGAGTCGTAGATGGTCTTATGACCACGAGAGGGTCGTGGAGAGATGGTCGAAGGAAAAACTCTTCGACATTTGTACATCACTTTGACTAGGAATATACTTAGTCAAGAAGGTTACTTATGACTATCAAATAGTCGTAGTATGGTGATCGGAAGTAAAACCTTTTCGATTGATATTTCATTTGGCCAGAAAGGCTTGGCCAAGAAAGTAATTTTGCTTGAGGTGTAAAAATGAACCTGATTTTCTTGGACAGACAAACTTAGAGAATCGCAATCGACTCTTATATGTCTATCTGTTGGAGCAGTTCCCGAAACGGTGGCAACCCTTGGGTTTCCACACTTTCAACCCAGGCATATGGTTATAAATACTTACCGGAGGGTGAGACTTGTGTTTCTACTTTTCCCCAAATCGCTCCCGCTGTTCATCGAGTTCTTGCCTTCTCCGCCACCAAGCCAATTGTGCTTTCTCCTAAGACCTTCCTTAATCCAAAACCTCCCCCCTCTGAGAGAGATGGCCAGAACAGTTTCCGAGTGGGCCTAGTCGGAGATGGATGCGGTGAAGATCCAAGCCTTGGTCGACGCCAGGAAGATTCCAGAGAAGGTTCTTGCGAAGTGGATTGCGACAGTTGGGCAGCATTGGCCGTCGAGAGAGATTGGGCAAATCCCCGTCTTCCAGGCATATTGTGAGTGTGGCCTTCGATTACCTACTTACCCTTTTCTCACACTCGTACTCGAGCACTTTGGGGTGGAATTAGTGAACCTCGGTCCTAATTCCATCACAATGCTAAGTGTATTCGTGTATCTATGTGAGGCATACTTGGGAATTCCAGCAGACCTCGAGCTCTTTCAATATTTTTATGGAAAGGCTCGACAATCTGGGATTGCTGGGAGTTGTGGTCTGAAGCTCCATGACACGAAGTCGAAGGAGTATATTCAGATGTTTACCCGGTCTTCGTGGCCGAGATGGAGGAAGAGGTGGTTTTACTGGAAAACCACCCAAGATGACAGCCTTACTTTCGCGGGGAAGGCTACCGAGAAGATTTCTTCCTGGGATTCGACTCCCAGGGATCTTGGTCGGATTGCTCCCTACATTCAAGCCATCAAGGACTTGAAAGAGGAGGGACTGACCAAATGGCATGTGGTGAAGGATTTCATCAAACGTCGAATTAGCCCTTTGAAGAAACGAGTACCTTCTATGTGGAGGTACACGGGGCCAAAAGACCCGACCAGGGACTACGAGGAGAGTAAGTGAATCTTCGACTTAGCTCTCAGTTTGGTCTTTCTCAAAGTGGTGTAATAAATGTCTTATCTGTTTGCATAGATCTTTCTGGCGAGATCGACGTTGGGTCAAACTTGTTTGTGAGAAATCTCCGCCACTTGGAGTGGCGGTTCCTCAAATCCTTGCGGTTTTATCCATGAGAGAGAAGATGGGCGCCTAAAGGTAATCAAGGGTTGATTTTATCCTTAGGACTTTAGAGTCGAGAAAGACTTACGATTGGTTGTTTGTCGTAAAAAAACTTACGACTTGGTAGTGATAGTAGAAAACCTTACGATCAAGGAAATGTTGTAGAAAAACTTATGATCGATCTTCGAGAAAATCTTCTGTTGGTCGATAATTCTTTTCATTTTTTTTCTGTAAAGTAGGCATGGAAAATCGTCAGGACAACCAAGAGGTCGAACTGATAACCATCGGTGCAGGGATGACAACGGAAAAAAGTCCAGCTCCTCCGTCTAAGAAGCGTTGACTCGTGAAAGTCGCCGACAAGGGAGGGGCAAGCTCAAGTTCTTTTATTTCGACCAGATCTTCTGCAAAATCTGCTGCGGAATCTGGTACAGTAAATTTGAAGCGTGGAGGTTGAAGCAGCTGAAGCTGAAGAGGTCGAAGCAGCCAAACCTCTTAAGCGCAAAGCCCGCAAGGCCAAGGTACCCTTCTATTATGACAAGAAAACTTTCACAGTTTCTGCCTCTCCTAGTTTTGTCAAGCGAGTAGAAAAGGAGAACTAGAAGGACTTTATGTCTTTTGTGAAAGGACAATGCTGCTCTAGCAGAACCTGTGGTCGAGGGAAGCGCCGATCTCGGAGTGGTCGAGACTGATCTTGGCCATCCAGAAAGTCAGGAGATCAGAGAGGTGGCTCCTGTTCAAAATCCACGACCAAACGTGGTCGTGGCCGAGCCTATCCTTCAACTTGAACTCCGACCAGACGTGGTCGTAGAAAAGAAGTCGAAGAAATCTTTCGTTGGGAAGGTGACTCATAAGTTCCTGGTTAAGTCCAGAGTGCAGAGGTATGTGAGAAAGACTAAAGGGTAAGAACAGCATTTACCTTTTGCTTTTCACAACTTAACGTGCCTTCCTTTTGTTGCTCTTAGCCCAACTCCTTCAGCCCCCGAGGATGCTTCTATTCAGAAGCCTATTGTCACTTCTCCGGTATGGAGAGATGGCAGCAGAGTGGTCGAAGGATCACCTTTGCTTTCGAGTGGCGGAGGAAGTCGTGGGTTACGAAGTGGTTGCTACAACCATCGAGGTACTTACTATGACACGAGGTGGTCGTTAGAGGCGATAGAGGCAGCGGTAGAAGCCTCGGCGAGGTGGTGATATGTCGACCACCGTCTTGGGGAAAGAAGTCGTTCTTGAGCGTACCTCCGGTCTCCAAAGAGAAGCTGCGATTCTGAGTAATCGAAGGCGAGGAGTACTTCAACTTCTATTCTGATTTATTTGGGCCTACTTCCATTGTGGGGTCTTCTGCTTTTAGATCTCGCAATCGAGTCCCTCATCCTAAAGATATTCCCAACAAAGGGGAAATTTTTGATAACGAGTGTCTCAAGAAGGTTTGGTGGAATCAAGTCGCGAAGATAGATAAGCTGAAGAGTCCAACGATGGTTTTCTCGATGTTTGCTCGGACGACCATGAATGTAAGTATCTAAGGATACTTATTAGCGCGGCCTTCCCTTACTTCTTACTGTCTTTCTTTTTGCAGAAAGCTCTAGAACAAATTGCCATTGTTGGTGAATATCACCGACAACTTGTAGAAACTATGACAAGAAAAAGCGGGCTGTGAGCAGACAGAGAGGTGGTATGTCACCGTTATTAAGTAGTCGTTTTGATTTGACCACTTATATAGTGCTTATGGGGTTTGTCGTGGAAAAAGCATACGACTAGGTGCTAGTCGTAGAAAGACTTACGACCGTTAGATAGTGCTCATGTCTACTTTTAACCTTTATAGGTTAAATAGTGATGAAAATACCTTAGCTGACTCGCTCGATTATGAAAAAGACGAGACGAGAAAGCTAAGGGAAGAGAAAGAAGACCTCTTGAAGAAGCTTCAGGAGGATAACTCGTGACTCAAAAATTGCAGGGAGAGATAAGCGATGAAGTCTTTGAACTTAAGACTGTTTATGTCGTTGATCTTTACCTTTTTAACTCTTACTTCTTTTCAGAAAAAGAGGACAAAATGAGAAGGCTCCAAATCGAAGTTAAAGATAAAACTTTGATCGTTCACGAGATTTCTCGTATCGCCAAAGATAAAAATCAAGAGATTGAAAGGCTGAGATCTCGGCAAGAAGATAAGTAGTTCTTTACCTGTGAACTAGTTTTTTCCTCTTCTATGAATTATTTTTGCTTGACTAGTCTTACCCCTTTCAGAGAAACTAGTCGAGAATAAACAACTCCGCGAGGCTTCGACTCGTAACCAACAGGAGATAAAGTCGATGAAGATTAATCTTCAAGACAACATCATGCTCCTGAACAACATACTTGGTGAGCTGCGTGGTGAGGGAAAAATTTCTCCAGAAGACACGATAGCTGCTCACATAAGTACTATTGGGGAACAAGTCGGGACTTTGCAAGAACTGGTGACCACCCTGAAGGCCAACCAAACTGACTCAATAAAGGAGGCGGTCGAAGGTGCAATAAGTTATGTATTGGCAAAACTTAAAGCTCATGACCCCAGCCTTAATGTGCAACCAATCGACGCCGACTTCGACTGTCCTAAGGCAGAAGCAAGTCGTTTGATTGAAGAAATGCAGCCAGTCGGCAGGAAGGTCTCGGAGGAGATGCAACTAGGATCTCCTTCTTCAGAGTAGTTTGTAATAAAAACCTGTGAAAACAAGCTTTTGTTGATGTAATATATAATCCATC
This sequence comes from Phyllostachys edulis, assembly GCA_036346405.1. Taxonomy (NCBI): domain Eukaryota; kingdom Viridiplantae; phylum Streptophyta; class Magnoliopsida; order Poales; family Poaceae; genus Phyllostachys; species Phyllostachys edulis. The sequence continues at coordinate 57,312,123 of CM070546.1, read as the reverse complement.
TTGTTTCCTGCAAATTATCTTGTCGAGTAGTTAGTAACACAAAAGATAATTGACAAACAAAAGACTAAGAATTGAAGTCAAATTAATAACTTTATCCTAGCCCCCGACTATTTGCTTAGTTTATTTAGATAAACTAGGTAAATAGTGTTAAAAGGGTTTCTGAAAACAGAGAGGTTTGATTAACTTGTAGATTTTGATCACAATTGTCATGCACTGGTCAAAAGAGTAGTAATGAATCGACCCTAGGAAGTTCCTTCTAGTGGGCAAGACCACGTGCAGAGAGGAAAGGCTTCGACTAGGTGATATTACCATCTCCGATTAGATTAATTAAATCGAGAACGGCAACTTGAGTTAGGCAAACGTCTAGAGGACTTTAAAAAATTCGTTCGTCCTTCTTTGGTGGACTCGATAGGTCTGTCCTGGTAGCAAAAGTAGGAAACTAAACAACGCTAGGAAGTTCCTTGTAGTGGGTAGGACCACGTGCAGAGAGGAGAGACTTCGACTAGATGTGTTTCTTCCTCCGACCAGTTGGGACGGAACGAGTACACCAAAAGCGGTTGAATAAATCTAAGAAAGTGCACTCTGCCTAGAGTATTTTTCAAAATAACTGAAAAAATAAACTAAGGTGGAAAAGAGCTGGCTTTAAAAATATTTCGACCAAATACAACCTGAGCTCTTTGTATTGGCAGCAAAAGTGAGTAACGAGTTGACACTAGGAAGCTCCTTCTAGTGGGCAGGACCACGTGCAGAGAGGAGAGGCTTCGATTAGGTGATGCTACCTATCTTTCGACCAGTGTAAAGAAAACTAGTGTTTGGAATGTAGTCGAAAGATTATGAAAGCACTACTCAAAAATAAGACAATAGAGGTAGAGAGAACGTGAGGCTTTATTGTCTTAATGGTTTGTTACACATAAAACTTGCATAACTGGTCGATGTTCCAAGAATTCAAGAGAACCTGGCTGTCTTCCATTGCCAATCGTACTGACCTTGGCCGTGTAACTTCGACCACTGTGTAAGGACCTTCCCACTTGGGAGAAAGTTTATTCCGATTAGACTTGGATTGGCAGAGCCTCAATACCAAGTCACCTACGACAAGACTGCAAGGTTGGACCTTACGATCGTAGTATCTACGCAGGGCTTGTTGGTAGACCACTGAACGGATTAAGGCCTGGTTTCTCCTTTCTTCGAGCATGTTGATGTCATCCGCTCGAAGTTGTTCATGGTTGGAGTCATTGAAAGTTTCGACTCGTGTTGACCGTATCTTTAGTTACGGAGGAAGCATGGCTTGGCTCAGAAGACTAGAAAAATGGTGTTTCACCAGAGCCCGACTAGTAGTCGTCTTTAATCCATATCGGAGGGTAATTCTTGTACCCCAAGCCCCGAGCGCTTGACAAAGTGGTCGAAGACTCGGGTTTTAATTCCTGCATTATTTGGTCATTTGCATGTTCGATTGCCCTATTGCTTTGGGGATGGGCAATAGAAGCATAACATAACTTGGTACCCAACTCGTGCATAAAATTCACGAAATTTTGCTCAAAATTGTTTACCATTATTCGTGATTATTCGACTTGGAACTCCAAATCGAGTAATTACGCATCTCATCATGAATTGTTTTTTGCTTCGTTGTTATCGATTCTGATTAAACCCGATCCATTTTGTGAACGTATCAGTAGCCACAAAAAGGAACTCGAAACCTCCTAGAGCTTTAGGGAACGGTCTTAGGTTATCGAGACCCCAGGTCACAAAAGGCCAAGATAGAGGTATCATTTGTAATGCTTGAGCTAGTTGGTGTATTTGCCTGCTATGAAACTGGCATTGGACACACTTTTAACCAACTCTTTGGCATCGTCTGAGGTTTGTTGGCGGTGAAACCTTGTCGAATGGCCTTACCGACCAGCGTTCTGTAGGAAGCATGAGTTCCACAGATGCCACTGTGTATGTCATGAAGGAGTGTTAATCCTTCGCTCTGCGGAATGCATCGCATGAGCACCCCTTGAGTACCTCGTTTATAGAGGACTCCTTCAACCAAATTATACATTTTGGCTTTCTGGGATAAGCGATCTACCTCGGGATCGTCTTCAGGTACGAAACCCTTCTGAAGATACTCGTAGATGGGAGCTATCCAGGTATCCTCGTATTCTAGAGAGGCCGTCTCAATAGGAGGTGTCTCTAGTTCTTCAACCAAGGACGGCTTCTGGAGTTGTTCCAAGAAGACTCCTTTTGGTACTACAGATCGGGAAGAAGCCATTCGAGCAAGCTGGTCTGCGAGGAAATTATCCTTTCGAGGGATGAATTGTGCCTTGAAAAAAATGCTTTTTTAGCTTACGCACTTTCGATAAGTACCGAGACATTGTCGGGTTAGAGCACTGGTACTCTTTTCCGACTTGATTCACGACTGTTGAGAGTCTCCCCTCACGAGTAGTCGGCGAATCGAGAACGCCGCGGCTCGTATGCCGACTAGCAAACCTTCAGATACGCCACGTTGTTAGTGGCACGAAAGTTTAATTATATGGCATACTTTAAGGTCTCTCCAGTAGGAGATACCAGGACCACCCCAGCCCCCAAGCCACTTAAAGTAAGTGACCCGTCAAAGTACATCGTCCACTGGTCGTGGAAATCATACTGGGGATCCTGAACAGGTTCAGGATTTGTCCATTCGGCGACAAAGTCTGCCAAGATCTGGGATTTAATGGCCATTCGGGACACACAATGGAGGTCGAACTCCCCAAGTTTGACTGACCATTTTGCCATGTGTCCCACTGTTTTCCTATTCTGGAGGATCGCTCCCAAGGGAAACTCAGACGATACAGCTATTTTGTGCGTCTGAAAATAATGCCGCAGTTTCCTCGAAGACATGAGGAGGGCATATGTAAGTTTTTGGACTTGAGGGTAATGCTCCTTAGGCCCGTGTAAAACTTCACTAACGTAGTAAACCGGTCGTTGTACGTTTTCATGTTCTACGACCAGTACTGCGCTCACTGCCTGTGGCGTGGCAGCTAGGTAAATTAAGAGCGTCTCTTTTGGCCTCGGAGAAGCCAAAATAGGAGCACTCGTAAGATACGTCTTGACATCCTCAAAGGCAACGTTTGCCTCGTTCGACCACTCAAAACCTTCATGTTTCCTTAGAAGTTTAAAGAAAGGTAGTCCTTTTTCTCCTAGTCGTGCGATGAAACGACTTAAAGCCGCTATGCACCCTGTAAGTTTCTGGACTTCTTTCTTTGTGGTCGGAGGGCGCATTTGGAGAATGGCCTTTATCTTTTCGGGATTTGCTTCGATTCCTCATATAGATACTAGGAATCCAAGCAATTTTCCTGAAGAGATTCCGAACACACACTTCTCAAGATTGAGTTTTAAGCGGTGTTTTCTGAGGTTGTCGAATGTTTCTTGTAGGTCAGTGATATGATTAAGTCTCTTGATACTTTTAACGACTAGATCATCAACATAGGCTTCCAGGTTTTAGCCTAGTTGAGATGAAAAGGTCGATTGCATTAAGCGTTGAAAAGAAGCGTAGGCATTTTTTAGACCAAATGGCATTTTGACATAGCAAAATATACCAAATGGTGTAATAAATGCGGTCTTTTCTTCATCGTCTAGACACATATTGATCTGGTGGTATCCAGAATATGCATCTAAAAAACTTAACATTTCACAACCTGCAGTAGAATCAACCAACTGATTGATACGAGATAAAGAAAAATCATCTTTTGGACAAGCTTTATTAAGATCAGTGAAGTCTACGCACATACGCCATTTGCCGTTCGACTTCCTAACGATTACAGGGTTAGCCAACCACTCTGACTGGTCGACCTCTCTTATAAAGCTTGCTTTAAGTAGCTTGTCCAATTCTGATTTAATAGCATCTCGTCGATCAGGGGCAAATCTCCATAGTTTTTGTTTTACGGGTACTTTGTCAGGCCGTAAAGCTAGCCTGTGCTCGATCACCTCCCTGGGGACTCCGGGTATGTCGGATGCTTGCCACGCGAAGACATCTGCGTTAGCTCGGAGGAAGGTGATGACGTCTTCCTACTTGGGGTCGGAAGTATCCCCGATGCGAATAGTCTTCGAGGGCTCCCCTGCGTCCAAAGGAACCTCTTTGACCTGGTCGTTCGGCTTTGGTGCAGCTTTAGGCTTCGACTTGTTAGTCGAAGGCTGACTTTCTTCTCGAGTTGGTATCTGACCAACTATCTCAAGGGATCGACGGTCGCAAGTATGCGCCATCTTCTTGTCACAATGGATTATGATTACTCCTTTGGGACCTGGCATCTTAAGACATTGATACCCATAATGAGTAGCCATTAAGAATATTGCCAAAGTTGGTCGTCCGAGTATGGCGTTATATGCCGTATCGAAATCGACCACATCAAAGGAGATTTTCTCCATCCTGAAATTACTTAGAGAACCAAATGTTAAAGGAAGAGAAACTTGGCCAATAGGTTTGGCTGAAGACCCCAGTACGATCCCATGAAAGGAGTATCGTACCGGTCTTACCTTAGTCCTGGGTACTTGCATCTCGTCTAGGGTACTCGTAAACAGGATGTTTAACGAGCTACCACCATCAACTAAAACTTAATTGACCCGACAATTGTTGATGGTGGGTTCGACCACGATCGGATATCGACTTGGACGGGTCGAAGGAATCGGGCAGTCACCCTTCTCGAAGGAGATGGTGAATTCCGACCACTTCGGTAATTTATTGACGAGAGGAGGGTCTATGGAGTTTACCTCACGTTCGGTAGCTTTAAGCTGTCGCTTTGATTCGTATGCCGACGATCCCCCGTAGATGTGCTCGACGGTATGTTGTGGATCCTGGAACGGCATCTCCTCATTGTCATCCGACGACTTATGACCACTCGGTTGCCCTATCTGCTCGAGAGTGGGAAGTGGTCCTTTGCCGTTGTAGTAGTCCTCGAGTTTTCGTTGGAAAACTCGGCAGTTGCGAAGGTCATGTCCTTCCTTTTTATGGAAAGGACACCACCTAGGCTTATCGTTCTTCCGATCAGGATGCTTACCTTTGCCTCGGCCGGAGTATGGCTTGGAGCTTCGTGGCTCTTTATCATTTACAGCCAAGACCTCCTTGGAACCGCTGGCTTGAGGTTTTTGACCCTTCGCCTTGTTCTTGGACTTCTTCGCTTTCTTATCCTTCTTCTTGCCACCTTCGCCTGGCTCTCGAGAGGTATTATCTTCTCGATCAATTATGTTGTTCCACTCGACCGCCTCGGAAGCAATCGCATATCGATCAGCCATCAAAGAGTTTGGTGATAGTAGCGGGAGGATTCAAAGCGATGTCCTCCGTTATCCTTCTACTGCAGACTCCTTGCTTGAAAGCCCTGATGACAGATGAGTCAGAAACTTCTAGAATTGAATTACGAACCTGACTAAAGCGCTTGATGAATTGGCGCAAGGTCTCGTGGTCGTTCTGCCTCATCCAGTGCAAGTCGTCCTCCTTCCCAGGGCGATTGTAGGTGCCTTGGAAGCTTGCCAGTAGAAGGTCGCAGAGGTGTTGCCAAGAATAGATCGACTCAAGTGGTTGGTTTAGTAACCATGATCGAGCGGACCCTTCGAGCACAGTTGGAAGGTAATTCGCCATTACATGCTCTCCTCCTCCTGCTACTCGGACAGCTGTTGTATAAATTTGAAGGAACTCGATGGGATTTTGGGATCCATCGAACTTCTCCATGTTCACTAGTCGAAAACGAGGTGGCCAGCGAACAGCTCGGAGGTCAGGCGAGAATGCCCGACATCCGGTAATGACTTCTTGACGCCTCCTTTGTAGGAAGGAAGGGTTGATATCATTAGGTGATCATATTCGACGATACCCAGTAACAGGTTGACCCGACCTGTAGTAGGTCTCGGTCCTACGAGGGAAATACTCCTCGTATTCCATCTGCTGCTGCTGATTTCCATGTCGGAATGGTGAGCGATCACCTCTCCGAGGGGCTTGTTGATTATCTGACGTTCGAAGGACATTTCTCCGAGTAGGAGATCGATGCGAGTTGTCTTTGCGCCGATCTCTATGCGGGGTATTGTTCGAACGACTGGTAGCTGAGAAAGTTGTATTGCTATGACTTTCTGAATGATGTTGGCGAGGTGCTTCCAGTCTTGCCATCGTGGTCCGAAGCCTTTGTGTGATCTCTTCAACGAAGAGGTCGTAGCCTGGCGCTCGGGTGAGCTCTCGAGTAGGGTTCTCGAGCAAGTCGTTGATGTGCTGTAGTTCTTAAGGTTCCTCCGATTGATACTGGATGCGTCTAGGCAGATTTTTCTGGGCTGCAATTTTCTTCCGTCGAATAGCCTCAAGATCTTCCACATCAGATCCTTGAGACTGCCTCAATGGAGTAAGAGTATGTCGAGGATTTCCCTCACGCTCATCAAAGTGTTGGTTCTGTCCGTCACCGGTGGTGCCCTTGCCATTGCCACAAGGGGGCGCAGTGCGTGATCTTCGGGGAGTGTCCCTAGCACGGTCTCTAGAAGAGTGACATTGATCTGAGGGAAGGACGAAGACCTCCTGTTGATGATTTTTACTTGCGCTCGAGGCCTCCCCGCTTGAGGAGTAGTCGAGAGACACCATCTGGCGACTTGGAGTAATCCCCTCCAGGAAGGGGAACTCTGGGTTATAACCGTTTTCGTCCGCAGGTGTGACCTGCGGAGAGATGGTCGAATTTGCTGGAAAAGCATACTTGATCCCGCTCTCTCTGGAGTTATCCGGAGAGAGAGGACCACCAGATGCTGGTGAAGCCCTAGAATTGTGGCTTCCAGAACTTGTCTTACCAAGTCGGACCGCTTTAGGGGGACTTGGACACTTGGAGGAAAAACTCTCGTGTTGTGAGCCCGCCTGGGTGTAGTCCTGATTGTGGTCAGATTGACCCTTGTCCTTTGAGGGAATTGACTCCTCTATTGGACATACTGTTGTGGGGGATAAGGATCCCTCCTCAACTCCATCAGTGGCATGGTCTCCTGGATCTGCAGAAAGATCTCTGGAGGCAGCAACATCATCGAATGAGTCGATACTCGGTTCGTAATCAAAATCGGCATCCATGTCGACGTCTGCGTAATCTGCCAAGTTAAACAAGTTCTCCTCGTTCCATTCTCCTACCATGAGTGCATGAGATTTAGAAAAAAGAGAGTATGTTGACAAGAGATTACCAGAATATCCCCACGGTCGGCGCCAACTGTCGGTGTTTTAGAACCGATCTTACGTAAAGATTGTTTGATTCGAGGGGTCTCCTAGAATGGAATCACGCAGAGAGGTTGACACTGGTATTTTTATACAGATTCAGGCCTTCTCTGGGGAGAATAACAACCCTACTCCTACGTGTGTATGGTATTGAGTGTATCTTGTACAATCGGGAGAAAAAGACTAAGACTATTACAGAAGATAGTTCTTGTCTTCTCGATTGCTTGTTGTGTTCTCCAATTGCCCTCTCTTTCTTCTCTGATCGCCGCCTTTATATAGTCATGAAGGAGTAGCTGTTTCTCCCGGTGAAGAGGCACCTCATCATGTCCTGTAACGGGCTCATGTTTGTAGTAATCACCGGAGTGTTAACTCCTTCAAGCCGCCTGGCAGTTATTTGTCAAAGATAATAGAGTATTACGTGCTATTACTTCGTAGAATAACAACGTATGTTGACTGCTTGGATTCCTTAATCAATTGGACCCACTCGTTTGTAGGTTTTATTGATCATAAGGTAGTCGTAGCTGACCTAGTCGTAGAAGAGCTTACGACCATGGGATAGTCGTAGAATAACTTACGACTAGATAGTGATCGTAGAAGAACTTACGACCATAAGGTAGTCGTAGCAAGACTTACGACTATGGGGGTGGTCGTAGAAGAACTTACGACCACCTGGTAGGCTTCTCCCTTGTAAATATAAGGGGTATACCTAGGGACCACATGACATCATATTTACCATAATAAGAATTATAGATAAAAGATAAAATGAGGATTATTAGATCCTCGTCAAGAATCAATATAACCAACAAGTTTATCTCTAGAATTCGCAAACTGCAAACAAGTATTAGAAGTGGCACGCAAATATCTGAAAATCCACTGAACTACTTTCTAATGCTCTTTTTCAAGATTAGCCATGTATCTACTAACAACACTCAGAGCATGAGATAAATCAGGATGAGAACAAACCTTGGCATACATAAGAGAACCAACTGCAGTGGAATATGGAACTCTAAACATGTACTCAATATCATAATCTGACTCAGGACATAAGGCTAAAGATAATCTGAAATGCAAAGGTAATGGAGTACTCACTGGTTTTGCATCAAGCATATTAAAATGGTGAAGGACCTTCTCAGTATAATTTTTTTGACTAAGGTATAACTTGCTAGATTGCCTCTCTCTAATAATCTACATGGCAAGAATTTTCTTTTCTGCACCTAGGTCCTTCATTTCAAATTCATTACTCAATTGTGCTTTCAGTTTTGCTATTTCTGACTTATCTTTTGCAGTAATCAACATATCATCAACATAGAGAAGCAAATAAATAGCTGAACCATTAACAATCTTTAAATAAACACAGCTATCATAATCAGATCGCTTAAAGTCATGAGAGAGCATACAGGAGTCAGATCTCTTGTACCATTGCCTAAGAGATTGCTTCAAACCATAAAGAGATTTCTTTAATCTACAAACAAGGTGTTCTTTTCTAGGAAGAACAAAACCCTCAGGTTAGCCCATATAAATGTCTTCTTCCAACTCCCCATGTGAGAATGCAGTTTTAACATCTAATTGCTTAAGTTCATAATCATGCATAGCAACAATACTGAGTAAAGTGTGAATAGAACTATGCTTCACAATTGGGGAAAATACATCATTAAAATCAATACCTAAAATCTGACTATAACCTTTAGCAACCAACCTTACTTTATACCTTGTTGGTTCACTAGGAGAAATACCTTCCTTTCTTTTGAAAATCCACTTGCAACGAACAGGCTTCTTCTCTTTTGGCAATTTCACTAATTCACAAGTGTCATTCTTATCAAATGACTCTATCTCATCATGCATAGTTGTTGTCCACTTATTATAATCAGTGGAGTTAATAGCCTTAGAGTACAATGAAGGTTTTGTATTACCTTCAATTTCTTCTGGCATACTAAAAGCATAAGCAACAATATTAGCTTCAATCAACCTCTTGGGTGGATTAATCTCCCTCTTAGGTATGTCAACTGCAATGAACCGTTGTGGTGACTGCTCAACAATAGGAGGATCCTCAACAATGGGTGCATCACGAAGAACAATATTTTTCTTATCTGATGTGTTATTTGAACCAACAAAGTGATCCACCTGAACACTTGAATTCTGCTCACTCTCAACTAGAACATTAGTAGACAGTTTATCATGAAGCATAGTAGATTCATTAAAGATAACGTTTCTGCTAATCACAACCTTATTTGTTTTAGGATTCCACAAATTATATCATTTAACACCAGATTTATAACCAAGAAATATGCACTTAACAACTCTAGACTCTAATTTTTCATTATCAACGTGGGCATAAGCAGTACAACAAAAAACTCTCAATTCTGAATAATTTACTGGGGAAGCAGACCAGACCTCAACTAGAGTTTTCTTTTCAACTGCAATAGAGGGTGACAGATTAATAAGGTAGCAAGCAGTGGAAGCGGCTTCAGCCCAAAAACGTATATGCAAACCTGCATTTGACAACATGCAACAGGCCTTGGAAATGACGGTCCTGTTCATACGCTTAGCTACACTGTTTTGTTGAGGAGTATGGGGAACAGTGTAGTGTCTGACAATGCCTTTAGTCTTGCAATATGATTCAAATTCATTAGAACAGAATTTCATCCCATTATTAGTTCGAAGTTTCTTTACCTTCTTTTCAGTTTGCCTTTCAACTATAGTCTTCCACTCTTTAAATGCTGAAAATGCTTCTGATTTATGCTTCAAGAAATAAGGCCACACTCTTCTAGAGTAATCATCAATAATTGTTAACATATGTAGGACTGGAAAGACGCCTAGAGGGGGGGTGAATAGATGCTTTTTCTATTTTTCACCTCGATCTAACTCAGCACTACTCTCACTCCAATAGCTATAAAAGCTATGAAAATCTGTATACAAGCACAGTAGATGACCTGTGTTGAATCCGATCAACCCCAAAGCAAAAGACCCAAAACTGAGAGTTCAAACCCTCTAGCCCGGTCTAACCAGCGGCTCAAGCACGGTCTAATCGGACTTGACCAGAAACAGTGTCAACAGCCCAAAAACCAAAACGAAAATCGGTCTAACTTTTGATCTACACGGCCAAACTTGACCAAATTTGGGACACACCTTCCTAAGGATATTAGGAACCTATTCCAAGCAACGATTGAGTAGATCCACATAAAAGATTCAGCCTTTTTCCATTTGAACGAAGATTGGTTCAAAACCGGGCAAGAACAAAAACTTGATCCAAACACTTGCTCGTGGGTGATTGATGATCAAGATGATCCTAGATGTATTCCCACATTTCATAGCAAAGTAGATTGAGGCAAGAAACCAACAGAGAATCAAAGGATCAAAGAAAGGCCTAAAATCAAGAAATCGAGAGCAAGAACAAATAGGAACTCAATTTTGAGAAATCTTGCATAGATTGATTCGTGGTTGTTGCTGGTTTACAGCCACTCCCTCAAGGAGGACAAAGCTCACAACATGAGCACTCCAATCAATCCATCCTCTAGAACCCTAACCTCTCCATCTTCTCTCTAAGCCCTAAAATCCAAACTAGGGCTAACACAATGAAAGTGTTAAGGGTTGCTATTCAGCACACCCCCTATTTATAGTGGAGACTAGGATCTAGAGAATATTCCACTTAGGGCATCCGTTAAGCCCACACACAAATGGGTCACACATACGCACACATTTTAAAGCGTCGTCTTCATCTTCTCTTGACCTAAACCACTTCTCCATGCGTCGTCTCGCGTCGTGGTTCAGCCAAAAGGTTACCAAGGTGATATTTGGTGAAATTACCAAAATACCCCTTCTCGATCCTTCTCCGAAGACGAGTCCAATCTTGGTGAAGCACTCGCTTGCTTTGCCACGTGTAGGTTGATCAACGGTTCTCATCATGTCAGCAAGTCTCTTCCGTCCGGCTCCCGTCAAAACCACCAAGGCACTTGCACCGACCCCCGCGCCGTTTGATCCAACCCGTCGCACCGAACTGCCCGTTCGGTCATCCTTGTCCAATCTACACCATGCTTGAGTCCATTGACCTCACCCGACATCCTTGATTGTTCTTAACCTCAGCTCTCGAAGCTTAGTCCCGATCATCCTCACTGTTGACCGTCGTTGACCTCCGAGCGTCCTGCACATCAATAGACAAAGAAATCGATTCCGGGGACAAGTTCTTCACAACTTGACCCACGTTAGTGAAAATATGCATCATGCAACACATATGCACTGAAGCCCAAGTCCTTGACTTAACGAAAAACTCATCGCAACAATTTGGACGATGAACAACACAAATCTGGTCAGACTGCCACTCTCGCCGGTTTGACCAATCCATTGCCGGTCTGACTGCTGCCTAAAAGCCGGTTTGACCGCCCCTTGGGACTTAGCCAAAATTCCACTCGAGGCATGGCCGGTCTGACCACCAGTGACCTGACAGAACTGACACTTTGCCGAAAAAGCTTGATTCGACAAACCAGAAAAGCCATTGCCAATTGTATCATCATCCTAAGATCATGCACATATCCCCATGATATCCACAATCTCCTCCTTGATGAACACATTGGCAATTTCCCAAAAATGCAAAGTTTGAGGTTTGAAAAGTAAAATACTCGATGTTTTCGCACAAAGGCACAACTTGGTCCAAAATACAAGAGAAACCAATGGAAATGACCAAGCTAGCTCCAGAATAGTATAGGCAAGTGAGATAAAGTAAAAGAAAGCAAGAAAGCTTCAAATTCCAAAAAGGAGTTAAAAATCTCACTTAAGGTCCATACGAAAGAACAATTGTTCAATTTGACGTTTGATCATTGTGAGGATACAAGAATTGCAATTCAAATTCAGAAAAGGCAATAAGATCACAAAAATGCCTATGAGATGCTCCCCCTCACTATGTTCACCTTGAAAATTTCATTTTCTCCCTCTTCATTTTTACCATTTCTCCCCCTTTGACAATGGATTTATCAAGGTGCATAAAGGAAGATAGAGCATGAATGACATGGAATGGCTGCAATTAATTCATTTTTAGCACAGAGAGCCATGAAAATTATCCAAGAGGACTTGACAAGTATTACACCAAACCATATTATGTGAAGAAGCTATGGTAAATCATGGCAAATCATATATAGCAAAGCGAAAGCCAGATGAACAATAACCTAAGATTAAATGATCGTTTAGTATGACTAGGTGTTCAAGATCATAGTTTAGCCAAAGGTATCCAAAAATAAGTCAAGCCATGTCAATAAACTAAATGGAACCAAGAAGCTAAAATTGAGTCAATTTAGAGGGCTATGAGTTCAATGTTGAATCAATTTGTTCAAGCACTTTGAAATTTAGCACATTTAGCCGTTGCTAAAATTTATTTTTGGTTTTATCTTAGTAAAGCAAGTCCTGGACTAGGAGCCATCCACAACTGCCTCCTAAGCTTCAACCAATTTTCACAATTTGTTTTATTTTTAGCCAAGTGCTAGATCTCAAGCCTTGCCACGACTGTCGGACCCGGGATTAACACCCCAAATCCTCTATGCATCTCTAAACTAGTCCCATGATCAGTAGCTAGTTCACACAGTTAAACAGATATGGTAACATCCATAAATCGCACAATATTATTAATAATCAACAGAGTTTATCACAAAAGAGGCTTACAAGCCAACAATAAAGAACACAGCAGAAGATGAAGAAGATGTAGTAGAGTCCAGTTAATCTGCCACAGGCAATCGACTGGGGTGGCGGCCTAGTCGTCGAGATCCACACCGATGGTGAAGTCCTCCTCTGAAATTTGTTTGCATAAAGCAAGTATGAGCACAACTACCGTGCTCGCAAGTTACACCCGTCAAATAACAGAATGACATGCATACATGGATATCTCAAAGGAAGGCTTAATATGGTTGAATTTCATAAAGCAGCATTTTTTAAAAAAATACTTGTACTAAGTTCCAAAGCAGTTATTACATAACTAAAATTCATTTTATAAATCAATTTTATAGTCAGATAACATTCACACAAGAATGGTGAAGGATACCCTCCTACCACATGGCTTCCCGCCCAATTCCCATTTGCATAATCCATTTGATGAAGTCTTTTTCAAATCAAAACCAAAGTCTAACTTGGAGCAGCTTTGCTAGGCATGTCCATGACCGTGGACACGGCTATTCGAATAGTTCTTAACACTCTGCAGAAGTTGTACAGCTTTACCCACAAGACACGAATTCTCTAGTTTATCCGGCATATATCTATGCCACCGCTCACTACCTTAGGTAAGCAGTCTAGAGCACGTGACAAGGCCTTTACAAAGTTCTACCTAAAAGTATTTATGCCTGCTAAGGTTTCGCTTCCATTGGACTGACCGTCCTCCGGGAGCCCCCTCTTACGCTAGGTGGGACTACTGTCTGACCGACACCCACACCAACAACATGGCACAAATAACAATTAGGTATCACAAATTATTAAGCCAGGTCCTGCCCATACAGGACATGTGGTAGTACGGTATGGCTTAGCAAAATACACTCGAAGACCGGTCCTTAACTGACTTGGGCGTCTTTCAAAATCAAACCCTGGGTCTTAATCTTAACCAGATTAAACCCGTGCATAAACATGCACCCACCATTCATCCGTTTCTCCCAAGTCCAAACCATTTTGATTTTATTTTAGTAAAAACCACCTTTACAACTTCTCTATGGTAAAACAATACCATAGATTCAAGTTTAAACCAATTTTGTAATGATTTGGCTAAATCCTCCCAAAATCAAAATCATGGTCTAAGCATTTGCTAAGCATAAATAATTTTCAAACCAATTTATCTATGGTGACATAGGAATGACATTTCAATATTCAAAATTGGCCATACAATAACAATTGGAATAACTAAGCATTTAAACAGGGTATTAAAATAATTGACTAAAAATATGCATGCAATAATAATTTTAAAAACTGAATTAAATAATTTTAAAATACTAGGGGCAATATGGTCAAGCGTATAACTTGCCTTGATAAATTATCCGATGCTCTCAAACGGTGTTGAAATCCGGTCGTCCGAAGTCGTCGAAATCTATACGCGTAAACGATCCGAATTCAAATAACAATCAAATAAAATCCACAAATTATAAATTAAATACTTCTAGGAAGGTATCTACTTTTTATGAATCTAGGAAGTTGAAACGACGGAATCGGAGTTCGTATGAAGGAGAACGAACCCTGGGAAGTTTGAAAATCACATGAAATGATATAATTCCGAAAATTGTACTATTCATTGGAAATTGTGGTTTCGAATTGTTTGGGAACAAGGAAGAGCTTTATGGCCATGGTGATGGCAACAAAAGCACGACGCGTCGAGGCAAACTCAACGGTGTAGATGACTCGGCCAGAGGATCTTTGATGGCAACACAGTCCGGCGAAGAATACCTTCGGCGGGCGAACATTGGCGTTCTGGCCAAACGGAGAGGGTTTAGCGAGTGAGGCTGGCGGCGATTTGAAGAGGGAACCGCGGGGAATGCAACGTTCACCTTGGTTGGAGTGGAATGCGCACAGTTGGCCGGTAGCGGCAACGACGCGAAAATGGACCAAATAATTAATGGAAATTAAATAAAATCTAAAAATTACGAAATAAATACTGAAAATAGTAGATGGATTTAGATGAATTTAGGAGGAAGAATTAATGGAGTTGGAGTTTGCATTTGAGAGAACGGATTTTTGGAATGATTAAAAGGTGTATGTACAAAGCAAACACGTGACTAGCAAATTGATTTACTGTTCATCTTCCTTGCATGCCGAACAGCAACAGAGCATGGAGAAAGGAAATGGCGGCCATGGAGGGTGGTGCTCTGGTGAGTTCCTGGCGACATGGAGGTGAGCAACACGTAGAACGCGAAGCCGCGATGTCGGGGAAGTAGACAACGTGGCCGGAGCTAGCTCAACGGCGACGCAATTCGCAAAGAAAGGAGCTTCAGTCTAAGATTCAGATGGCGACGTTGCCGGCAAATGCCGGTGTTCCGACGGCCGGTGAGGAGTGGAATGGAGAGAGGGGATGACGGGGATGCCGGTGCTCACTTCGGTTGTGGAGGAACGTGTACAGATGGCTGGAGACGAGGACGACGACGTCAGCGCGGCGTGGCTCACGGTGGCGGCGGTGCTCCGGCGATGCTCCGGCGAAGGCGAGGGGAGCACCATGTCGGCGACGATGTGGCGAAGCTGAACCCGGGGTCGGAAGTGGTGAAGTGGCTTGGACGGCACCGGAGACGAAGAACGAAGAAGCTTCGGTTGCCAACGAAAAAGCTCCAAATTTCGGCGATTGGAGGGATGAGAGGAGAAGTGGGTGATGGGAATGAGATGGTGATGAGAATGCGCACCGGGTGCTCCCTTTTATAGGGGTGGAGCGGGCCGGGGCGAGGAGATTGGGTCGCGCGGCCATCACGTCGGTCATGGCGAAAATCCAGCGAACGTGTGCGTGATGGAGGGGGAAACGGTCAAAGGGAAAGGAGGTGGGAGCGGGCGGTTTGAATACGCGTGATTTGAGGGAGAGACGGGGAAGAAAATACGGTTTTGAAAAGCTTCATGATGGCCTCTAATGGCGGCTGCACTATACGGGTGTTTGCTGCCAGCAAGGAAACGATTCGGTTTGTTGAAGAAGAAAGGAGGGGAGAGAAGGAATAAAAGGGAGAAAGGAAGGTATATATTGATTGAAAGCAAAAGAGGCAAGTGGCAGCTCATTGCCTTGTGTTGCTTGGAGTTAAGCGTGCTAGGCCCACGGCAGAATCGGGATGGGTGACTAGCGTGAACCCGCCCGCGCGAGAAAAACAAAGTTTTTTTTTCTTCGACTTACTGTTTACCATGGACGGTCCGAACAATTCAGGGTGCATGTTCGGACCAGTCCGAACAGAATTTTATTTTATTTATTTATTTTCATTTCCGAAATAAGGATTAAGCATTAAATCAAATATTTTTAGAACATAGCAAATAGAGTCCAAAAATTCTAGAAAAATTCACAAAAATTCCTAGAATTATTTTGGACTTAATAAAATTATTTTCAACTTAAAGTTGGCTTTTAGTTTTGCAAATAAATTATTTTAGCTTTGAAATAATTAGGTAAAAGCTTTTAAAATTCCAAAAATAATTAAAATTTTATTTTTTTAACTTTAACTCAAATAAAACTTCAGAACTTCAATAAATTCAAAAGAAGCAATCAAACTCTTTCAAAGTTCAGAAAATCTAATAAAATAATAACTTTATTTAAATTTTAAATTGGTAACAGAACTTTGGGCTGTTAGAACGACCATCCCAAGCAAGAAGCTTAAAAGAGTGGTCTAGATCATCCACAACTCCCCCTGAGTTCATGCCTAGTGCAATGGCAAGCCGTCTCATGAGAAAGAATTGGTGAGATCAGTTTTTTCGCACAGAAAAGATCATTTTTCATTTGCTTGGCTTAGGAAATAGCATAGCTCAATCTAAAACTCAAATTAGATTCAAGACTCAACTTAGCCTATTTGACATGGCCTGAATCATTAGAAAATCACTATAGCAAAACTAGTCACAAGATCCAACAAGTCATGTGTTAATTCAAGTTTTTCACATTTAATGGCAAAAGCTAAGCTACACATGGAAAGTCATGATAAACCTAGCAAACTAGCACAAGACATGGCAAGGTATAAAGAATGAAATCATGTCACACAAGGATAATAAACAAGGCTCCGTGATTTTATATTATAATCCAAGTTGCTGATTTAAAATGCAATATGATACAATAAATGCAAAAGAGTCAACTCCCCCTCAAAACAGACCAAGAGGACTAAAAACCCCCAACTCTCCCTATAAAGAAGCAAAACGAGAAGAATCAAGAGCCTTAGTAAAAATATCCGCAACCTGCTGCTCAGACTCTACAATGTGAAGCACAACATCACCTTTCTCTATATGGTCTCTAAGGAAATGATATCGAATGTCAATGTGCTTGGTCCTAGAGTGTTGCACTAGGTTTTTGGAAATGTTTATGGCACTAGTATTGTCACAGAAAAAAAGGATACTATCCAAAAATAACCCATAATCATGCAGAGTAGACAAGATCCAGAGAATCTAAGAGCAACTACTGGCTGCAGTTACATACTCTGCCTCGGCGGTGGACTGTGCAACAGAGGACTGCTTCCTAGAAGACCAAGAGATAAGAGATGTACCTAAGAAATGACAAGTGCTAGAAGTACTCTTCCTATCCACTCTACACCCCGCAAAATCAGCATTAGAAAAAGCTCGAATAGAGAGAGCAGAATCAGAAGAATACCAGAGTCCAAAGTCAAGAGTGTCCTAGAGGTACCTAAAGATGCGACGCACTGCTTGACGATGTGAGGCACGAGGGGAAGCCTGAAATCGAGCACACAGACATACAGCAAATTGTATGTCCGGCCTCGACGCCGTGAGGTAAAGAAGAGAGCCAATCATGCTGCGGTACTCCTTCTGGTCCACGGGCTCTCCATCCTCATCAGGATCCAGCATAGTGGATGTGGCAATAGGAGTAGACATTGGCCTACTGCTTCCCATGTCGAAGCGCCGAAGAAGGTTCTTGGTGTATTTGCTTTGATGAATGAAAGTGCCTTCTTTCAGTTGCTTGACTTGAAGACCAAGGAAGAAAGTCAGCTCGCCCATCATACTCATTTTGAATTCCCTGCTCATAGAATCTAAAAATCTAGATACCAAAGTATGAGAAGAACCACCGAATATGATGTTATCCACATAAATCTGAACAAGTAAGAAGTCACTGCCATGCCTGAGAGTGAACAAGGTTTTATCTACCATTCCCATTTTGAACTCATTTTTAAGTAAGAAACTCTTAAGCTTATCATACCAAGCTCTAGGGGCTTGCTTCAATCCATACAAGGCTTTGGAGAGCTTAAACACATGGTTTGGGAACTTGGAATTTTTAAAACCAGGAGGTTGCTTGACAAAGACCTCTTCTTCTATGAAACCATTAAGAAAAGCACTCTTGACATCCATTTGAAAAAGCCCAAAGCCCTTAGATGCCGCAAATGCTAGCAAAATACGAATGGCTTCTAATGTAGCTACAAGAGCAAAGGTCTCTTCAAAGTCTAAGCCTTCTACCTAGGAATAACCTTGAGCTACAAGCCTAGCCTTATTGCGAACTACCAACCCATCCTCACTTTGCTTATTTTTGAAAACCCATTTTGTTCCAATTACATTATGATTAGGTGGAGGTTCAACTAAGGTCCAGACTTTGTTTCTTTCAAAATTTTCAAGCTCTACATGCATGGCATTGACCCAAGAGGAATCAGATAAAGCATGGGTGACATCTCGGGGTTCAAAAGACGCAACAAAAGCAGAATGTGCATGAGAATCTGGAGAGATAAACCTGGAGTGAGTAACTCACTCATGAAGATCCCCAATTATCTGCTCAGCTGTGTGTTGTCGCTAAATATGAAGAGGAGGTCCTGGTACAGATGTGGCCTCTACCTCATGGGCTGTGGAGGTAGGAGCATAGCCACTCGAATCGCCGGTGAAAATAGGAGGAGGCTACTCAGCTGAATCTAGAGAAGTAGAAGCAGGCTCTCCAACCATCTCAGGGATGACTGGAGGATGGATTGGACCTTCATCCTCTATGTCAGAGTCATCGTCGACGAAGATGCTTTCTCGAATATCAGGGACCTGTGTACCTACAACATCGAGTCTAGTACCAGGACTAGCCTCATCAAAAGTGACTTCATAAGTCTCAATAATTTTGTTAGTATCCAAATTAAATACACAATAGCCACGAGAATGAGCAGGATATCCAAGAAAAATACCATCATAACATCTTGATTCAAATTTGTCCAAGTTTCCATGTTTAAGAATGAAGCACTTACAACCAAAAATCTTAAAATGAGAGACTTTAGGCCTATGACCAAATCTAAGCTTAAAAGAAGTCTTGCCTATGACAGATCTCAAGAACACCCTATTGGATACATAGCAAGTAGTAGAGATTGCCTCAGCCAAAAACCTCCTAGGTGTACTATGCTCATCTAGCATGGTCCTGGTCATCTCTACAAGGGTCCTGTTCTTCCTCTCTACAACACCATTCTGCTGGGGAACTCTCGGTGAAGAGAACTGGTGCTCAAGTCCCCTATCAGTGCAGAAAGTGGTAAAGGAAGAGTTCTTGAATTCTGTCCCATTGTCACTCCTAATGGCTCTCAAAGCTCCAAGAAGATCAACAGCTAGTTTAAGGGCCAACTCTCTAAAACAGCCAAAAGCCTCATCCTTAGAAACCAGAAAATATACCCATGAATACCTAGAGAAATCATCCATAATCACAAGCACATACCACTTCCCTCCTGCAGACTGAACTCTAGAGGGGCCAACCGTGTCTAAGTGCAAGAGCTGACCAGGTCCATCAGTCATCACTAAAGTAAGAGGTGGATGAGAAGCAGAAACCATCTTACCATGTCTACAGGGAGTGCACCCAAGGTCTCTAACAGGCTTAAGTCTAGACAAACCTCTAATCAAGTCCTTGCTACTGATCCTGGTCAAATGGTCAAAGCCTATATGTCCAAGCCTACGATGCCACAACACTAAATCATGCGAGTCAGAAGCCACAAGACATCTAGGGCTGGAAGCAGAAGAGATGCTGAAATTAGCACTAAAGATCCTCTCAAACCTGGAGATCTCAAAGACAAGCTCACCCGAGGAGTCTAGAACTCTACACTTACCACTCTTAAACCTCACTTCTAGACCCTCATCAAGAAACCGAGAAACAGATAGCAGATTATACCTCAGCTTACTTACCAAAGCGACATCCTTAAGCATGAAGTGGTTGTTGACACGCACTGTGCCCTTGGCTGTCACGGTCCCGGTAGAAGCATCCCCAAAAGTGATCAACTCGTTGCCGGATGCGCGTGTGAGGGAAGAGAACCATCTAGAATCTCCAATCATGTGTCGAGAACACCCAAAGTCAACAAGCTATATGTCCTCCTTCCTCGCACGATGGACCTACAGAGCATAAGCAGGGAACATCTATGTCTTAGTACTGGGGTTAGTGATAAAAGACTTGGGAATCCAGTACTGAGCCACATGATGCTTAGGAATAGCAGAAGAAGCAGCAATAAAATGGTTAGTGGGATAATCATAAGAACACACACGAGCAACACCTAGACCTCTTCGAATCGACCTACCAAAAGATCGGTACTCCCCTTGTCTAGATGCTACCCGTGGTTTCTCCTCACGATATCCTAACCCAAAATGCTGCCTAGAGCCACCAAAAGAGTCAAAGAAGTCATCTACGAACCTAGGCCTATGTCTAGCAGGAAAGACAGGCTGCCTGGTTCTAGAGACAGTAGAAGGTGAAAGAACTCCTCTAATGGACCTCAAAGCATGCACTCTCTCCTTCCTCTCACTCTTAGCTCTACGGAAGCAGAACTCAACTATGTGGCCATCCTTCTTGCAGAAGATGCAATAATACTTGACCTTTTGAGGGGTCTGATCTGCTGAAATAGAAGCATCTGTCTTGCTAGAAGGGGTTTGGGTAAAACCTGCAGATCTAAAGATTATCTTAGATGGCTCAGGAGGTTCTACCCCAAACAAGCAACTCTTAACAGCTCTCACAACCTTAGGTGGGTGATTCTTAGAATTCTCTAAAGAATTAAATCCTAGACCACTATTCTTCATACTCATCTTAGATTGATCAAGGATCATGTTAAGGTTCTTCTTCCCACTAGAAAATCTCTCAAGAGTCTTTTTGAGGTAATCATTTTCTTTGGCTAGGTCCTTACAGGTGACACACCTATTCGACTTGATTGTCCTAGCAAGCTTTTCTTTAACAAGAGCTACCTCAACCTTTAAAGCCTCACAAGACACACAAGAAGCATTCTCAATTCTACTCACTTGCTCTTTGAATTTGCCTCTAAATGCCTCTTGTATCTCATATAAATTTGTCCCAACTTCAATACAAAAAGCACAAGAAGCAGAATCAACAACTTTCTTGGAAGCAGTCATGGATTGTTCAATTTTAGATTTCTCCTCTGGAGTCTTATTCAAAGCATCATTCTCAATTGTGAGTTTATAACAATTTTCACATGAAGCAGTCTTAGAATGAAGAACCATTTTAGTCATTTCTTTAATTTTAATTTTATTATCCTCACAATGAGAACAAGTGTGACTAGCATCAAATTTCAGCAATTCTTTTGTAGCACTATCTAACTTCAATTCAAGTAAAGCATAATTTGAGTAAGGTGAAGGAATAGCATCTACAGCAGTCACATCTAGAGCAATAGCATCCATGCAAGCAGGACTAGATTTGAGAGATTCTAGTTCATCTAGAGCATCTTTAAGTTGATTTGCAATAGAGGATTGAGCAGATTTCAGTTTGATCAATTCATCATACAAGCTAGAACAAGAATCACAATCATCAGCAAGATTAATGGATTTGAGCCTAACCACTTCTAGGTTCAAGTTGTCAATCATGATATCCTGTTTCTTAATCATTTTAGCTTGCCTTTTCAGATTTCGTTCAGCAACAACTAAAGCACGTTTCATCTCATCTGGTCGGGATCACTGAAAAGCTCATCATCATTGGAGGAATCGATGTCGTGGCTGTTCTTGGCCATGAAGCACATGCCGGTGAAGTCCTGGGCCTTCTTCTTGCCATGGGAATCATCGTCGTCGTCCTCCGTCCCCGAGTCCACATCGCTCATATCAACAATCTCAAGAGCGTTAAGGACCTGGTTGACGAACTTCCTGTAGTTGGGCTTCTTAGCTTTCGCATCCTGAGCTTGAGGACGCCTCCGGAAGTCCTTCTCCTCTTTGCCCTTGACTTGGGGGCATTTAGCCCGAATGTGGTTTGGCTCACCACACTCAAAAAGTGTGTGAGGACTACCTCTCCTTCTGCTCCTCACCTTGTTGTAGGCTCTTGTGAATTTTGTGGATAGGAGAGCTAAGTCATCCTTAGGTAGCTTCTCTAGCTGTTTATCACTCAAAGAATGTAAAGCGGACAAGGAAAACCCAGATGAGCTCAAATCCAAAGTATCAGAAGAATTACCCTTAGATGGGTCAACTACTAAAGCCATCGACTCTGTCTTAGAGGGACGCAAGATGAAGTCAATCTCATGCGTCTTCAACCTCGAGTAGAGCTTATCCATGGTAAGCTCACTCATGACAGTGTTGTCATTGATGGAAGTGATTTTCATCCCCCAGACTTTCACATCAAGAGCAACCAAGAGTTGACGTGCATTCTCAGACTCAGTGAACACAAGATCCACAGCACACAAGTCATGAAGGATTTTTGAGAATCTTCCCTACAACTCATCCAAAGATTCATCGGGCCTTTATTCGATCTTAGAGTATTCTTTTTTGAGTTGGTTCTGTCTCACTTCCTTGATCGCAGTAGAGCCTTCGTGGTAATCACAGCCAGATTTCATGAGCAGACCGCAAATGAGCGACACACTCAAACTCAGATCGACTAAACCCTTGAATCAAAAAGTTTTGAGCCTTGCTATTTGCCTCCACATCTGGAGTGATCACATCGTCATTGGCTGACACAACATAAGGATTTTTGACCTTAAGCCAAATTGCGTGCCCTTGAGCCTCGATGTAGGCATGCATGCGAGCCTTCCAGTAAGCAAAATCGACTCCATCAAACACAGGTGGTTTGGTCGAATACTTGTTAGACGCGAGGGCTCCTAAGACCGGTTAAGATCTATGAGAAGAGCTAACCGGGCTCTGATACCACTTGTAGGACCGGAAAGGCGCCTAGAGGGGGTGGTGAATAGACACTTTTTCTATTTTTCACCTCGATCTAACTCAACACTACTTTCACTCCAATAGCTATAAAAGCTATGAAGATATGTATACAAGCACAGTGGATGACCTGTGTTGAATCCGATCAACCCCGAAGCAAAAGACCCAAAACTGAGAGTTCAAACCCTCTGGCCCGGTCTGACTGACGTCTATCGCGTGGTCAGACCGGCAGGTGGTCTGACCAGCGGCTCAAGCGTGGTCCGACTGACCGACTGTAAACAAAGGTGTCGGTGACCCAAAAACCAAAACGAAAATCGGTCTAACTTTTGATCTACACGGCCAAACTTGACCAAATTTGGGACACACCTTCCTAAGGATATTAGGAACCTATTCCAAGCAACGATTGAGTTGATCCACGTCAAAGATTCAACCTTTTTCCATTTGAACGAAGATTGGTTCAAAACCGGGCAAGAACGAAAACTTGATCCAAACACTTGCTCGTGGGTGATTGATGTTCAAGATGATTCTAGATGTATTCCCACATGTCACAGCAAGGTAGATTTAGGCAAGAAACCAACAGAGAATCAAAGGATCAAGGAAAGACCCAAAATCAAGAAATAGAGAGCAAGAACAAATAGGAACTCAACTTTGAGAAATCTTGCATAGATTGATTCGTGGTTGTTGCTGGTTTACAGCCACTCCCTCAAGGAGGACAAAGCTCACAACATGGGCACTCCAATCAATCCATCCTCTAGAACCCTAACCTCTCCATCTTCTCTCTAAGCCCTAAAATCCAAACTAGGGTTAACATAATGAAAGGTTTAAGGGTTGCTGTCCAGCACACCCCCTATTTATAGTGGAGACTAGGATCTAGAGAATATTCCACTTAGGGCACCCGTTAAGCCCACACACAAACGGATCACACATACGCACGCATTTTAAAGCGTTGTCTTCATCTTCTCTTGACCTAAACCACTTCTCCATGCGTCGTCTCGCGCCGTGGTTTAGCCAAAAGGTTACCAAGGTGGTATTTGGTGAAATTACCAAAATACCCCTTCTCGATCCTTCTCCAAAGACGAGTCCAATCTTGGTGAAGTACTCGCCTGCTTCGCCACATGTACGTTGATCAACGGCTCTCATCATGTCGACAAGTCTCTCCCATCTGGCTCCAGCCGAAACCACCAAGGCACTTGCACCGACCCCCGCGCCGCTTGATCCAACCGTCGCACCGAACTGTCCGTTCGGTCATCCTTGTCCAATCTGCGCCATGCTTGAATCCATTGACCTCACTTGGCATCCTCGATCGTTCTGAACCTCAGCTCTCCAAGCTTAGTCCCGATCATCCTTGCCGTTGACCGTCGTTGACATCCAAGCGTCCTGCACATCAATAGACAAAGAAATCGATTCCGGGAACAAGTTCTTCACAACTTGACCCACGTTAGTGAAAACATGCATCATGCAACACATATGCACTGAAGCCTAAGTCCATGGCTTAACAAAAAACTCATCGCAACAATTTGGACAATGAACAAGACAAACCGGTCGATCGCCACTCTCGGGTCGACCAATCCATTGATCGATCACGCTGAAAGCTTGGCCCGACCGCCTCGACTTAGCCAAAATTCCACTTGAGGCATAGCCGGTCTGACCGCCAAAGTGGCTGGTCAGACCGCCAGTGACCTGACAGAACTGACACTTTGCTGAGAACGCTTAATTTGACAAACTGCAAAAGGCATTGCCAATTGTATCATCATCCTAAGATCATGCACATATCCCCATGATATCCACAACATATAACGAGCACCTCCTATCGATGTCTTCTGAGATGGCCCCCATAAATTAGAATGCACATAATCCAAAATACCTTCTGTAGTATTAAGTGAAGTATTGAACTTCACCCTCTTGTGTTTGCCAAATACACAATGCTCACGAAATTTCAGCTTGTTGATGCTATGTCCATGAAGAAGTCCTCTCTTGCTCAATTCTGCCAAACCAATTTCACTCATATGCCCAAGACATATATGCCAAAGATTAGTAGCATCAAAATCAGATAATGAACTTGAAATTACAACAATATTACCTGATATTGTAGTACCTCGTAGATGGTACAGATTGACATATTTAATATCACCTTTCATCACAACAAGAGAGCCTTTTGGTACCTTCAAACCTCTACCTTCACCAGAATACTTGTACCCTTCAGCATCAAGAGTACTCAAAGAGATGAGGTTTCTTTTCAAATCTGGAATGTGCCTCATATCTATCAAAGTTCTGACAATGCCATCAAACATTTTGATCTAAACTGAACTAATTCCTACAACCTTACAAGGTGAGTTATCACCCATCAACACAGTACCACCTTCAACAGATTCATAGGTGGCAAACCAATTCTTATTAGGACACATATGAAAGGCCACCAATGAAGTTAGGTGTGTGGGAGCTCGACACCATGGGGATCCCTTACAGCATCCTTCACGTCACCGCATGGCCGCCTTGATGGCCCACCCTTCATTGCACTCCGGGCCGTTATGGACATGCTCCCCATGTAGGTCGCTACCTTCTTCTTTGCCTTCCCCTACCATTTCTTGCTGCTGCTTTACTGTCTAGATTGTTCCTGATGTTGCCTTGGGTCATCGCGTCTTGGCTTTTTCGCGAGTAGAGGAAAAACATTCTTTGCCGGGCTATCGAATCCATCACCATTGTTATTTGTCAGCTCAAAACTGCAAGTTTTCTTGAGTAAATTGCAATCTATTTTAATCTAAACAAACTCTGCTAGTTCCAGTGCGGCTTGTGAAAGCTTGTGTTTGAGATGTCATGTTTCAAATTTGGAGGATTCAGGGAAGGGGAGAGGAACAACAAAATTTTAGAGAACCTGTGTTGGACTCTTGAACGGTATCACAGGAAGCAGTCCAAATCTCAGGGGTGTGCAATATTTGAAGTCAAAAGCATGTATATCTATGAAATTGGGTGCAGGGCAATGCAAACTAAGGGTCATCAGGTCTGGATGACTGGATATGAAAATGGTATATTAGAAATTTGAGTATGGATAGATGACTTGAGGCAAACACTCCTTTCCGTCAAGTCAAGTGTCAACTAGGGCCATCGGGCGCGGGGTGCGTAGCAAGCTGGTAAAGAAAGGCAACCATAAGTCTTTGGTTAACGTTTGCGACTCGCCCTACCTAAAATTTTGTCCTGGGTCCACCCCTGCTCATAAGGGTACCAGGATAACAATTAAAGGAGTGAAAGGTGTGACTAAGTAATGTACAAAAATCTCACCAAGAACACGCAAGGCCTCATCAAGAAGGGAGGATTAGCTCAATTTGGTTTAACTTTGTTCTATGAATGATGACACTTCTAGTGATCCAGTACCATCACCAATACAAGAACTGATAAAACAGAAGGAGAATCTATTCTAAGAGCCTAAAGGTTTGCCTCCTACCAGGACATTGGATCGCTCAATTCCTCTATTGCCAGGAGCAAAACTAGTGAACATTCAGCCTTACAGATATGCACCAAAAGAAAAATATGAAATAGAGAAGCAAGTACAAGAGATGTTGCGAAATGGAGTCATCAAACAAAGCTCTAGTCCATTTGCTTCTCCAGTCCTACTAGTGAAAAAATGGATGGAACATGGAGGTTCTGTGTAGACTATAGACAGTTGAATGCTACTACTGTCAAGAATAAATAACCTTTGCCAGTCGTGGATGAGCTATTGGATGAGATAAGTGGAGCTAAATGGTTTACAAAGCTTGATTTGAGATCGGGCTATCATCAAATAAGATTGGTTAAAGGTGATGAACACAAAACGACATTTAGAACTCACAATGGGCATTGGGAGTTCAGAGTTATGCCATTTGATCTTACCAATGCGCCGGCTACCTTTCAGATAGTGATGAATACAATATTTGCCAAGTGGATAAGAAAATGTGTGCTGGTGTTTGCGGATGATATCTTAATTTACAGCAAATCCCTAGAGGAGCATCTACAACATCTCAAGGAAGTGTTTACTGTATTGAAAGATCATCCGTTGCTCATCAAAAAGTCCAAGTGTTCTTTTTCTCAACTCAAGCTGGAATATTTAGGACACATTATCACTGCTTATGGGGTAGCAACTGATCCATTGAAAGTCAAAGCAGTACAAGACTGGCCCAAACCTCAAACTATCAAATAGCTCAGAGGATTCCTTGGATTGTCTAGTTATTACAGGAAGTTTATAAGAAATTATGGCATCATGAGTAGAAATCTAATTAGTCCGTTGAAGAAAAATGCACCATATGTGTGGACAAATAAAGAGCAGGAATCATTTGAAGCACTCAAGCAAGCTCTCACTTCTACCCCTATATTGGCCCTACCTAATTTTGAAAAGGAATTCATTGTGGAGACTAATGCCAGTGACAAATGTATAGGTGCTATTCTGATGTAGTAAGGGCATCCAATTGCATATCTTAGCCAGGGTTATTATTACTGGATTTTTTTACCGGAGGTCACCGGTAGCAACGATATGGCCAAAAATCGGAAAATTTTGGCCAAATTCGGTCAAAATTTTCAAATCAAAATTTGATTTTTTTTAATGTTAAAACAAAAAAACATATGAATCCGATTTTTTTTGCCAGTTTGAAATTTAACTGAGGGTGGCTGATAGAACCGATTTTCAGTGAATTTCGTTCAAAATTTTGAACTCTAGTCTCAGTAAGGCTCTAGGTCCCAAGGCCCAAGGTCTATCAACTTATGAGAAAGAGTGCCTAGTTGTGCTCATGGCGGTGGAAAAGTGGAGATCCTACTTAAAACACAAGGGATTCATTATTCACACTGATAAAAAAAGCCTCATCCATTTGGGAGAACAGAAGTTGGCTCATGGTATGTATCAAAAGGCCTTCCTTAAACTGTTAGGACTACAGTACAAAATAGTGTACAAGAGAATGTGTTTGTGATGTTGCATTGAATGAGATTGTGGTGTTTTAGTTGGTCTCAAATTACAGTAAGAAGCATGAGCTCAAAATGACTGTGTTTGTGATTTTTCATTGAATGAGATTGTGGTGTTTTAGTTGGTCTCAAATTACAGTAAGAAGCATGAACTCAAAATGACATGTTCCATAATTAATTTGATGATTGCTGTAATTTTGTTTCTTGTTGTTATTGTGATTTTGAAACTGTGATGTAATTGTCATGTTCAAATGAATGAGAAAGTGTTTGTGATTTTGCATTGAGTGAGCTTGTGGTGTCTCATAACATGCATATGTTATCTCAGTAGAATGATAACAGATTGCAGTAAGAATCATCATCTCAAAATGACATGTCTCATAACAGATAGGGATCTCTAATAGATAACATGTCTCATAAGAGATGTTTCAATACAAGGATAACCACAGCCACAATGCAAAGTAGTTCACAAGAGTTGGTTGAGTACAAAATAACAGATTGCAGTAAGAACCCTCCTCTCAAAATAACATGTTTCAATACAAGGCATGTTCATAACAGCAGATTACAGAGGATCCTCAGAACATGGTTGTTTGCCCCCTACCTTGGTGATGTTCTCCTAGTTTGTGAGGAGGCTGTTGGAAGCTGAGTGCCCAGGGACCTCTTCATGGCCCTAGTAGTGGGAGGTTGGCTTTTTCACTGGGATTAGCAGTGCCTAGGGACCTCTTCATGGTCTATTTTCCCTTGGTTGCCCTGCATGCATGAAAGAGAGAGAAAATGACTTAAGTGCCCAGGGACCTCCATGGATGCAATATATCATAGGGAAATGACTAAATTAGGTCATAGAGAGAAAAAACCTTTTTCTAGTTGTTCCTGCAGTTGGTACTGCTAGTGCACCTTGACCCTCTTGTATAGTTTTTCCCTTGGTTGCCTGCATGCATGAAAGAGAGAGAAAATGACTGAAGTGTCCAAGGACCTCCATGGATGCAATATATCATAGGGAAATGACTGAAGTAGGTCAAAGAGAGAGAAAAAGACCTTTTTCTAGTTGTTCCTATAGCTGGTACTGCTAGTGCACCTTGACCCTCTTGTATAGTTTTTCCCTTGGTTGCCCTGCATGCATGAAAGAGAGAAAAATGGTGAAGTGCCGGGGACCTCCATGGATGCAATATATCATAGGAAATGGTCAAGTAGGTCAAAGAGAGAAAAAAATACCTTTTTTAGTTGTTCCTGCAGCTGGTACTGCTAGTGCACCTTGGCCTCTTGTATAGTTTTTCCCTTGATTGCCCTGCATGCATGAAAGAGAGAAAAAAATGACTGAAGTGCCCAGGGACCTCCATGGATGCAATATATCACAGGGAAATGACTGAAGTAGGTCAAAGAGAAAAAAAAAGACCTTTTCTAGTTGTTCTTATAGCTGGTATTGCTAGTGCACCTTGACACTCTTGTATAGTTTTTCCCTTGGTTGCTTTGCATGCATGATGGAAAAACTAAACTATATCAAATGGAAGAAAATGAAATATATCACAGGGAAATGACTGAATTAGTTGAAAGAGAGAAAAAATGACATTTTTGTAGTTGTTCCTGTAGCTGGTAATGCTAGTGGAACTTGACCCTCTTGTATAGTCGTCTTCTTGCACACTCTTTTCCTGCAGACACTTCATGTAAGTAGCAGTCCAAACAATTTAGGTAAGGGAGTAACAAATAGGCAACCTTTTGTTAGTTGGTGCTTGAGTTGGAGCTTCTTCCCTCTACTGCTGGTACACTATTTTTGCACCCCTTTTGGCGATGTCCAAGTTCACCACACCGCTTGCACCATTGTCTTGTTCTAAAGGGTTTGTCTAGACAGTCCTTGTACCTCTATGTTTTTGGCCTACCAGCTGGCCTCTTCAAGTTTGGTGGGTAAAGCTTGAAACTAGGGTCAATACTTTCCCATTGCAACTTGTCAGGAATTGGCCTGAATACACCAGCATATGCATCCTTGAACTTATCAACTCCGAAGTAATCATCGACAAAGTCCTCGAGTTTGCCCCTTGTGTGGCATATGAATGCTACTACATGATTGCAAGGTTTACCACTGATTTGCCATTGATTGCAGGAGCACATCCTCTCATCCAACTCCACTGCATATCTTGTGTCATTTGTTGCAAATTCAAGAGTGGAAACCTCAACACCACTAGGGCCACATCTAGTGATTCTATATCCCTTCAAGCCCCTACTGTTGGCATTCAACTGTTTCACAATGTGTGGCAGTATCTTCCCTTCTAACTTACTTACAATTCTGCCCCTCAACTCCATTTTGGCAACCACATATTGTCTAATCCTGTCCAAAAGCTCTACAATTGGAAGTCCTTTGTAAGCATTTATCTTGCTGTTGAAGGATTCAGATATGTTGTTGTTGATGTAGTCAACTTTGCTCATTCCATTGAACATGCTCTTGCTTCATTTGTGTGGGTGATATGTGTGCAACCATTGCATAAGCTCTGGATAGGAAGATGCAATCAAACTCATGTGACCTTGGAGTACTATTTGGTTACAGGTTCTTGCAGTTGGCCACATGTTCTTGTCAATGACTGGGCCTTTGAATTTTTTCTTCAGGTTTCTCCAGAGATGTAGCATGCACTCCCTGTGCTCAACTCCATCTATAAAAACATTGCTGATAGCTGTCTCAAGCCCCTTGCAAGCATTAGTATGGATTGCCAAGCCAAATAGTGTACCAATGGCTACCTTCACCCTCTCCATGAACCATTCCCAATTTTGCAGTGCCAGAGTCGAATATGGCCCAACAAACTAGAAACATCCAGTTGTGGCCATCTACTGCTGTTGCTAATGCTAACTGACCCTTATACTTCCCTGTCAAATATGTTGAGTCTACTCCCAGGTAAGGTCTACATCCATACAAAAACCCATCAATGCAGGGCTTGAGTGCAACAAATACTCTGCTGAAGAGATGCCTCCCTTTCACTAGTGTATACTCTATGTCAACCATGCTACTAGGAAACTTCTTCTCAACCTCTGCTTTGAAGTTGTACAATAGGTTGAAACTATCATCCCTAGGAGCCTTGTATTTCCTCTAATGCAACCTCCTTTGTAGCCTAAACTTTGAAGTAGTTGACATCAATATGAAACTTCTCCTGGTGTCTCCTCTTCAATTCTTTGGGACCAAGAGATGGATCCTCAATCAGCCAATCCTTGACATGACCTGCACGCCATTTGTATGAGGCCATCTTGTCCCCCACAAAACTTGTGGTGGAGCAAGTATGTTGTGCTGCAATTACCTTCACCTGCAAAAAAACAAAAGATTAACCAAATTTGTGGCAAAAAGTTTGAAGTACTATGAAATGTACTATCTTGTAAGTTCTGTCATCTTGCAACCTTGATGCATGAATTCTCCAATTGCAGTTTGGATGGGTGCAAGATGCTCCAAACCTCTTCTGCTCACTATAGTCAACGTTATACTCAAACTCATTTAAAATTGCATAATGTCTAAGAGCTCGTTTAAAAGTACTTTGGTTAGCAAAGATAGAATCCACTTGTATTACTTAGATTATTAAGGTCAGTCACAGGGAGAGGCTCCAATAGAGCTTCATCATTAACCTCCTCTTCGAGCTGCTCCTCATCCTTAGTAGGATCATATTCAGATACAGTGTCATCTGGGTCAGAAGGGTTGTACATGCCCTCATCATCCACTCCAACATGGTCCTCCTTCTCACTTTCTGGGTCACTCACATTATTTGGCTCACTCTCATTATCTTTCTCACTCTCATTGTCTTGCCCACTCACACTATTTGCCTCACTAACATTATTGGGTTCACTAGTAGGTGGAGGCTCAATTTGTGGCTCACTAAGGGAAAGAAGTAGAACCTGCTGCAATTCATTGCTAGCTTGGCTACATGGATCCATTGCTAGGTTGTCAATCGTATTGCAATCCGGCTGTGATGCCTCCATGCCGAGCAATGGGTCGCCTTCCCAATATGGAGCTACATCCATCACCTGCACATTCAGCAAGACCCTTTGATTTTTCTCCAATGCAAGTGCGCTATCCAAGTCTGCATCAGAGCTTAAGTCGTTGTGCTTGACAAGGAAATAGTTCCAACAGGACACAGAGAGATATTGCTGACTTCCCCACTTGAATTCTGAGCGCAACATGGAAATTAAATCCCCCATTTTGAAATTCCCAGAATCTATTACCTTCTGCACCCACTTAGCCTGGCAGTACTCGATCCTATCCCTATTGGGCTTTGACATGTAGGCGCCAACTCTAACACATAGCCGTATAGCCTTGGTAGGATCCATCCTACCGCAACAATGAAATACATTGCAAGAAATAAAAAAAGCACCATCTACCGTAAGTAATGCAATTAAATGTGATAATCGGAAACCCTAATTCCACAGAGATATTAAGCAAAATGCGCAATTCCGAAACCCTAATTCCACCCATTCCCCAAATAAAAAGTAGTTACAAAGCCGTACCCGTCTGGCGCCCATGAAGCCGAACTTATCACATCTTCGGGGAACCTCTCCGCCACAGACTTGGCCGGACTCTTCAATCCAGGTTTGCCCGGGGGACTCATCGCTCCAACTCGATCTACTCGGGAGAGGAGAAAAAAGCTTCACTTCTCGGGATAGGAAGATGGTGCAGAGGACAGGACCGATAGAGGCCTATACTGGTGGTCACGCCTGACCGGGGTCTCGCGGTGGTGGTGTGTGGAGCGAAGAAGGCAAGGGGAGGGAGGGAGACGAGCGAAATTGCGATGGCCGAGTGGGGAGAAAAGGAGGCAAGGGGGAAAGGCGGCCGAGTCGGGAGGGATTAACCCCGGGACCGAAGGGGCATACTGTCATTCGAAACGGTAGCAAACGTGACGGTAACGCCGGGTCAGTGATGGCAGTGTTATTCGGTAGAATTTCAGCTCTTCGCGGTGTTGTTTTCCAATGCGTGGTGAAGGCGATGCTAAACCTCTAAATACGCCTGAATGCAATGTTACTGACCCAATTTTCCCATATATATAAGCTACATGGTTTGTCACAGGTAATTATCTCGGACCGAGATAAGATATTCACTAGTACATTGTGGCAAGAATTGTTTAAATTGACTGATACAAAATTGAATATGAGCTCTGCTTACCTCCCCCAAACGGATGAACAACCAGAGAGACTTAATCAATGTCTAGAGACATATTTGAGATGTATGGTTCATGCTTGCCCAAGTAAGTGGTCAAAATGGTTGTCACAAGCAGAATCTTAGTTTAACACTACCTACCATTCTGTTCTTGGCAAAACACCTTTTGAAGTATTATATGGCCACACACCTCAACACTTTGGAATTTCATCAAGAAGTCATTGCTCGGTTACAGACTTGGACAAATGGCTCCAGGACAGATCTGTCATGAATCAGCTTATCCAACAGCATCTTTTCCGTGCACAACAAAGAATGAAGAATCAAGCTAATGAAGAATCAAGCTGATAAAAATAGAGTAGAACGTGCGTTCAAAGTTGGTGATTGGTCTATTTGAAACTTCAACCATATGTTCAGCTATCAGTAGCTAAGAGATCAAATCAGAAACTCAGTTACAAGTACTCTAGGCCTTATCAGGTTATCAGTAGGGTTGGCAAGGTTGCTTATAAGCTGCAGTTATCGCAAGGGAGTTAGATTCATCTAGTCATTCATGTATCCCAACTGGAGGTGTTAGAAAAATAGGGATAAATGAGGTACAAATTTTTACATGGAAAACCTTTGTGGGAAAAAATCACAGACGTCAATCGGCGATGATCACTATATGAGGAGTGATTACAAAACGCAGGGGGATTACAATGAGGCGTCTCTCTCCCCGTGCGGCTTACAAGAGGTGTATAAAGGGTAAAATGACTTAGAGTCCAAGTAGGACACTAATCCGCTAATATAGCATATTCCAGATACTTCTATATTAAAAAATTCGGATCACATACAGATCTAAATATCAACAGAAGGCATCTCCTCCTGTGTTCACCGGTGAGTTCTGACAGTTCACTCAATTGCATTATTTGTGATGTGGTTGTTTATCCTATTGCGGTGGAGCAAACAAGACTTCAGAAAGTTCGTAATGCTGCTGTTCCCTATGGAATGATTCAATGGTCTAATCTGCCTAAACAATGGACCACATGGGAGAATTTATCTGTAGTTCAGAAGATCTTTCCATAAGCTGGGTCTTAATGGGGAGGAATGTCACATCTACAGTCATTATCAGAGTCATCTTAGTGGGCCGAAGGGAAATATATAGGGATAATTGGGTTGGTACCATTAGAAAATCTGCAGTTCAGTTTAATACCATCATATTCTTTAGGTTCAATTTAATACCACCGCCTCTTCGTTCCGTTCCGTGAAATACCACGTCCGTCGTCTCTCCTGGCTTTTCCGTTAACTCATATATGAAATGACCTCATTACCCCCAAGAAAAGAGTTTTGTCAAGGCTGACTCTCTCCCCTATTTGTGAAGAATGGAACTCAAGCAAATTCACCAATCCAAACAAGCAAAGGGGAAAGCAAGAAATTCCCGATGGATCATCGCTTCCTTTCCCTCCTGCTCCTTGGCCTCCTCCTCTCTTCAGCGGCGGCCACGGCCGCGGCCGACGAGGATCCCTGATCCGTAGGTCGTCAGCGGCGCCGATGCCGGCAACAATGACCTGGAGCTGAACGCGGAGTCCCACTTCGCCTTTGTCGTGAGAGGTTTGGGAAGGTGTACAAGGATGCCGACGAGCATGCGTACCAGCTATCCGTGTTCAAGGCGAACCTGCGCGTGCAGCGCGGGTTCCAGCTGCTGGACCACTTCGCTGAGCACAGCGTCACCAAGTTCTCCAACCTCACCCGTGCCGAGTTCCACCGAACCTTCCTCGGCCTCCGCAGGCCACGTCGTGCATTCCTGCGGGAGATCGTCGGGTCAGCCCACGAGGCGCCGACGCTACCCACCAACGGCCTCTATGATGACTTCGACTGGAGGGACCACGACACCATCGGGCAGACCAAGAACCAGGTCCATCCGGCTCCCATGGATTTGCCAATCAAGCATCGATCCTTGGAGCAACCGATGGAGCGCTCTCGCTCGGCGCGGTACCTCTTTCAGAGCTTCTCGATCTTGTGGCGGCACTGCATGCCGGACTTTGTGGGTGGCGTGAGGAACCTCCCACAGCGGGCAGTCATGGCACCGGCGATTTCGTCCCAGTCCGCCGCGACCCTGAGGTTGCCCTTGCGTAGCGCCTCCTCGTGCGTCCAGCATGGTGGGGCAACCTCCTCCCAGAGCCCCCTCCTCCCCCACCACCAACCGGTGGAGCAGCTTGGCGAGCGGCCACCATCTATGGAGAAGCTCACATGGGGGGAAGGGAGAGGGGTGACAAATGAGAACAAAAAGGGTTAGGGGAGAGAGGCAACTGAGTTAGGTAGGGCAGATAATAGAGATGTGACAGGAGTGGTATTTTGCCGAACAGAGTGAAAGTGTGGTGTTACGGGAGTGGTATTTTGCCGAATAGAGTCAAAGAGTGGTGGTATTAAACTGAACCTGAAGAATACGGTGGTATTAAACTGAACTGCAGTTTTCATGATGGTACCAGCCAATTATTCCAAAAATGTAATGTGTAAACTCCTAGGCTATTGGGCTATAGTGTGTGGCCCGGTGCCGGTCAATGTGTAAAACCTTAGCTTCCTTGGAGGAGGAAAGAGAAAATGACATTGAACTAAAATTTCCCAAACTATTCTTTAATTATCTTGTTCTTCCCCAAATTCTCAAGCAGAATATTGCCAAATTGGACCTTGAATCCGCTGGTGTGTAGCCAGCAGGATCAGGATCGCAACAAAGCATGTAGAACGGACGCCCAGCTTAGAACGGACGCCCAGCTTGGTGGCGAAGTCACGCGCCGGCACGCTGATCATGTCGCCATGAGCGCGGCGAGGGGCACATTCACGGCCCCCGACTTCTCAGACGCGCGGCACGCTGGAGGCGGGAGCTGGCGAATCTGGCAGTAGCGTGGGCAGCGCGATGAGGAGGTTGACATCGCCGAGGATGGAGCAAGTGATCTGTACTCAGTAGTGGACCAAGATGATCTTAGCCATTCAAGGTAAATCCACGGCCTGGATTCGTAACGGCACAGCCATGCCGTTAGAGTTGCAACGGCAGACGATTTTAATCCATATGGGGTTCTTATCCAATATCTATTATTGATATTTTATTGTAGAATTTAATGGGGCAATGTACCTCGTCCATCAGAAAGAAACTGGGAAAAGCATTGTTAACTATTGTTAATTTGCTAGCAGTTGGATAATCTTGCTGGTATGGCACTGGGATTTCTGGTCAATGGCCATAATTTGATACCCATTGACTAGTTTTTGTGCCAAGATAGTGGTTAGTGTCTGAAATTGCTATCTTAATTTCCTCTATCTTAGCTGAATTTGATTTCTAAAAAATCGAACCTATTTCTTTTTGGGTTAAGTAGAATAAGTTAATTACTCCATCCGTTCAGAAATGTATAACGTTTTAGAAAGCGTGCGGTCAAACTTCTCTAACTTTTACTAATTATATATATATATAACTATTTAGATTAGTCATGAGAGAATAATATCATTAGATTTGTTATAATAAATATTTTCAAAATATAATAATTTTGAAAATTTTACTAACTTAATCATATGATAGGTAATGATCAAAGTTGGATATTGGAGACTGTGTTGATGTCCTTCGTACATTCTTGAATAGAGAGAGTACCTAAGTTTCAAACCCTAATTTTGAGCAATAATCAGTTTGATCTTTTCTCCCAACCTTCAGAAGAATGAGAGGTAATGATCAAAGTTAGATATTAGAGACCGTGTTGATCTTTTGAACATAAATGAGGATTGAACACTAGTGGTCAACTGATGTAACACTCTGCCCCTTAGTACCATACTGTCAGTTTACCTTGAGCTACACTACTATATAATACATGTTTGCCCAAATCGTAGCATTTTCGGGTTAACCCTTTTGGGCAAAGCAAGGATGAAAGCCCAAATGAGGTGCTACGCATGCGTGCCCGCCCTGTGGATATGCTAGGCTTTTAGCGAATTTTGGGGTGCAATGTGTTACAGATGGTATTAGAGCATCAATCTGTAACATCCCGATTTTCAGGTCTTTTTGAAAATTTTCAAAATAAAAAGAACCATTTGGTTTTGTCGAAGTTCTGAAGCTTAACTCGATATTTTGGAATTAAAAGTGATTTAAATGACTAAATCAAACTTCAACTAATCCAAAAGTTTGGTTTATTTTGAGTTTGTTGGAGTTCCCAAGTGTTGTTATTTCCCTTTCTCTGTTCGCCTCGTTTTCCCCTCGGCCCAGTTCTCCCTTCTCCAGACCTCCCTCTCGTTTGGACCGCCCCCTCTGTCTAGACCTCCCTCTCGTTTGGACTTCCCTCTCAGTCCAAGACCTCTCGGGTGGTCTTGAGAGACCTCCCGGGTGGTCCTGGAAGAAAACTGGCCATGACCTCCTCTTTGGTCACGACCTCCCCTTTGGTCACGATCATCCCTTTGGTTGGACCACCCTCTCGAGTTTTGACTAGCTCTACCTGTCAGCTCTGCTCACCTTCTTCTTCCTCCCACTGTGCGTCACTGCTGACGCATAAGTCTAC
This sequence comes from Phyllostachys edulis, assembly GCA_036346405.1. Lineage (NCBI taxonomy): Eukaryota > Viridiplantae > Streptophyta > Magnoliopsida > Poales > Poaceae > Phyllostachys > Phyllostachys edulis. The sequence continues at coordinate 57,274,715 of CM070546.1, read as the reverse complement.
GCGCATTAAATGCCGTTGTATCGCATTAAATGCTATCGCTTTTGTAGTACCCGTTTCCCCTCTTGTCTCCTCCCCTACCTGCCCCTATCTCCTCCTTCACCTACCCTTGACCGTGTGCGCCTCTGAGTTATTCAGCGACTCTCCCCGTCTCCCCTAAATATAAAAGCTTGAGCCGCCCTCTTTCATCACCTTTTCCGCACCCAACTCTCTTGCTCTCGCCTGGTTCCACCGTGCTTGAAGTTTCGCCACCGTCCACTAGAGCCTGCGCCATCGCCCCCCGTCGCCAAGGAGTCCGCTGAAGCCCACGCCGTCACCACCTCACTGCCGAAGGATTCACCGGAGCGCCCATGCCGTCTTCGACTGTCGCCCACCGTCCACCGATTCCCCCTCCCCCATCAGTCTCTCTCTTAGCCCTGGTGAGTTTCTCCGTTCCCTATTCTCTTCTCTTGTTCCTACGATCACGTTGCGTAGTCGTATCCCTTCCTACGACCACGTTGCTAGTCGTATCCCTTCCTACGATCACGTCACGTAGTCGTATCCTTTTGTATTCTTCATACGACTACATTGAGTAGTCGTATCCTCCTCAGGACCTCCCTTGACCTCCTCAGGACCTCTCTCGACCACCCTCTCAGTTGGACCTCCTCCCAACCCGTCGAACCTCTCTCGACCAGGTCATTGGACCTCCTCCCGTGAGCCTGTTCCTAATTCATCTGATTCAGTGCCTTGCTGTTGGTTCTAGTTTGGTTTGTTTTGGAGTTCATTTGGATTTTATTTGGTCTTTATTTGAATTTTCTTTGTTCTCACATGTAGATTTCGACGACTCCGGAGAGCCAGAGTACTCTGAAGAAGTAGATCCTCAAGCTTTCGAGCAAGGCAAGTTACACCCTTGATCATATTGAATCCCAGTATCTCAAATTATTTAAGTTCTGTTTCAAATTATTGTTGTATGCTTATTTAAATTCAAGTAATTTAAATCCCTATTTTAACTTTGTAGTTATTCCTAATTCCTTTGTACATCCAAACTTGATTATTGATTTGACCACCCCTCGTCACCCTAGATGGACAAGCAAGCAAAGCTGCTCTAAGTTAGATTTTGGTTTTGTTTTCAAAAGACTTTATGAAATGGTTTTAGAAGTCTATCCAAATGGGAACTTGGGCAGGGAGCCTGAGATAGGAGGGTATCCTTCATCACTTGTTGATGAATGTTATCCAACTATAAAACTAAGATTTGGAAAAATAAATTTTAGTTATTGTATAACTGCTTAAGAACTTAGTACAAGTATTTGGAAAGAAACAAAGCTTTATGCAAATCAACTCTATAAGCCTTCCTTTGGGATATCCTTGCAAGCATTCAATCTGTTACTTGACCGGTGTGACTTGCAAGCACGGTTATTGTGCTCACTCTGCTTAATCTAATAATTGAGCAGGAGAGGAGGTCTACGAGGAGCCTGAAGACCAAGATGTTTAGGCTACGCCCTCCAGACGATTGCCCGTGGCGAATCGTGTGGTCTACTGCTTTTGTCTTTTGCTGTGTTTGGTTTTGTCGGCTCGTAAGCCGTTCTTGTAATAAACTCTGTTGTTATTAATAAAGTTTGCGTTGATGGTTGTTACCACATTTGTTTACTGTGTGAGCTAGCCACTGATCTTAGGACTAGTTCAGTCTTGCACAGAGGATTCAGGGTGATCCCAGGTCCGACCGCGACAGAAGTGGTCGCGACAAAGAAGTGGTATCATAGCCATCTTGACTGCAGGTCGTAACCTAGTAGAATGGCCGTTAGTGGAAATTTCAAAACTTATTTTATATAACAAGAAAAATAATTTGTTCTCTCCTCATCTTAATCATCATTCTATCCTTACCTCCTTCTTGGTATTCTTCCTTACCTTGCTCTCTCCTCACCATTTTACGATGTCAAATGGATCCTCTTTCCCTTGAAATTTCTATAGGTGGTCTCACAATTAGCTAACCTGGAGTTCAAGACCTCAAGACATGAAGCTGTCAAAGGAGTGTCGTCACGCAAGAACCACTGAAGACCGCGAGCGTCGAGTAGAATGTTGTATAGCTATTAAAGTATTTGGAAAAGCTTTTTGTGTTGGTTGTTTTGCTTGGGTGGGTGGTTTCGCAGTTTGTGGAGTCCTAGCAGATGGTGATGTCGGACCCGGATTCTGAGAATCCAAATCCTCTGTGAAAACACTGTGCTATTCCCTAGATCAGTAGCTAACACTCACAGACGCAGCACTGAATCAAAACATACTTGGCGTAGATAAAACCATACCATTCATTAATTAACACTTCAGAGCTAAAAGGTTTGAAACACAAACCCGAGCTAGATAGAAGCTAGAAGTTTTGAAATTACTTGCTAGTTTGAAATACATTTTGGAAACAAAGAACCGTAAGTAATTACTATTCGCCGTTTGAAAAACTTGACGTTACAAATCCTAACCATCTTAAACAGAATCTCGACCCCGAGATTCGAGCTGCTCCGAGAACAGGGACGGGTAGTCTTGCTTCAGTTGATCTTCGTGCTCCCAGGTGGCCTCTTTTGCGGAGTGGTGGCTCCACTGAACTTTGCAAAGGCGGAAAACTTGGCATCTTGTTCGCTTCTCGATGACGTTGAGGATCTTGATTGGATGCTCTGGATAAGTTAGATCTTGCCGAAGGGCGATGGCTTCAACAGGCGTCTGCTCTTCAGGTACTCTGAGGCATTTCTTGAGCTGGGAGATGTGAAACACATTGTGAACTTCTGACAAATTTTCTGGTAGCTCTAGCTGATAGGCGGCTCCTTCACACTTGGCGGTGATCGAAAACGGGCCTATATATCTTGGGGCAAGCTTGCCTTTCACTTTGAATCTTCGAGTTTCACGAAGTGGTGATACCTTGAGATATACAGCATCTCCAACTTCAAAAGTTAACTTTCGTCGGCGGTTGTCGGCATTACTCTTTTGTCTTGACTGAGCTGCTTGGAGGCGATCTCTGATCAGTCGAACTTTCTCTTCAGCTTGCTTGAGAGTATCTGGTCCGAAGATATATCCTTCACCTGATTCTGACTAATGTAGAGGAGTTCTACATTTTCTTTCATAAAGTGCTTCGATCGGTGACATTTTTTTAGACTTGACTGATAACTATTATTGTACGCAAACTCGGCATATGGTAGACATTTCTCCCAGTCTACTGTAAATTCCAGAGCACAAACTTGAAGCATCTCTTCTAGGATTTGGTTTGTCCTTTCTGTCTGACCATCGGTCTGCGGGTGGTAAGCTGTGCTGAAATTAAGGTGTGTTCCAAGGGCATCATGCAAACTAGCCCAGAAATGCGAGGTGAATTGAGATTCTCGATCGGAGAGTATCCTCTTGGGAATTCCGTGTAAACACACAATACGAGCCTTATACAACTCGGCTAACTTGTCTCCCTTGTAAGTTGTCTTGACAGGGATGAAGTGGGCTACTTTGGTCAGTCTATCAACTATAACCCATACCGAGTCGCATCCGGACTGGTTAGGGTAGACCGTAATGAAATCCATTCAAGTCTCTTTCCATTTCCACTGAGGGATTTGCAGGGATTGAAGCAATTCTGCTGGCTTCTGATGTTCGGCTTTGATTTGCTGACCTACATCACAACAAGCTACATATTCGGCGATATCTCTGTCTGGCGGCAACACAATTCACTTGGCCTTGGTTCTGACTTTGGCTTCGCGTAGAAACGGCTTTGGGTTCCTGCGAGGTCTGATGGCTTTTGCTTACAACTAAAGTCTTGCATCGAGCTGGTGTAGCTTTGAAGTTGAATCCCATCGGCATGGCTTGTCGAGGGCACTTATTGGCAAAACTGATGCCAACTGCTGGTTCATAACCATGTACTGGAGTGCCAACTAAACACTATAATTTTTGTCTTCCGAATTGCTGGATCCAAGTCTGACTATTATTGGAAACCACCATTCTAGCATAGCATGAGGTCACCCAATTAAAAGAACGTCCAATCATTTAATTAATCTCATATTCTATTGATATGATGACATAATTCTCAAATCTTTCTTAGGCATATGCTTAATTAATCCAATAGATTCACCACTTTGGTTGCATGATTTCTCCAATTCATTAATCCACAAAATCTAGTAGTAATAATCGCATCTTTCAATTCGATAAACTCCAAGATCATACTAAATTCCATTCTGTCCCTTTTTGGAATGAAATTCTCCAAAGATTAATATCGCGCAAATGTTTCTTCCAAAATTATCGACTAAATCCACAACATCATTCACTTGATTCCTCAAGCATATTTATTAATTATAACCCTTCGGAATGTCTTTGCACAAATCCAATACCTTCATTCAAGAACCTTCCAAAAGACTGCTTGTAATCCATAAATTCAAATTTAATCCATCAAATTATTTTATCACCATCTATCCAACAATTATTTAGTCCAACTCTAATGTCAATAAGATATCCATCGGTATAAGAATCGTACTTCAATATCAACAATCCAATAGTTAATCATCATATATTTCGAATATTCAATTCGTAGCAATGATCTAATTTCTATAATTCAATCACCGACAATTGTAGGTCTATAATCCAATCTCTCAACAATAGCTTATTCTTATGATTCAACTTCCAATAATCATTCAATCCCATAATCCAACAATCGTATGTTTGTATAATTCGATATCTCGCAATTATATACTTCTATAATCTGATCAAGACATGTCTCTATAATCCAACCAAAATTTCTGATAAATCCCAGCTTCTTTATTCAAGCATATCCGATTGAATCCAATGTGACCAACATATCCAATTGATTTCACATTTCTTGATTCAATCTAATCCATTAAAATCAACATCATGAATTGGTATTCCTATAATCCAATCTTCAACAATCATGTAATTCTTTTATCCAAATCCAACCGTAATACATTTAACATACCACAATTATATTTCTATAATTCAATCAAGATTCAATTGACTCTTCCAAATTTAATATCATGAATCAATATGAAAATCCAGTTTTCTCTGCATTCTTCTACCTTTAATGCTCATATATCTTGATTCCAAGTTTCCAATTATCATCGTAATCAACTTAAGATTCGATGAAGATTCAAATTCTCCTAATAATCAATTGGTATTTCAGATTCTCTATGTCCTTCATGATCAATCAAAATTTTCCTCTGTGATTATCTTATTTATCCATAATCTATATAATCCACCGATCTGCTATCCTTTAAATCATTCATGATCTGTGTTCACAGGAACTTCTTACAACATCGGCAAATCTTAAGATTTTAAATTCCCCAAAATCAGTCCTATCGATGATTTCTCAAAACTATCTAGCTTGGCATCCAACATAGTAGTTAATCCCAATAAGAGTAGCTTCCATGCGATTTACCCATTTGAACAATCTTCAACAATTCTTCACAGGTTCATAGATGAGAAGAAGAAAGCACGATAGGCGAGAGGGAAAAGCACACTAGACGAGAGAGAACAAGGGAGGAAGACTTGGACTACAACTCTCTTTGGTTCCATCGAAGGGAACAACTCAGCTTAGAGCTAAATGAGTTATATGAGGGTTTACTGGCCCTCTAGAGCACAACGGAAGAACTTCAAACCAACGAGGAGAAACGATCAAACACAATACAAAGCCTAGAGTGGCTGCATTATATTAAGGGGTTAGGTGTTACATGACTCCTAAAGCACAGCATATAGGCGATGCTAAGCCACGACACGAGATACAAACACAACGTCTACAAAAGAAGGAAACGGAAAGTGCTTGCAACAAAGGACTGCCTAGCAAGCACTACTGGCTAATTTAGACTAATCCTGACTACTCCAACAGGGGGGGTACAGGCTACCACAAATGGTGCAGTTGCCCGGGGAGCGGGAGCGAGAACGGCTCTGGCCGAAACTCGGCGAACGAGAACAGGAGCAGGAACGGCTGAAGCTGCGTCCATGATTGGACTCTCCAAGGTTGATGACAGGTGGCAGACTGGGGCGTTGCATGCTCTTGTGTGCGATCATCGATTGAGATCTGGACGTCGGGCTAGCACCGAGTTGCTGGGGATGACGACGGGTGCAGCTGGAGCTGGGGTAGAGATTGCAGCGACTGCGGCGATCCATGCTATTTCGGCGACGACAGCATCTTCTCCTGATGTTGAAGAGCTTCGGGTAGCGTTCTCCCTCCTAGAGAGACTGGAAGGAACAGGAAGGCGACCTCGATAAGAGATCCTCGTGTACCTCGCACAAGTGAGTCGAGGTGAAGCGCGCTATGTTCTGAACGACATCAAAACAGCGGCTCCTGGGATGCTCGGTCCGGAGGGTGTGAGCGATGAACTCAACTTCCATGGAACGAGACTCTCGATCTAGAACCTAGGGCTTCCGGCCTCTGAAGATGGGCTGGTGGTGACCCAAGGTACTGTTTGAGTTTGCAGGGGAATACCGACAAACTCGTCGTCGTTCTCACCGTGAGGGAAGAAATCCCATGGGCCATCGGACGACGATACGGTCATCTAGGATTTTAAAACAAAAGAGAGAGCCAGCAACGGAGTAGACTCACAAAAAGGAGGCAAGTAAAGAACTAAGAGAGATAAGTAAGAGCAATAAATACGCTATATGTTGCTTAAAACTTTTCTTAGTTTTTGAAAGTAAGACTCAGGTCCTTAGGCTCGACCAGTCTAACTATGGCTCCTACAGTCATATGCTCTGATACCAGCTCTGTCGGACCCGGATTCTGAGAATCCAAATCCTCTGTGAAAACACTGTGCTATTCCCTGGATCAGTAGCTAGCACTCACAGATGCAGCACTAAATCAAAACATACTTGGCGTAGATAAAACCATACCATTCATTAATTAACACTTCAGAGCTTTACATAGACCGCATCGGGTCAAGTTTTACAATAAGGGCCGAACAGGCCAAACCAAGTACATTACAAAAGTAGCGGAAGCGACAACGGAAGCAAAAAAGGGCAAGAGCACATCTCTCCACAGGCAAGTGACTGGGGAAACCCGTGTGCGCCCAATATTAGCCAAGGACTTGGATAATATTGGATGCATGCAAGCACCAACGGAGTCAACTAGACTGAGGTGAGACTAGAACTACTAAAGACTAAACTACGCTTCATTATCTCCTGGGCCTCCAGCTCCTAGATCCTTGTAGAAAGTGTGGGCTCCTTCGTCTTCGTTATCTGAAGGGTTTGGGGGAGAAGCGAGAATGAGCACTACTACCGTGCTCGCGAGCCAACACACAATGCAATAGTATACATGCAAGGTTAAATAAGGATGGCTCGGTTCTTTTATTTGCGAAAGCAAGTTTTTCAAATATCATAATTACAAATCCTATGACTTAGCATTTTAACAAATTGCATTTTGATAAAGAGAGTAATGTGCAATAATTAATAACAGTAGAGGTTCCATCCGTCGAAAACTCTACCCATGCATCTTTTCAATTGGAGCTGCCTCCAATGACCACACCCACTGAGCTTGAGTCCGCCTTTCACCACAATAGAACTAACTCAAGTTATGATCCCCATGTCCGCCTTTGACCGTAGGCGCGGCTGTTTAAATAGTTTAGACTCTGCAGAGGTTGTACACTTACCCACAAGAGATAGTCATACCCGTTACCCCACATGATTCCGTAGTCATGTAGTTGGGCGACCGTCATAGTAACCTTTCAAACTATCTTGCCCTTTCCGTTATCTCATCCATATGGGGTTGCGCCCATATGTTGCGCGGGATCGTTGTACACGCAGCGTTGGGTGTAGATTTGGACTACCCACAACGTTGGCAACCTCACCCATTCAAGATGGATGTACCGCACGCTTGTGCATTTTTCCATTTCTCCACCGTGTGAGACACATTCAGGGTTTAATAATTTTACTAAGCCAAGTTGCACTTTGCAGACTTGTGGTTGTACTTGTTTAACATGGGTGGTCGTGACAAGATTAAGTCCTTAGGGTTATCTGGGCGGTTCATTCCACAAACTAACCATCCTCGTGCTCCCCGAGCACCCACCGCCTCACCATCCACCCAGATAGAACTAGCAGTTAGGGTTTTAGAGGAGTAAACCAAATTATTTTCACACCTTTTTGTCAATGGGCCACCAATGACTACCCAAAACATTTTATGTTTGAAGAAATGTTGATTGGGGTATTTAATACCCCGGTACTTAAGCAAGGCTAGCATGTTGCTTAAGTACAACCAAAAACTAGTATTACCATATAGTTACTAGGGTGACAAGGATTAATGGATTCAAGTTATCAAGGATGGCATATTAATTAATTAATCAACAAGTGGGTGTTTAACTACCTTAAGCTTTAACATACATTTGATCAAGAAATTAAAGCATGCAATTTGTTAATTTAAAAGAATATAATTTGCATAAAATGTAGGAGCGATATGATCAAAGTATTGACTCACCTTGGTTAAAGGCAAGGTGATCATGATACTCTTAGTCTTGATCAACTTGAGGATCTCCGGCGTCTTCAAATCCTAAACGGGCGAATTTATCGGAAAAAGGCACAACGGCAAAGAGAGCAAATAAATACACAAGAATACATAAATGAACTCCAAATTAATCAAGTCCTATGCCATTAGCAAGATCTTGATTTAACAAATTTTTAGAAACTTATTTCATAATTTTTGGAGTTACGACGAGGGAGAACGGAGCTTTTGAAGTTCGGGTTTGAATTAAACCTTAAAAGAAATACAAGAAAAAGAGGGAGAGAGAGAAATTCGGCCGTGGGGCCCATGGTTTAGTGGCGCTGTACACGGTGGAGACCATGTGGACCGTGTCCACTTGCGGCACGCTCGGGCGGGCATCGACCCAGGCCCGCTGGTAGGCAAAGGAAAAGGGGGAAATGCCCATGACATGCGGGGCCGCCTGATTCATCCCCATTCCCCTTTTCTTCAATCGGCCTCAGCACAGGGGAAACAGAGGGCGGTGGTGGTGGCTCAAGGGTGATTGCAGCGCCGGTAGGTGGAGGCGCAGGGCAGCGGGCTCGCCGAGGAAATGAGCTTCCCCGAGGAAGGTGGCCTCTGGTGCATGCAGGCAGGCCAAAGAGAGGCGAGTGGTGGCGGTGAGGCCAAAGGCGGCGGCAAGACCATCTTGGAGGCGGCAAGCCGTGGTGGAAGCGGTAGAGTTAGCGCGCAAGATGAGTCTTGTGCTGCCACGGGAAAGCAGCCGAGCCATGCGGTGGAGCTTAGGGCGCCCCGAGATGGCGGGGCGGCGGTGGTCGGGGAAGGAGAAGAAGGGGTGGTGGTGGTGGGCATCCATGGCGGCGGGGAAGGGGCATGGAGGCGGGGGATGGATTCTGTGGCGCCGGAGGCTCCTCGTGACGGGGACGGTGGCGTGGTGGCGGCGCCGGAGAGGCCAAACAATGGGGAGGCGCGACGGCCAAATGGGGAGCTTCAGTTTTGGCTCTGCTTAGAGGAAGAAGAAGGTAAGCAATTGGGGGGGAGCAAGGGGGTGAGGGGGGCTCTCTTATAGTGCTGGTGGGAGGTCAATGAGCCGTTGGGCGCGCTGGTGGTCGTCATGGGCGGTTCTAGCACGGCCACACAGTGAAGCGACAAGGCGGGCGATGCGCAGAACCAGCGTCTTGAGCGGCGGGCGAGGTGACTTGAGGAGCCAGGAGCTGATGTGGGCGCGTTCAGCGTCTGACCAAGTGGCAAAGGCATGCGAGGCGTAGAGGGCAGGTGAGCCGGGGTGGCAGAGGGAGCAACGATGACTTTGGCACCTGGGTGGGTGGCAGGTAGATGACGGCAGCAGTGTGGAGACGCTCATGGGAGCAGCAGAGTGGTGTGGAGACGCTCGTGGGAGTAGCAGAGCGGCATGGAGCGTCGTGGCTGGCGGCAAAGTGCACGGGGGTGGCGTCACGACATGGAAGCAAAGGAGAGAGAGAGAGGCTTGGGCGAGCTCTGGTGCGAACAGGTGGACACTGGCAGAGGGCGCAGGCGCACGGACGCTCAAGATGGCAGAGGGCGGCGACTTGCACGGCCATCGAGGACGCATGGCGTCACAGGCGTGCGGGCGAATTGAAGGGACAAGGCGAAGGAGGTGCTGGTGTCACCACATCGACCAAGGGGTGAAGTAGGTGGGAGAGGCAACGGGGCGATGCGACAAGGCGGGAGCACGAGCAGCACTAGCGCGCGCTTGCTAACGCGGCCATGGCGTGCGCGGAGGTGGGGCGAGGCGGTGCTGGCGACAGCGCGACAAGACGGGGGCTCTGAAGGTCTTCGAGGGTCAAGGAGTGGGTGCGGCAGAGTCAAAGTGCGAACCTGAAGGGAGGCCGAGCATGGTGCCGACAGGGGAGGTGTGGGCGCTACCGGCTCACAGTCTTGACCAACGAGGAAGAAGGGTAGGGAGGCTCGGGCAAATAGGGCCGGGGAGAGAAGAGGGCGGGGAGAAGAAGCGGGACTAGGGAGCGGCCGACTCGGTGAAGAAGACCAGAGTAACGGGAGGTGGGTGAGAGGAAGAGGCGGGGAAGTTGGGCCGAGAGTGGTGACCAAGATCGGTTGGACCAGAAAAGAAGTGGCAGTGGGCCTAGAAGCAAGAGGAATGGGCCAAGGAGGTTGGGCCAAAAAAAAAAAAAGTGGGAAATTTGAGCCCAAGGAGGAAGTGGGACAAGCCTAGAAGGGGAAAAAGAAATATGAAACCGAAGTTCAAATTTGAAATTTGAATTCGATGTTTGAACGGGGAAGCAGATTTGAGAAGAGGCTCAAATCTAAAAAGAGAAATTCAAATCAAAATTTTGAATTCGGGAATTGCTAAAAGGTTTAAAACACAAACCTGAGCTAGATAGAAGCTAGAAGTTTTGAAATTACTTGCTAGTTTGAAATACATTTTGGAAACAAAGAACCGAAAGTAATTACTATTCGTCGTTTGAAAAATGGGACGTTACTGACTACTCGCAACAGCAATGGCAGCACTAGCAATCAGAACAGTGAGAATGTGCAAGAGATCCCAATTCCACCGCCACCACCCTCTCCAGCTGAAGGACCTGATTGGAACCAGATGATGGCCAACCAAGCTCAGCTGATTAATCTGCTCGCTCAATCCATCAACAACACCCAGAACTTGCAAGCAACAGCAGCAGCCCAACCTCAAGCTTTTGCTCCACCTCCTCTAAGGGCCAACATATCAGAGTTCATGAGGTTATGTCCACCAACTTTCTCCAGCAGCGCTGAGCCAATGGGGGCTGATGATTGGCTTAGGGCGGTCAGCAGGAAACTGGACATGATCCAGTGCACTGATCGTGAGAGGGTTCTGTTCGCCTCTCACCAGCTGAATGGACTAGCGTCAGAGTGGTGGGATAACTTCACCCAGTCCCACGCTGATGCTCAGACCATCACTTGGGATAAATTCGTGTAGGCTTTCCGCCGTGCACACATTCCTTCGGGCATGATGGCCCTGAAGAAGAAAGAGTTCCGCACCTTGCGCCAAGGCAGCCACTCAGTCAATGAGTATTTGCACAAGTTCAACCAGTTGGTCCGCTATGCACCAGAAGATGTGGCAACTGATGAAGCCAAGCAAGAGCATTTCTTGGAAGGACTCAATGATGATCTCGCAGTCCTCCTCATTACCCAAGACTACTCAGATTTCCAGCAGCTGGTAAGCAAGGCTATCCACTAGGAGGGCAAGCACTTGGAAATGGAAAATCGCAAGAGAAGGTTGGCATCCCAGAAGTTCAACCCCGGGGGTTTTCCCAAGGTCCGCACCGCTTCACTACTAAGCGTCTCGGCGAGGGGCGTCCTGACCTCTCCGTCCAAGGCACGGCCACTCGGCCTTGATCGGCTCGAGGTTTCATAATACTTCTCCTGGAGGCTAGTTTCCGAAGAAGACACCTACTACCTCTGCTGCAGGAGTCACTTGTTTCTACTATAATGAAGTGGGGCACTACGCCAGTAAGTGCCCAAAGAAGCATCAATTAGCAACCCAAACCCGACCAAATCAGCAATTCCAACACTTGGCAGCACCTCAAATGTGAAGCCATCAGTGTAGTACACGAAAGGACGTGTGAATCACATCACAGCGGAAGAAGCTCAGACTGCACCAGGTGTGGTCCTTGGTACGTTCCTTGTCAATTCAGTACCAGCATCAGTTTTATTTGATTCTGGAGTTTCGCATTCTTTTGTTTCAAGTAAGTTTGTTAGAAAATATGGGTTATCTATCTCTCCCTTAGTTAACCCTATGTTAATCCATTCTCCGGACTCGGAGATGAGGACTAGTTTCCTATGCTCAAACCTTACCTTAGAAATATCGGGAGTACCTTTCTAGGCAGACTTAATAGTCTTGCACTCCTAAGGGTTGGATGTGATTCTCAGAATGGATTGGCTAGCTAAGAATTAAGGACAGATAGACTGTGCCAGTAGGTCTATCACCCTCACCAATGAACAAGGAATCCAAGTGGAATTCAGACCCGAGACCTCTACGCAAGTGAGTCCTATCCTAACCAGTCTGAAGGAAGTAAAGCTAGAAGACCTCCCAGTGGTCAAAGAATACCTGGATGTATTTCCTAAGGAATTACCCGGTATGCCACCAGATAGGGACATCATGCTCCTAATTGACCTAGTCCCAGGGACAGCCCCAATTTCAAAGAGATCCTACAGAATGCCAGCAAATGAGTTAGTGGAATTGAAGAAACAAATCGAAGAATTACAAGAGAAGGGTTTTATTCAACCAAGCTCCTCACCTTGGGGAGCACCAGTACTATTTGTCAAAAAGAAAGATAACAGTATGAGGATATGTGTGGATTATAGATCACTCAATGAAGTCACAATCAAGAACAAGTATCCTTTGCCCAGGATCGACGACCTCTTTAACTAGTTGAAAGGAGCAAATGTTTTCTCCAAGATTGATTTAAGATCTGGCTACCATCAGTTAAAGATCAGACCAGAAGACACCCCCAAGACTGCTTTCACCACAAGATATGGACTGTACGAGTTTACAGTAATGTCATTCGGGTTGACAAATGCACCAGCTTATTTTCATGAACATGATGAATAAAGTATTCATGGAGTTCTTTGATAAGTTTGTGGTCGTGTTTATTGACGACATTCTCATCTACTCGAGGGATGAAGAAGAGCATGAGAAGCATCTCAGGGCAGTGTTGGAAAGACTTAGAGAGCAACAGCTCTATGCCAAATTTAGTAAAAGTGAATTTTGGCTAAGCCAAGTAGCTTTTCTCAGACATATCGTGTCAGTAGAAGGAGTTGCAGTGGATCCCGCAAAGGTTGAAGCAGTATTGGATTCGAGGCAACCCAAGTCCGTCGCCAGTAAGGAGTTTCCTTGGTCTAGCTGGTTACTACTGAAGATTCATCGAAGGTTTCTCCAGTACCACTAGACCTCTAACTCAGCTTTTAAAGAAAGAAAGGAAGTTTGAATGGACTGAAGCCTGTGAGCAAAGTTTCCAGGAATTGAAGAAGAGACTAGTTTCTGCTCTTGTGCTAGTCTTACCAGACATCCGCAAGGATTTTGAAGTTTTTTGTGACACCTCTCGTCAGGGCCTTGGATGTGTGCTGATGTAGGAAGGAAGAGTATTGGCTTATGCATCTCGACAGTTGAAGCCTCATGAAGGAAATTACCTGACGCATGACTTGGAACTAGCCGCAATTGTGCATGCCTTGAGAATTTGGCGGCATTACCTCATCGGTAATCGCTGTGAGATTTTCACAGATCACAAAAGTTTGAAGTACATCTTCATCCAGTCAGAACTCAACCTCAGACAGAGAAGATGGCTATAATTGATAAAGGATTATGACCTTAGAATCCATTACCATCCAGGCAAGGGAAACGTAGTGACGGATGCCCTGAGTCAAAAAGGGTATTGCAACACTGCATTGGTTCAGAAGAGTCAACCTAGATTGTATGAAGAGTTGAGACATCTGAACTTGGAGATTATTAACCAAGGTTGTGTAAACAGCTTAGAAGTGCAATCGACTGTTCAGAATCAAATCAGAGAGAAGCAGAAAGAAGATGAAGACATCAAAGAAATCAAGAAGAATATGAGAAGAGGCAAAGCCCCAGAATTTTCTAAAGATGAGAAAGTATAGTTTGGTTCGGTAGCCGCATCTCTGTGCCAGATACCCATGAATCGCCTTACTCCATTCATCCAGACAGTACCAAGATGTACCAGGATCTAAAGGAAAAGTATTGGTGGGTCAGTATGAAGCGAGAGATTGCCGAGTTCATCACACGCTGTGATGTATGCCAAAGAGTCAAGGCAGAACACCAAATACCAGCTAGATTGTTGCAGCCTTTACCAATTCCCAAGTGAAAGTGGGAATAGGTAGGCATAGACTTTATCGCTGGATTGCCTAGGACCCAATCGGGATATGATTCCATATGGGTTGTGATTGACCGTTTAACTAAAGTGGCACACTTCATACCAGTCAAGACCACTTATCAAAGTAGTAAGTTGGTAGAGTCATACATGGCTAGGATCGTATGCTTGCATGGAGTACCCAAAAGGATAGTGTCTGACAGAGGATCGCAATTCACATCTAGATTTTGGAAGAGCTTACATGAAGCCTTAGGGACTAGACTCAATTTCAGTACAGCATATCATCCCTAGACAGATGGACAGACAGAGCGTGTAAACCAGATTCTTGAAGACATGCTTCGAGCTTGTGCTATAGACTTTGAGAAGAGTTGGGATTAGAACCTTTCTTATACAGAATTCTCTTACAACAACAGCTTTCAAACCAGCTTGCGAATGTCTCCCTTTGAAGCTTTGTGCGGCAAGCCATGTAGAACCCCTCTCCTTTGGGACCAAGTTGGAGATCATTAGTTCTTTGGACCTGAATTGATTAAGGAGGCTAAAAGTAAAGTGAGGCTGATAAGAGAACGATTGAGAGTGGCTCAATCCTGACAGAAGAGCTATGTTGACAATCGTCGCAGAGACTTGTCCTTTGAGATAGGAGATTTTGTCTATCTCAGAGTAACTCCACTCAAAGGAGTAAGAAGATTTCAGACCAAAGGAAAGCTCGCACCAAGATTTGTTGGACCATACAAGATTGTAGAAAGAAAAGGCGAAGTTGCCTATCAGCTAGAGCTACCGACGTCTTTATCTGCAGTTCATGACGTCTTCCACGTATCGCAGCTGAAGAAGTGTCTTTGAGTTCGGACAGAGCAAACACCGCTAGAGAGCATCGACCTTCAAGAAGACCTCACCTATGTGGAGCAGCCAATCAAGAATCTTGATGTCGCGGAGCGCGTTACTAAGCAGGATCATCCGTTCGTGCAAAGTTCAGTGGAGTAATCACTCAGAAGAAGAAGCCACCTGGGAACGAGAAGAAGATCTGAAAGCAGAGTATCCCCACCTTTTTGCTAGCCAAGTCTGAATCTCGGGGTTGAGATTCCCTTAAGGGGGATAGGTTTGTAACATCCCGATTTTCAGGTCTTTTTGAAAATTTTCAAAATAAAACGAACCATTTGGTTTTGTTGAAATTCTAAAGCTTAACTTGAGATTTTGGAATTAAAAGTGATTTAAATGACTAAATCAAACTTCAACTAATCCAAAAGTTTGGTTTATTTTGAGTTTTTTGGAGTTCTCTGGTGTTGTTATTTCCCTTTCTCTGTTCGTCCCATTTTCCCCTCGGCCCAGCTCTCCCTTGTCCAGACCTCCCTCTCGTTTGGACCTCCCCCTCTGTCTAGACCTCCCTCTTGTTTGGACCTCCCTCTCAGTCCAAGATCTCCCGTGTGGTCCTAGGAGACCTCCCGTGTGGTCCTAGGAGACCTCCCGGGTGGTCTTGGGAGACCTCCGGGTGATCCTAGAAGACTAGTCACGACCTCCTCTTTGGTCACGACATCCCCTTTGGTTACGACCTACCCTTTGGTTGGACCACCCTCCCGAGTTTTGACTAGCCCCACCTGTCAGCCCTCCTCACCTTCTTCTTCCTCCCGCTGCGTCACTGCTAACGCATAAGTCTGTGCGCATTAAATACCGTTGTGTCGCGTTAAATGATGTCGCTTCTACAATACCCGTTTCCCCTCTTGTCTCCTCCCCTACTTGCCCCCATCTCCTCCTTCACCTACCCTTGACCGCGTGCGCCTCCGAGTCTCTCAGCGACTCTCCCTGTCTCCCCTGGCTATAAAAGCCTGAGCAGCCATCTTTCATCACCTTTTCCGCACCCAACTCTCTTGCTCTCGCCCGGTTCCACCGTGCTTGAAGTTTTCCCACCATCCACTGGAGACTGTGACATCGCCTCCCCGTCGTCAAGGAGTTCGCTGAAGCCCGCGCCATCACCACCTCACTACTGAAGGATTCACTGGAGCGCTCGTGCCGTCTTGGACCACCGCCCACTGTCCACCGATTCACCCTCCCCCATCAGTCTCTCTCTGCCCTGGTGAGTTTCTCTGTGCCCTGTTCTCTTCTCTTGTTCCTACGATCACGTTGCGTAGTCGTATCCCTTCCTGCGACCACGTTGCGTAGTCGTATCCCTTTCTACGATCACGTCCGTCGCGTAGTCGTATCCCTTCCTACGATCACGTCGTGTAGTCGTATCCTTTTGTATTCTACGTACGACCACATTGAGTAGTTGTATCCTCCTCAGGACCTCCTCCCGACCCATTGGACCTTCTCCATGAGCCCATTCCTAATTCATCTGATTCAGTACCTTGCTGCTGGTTCTAGTTCGGTTTGTTTTGGAGTTCATTTGGATTTTATTTGGTCTTTATTTGAATTTGCTTTGTTCTCACGTGTAGATTTCGACGACTTCGAAGAGCCCGAGTACCCCGAAGAAGTAGATCCTCAAGCTTTCGAGCAAGTCAAGTTACACCCTTGATCATATTGAATCCCAGTATCTCAAATTATTTAAGTTCTGTTTCAAATTATTGTTGCATGCTTATTTAAATTCAAGTAATTTAAATCTCTGTTTTAACTTTGTAGTTATTCCTAATTCCTTTATACATCCAAACTTGATTATTGATTCGACCACCCCTTGTCACCCTAGATAAAACCTAGTTGATATGGTAGTATGGACTAGAGCATTTTGAGAAAAATCATGCTTAGCCAAAGCTTAGACCCAAAGATCTTGATTTGGGGAATTTACCGCCAAAGACCAATGTTGTCGAAATGATTTAACCATGACATTAGGTTGTCGTGAAAGTTTGCAAATGTTTTTGAAAAGCAAAGCAAAAAGGAAAATTGGTTTGGACTTGGGTGAATCGGTCGTTTGGATGGGTGCATGTTTATGCACGGGCTCAACTCGGGTAGGGTTGAGGCCCAGGGTTTTGTGGAAAGTCGCCCAAGTCTGTTAAGGACAGGTCTTCAAGTGTATTTTGCTATGCCATACCGTACTACCACATGTTCTATATGGGCAGAACCTGGGTGACTAATTTGCAATGTTTCACCATGGTCGTTCCATCCGGTTGTGTGGGTATCGGGATGACCTACTTTTATGTATTTCCATCTAGCGCAAGAGAGGGCCTTAACCCAGCGGATGGTTAGTCCAAAGGGGGTGAAACCTTAGCGAGGGGGGACTGCGGTGGAATGACGCTCTATAAAGGCCTTATCACGTGCTCTAGACCGCTTACCTACGGTAGTGAGCGGTGGTATCGACGGATGCCAAACAAACTAGAGAGGTCGTGTTGTGTGGGTAAAGCTGTACACCTCTGCAGAGTGTAAAACTATTAGAATAGCCGTGCCCATGATCATGGACAAGCTAACAAAGCTGCTCCAAGTTAGATTTTGGTTTTGTTTTCAAAAGACTTTATGAAATGGTTTTAGATGTCTATCCAAATGGGAACTTGGGTAGGGAGCCTTGAGATAGGAGGGTATCCTTCACCACTTGTTGATGAATGTTATCCAACTATAAAACTGAGATTTGGAAAAATAAATTTTAGTTATTGTATAATTGCTTAGGAACTTAGTACAAGTATTTGGAAAGAAATATGGCTTTATGCAAATCAACTATATAAGCCTTCATTTGGGATATCCTTGCATGCATTCAATCTGTTAATTGACGGGTGTGACTTACGAGCATGGTTGTTGTGCTCACTCTGCTTAATCTAATAATTGAGCAGGAGAGGAGGTCTACGAGAGCCTCAAGACCGGGACATCTAGGCTCGACTCCAAATGATTACTGTGGTGAATCGTGTGGTCTCTTGCTTTTGTCTTCAGCTGTGTTTGGTTTTGTCGGTTCATAAGCCGTTCTTGTAATCAACTCTGTTGTTATTAATAAAGCTTGCGTTTATGGCTGTTACCACATTTGTTTACTGTGTGAGCTAGCCGCTGATCTTGGGACTAGTTCGGTCTTGCACAGAGGATTCGGGGTGATCCCGGGTCTGACCATGATAGAAGTGGTCGCAACACAATCATTGCTGCACTGGCTCTATGTGTGTGTTGCCTTGTAGCAGCACATGGCACGGGTCATGTATCAAGGGACGTTTCTATGCAGATTGATGCCAAGTCGGCAACCCTTTAAGGGGGAGAGAATGTAACACCCGCCCTTTAGTACCACACTGCCTGTTTACCTTGAGTTAAACTAGCATATTGTGGATATCATGGAGATATGATTCTAATTTTAGTGTGTTGATCCATTGGCAATAGCATCGACGCGTTTAGAGAAATCATCATTTTCGGAAAATTTGGATTGTGTCGGGCTGAGGTGGTCAGACCGGCCATGGTGGAAGTTAGACAAGCCACTGCCGGCGATCTGACTATCCATGGCTGGCGGTCAGACAGGACACTGCCGGCAGTCTGACTGGCCGTGGGTGTTAGTCAGACTAGTCGGGGGCATGGTGGTCTGATCGGCCACATGCGATGGTCTGATCAGCCGAAAAGTCAACTGGTGAATTCTGGAAAACTCAGGCATGGCGCAAGATGGACAAGGATGACCGAACGGGAAGTTCGGTGCGACAGGTTGCATCAAGTGACACGGGGGTCGGCGCAAGTATTATGGTGGTTACGGTGGGAGTTGGATGGGAGAGACTTGCCAACATGAAGAGAACCATTGATCAACCTACACGTGGTGAAGTATGAGATTTCTTCATGACGATTCTTCGGAGAAGGATGGAGAAGGGGTATTTTGGCATCTTTGCCAAAATACCGGGTTGGTGACCTTTAGAGAAACTACGGCACAAGACGGCACAAGGAGAGGCGGTTTAGGTCAAGAGAAGATGAAGATAACGAAGAGATGGATTCGGGAAGCCCAGTTCGTCATCCGTCTTGAGAAGCGTATGTGAGTGTAGACCCATTTGTGTGTGGGCTTAACGGGCGCCTCATAAGGTTTTCTCTCTTCATCTAGCCTCCACTATAAAAGAAAAGGGTGCAGGATTTGCACCTTTTGAGGCCTTCCAAGAAGAAGCTTTAATTTGTGATTTGGGGAAAGCGGAAATAGAGGAAGCTAGGGTTTGAGGGAGGTGAATTGATTGAGTGCTCAAGTGTTGAGATTTTGTCTTGCATGGTGGAGTGGCGGTAAACCAAAAATATCTTGAATCAATCCAAGCAAGATTTACCCCAAGATAAGCTCTCTCTTGTTCTTACTCTTTGATGCCTTTGGAATTTTGTGTGTTCCTTTGGTTTCCCTTGGGTCTTTTGTTGTGATCTAGCTTGTTAGGATATGTGGAAATCCACCTAGGGTCATCTTGACCATCATCTACCCACGGGCAAGTTTTTTTTACCAAAGTTCGAATTTCCTTGGTTCTTGTGCCTTCTTGATCTCATCCAAAATATTCAAGGAACATTGGCTTCGATCGTCGATTGGAATAGGTTCCTAACCTTCTTGATGAGTTATGGTTGAAATCTTAGGGGATTTAGATCACCGCATTGAAAGTTAGGACGATTTGTGATCATCGTGGGCTACTGCTCAGGCATCCGGCGGTCAGACTGGTCATAGGGCGGTCTGACTGGCCAAGTGAGGCAGTTAGACCGGCCTCTGTGTCGTGTGTAGGTATTTTGCCTCGGGGTTCCTCGGGTTCAACGAAAGACTTCCGTTGTGCATGTGATTATGATCTTCATAGCTTCCATAGTTACTAAGGTGAAGAAGAAGTTGAACGCTGTCGAGCTCGAAAAAGAGTAGTGTTCCTATTCACCCCCTTCCAGTTGACGTTCCGGTCAATACATATAATACATGTTTGCCTAAATCATAGCACTTTCAGGTTAATCATTTTGGGTGACGCGACGATGAAAACCCAAATGTGGTTCTACGCATGTGTGCCTGCCCCGTGAGTGGGCTAGGATTATATCGAATTTTGGGCCGCATGGCGTTACAACCGAAGATCCGAGCTGCTAATACATCGTTCGTTGTGCATCTAGTTGCACTCCTGTTCATGGTTAGCTAAGTAGCATATGGGGCAGTTTACCATTGTTTTATTGTGCTACCCAATCTAATTAGGTAAGAGAGTATTTATCAGTTCTAGCGAAATATTTCTATTTTGCTCTTAAAATATAGGCAAAATTGGCTATAGGGCATCACAATTTTGTATTATTAGTTGTAGAATACCTAAATTTTGTGTTTTTGCCCAAAGACACTACAAAAATATATCACTTTGATGTAGGACACTCTACTCATTAAAATAATATATCTGGCTTGGAGAGAAGAGAGAAGGTGGATGAAAAGACTATTTTGCCCCTCTCATCTCCAATCAAAATCTTCCTCATCTCTAATCATCCCTTCCCTCTCGGCGATGGTGACAGGACTGGATGCCGGTGAGTCGGCGACAGCTGGAAAGCGCACAGAGCAGGGGATCTCTTCTTGTCAGAGTCACCATGGCCGTCAGTGCTGGTCAGCCGCATCATTGGCCTTCTCCACTTCGGCGAAGACAACAAGACCACGATGAGATGAGGAGGAGGAAGTGGAGCCCCGTCTGTTAGCCCACCAGTGTATACTCACACGAACGCTTGAACGTTTGGGCACAAGAACACACACACACACACGCTAGCGTGGACAGCAAACAGAACACACAATTGATTTTGGTGCTACTGAACTACTGTAGCTTTTCTGCATTTTTTTATCTTATTTATACTAGCAACGCTAACAAATAATGTGCTCATGCACTGCTAACGCAAATGCTAATGACAGAGTAACTGCCCACTGCTAATGCACATCATGCGCCAATAAACTAGCTCTACAAGAAACCAACAGCCAGCAGCATGCACGCCTACTCAGCCATGCAAGTAACTGAAGACTTCAAAGCTCTACGATGTGCAGCACCAAAGCCTCCGCATCATGCAGCATTAGTGTAGCATCTGTTGGGTCACGGGGTAGGCTACGATAGCTACAAACAAAAAAATTCTACCATGCAAACCGGGAAGCCAAGCAAGTAGATGATCATAGATCGTTACCACCACGTGCAGAGCAGCAGAAGAAGGGTTGGAGCAGCCTGGTCCAACGTATAGCGTGTCGATGTAGTGGTCGTAGTCCATCGTCTAACGTCCAGCAAGTCGATGCAATGGTCGTAGTCGATCGTCCAGCGTCCTCGCGAGTCAATCGTCTCCTCCAGCAACCTCTGCAGTTCCTTGTGAAGATCGTGGATCGTCCTTAAGCACAACAATCGCAGTAGCGCCTCTATGGTATCCACACGTCCAGGGCAGGAACAACCATACGCCGGTGTGCTAGCACCAAGTCGCACGGCAGAGCTCTCAGGAAGATGGCGGCTAGGGTTTTGGTGGTGTTTTGTCGCGTCCCGTATGTTCCCACAGCCTCATGCATCTCCTTATATAGTGCTCGTGACGGATCCTATCTGAACACGTTTGACGAATCGTATTCGTACTGGTTTGTTCTAGCCCGTTAAGTGTGTGACCCTATAGGTTCATGCGTAGTTCGGTTGTGACTAGGAAATCCTTTCCGATCACGGGTCGTAGCGGCTCCTAGCAGAACATAACGATTCCCGAATACACACAAATTATATCGGACGAACCTTAATGCAATATGATCTACGACCAGGTCCCCATCACTTACGACCTGTGTCCTATCTTTATCTGACCAGTTCGTATTTGGTCACGACGATTCAGAACTCTTACGACTGTGTCATGACCACTCTGTGATTACGTTCGACCGATCACGACCAGCTCAGATTTCCATATGACCGATCAGAATCGCTCGAATCGAGCGACCTACTCGTGTATACTCCCTTTGCCTCACGATGTCTGGTTGAACTCCATGTGAGATGTTGTGTCATCCATGGACTGTTCGATACTTTCTCGATCGAGTGTCGGATAACTTCACGTGGTCGAACACTTCGACTACTAGTGGCATGGCCATGCACTTTCTTTATCCGATCACAACGAGGGGCGAGAGACATCTCTCTGTTATGTTAGGAGGGCAAATCCGATCCGACCAATCACATTCCTCTCCATGTTTCACAGCATACCCGAAAGCTACCTTTATAACTACCCAGTTACGGTGTAGCATTTGGCAAACCCTAAGAGTGCTATTACACATGTAGGAAACCATGTTGATCTCAGGTCTAAGGATTATACATCATCATAGAATCATAACAATCTCAATAGTGTCTCAAGGTGGGTCTTTATCCAACGCCATCTTCTCTAACATGTGTCCATATTATTGGTTTGATATCTCCATATCCATGACTCGTGAAACATAGTCATCAACCAATACATATGCTAGTCTATTCATATGTGTCCTCATATGTTTCCGACCAGGGATCGTATAAGAATAATTATCGCAGAAATATAGAGTTTCATAACCAAGTCACATACTTGATAATAAATATTAACAATATTATTCTAGGAACAAGATAACACATTATCCAATGTCATGAACATAATGAAATATAATCATCTCTATGATTGCCTCTATGGCATATTTCCAACAGCATCAAAGCATGGCAGCAAGTCAGCCAAAACAAAAGAAACGGAAATACTCAATGTGAAATCAATTCACAAAGAAACGCATAGGATTATTCAACAAACACCCCCTAATCCTTGATGCGCTTTCTTGATCTCAACGATGCCGACCATGTCGCTATCGCTGTAGCCGACAAACCGTGGCTCCTCTAACTTCTTCACGTAATGATAGCCATAGCTCCACGCATCAAAGAAGCAATCGGAGTATATGCTTGATCGCTGCGTCTTCGCTCGTGTCGCACTCGATTGTGGCGGCACAGTGCTTCCTCCGCATCGTGCCACCGGCCACTGAGCCACGCGCCATGCATGAGCTCCCGTGCGTGACCCTGCCGGCCTGATGCCAACGCTCGTCGAGCCACCTGTGCGCACCCTGCAAGCTGCCCGCGCCAACCGTGCCATCGTGAGACCTCCCGCACCGCTTGTTGCGTCGCTTGTCGCGCCCTTCGCGCTATTTACGTACTCTTGTCGCCGGCCTAACGCCGTGCCATGTGTTCGTACCGCCATTGCGCCTCGATCTGCGGCGCCGAGGTCGTGCCAATCTTGCGCTGCTGCGCCAGAGCTCGCCACGCGAAGCGCCGTGTTGTTGTCGTCGTGCGCCGCCAGGGCCTAAGCCGCCACCATTGGCCCCATCGCCACCGCGCCGCCACTCGTAGGGCTTCGCGTGAACCTCAGCAGACCGCCGCTTTTCCCATTGCCGCCGAAGCGCCGCCGCCTTCTACACCGCTGAAGCATGCGCCTAAGCCGTCGTCACCCTCTGTGCCACCATTGCATGTTCTGCGCCGCAAGACGCGTGCTATGCAGAGCGATCGCATGCGCGCCGTTGCCGCACCACCAGCGATGCGCCTTTGGCCGCCGACTCCATCAAGATCGCCCGACGCCGCTGGCTCCCATGCCCGATGCACGTCGCCATGTGCCATCGCTATACTGCGTGGACAGGCAAACCGGCTGTGCAATGCTGATGGTGAGCACATAGAGCCGGTTGCGAATGCGGTTTACCCAAGCAAGTATGCGACGCTGCTGGTCACAAATAGTGAGCACGCTGTCCTGGATGAGTGTCTGGTAGCCGTTCCCATCGAGCTGTCCGAGACTCACTATGTTGCTGCGCGGTTGTGGGATGTAGTACACCTCCGTCAATGCAAGGTGCTCCCCGTTCTGGCAAGTGAATAGGACGATGTCGCGCCCGCGTATATCCACCACCGAGCCGTCGTCGAACTTGACGGAGCCGGTGATGCCCTCGTCCATCTCCACGAAGCTTGCCTGGCACCTAGACATGTGATTGTTGGCACCGGTATCCAGGTACCAAGCATCGTCATGGACGTCCTCATCGCGCCCTAGATGCACCTGCGCGTGCACTTCGCTGAGCACCACGTCAGTGCCTGCGCCCACAGAAGCCTCGGTGAGCGCGCACACCAGCACCATGAGAAGCGTAGGTTCATCGTCATAGTCGTCAACATGCGTCAGATTAACTTACTCGGCATGCTTAGGCTTGCGGCAGTTCCTGGAGTAATGTATGTACTTGTCGCAGTTGTAGCACTGAACCTGCGACATGTCACGACGCACACTGGACGAGCCACCGTCCTTGCCGTCATGCCCGCCTTTGCCGCGCCCATGGCCACGTGGCTTGCCGTGATAACGGTTATCACCGCCAGAGGAGCTATCGCCTTGCTCCCTCTTCTTGGCACGTGCGAGCCACTCCTCTTCAGTGAGGAGCAGACGCCATCGAGTCGCCGAGTCGTCGCGCGATAGCGCCGCTTCCATCGATCGAAGCGGCGCTGAGCTCTTCGATCGACAACGTGCTCAAGTCAAGCAGTGTCTCGATCGAGATTGCCACTTGTGTATACCTGGGTGGCACAACACGAAGGAATTCCTTGACTACCTTTTCTTTTTCCAACGTGTCTCCTAGGATCCGGAGATTGTTGATGAGTCCCGTGATCCTCATGGAGAAGTCGTCCACCGACTCACCATCCATGAATTCGATATCCTCGAATTTCTTGCGAAGCTTCTGTGCATTCGCCTCACGGACGCGCTTGACGCCCATCCGCATCATCTTCATGGCGTCCCATGCTTGCTTGGCCGTGTCCTTCACCGCTAGCGTGGACAGCATGTCCGACGACACCGCACGGAGAAGGGCGGACGGCGCTAGTCTGTCGTCGCAGTAGTCAACGTTGCCAGGTTTGATCGCCTCCCACAGGCCTTGTGCCTGCAGGTTCACCCTCATCACGAGGGCCTAGTAGGTGTAGTTCGTCCGCGTCAGCGTGGGGTAGACCACCGATCCCATCGTCTCCCGTACCACCCGCTGCACCACACGTTCTTGGCCACCGTTGCTGCCGAATCCAATCTCGCGAGCGCCATTGCCACCGAGATTGATTGTGCGAGTAGTGCTACCATCACCTTGCACCCCATCTCGGGAAGGAGACATGGTAGGATGGATTGAACCGTCGTGCGACATCTTCATAGGCAGGAGAGCACGAAGCTCTGATACCAATTGTTAGCCCACCGGTGTCTACTCACGTGAACGCTCGAACGTCTGGACACGAGAACACACACACACACACATGCTAGCGTGGACAGCAAATAGAACACACAATTGATTTTGGTGCTACTGAACTACCATAGTTTTTCTGCATTTTCTTCTCTTATTTATACAAGCAACGCTAACAAATAATGTGCTCATGCACTGCTAATGCTAATGCTAATGGCAGAGTAACTGCCCACTACTAATGCACTTCATACGCCAATAAACTAGCTTTACAAGAAACCATCAGCCAGCAGCATATGCACGCCTACTCAGCCATGCAAGTAACTGAAGACTTCAAAGCTCCGCGACGTGCAGCATCAAAACCTCCGCATCATGCAACATTAGTGTAGCATCAAAGCTTGGCTGCAAGCCAGCCAAAACAAAAGAAACGGAAATACTCAATGCGAAATCAATTCACAAAGAAACGCACAGGATTATTCAACACCGTCCACGGTGCAGGGCGAGGCTGCACTCCGACATCATCGACGACCATCCACAAGTGTTGGCCTCCTCGAACAGCGCTAGATCCTCATCTCAGACTTTCTTCACGACGCGGTCGCGCCTCCACGCTAACTCCACGGGTCGTCCGCCGCCACGATACTGAACCAGGTGTTTGTGCGCATTAGCGGCGATGAGCAAGAAGAAGTGGTCAGCTTCCTGTACGTTGGGTGGAAGCTGATGATGAGGGAAAAGACATGCTCAAGGTCGTCGGGAGCTTGCTGGAGACGATATCTGTGTTGTTGGTGGTGGTGGTCGACATGATCTCTCCGGTGGCCAGTGGCTGGTGGGGTCTCATCAACGGCGGCAAGGGGAGGTGGTAGACAATGGAAAGAAGAATAGGAGGAGAAGGACATTGATGTCATTTTAGCTTGCTTCTCTCTCCTTATCAGTCAAATATAATATTTTAATGGTCTCATTGTCCTATAGTAAAGTGGCACAAAATTATAGTGTACCAGAGCAGAGATACGATTTTTCGGTGTCTTACAATTAATGACACAAAATTGTGATGTTTTGTAGTCAATTTTTACTAAAATATATATTGTTATTTTTTTATCCCAAGATAGCACCATAATCAAAAGTGTTTTAAAAAAAACCCCACCGCGAAACCAAATAAAGACTGAGATTGAGTGTTTATACGATCCCTCACTCGTATTTAGTTACACTACACACCGCCTGTCAGCTAATTACCATGTAAGACCATCACCAAGGGTACATTAACAAGTAATTAACTGAAGGTAACTAATATAATGAAACCCTCTTGTTTTGACCAAATCACAGAGGACGGTAGCTGAAGCAGCCACCCTTGATCTGCCTAATAGAAAAAGGCTGGTCACGGTTTATTGCAATTGCGCTTTGGTTGGGCTGGTGTGTCCTGTGCAGTCTTGCAGTGTGCTGACTGTGGCCTGTTTCCAAATGAATGTTCAGAAACCCAGGCAAGATGAAGTGTAGCTGGGGCCTGGGGGCGGTGCACGTTCGGCCGCGCGACGTTGTAGTCCTTCGGTATTTGGTGGTTGTTTTTTGGTTCCTGGCGTGCTGAGTGTATAAGCTAGCTTCTCATTCTTCTTTCAATGCAAACGTAAGTTATTATCCAGCGTATTTTCGAGAAAAAAATAGTAGCAATGAAAAAAAAAGAAGTCACATGTGGCCGTCCCGCGCGTCACAACCATTTGACCGATCTTTTCCCGGTTGCAATTTCTTCTACACCAAGCTCAGTGCGAGCAGGATATGGACCGTCACATGGCTGACCGAAATGCCCACTAGTCCTACACTCCAAGAAACCTTAAACAAATGGGCACAGGTGACCGAAATGCCCACTAGTCCTACACTCCAAGAAACCTTAAACAAATGGGCAGAGACTAATCCAACCAAGTGATCGACACCTCTATTCTCTTCTATATGACCTGACTCCAAATACCGTACCGTACTCACCCAATCAAAGTACACTCGCACCAGCTTGTACTCTTCCTTCTCCCACTTCTCTTGAGAAAAATGGTTCTTGGATTTGCAGCTGCTGGCTCAGCGCCATGGAACTTCATCGTGTCCGGACTCCTGGGCCTTGTGCTTCTGTGGCAGGCCGGCCGGCTGCTGGACCGGCTGTGGTGGCAGCCGCGGCGGCTCGAGCGCGCGCTGCGCGCGCAGGGCCTCCGCGGCACGTCGTACCGCTTCCTCGTCGGCGACCTCAAGGACTTCGGCCGGCTCAACGAGGAGGCCTGGTCGAGACCCTTGCCTCTGCGCTGCCACGACATCGTCCCCCGTGTCACGCCGTTGCTCCACAGCAACGTCCGGGAGAACGGCAAGCCGTGCTTCTCTTGGTTCGGCCCGATCCCCAACGTGACCATCACCCACCCTGAGCTGGTCAAGGACGTGCTGTCCAACAAGTTCGGCCACTTCGAGAAGCCCAAATTCCCGGCGCTGTCGAAGCTCCTCGCCGACGGCCTCACGATCCACGACGGCGAGAAATGGGCCAAGCACAGGAGGATCCTCAACCCTGCATTCCATCTCGAGAAGCTCAAGGTACGTACAATTAATTGTTTCATATGTACAGTACTGCTGACGGGTGAATTATTTAGTGCGACTGACTGTATGATTTAATTTGTAGCTCATGCTGCCGGCGTTCTCTGCGTGCTGCGAAGATCTTGTCAGCAGATGGAGACAGTCCCTTCGTTCTGACAGTACGTGCGAGGTGGATGTCTGGCCAGAGCTCCAGAACCTCACTGGAGATGTCATTTCTCGCACCGCATTCGGTAGCAGCTACCTTGAAGGAAGAAGGATTTTCCAGCTGCAGTCCGAGCAAGCTGAGCTCTTCATAGGTGCCATTCAGAAGATTGTCATTCCGGGTTACATGTGAGTTATTCTACAGTCTCTTGCGCATGCTGTGCTGTGACTGCACTTATGTATGATTTGTTGAGCATTGATCTCTTCTTCTGGCGTATATTCTGTAGGTACTTACCTACCAAAAACAACAGAAGGATGCGCAAAATCAATAATGAGGTCGAATCGATTTTACGAGGTTTGATAGGAAAAAGAATCGAAGCTATGGAGGAGGTGAAAGCGCCAACGATGATCTACTGGGCCTATTGCTAGAGTCTAATACGAGACACACGGACGAGAGTGGCCAATATTCCAGCCTGGGGATGACAACTGAAGAGGTCATCGAGGAGTGCAAGCTATTCTACATTGCAGGAATGGAGACAACGTCAGTACTGCTCACATGGACAATGGTTGTACTAAGCATGTACCCGGAGTGGCAGGACCGTGCAAGAGAGGAGGTTCTAGGTCTGTTTGGGAAAAACAAACCAGAGTACGAAGGCCTGAGCCGGCTCAAAACCGTAAGAGCTCGTTGAAATTACCATATTTGATTTCGTTTCATCTTCACGATCATGTAACGCTCCAACGACAACTCTGCAACTGACGCATATATCCTTGCTCTGTCTTTGCATTGCAGATGACCATGATCCTTTACGAGGTCCTCCGGCTGTACCCGCCGGCCATCGTGTTCAGCCGGAAAACGTACAAGGAGATGGAGATCGGAGGCGTCACGTACCCCGCCGGCGTGATGATCGAGGTGCCGGTGCTGTTCATCCACCACGACCCCGACCTCTGGGGAAGTGACGTGCACGAGTTCAGACCAGAGAGGTTCGCTGAGGGGATTTCTAAGGCGTCCAAGGATCCGGGTGCATTCCTTCCGTTTGGCTGGGGGCCACGCATCTGCATCGGCCAGAACTTCGCGCTGCTAGAGGCCAAGATGGCGCTGTGCATGATCCTTCAGCACTTCGAGTTCGAGCTTGCGCCGTCGTATACTCATGCGCCGCACACTGTCCTGACGCTGCATCCGATGCATGGCGCGCAGATTAAGTTTAGAGCCATCTGATTATTTCAGTCATGTATGGTTTAGTAGACATGACATGATGGTTATCAGCTCTTACTTAGTGATATTTGTACGGGCACGAATAAAAATGCTGGAGTAATGTCTCGGGTGCTACTTGAGTATGCTTACGTTTTGCATGCTACATTGCCAATTAGGCACCTATAACTATAAAAATTTCTTCAAGAAATGTAACTTATGTGTTATGAGGTTCTGATCGAATATCTATAGTTTGTATTTCCGCTAAAAAACGGTATAGTTGTTTCCTTTTTGCGAGGGATAATTGGTATTTTATTATTGTAGAATTTATTATGGATATAAATAAAATGGAAAAGGTATCGTTCAACGATGGGCTGCCAAATGTTGGATTGTTCAATCGTGCAGCACCTTGTAATTTTGGTAGAGGGGCAGAGGCCAATTCGCACTAACTACGTGTTGATTTCTGTGGAATTTCTATTGTGGAGCTATGAGCTTCCATCGATTCCAAAAAAAACCAGCCAAGCAAAGTTCTACTTGAGTGGAGGCAAGGTTTGGCTAACCAGGCAGCCACACACCTTCATATCCGAGAATCAACAAATTCTATCCTATATTTTTGGCAAAATCTTTTGGCCTCGTTTTCAGCTCCCCTCGCTGGAGAGTTTCCACAAGCACAAAGCCTCTCCATAACTTTGACTTTCTCTGCGATGCGAGGCAGTAGGAACACTCATCCACGATCAGCACAGTTGTAATATCCTAAATTTGAAGTTCTTTTGAAGCATTTAAAAGTAAAACTAATCAGTTTAATTTTCTTGTTTAAGTTAAAGCTTAATTAAAATTTTCAGAAATTAAAATGAGTTAAGGTGAATAACCTAAACTTCAATTAAATTCAAAGTTGTTTTATTTGAGTTCCTTGAGTTTCGGAGTATTTTTTGTAATTTTCTAGAAATTTTTGGAGTTTATTTGATATTTCTTTGAGCTCGGTTTGCTTTAATTTATTTCCTGAAATTCCTTTTTTGTGGATTTTTCCTTTTTGGCCAAATTTCTTTTATTCCCGTGCTTTTTCCTTTTTCCTCTGGATTTCTTCCTTCGGTGCCTGCTAGGCCGATTCCTTTTCCTTCCACACGCCAAGCCTAGCCGCCAGCCACCTCCTTCCTTCCTCCTTTCTCTTTGACCATGGCCCCCGCTAGTCAGCCGCCACATCATCTTCGTCTTCAACCTGAAGACCTCTGTCCCTCTCCATCTCACACACGATGTTGCCATCGTGATCCTCCCAAATCCCCCATTCTATGCCTATTTAAATGTCGCCTTCCACGTCAAAACCTTCGCCCCATCCTTCTCGTCCAAAGCCCAAGTTGCAGGCCCCGGTGCCACCCTCGTTTTGCTGGATTTTAGTTGTGAATCCGCCGCCACCGCAACCGCCTCGTCGTCAATTTCCTCGTCGCCCATGCTCCTTCGCCCGTGTCGTCACCGTCGTTGAAGTCATCTCGTCCTACTCGCTTCCTCGTCATCCGAGTGTCACCGAGTCGCCGTCACCCTCGTCATCTCCAAGTCTGGTCGTGCCGCCTCATTCCGATCTCTCTCTCTGGTGAGGTTCTCACCATCTCAAGTGCGTCTGTCGTCTTTTCGTCGCCGAGGTGCTCTGCCGCCGTTGTTCTTTTTCTCCAACGCCAGTCACCATCACGCCATCATTTCCGCTCTTCTCCGGCCGCCCCAAGCTTCACGTCATGTTCCATGTCCGCCATCGATCTGAAGCTCGCCTTCTATCTCTCTGGCGAAGGCCACAACCGTTCTTCTTTGCAGACACCCCAAGCTCCTCATCGCCATCACTGCTCTTGCCGCGCCATCGCCACCCAAAGAATGCCCATGTCGCCGTCGTTCCATTTTGCCCGTTGCCACTCGTCTTCTTGCTGCCACCACCAGCACCTCCTCTTTTCTTCCTCTCTCTGTAGCTCTCTCTTTATCTCTCTTAAATGTGGGTCCCACATGTCAGACTCTCTCTCTCTCTCTCTCTCTCTCTCTATATATATATATATATATATATATATATATATATATATATATATATATATATCTCACTTCCTTCGGCTGGGTCCCTTTGTCATCCTCTCATCATATATCTCATCACTTACGAGTGGGTCCCACTTGTCAATGTCCTTTTCAATTTATTTTTATTTTTCTTTTTAGCCGACCGAATATTCCTTGGAATATCTTTTCTCTCTCTTTTTGTTTTTTTTCGCAAATCTTTCAAAAGTCCGTTCTCCTTCATCCAAACTCCGATTCAGTCCGTTCAAATTTCTAAATTCATCTAAAATCGAGCTATTTCTTTTAGAGTTTGTTTTATTATTTTTGGATTTTATTTTAATTTTTTTGGATTTATTTGTGATTCATTCGTTGTTTGTTTCTCTCTCATTTAGACGATTTGTTTCAAGGAGCATGAGCAAATTTTGAAGATCCCAGTGTGGTAACTAAGCAAAGACAAGGCAAGTCATAGCCCTTTGATCATATTGAACCTATGATTTCAAAAGTATATTATTTTATATCAAATTATTTGCTACCTTTATATCAATCGCTTTTGGTAGTAGTTAATCACATATTTGTCGTTATGTCTGTATTGATTATTTGAATACCATGAATCATTTGTCACCAAAGGATGGTCATTATTAATTGAACATATTTGTGTCACCAACTGTTGGCGATATGCCCTAGAGGCAATCATAGAGATGATTGTATCACGTCTATGTTTATAAGTTATTGAATAAATATTATTTTGTTCCTTGAATGACTCATCGATTATAAAGATTAACAAGTATGTGACTTGTTGGTGAAGCTCTTTAACTTATATGATGTCGTTCTAAATGTATCCTTGGTCGAATATCACTTGTTCGAAAACTAGTGACTTATCGACCAGTACATGTATTGATTGATGACCATGTTTCACCGGTCATGGATATAGGGATATCGAATCAATAATGTGAATACATGTTGGAGAACATGGTGCTGTATTGACCCACCTAGAGAAACTATTGAGATTGTGATTATTTTATGTGTCATCAGTTGGTCTCAAGCAATGATGATGTATAATCCTTAAACCTGAGATCAGCATGGTTTCCTGTATGTGTAATAGTACACTTAGGGGTTGCCAAACGCTACTCGTAACTAGGTAATTATAAAGGTAGCTTTTCGGGTATGCTATGAAACATGCGAAGGAATGTGACTGATCAGATATGAGATTTGCCCCTCCTAACATAACAGGAGAGATATCTCTAGGCCCCTCGATGTGGTCGGATAAAGAAAGTGCATGGTCATACCACTAGTGGTTGAAGAGTCGACCACATAAAGTTATCCGACACTTGATCGAGAAAGTATTGAACAGTCTATGGATGACATAATATCTCACCTGGAGTTCAACCAGATATCGTGAGGCAAAAGGAGAATACACGAGAAGGTCGTTCAGTTCAATCAGATACAGACTAGTCGTATAGAGATACGAGCTGGTTGTAAACTGCTCGAATGTAATCACTAAGTGGTCGAAACCTGGTCTTAAGGAGTTACGAACTGGTTGAGACTCAATATGAGCTAGTCGTATAGAAATACGAGCGGGTCGTTAGTGACAAGGACCTGATCGTAGATCATAGTGCATTAAGGTTCGTCCGATATAATTTGTGTGTATTCGGGAATCGTTATGTCCTCCTAGGGACCGCTAACAGCTCGTGGTTGGAAAGGGTTTCTGAGTCACAACCGATTACACATAAACATACAGGGGTCACACACTTAACGGGTTAGAACAAACGTGTTCAGATAGGATCCGTCATGGGCTCTATATGAGGAGATGCATGAGGCTATTGGGACAGGTGTGATAGAATGTGAGTTGCTCCACTGAAACCCTAGCCGCCATCTTCTTGAGAGAGCCTGTGAGAGCCGCCGGGTGATTTAATTTGTAATGCTTAACCTTTTCGTTAGTCCTAGCATCACAAATCAAATTTCTCCGCTCTCGGTATATATGTACTTCCCAGAACTGCAGTACACATACACCTCACAAAAATTAAGCATCAACTTCCATACACAAGTTATTACATTACCGAAGTCTTCATATTTTACAACATAGTTAACATACATAAAGATTCCATACAAAAGAGTTTAGTCTGCAGTGGAAACATTTGCCATAAGATGGTTGAAAACAAAAGCCAACCGGTTTGCCCTTACCCACAAGGCAACCGACCGAAAACATTCAAGCTAGTCGTCGAGGGTGAAGTCAGCCTCACAAACATCAACCCCTTGGGTGTCAACCTCCTCTGCAGCAAATAGACAATGCAGTCGAGTACAAAAATGTACTCGCAAGACTTACGATTAACAAACCTATACATAGCTACATACAAGCTTAAATCAATAGAGATGGCTGTAGAGTTCATTTTTAGCGTAAAGCCACATTTTATTTGCAATATGTAACAAATTGAAGGCAATTTGTTAAAGCAGTTTTTAATTGTTCAAATATCAGTGTGACAACAGTTATAAATATAATTAACATCCTAGAGGTGACTTCCCACAACCACCACAACAATAGCACAAATTACCCATTCGTACCACCCGATTTTAAGTTTTATCAAAATGTTAAAGTCTAACTCTAGAAAGACCTCCCTAAGCGTGTCCATAACCAAGGACGTGGCTATTTGAATAGATTAAACCCTGCAGGGGTGTACAACTTTACCCACATGTCAAACCGCTCCTTTTGCTATCGGATAAAGCACACTTCCGAAGATATGCCGGCAGATCTAAGTCCTACAAGACATTTTCTAATATTGTGTATTAACTACGAGCTGCCCGTATGGATAGACACCCATACGTTGTGTCAGAGTCATTGTAAAGCCGAAAGTCAACTAACCTATGGGGTAAAGCCTTGGATGTAGGACCGGAAAGGCGACTAGAGGGGGGGGGTGAATAGACGCTTTCCTGTTTTTTTTCACCTTACTTAAACCCCGAAGCAAATAACTCAAGACCGCACACACATGCACAGGGATTAAGACCAAGTCACTGCCACACGCACAGACATCAAACCGACAGGAAAAAGCAGAGCAAGCAATAAACTACTCTAAACAAGAAACAATGTAAATAATACATCGAACCGATTTGAGACTCACAAATTGATGGGACAGAAAGCAGAGTGCCGCCAACATCAATTCACTTAGAGAGGAAAAGCGCAATCAACAACAGACGATTCGCTAGATTTTTCAGCTCGCAAGCCGCCCCCAGGGCTCCGGTTTTACACCGAGGAAACCGCCGCCCAAAGACAATCTGATTTTCCAGCTACTCTGAGCCAAGAATCGATTTCTTACCGTGACCAAGCAACAAAAAGACTAACAACGAATCGTTGGATCAAAACACCAAGACTCGGTAGAACAAGGATGGGCGACCAATCAAATAAACAAAGCTAATAAAAACAAAACTTAATGCAAGATGAAGAATTGCCGCCACATGCAAAAGAAAAGGATGTAGATCAATACACCCTCCGCCCGAGACAAGCACCGAAAAATCCAATCATTAAACAATTGCTTTGTAGGCTCTTTCGTTTACATCAATAAGCCGCCAACAAAGAACCGCCCCAGATTTTCCAAGCAGCCGAGCCAAGCAGCTAATAGCAATAAACAAATCACCTCAAAGCAAAGATGGGACAAGCACGCAACAATAAACAAAATAAGAAGTTTCAGTCATGGCACTGCCGGACCACACACTCACAGCATGGCCAAAAGCTTCCGTCTCATCATTGAGGGCAGATCAAGGCAATTAAACAAATCTAAAAACAGCAGAGGCAAGATATTAAAATAACCACTAGTTTCCAGGCCGATGCATAGATAACTGCGGGCGCTACAAGGTGCCGGCAAAGAGCTACAATTTTTTCTCGTTGGACACCACACAGCGCCGCCACACTCTGATGTTTTTCCCTACAGGCGCCTGCACGCCATGAACTCCTTCTACACCAAGCAGCGCCGCCAAGAACTATTCTGTTTTTTCTGCAAGGGAACCGACCGCCGCCACACAGAACCACTTTTTCTTATGGAGCTGCAACCCTAAGATGTCCCATCTCAGCCCCTTTTATATGACAGCCACAAGCTCTAAAAAAAACTTTCTAGAAGATTTAACCTAATGGGCTCTCTTAAGGCCCAACAATTACAGAACACATACGCACGCAATTTAAAGCGTCGTCTCCAATTCTCTTGACCTAATCCACTTCATGACGCGCCGTCTTGCGCCACGGGTTGGCATTAGGTCACCAAAGCGGTATTTGGTAAAATTACCAAAATACCCCTTTCTCGATCTTTTCTAAAGACCGAGTCCAATCCAGTTGAAGCAATCGCCTGCTTCGCCACGTGTAGGTTGATCCAGCGGCTCTCATCGTGTCGGCAAGTCTCTCCCATCCGGTTCCCACCAGACCACCTTGGCACTTGCACCGACCCCCGCACCGCTTGATCAAACCAACAGATCAATCGCCCATTCGGTCATCCTTGTCCATTCTGCGCCACGCTTGAGTCACTTGACCTCACCCGGCATCCATGATCGTTCTGGACCTCAGCTCTCCAAGCTTAGTCCCGATCCTCCTCGCCGTTGACCGTCATTGACCTGCAAGCCACCTGCACGGCAATAGACAAGCAAACACGAATCCGGGAACAAGTTCTTCACAACTTGACCCACGTTAGCTCAAAACATGCAATATGCAACACATATGCACTATAGCCTATGAACTCAATCTATCCCAAAGCCAAAATCCCAAAATGGCTAAATATCAGCCTTTTAACTTTGCCGAAAACGCGTGAAACTTCAAACCAAAAGCAACATTACCAATTGTTTCATCATCCTAAGATCATGGGCATATCCCCATGATATCCACAATCTCCCCCTTTATGAACACATTGGCAATCTCTCAAAAAATGTAGTTTTGTGGTTTGAAAAGTAAAATACTTGCAGTTTTCGCGCAAAGGCACAACTTGGTCCAAATGCAAGAAAATACAAAGGAAATGACCAAGCTGACTTCAGAATAGCATAAGCAAGTGAGATAAAGAAAAAGAAAGCACAAAAGCTTCAATTTCCAAAAAATCGACAAAATCTCACTTAAGGTCCAAATGAAAGAACAATTGTTCTATTTGAGCTTTGATCATTGAGAAGAAAAGCTCTAAAACAACATTTTTGACCAATCTTTCTCCCCCTTTGACAATGGATTCATCAAGGTGCATGGAAGAAGATAGAGCATGAATGTAATGAAATGGCTGCAATTTTGTAATTTTTCATTTTTTTTGTTTTGTTTTTAACTTCAGCAAAATGAGCCATGAAGATTATCCATGAAGACTGTACAAGTATTACACCAAGCCATATTATGTGAAGAAGCTATATTCAATCATGGCAACACATGTACAGCAAAGCTAAGACCAAAATTGCAATAATCTGAGATTAAATGAATCGACAACATGACAAGGTGCTCAAGATCATAGTTTAACTAAAGGTATCCAAAAATGAGTCAGGTCATGTCTATAAGCTAGATTGAGCTAGAACCTAGAAAAAGAGTCAAGTTTGAGCATACAGATTTGAAACAATTTGATCAAGCATTTAGAATTTAGCACATTGAGCACTTTGCTGAAAATGATTGGTTTTATCTTAGTAAAGCAAGTCCTGGACTAGGAGCCATCCACAACTGCCTTCTAAGCTTCAACCAATTGCCAATTTGTTTTCTTAGCATTGTGCTAGATCTCAAGCCTCACTACGACCATCCCAAGCAACAAAAGCTTAAGAGAATAGTCTGGGTCATCCAAAACTCCCCCTGAGTTCATGCCTAGTGCAACGGCAGGCCGTCTCATGAGAAAGAATTGGTGAGATCAGTTTTTTCGCACAGAAAAAGCTCATTTTTCATTTGCTTGACTTAAGAATTATCAAAGCTCAATTTAAAACTCAGAATAAGTTCAAAAACTCAATTAAGCCTATATGACATGGCATGAATCATGAGAGGATCACTAAAGCAAAACTAGTCACAAGATCCAACAAGTCATATTATAATTCAGTTTGCTCACAGATAATAAAGCTAGCATGGCAAAAGCTAAGCTATACATGAAAAGCCATAAAAGAAGTCTAGCAAGCTAGCACAAGACATGGTAGGGTATAAAGTATGAAAACATGTCATACATGGATAATAATCAAAGCTCCACAAGGTTATATTACAATGCAAGTTGCTGAATTATAAAATGCATTATGATACAATGAATGCAAAAAGAGCAAACTCCCCCTCAAAACAGGCCAAGAGGACTAACAACCCCCAACTCTCCCCGCAAAGAAGCAAAACGAGAAGAATCAAGAGCCTTAGTGAAGATATCCGCAACTTGCTGCTCAGACTCAACAAAGTGAAGCACAACGTCACCCTTCTCAACATGGTCTCTAAGCAAATGATATCTAACGTCAATGTGCTTAGTCCTAGAATGTTGCACTGGGTTTTTAGCAATATTAATGGCACTAGTGTTATCACAGAAAAGAGGAACACTACCCAAAGACAACCCATAGTCCCGCAGAGTAGACAAGATCCAGAGAACCTGAGAGCAACTCATCGGGTCAGACTACATACTCGACCTCAAGAGTGGATCAGGCAACAGAGGACTATTTCCTAGATGACCAAGAGATAAAAGATGTGCCTAAGAAATGACAAGTGCCAGAAATACTCTTCCTATCCACTCTACACCCAGCAAAATCAGCATTAGAAAATGCTCGAATAGAGAGAGCAGAAGAAGAAGAATACCAAAGTCCAAAGTCAAGAGTGCCCTGGAGATACCTGAAGATGCGACGCACTACTTGACGATGAGAAGCACAAGGGAAGCTCGAATCGAGCGCATGCACACACAAAGAAATCAGATGTCGGCCTCAATTTGTGAGGTAGAGGAGGAAGCCGATCATCTTTGCGGTACTCTTCCGTCCATGTGCTCTCCATCCTCATCTAGGTCCAAAGACGGTGGTCGTGGCAATGGGAGTAGACATTGGCCTATCGCTTCCCATGTCGAAGCAATCAAGAAGGTCCTTTGTATACTTACTTTGATGAATGAAGGTGCCTTCTTTCGCTTGCTTGACTTGAAGACCAAGGAAGAAGGTCAATTCACCCATCATGCTCATCTCGAACTCCCCGCTCATAGAATCAAAATCTAGACACCAAAGCATGAGAAGAACCACCGAATATAATGTCATCCACATAAATCAACCATCAAAAAGTCAACGCCATGCCCGAGAGTGAACAAAGTTTTATCAACCATTCCCATTTTAAAATTATTTTTGAGCAAGAAACTCTTAAGCCTATCATACCAAGCTCTAGGGGCTTGCTTCAATCCATACAAGGCTTTGGAGAGTTTAAAAACATGGTTTGGGAACTTGGGATTTTCAAAACCAGGTGGTTGCTTGACATAGACCTCTTCTTCTATGAAGCCATTCAAAAAAGCACTTTTGACATCCATTTGAAAAAGCTTGAAACCCTTGGATGCCGCAAATGCTAGCAAAATGCGAATGGCTTCTAATCTAGCTACAGGAGCAAAGGTCTCCTCAAAGTCTAAGCCCTCTACCGAATACCCTTGTGCTACAAGTCTAGCCTTATTGCTAACTACCAACCCATCTTCACTTTGCTTATTTTTGAAAACCCATTTTGTTCCAATTACATTATGATTAGGTGGAGGTTCAACTAAGATCCAGACTTTGTTTCTTTCAAAATTTTTAAGTTCTTCATGCATGGCATTGACCCAAGAGGCATCAGAAAGAACATGGGTGACATCTCGGGGTTCAAAAGAAGCAACAAAAGCAGAATGTGCATGGGAATCAGGAGAAATGAACCTGGAGCGAGTGACTCGGTCATGAAGATCCCCAATCATCTGCTCAGGTGGATGCTGTCGCTGAATGCGAAGAGGAGCTCCTGGTGCTGAAATGGCCTCTACCTCATAGGCTGTGGAGGTAGGAGCAGAGCCACTCTGAACGTCAGTGAAGGTAGGATGAGGCTGCTCATCTGAAGCTGATGTAGTGGAAGTAGGCTCTCCAACCAAGTCAGAAGGAACTTGAGGATGGATTGGGTCCTCATCCTCAGAGTCATCATCGATTTAAGATGCTCTCGTAAACTCGTGTACCTGCATCATCGGGTCTAGTACCGGGACTAGCCTCATCAAAAGTGACTTCGCAAGTCTCAACAACTTTGTTAGTGTCAAAATTAAATACACGATAGCCACGAGAATGAGCGGGATATCCAAGAAATATGCCATCGTAACATCTAGATTCAAATTTATCAAGGTTGCCATGTTTAAGAATGAAGCATTTGCAACCAAAAATCTTGAAATGAGAAACTTTGGGCTTATGACCAAATCTGAGCTCATAAGAAGTCTTACCAATCACAGATCTCAAGAAAACCCTATTGAAATATAACAAGCAAGAGAGATCGCCTCATTCAAAACCTCCTAGGTGTGGAATGCTCACCTAGCATGGTCCCGCCATCTCTACAAGGGTCCTGTTCTTCCTCTCTACCACTCCATTCTGCTGGGGAACTCTAGGTGATGAAAACTGGTGCTCAAGCCCCCTATCAAAACAAAAAGTGGCAAAGGAAGAATTCTTGAATTCTGTCCCATTGTCACTCCTAATGGCTCTCAATGCTCTAGGAAGCTCAACAGCAAGTCTAAGGACCAACTCTCTAAAGAAGCCAAATGCCTCGTCCTTAGAAACCAGAAAATAAACCCATGAATAACTGGAGTAATCATCCACAATCACAATCACATACCATTTTCCACTGGCTGACTGAACTCTAGAAGGACCAACAGTGTCTAAGTGCAGGAGCTGACCAGGTCCATCTGTCATCACTAAGGTAAGAGGTGGATGAGAAGCAGAAACCATCTTACCATGTCTACAGGGTGTGCACACAAGGTCTCTAACAGCCTTCAGCCTAGGCAAACCACTAATCAAATCCTTTCTACTGACTCTAGTCAAGTGGTCGAAGCCTATGTGACCAAGCCTACGATGCCACAAAACTAGATCATGGGAATCAGAAGCAACAAGACACCTAGGGCTAGAAGCAGAAGAGATACAGAAATTAGCACAAAAAATCCTCTCAAACCTGGATATCTTAAAGACAAGCTCACCAGAGGAATCTATAACCCTGCACTCACCACTCTTAAATCTCACCTCTAGACCCTCATCAAGCAGCTGAGAAACAGATAGCAGATTATACCTCAGCTTACTTACCAAAGCGACATCCTTGAGCATGAATTTGTTGTTGACCCGCACTGTGCCCTTGGCTATCACGATCCCAGTAGAAGCATTCCCAAATGTGATCAATTCATTGCCGGATGCACGTGTGAGGGAGGAGAACCATCTAGAATCTCCAGTCATGTGTCGAGAACAACCGGAGTCAACAAGCCATATGTCCTCCTTCCTCGCACGACGGACCTACAAAACACGAACAGGAAACATGTGTGCCTCAGTACTGGGGTTAGTGATAAAAGACTTGGGAATCCAGTACTGAATCACACGATGCTTGGGCAAAGCAGTAGAAGCAGCACTAAAATGGTTAGGAGCAAAATCATAAGAATGCACACGAGAACCACCTAGACCTCTCCGAATCGACCTACCAAAAGGTCGGTACTCCCCCTGTCTAGATGCTACCCGTGGTCTCTCCTCATGAAATCCTAAACCAGAACGCTGCCTAGAGTCACCAAAGGAGTCAAAGAAGTCCTCTATGATCCTAGGCCTATGTCTAGCAGGAAAGACAGGCTGCCTAGCTCTAGAAACTCCTCTAATGGTTCCCAAGGTACTCATCCTCTCCTTCCTCTCAATTTTGGCTCTACGGAAGCAGAACTCAACAATGTGGCAATTCTTCTTGCAGAAGATGCAATGGTAATTGACCTTTTAAGGGGTCTGACCTGATGAGGTAGAAGCACCTATCTTGCTAGAAGTGGTTTGGACAAAACCAGCAGATTTAAAGACTATCTTGGATGGCTTAGGTGGTTCTACCTCAAACAGGCCACTCTCAAC
This sequence comes from Phyllostachys edulis, assembly GCA_036346405.1. Taxonomy (NCBI): domain Eukaryota; kingdom Viridiplantae; phylum Streptophyta; class Magnoliopsida; order Poales; family Poaceae; genus Phyllostachys; species Phyllostachys edulis. The sequence goes on along the minus strand of CM070546.1, from coordinate 57,233,547 downwards.
AGCTCTAACAACCTTAGGTGGATGGTTCTTGGTATGCTCTAGGGAATCAAATCCTAGGCCTCTATTATTCACACTCACCTTAGACTTGTCAAGAATCATGTTGAGGTTCTTCTTCCCACCAATAAATCTCTCAAGAGTCTCTTTAAGGTAGTCATTTTGTTTGGCTAGTTCATAACAAGAAGCACACTTATTTGACATGCTAGCCCTATCACATTTTTCCTTATAATGAGCTACCTCGGCTTTCAAAGCCTCACAAGACACACAATAATTATCTCTAATCCTATCCAACTGCTCTTTGAACTTAACTCTAAAAGCTTCTTGTATCTTATCTATATTATGCCCAATCTCAATACAAAGATCACAAGAATTAGAGTCAACAACTTTCTTGGAAGCATTCATAGACATGGATTGTTCAATTTTAGCCTTTTCTTCTAGTGTCTTGTTTAAAGCATCATTCTCAAGTGTGAGTTTAACACGTTTTCACATGAAGCAGTTTTAGAGTAAAGAATCATTTCGGACATCTCGCTTTATTTTAATCTTATTTTTCTCACAATGAGAGCAGGTGTGACTAGCATCAAATTTCATCAATTCTTTTGTAGCACTATCCAATTTTAGTTCAAGTAAAGCACAATTTGAACAAGGCAAAGGGATAGCATCTACAGTAGTCACATCTAAAGCAATGGCATTCATGCAAGCAGGACTAGACTTGAGGGATCCTAGTTCATCAAGAGCATCTTTCAATTGATTCACAACAAAGGAATGAGTAGATTTCAGGTTAATCAATTCATTTTGCAAGCTAGAGCAAGAGTCACAAATATCAATAGGATTAACAGATTTAAGCCTAACAACCTCTAAGTTCAGATCATCAATCATGTTGTCCTGTTTCTTAATCAATTTAGCTTGCTTCTTCAAATTTTGTTCAGCAATGACCAAAGCACGCTTCATATCAGCAAGTGAGGGACATACCTCATCTGGATCACTGAAAGGGTCATCGTCGTTGGAGGAGTCGACGTCGTTGCTACCCCTGGCCATGAAACACATGCCGGTAAAGTCCTGAGCCTTCTTCTTGCCATGGGTGTCATCCTCGCCGCCCTCCGTCTCCGAGTCCACATCGCCATGTCAACAGCCTCTAGAGCGGCAAGGACTGGGCCGATTTAACTTGCGATAGTTGGTCTTCTTGGGTTTCAGATCCTTAGCTTGAGGACGCCTCCGAGTGTCCTTCACCTCCTTGCCCTTCAGCTTGGAGCACTTGGAGCGAATGTGGTTTGGCTCACCACACTCAAAGCAAGTGATAGGGGCACCTCTCCTCCTGTTCCTCACCTTGTTGTACACTCTCGAGAATTTGGTGGATAGGAGGGCTAAATCATCCTCAGGTAGCTTCTCTAGCTGCTCATCGGTCAAAGAATGTAAAGCGGACAAAGAAAAGCCAGATGAGCCAAAATCACATGAATCAGACGAGCTACCCTTAGATGGGTCGACCACCAAAGCCATCGACTGTTTTGGGAGACGCGAGATGAAATCAATCTCATGCGTCTTCAACCTGGAGTAAAGCTTATCCATGGTAAGCTCACTCATGACAGTATTGTCATTGATGGATGTGATCTTCATCCCCCAGACCTTCACATCAAGAGCACCCAAAAGTGGCGTGCATTCTCGACTCAAGTGAAAACAAGATCAACAAAGACGAAGATCATGGAGAATCTTGGAAAATCTCCCCACATACTCATCTAAAGACTCACGTGTCTTTGCTCGATCATTGAGTATTCTTTCTTGAGCCGGTTCTGTCTCACTTCCTTGATCGCAGTCAAACCCTCGTGGTAGTCACAAAGGGTCCTCCAGATCTCGTGAGCAGACCTCAAATGAGCCACGCTACCAAACTCAGATCGACTAAGACCTTGGATCGAAAAATTCGAGCCTTGCTATTAGCCTCAACATCCGGATTGATCACATCATCATTGGTCGGGCACGACATATGGATTTTTGACCTTAAGCCAAATAGTGTGCCCTTGAGCCTCGATGTAGGCATGCATGCGTGCCTTCCAAGAAGCAAAATCAACTCCATCGAAAAAATGTGGTTTGGTGAATACTTGTCGCCGCCATGGCTTCAAAGACCGTTAAGATCTATGAGAAGAGCTAACCGGCTCGATACCAATTGTAGGACCGAAAGGCGACTAGAGGGGGTGAATAGACGCTTTCTTTTTTTTTTCACCTTACTTAAACCCCAAGCAAATAACTCAAGACCGCACACACATGCACAGGATTAAGACCAAGTCACTACCACACGCACGTACATCAAACCGACAGGAAAAGTCAGAGCAAGCAATAAACTACTCTAAACAAGAAACAATGTAAATAATACATCGAACCGATTTGAGACTCACAAATTGATGGGACAAGAAAAGCAGAGCTGCCGCCAACATCAATTCACTCAGAGAGGAAAAATTGCAATCAACAACAGACGATTCGCTAGATTTTTCACTCGCAAGCCAGCCCCCTGTGGGCTCCAGTTTATAACGAGGGAAATCGCCGCCCAAAGACAATCTGATTTTCCAGCTCTGAGCTTAGAATCGATCCAGCCACCGCAGCCAAGCAACAAAAAGACTAACAACAAACTATTGGATCAAAACACCAAGACTCAAATTAACAAGGATGGGCGCAGACCAATCAAATAAACAAAGCTAATAAAAACAAAACTTAATGCAAGATAAAGAAATGCCGCCACATGCAAAAGAAAAGGATGTAGATCAATACACCTCCGTCCCAGAGACAAGCACCAAAAATCCAATCATTAAACAAATTGTTGTAGGCTCTTTCTTTTTCACAATAGCACCGCCAACAAAGAATCGCCCTGTGTTTTCCAAGCAAATGAGCCAAGCGACTAATAGCAATAAACAAATCGCCTCAAAGCAAAGATGGGACAAGCACGCAGCAATAAACAAAACAAGAAGTTTCAGTCATGGCACTGCCGGACCACACACTCACAGCATGGCCAAAAGCTTCCGTCTCATCATTGAGGGCAGATCAAGGCAATTAAACAAATCTAAAAATAGCAGAGGCAAGATATTAAAATAACCACTAGTTTCCAGGCCGATGCATAGATAACTGCGGGCGCTACAAGGTGCCGGTGAAGTGCTACACAATGCCCCTCAGTGTGGAGAACGTAGACAGGATTCCACTCCCGCACACCCAACACACATAGACACATTTCTCTTTTAACACAACACACACACCTACCACTTGCGACTCGAAGCTAACACATGCCAAAGTACTAAGTCAAGAGGGGACCCATATGACCCTCATGTGGATGCACGTATAATACTTGATTTAGTGTTACAAGATGTTCGGTCCTTGTTGATTCGGGCACATAAGCACACACCCAATAATCACACCATCAATCATGTGCCCAAATCTAAATCATTTTTGTTTCAGTTTTAGTTTTTTCAAATATGATATATTCATGAGTACCCTGACTCAAGTATTTAAAATGATGTTGTAATGACCATCGTCGAAGCGTTGATCCCCAGACTACCGTTCTAAGCATGGCTAAGCGACAAAACTAGCATACTACAATATAAAGTGACTAGAGCCCATCCATCGAGCTCTAAATCATGCGGATAATAACCTAGGCTCGATGGTAAAGATGGATATTTACCTACGCTCAAGTAACTATTCGTAAACTATCGAGAACCGAGAAATAATTTGTCAACATAGCATGCATACATACAGTTGAAATTGAAATATTAGCATGCACAAATAATGGCATCAACATGCATCAAAGGAGAACTGCTTGCCTTGCTGAAGATAATCCACTTGCTGCTGAGGATCACTTTCGTATTCGATAGAATCGTCGAAACCTATCGATCGAGCAAAAGAGCGAATAAGAACGAATAATGCCAAAATAACCAAATACAAATATTTTTACATATTCAGATAGATTATGATTTTACATGAATTTAGAGACCAAAATCATCTCATTTGGAGTTTCCTAGCAAAAGTTATTAAAGATCTAAATTGGCTCGGCTGAAAAATCCCTGAAAAAGAAAAAGGAGAGAGAGAGTGACTCTCTGATAGGTGGGACCCGCCCCTATTTTCTTTTTCTTTTGGATTTCTTTCTTAGCTGAAAATCAATAGGGTATGACAGGTGGGCTCTCGGGTTTTAATTTCTTTTTCATTTGATTCTCTAAAGGAAAAAATGTTCTTACAAGTAGGGCCCACTGTTTGTCATGGTCTACCACACGTTGCATTGACCTTGGTCCATCAGATCATGCGCCTCACGAGGGCGTATCATCGCACCAATAGTGCGGTAGGACTCGTCCGCTAGTGTCTTTGTGCAGAAAACCGGATTATTAATACTCTTGGTTTCTGTTCGGGACCCCACACGCCAGTGAGATACTACTGTAATTAAATCAGCATTTAAGTGATACCTACCGACATTGATCAATGATTAACGCTTAAGTGCAGAGATTTGGTTTTTAATGGAATGCTACAGTGCGGTTGGCATTCAGACTGCGCAGAGGAGCTCCTGGGCGTGGGATTCTGCGGCTAATCGACGGCGGTAGTGACCATGGCGGCACGACCAGGTGGTCGAAATGGAATGCTCATGCCCAGGCAAACCTGCCAGCACCGGTGGTGAGGTCTCTGGTGATCTTATGCGATGGCGCGCCTGAGAGCGGTGGTGAGGAGCTACGGCTACCGTGCCATTTTGCAAGGCAGTGACGCTATGGGCTAGATAGCTCGCACATGGGTCACTACTAGATTCTAGGAACTCACCCGCACAAGAAGCAGCTACCGATATGGCTTGAAGAGCTCCAACGTCGGTGGTGAAGGGCTTCACGTGGAGAGGGTAGCCTAAGCAAGAAGAACAACAAAGAAAGGTTGGAGAAGCATTAGTAAGGCTAGGAGACGGTGCTAGAACGAGTAATTGGGGTTTGACTCACCGTAAAGGAGGTGGTGGTGGAAATGGCATTTCCTACCAGAGCCGAGGAAGATGGGCGCTTCGGTGAACTCCTGTGCACGAAAATTAAAATTGGGTTAGGGGATATACTTCTTGGGGGCCGGAACACGATATGACGCAGTAGGGAGGAGATGAGGATCAGTGGAGCTCTAGCAATGAGGTGGCAGCTCGCTGACCGAAAGTGGACACTTGAGCTCTTCCACAGTTTTGTCAGGAGAGATGAAGGAGGGTGAAAGGGGGTGGCTCAGGGAGGTGAATGGTGAGGAAGGGGAGCTTCATTGGATTTCAGACAGCCTTAAATAGGCGATGGACGGAGAAATGCAAGGAGGCCAGCATGGTGTTGACACGCTCGGAAAATGGCATGGCCGACCGGGGAAACTTGGGAGCGACGTGAAGTTGATGGTGAGCCAGGGTATGGGCGTCACAGATGTTGTGGTCGAAGGTGAGGGAAAACTAGTGGCGCACGCAAAACCGACGTAGAGCTCATGCGGTGCTGGCGTGGCGAACCGGAGCGGAGCTGCATGGCGAGGGTGTGCGTTGGCGTAGAGCGTCGCGCCGCTTGGGGAAGAACGACTGCCCACTGGCCTGGCTAGCCAGTGAGGTGAGGAGGGTGCGGGTCGATGCCTGTTCAGCACCGTCGGATTAAATTAGATAGTTCATGTGAAAGGGCACGTTCGGATGGTCCGAACGACCCAATCAATCCGAACCGTTGAGATCGAATCGGACGGTCCATAGTGATAGGGACGTTCGGACTAGTCCGAACGACTCCGCTCATTTCAGGCAGTGGATCTCCCATCGGACGGTCCGAATGGGTTAACTAGGGTTTGAGTTTGATTTCATATTGACCGAATTAAAGCTAGTTTGACTAGGCTATTAAAAATAGTAATAAAATTCTACAAATTTGTAGGACCGGAAACAAGCGACTAGAGGGGGTGAATAGGAGCACCAAATCTTTTTCACAAAAGATGGACTCAACTTGCAAATCACTCCAATAGCTATGAGAGCTATGAAGATGAATGCTTAAGCACAGAGGAAGACTTGTATTGAATCCACTCCTAACCCCCAAAGGCACAGCAGCAAAAACCGATAAAGACTGCTGAAGCTTCAGGAATCGGTACTACCACAATGAAACCAGCGGTACTACCTATAATCGGTACTACCGTAGTGTACCGAGCGGTACTACTACACCGCGGTACTACCTCAGGCAAATGAAAGGTACTACCGATTGTCCTGGAGATGAACCCGATAGTAGAAAAACCAAATCTAAAATTGACACAACTTTTGATCTACAAGGGCAAACTCCGCGAAACTTGAAACACAACTTCTCTAAGATATTAGGAACCTATTCCAATCAAAGATCGCAGAGATCCATGCCAAGGTTCCTACCTTTTTCAGTTTGAGAGAAGTCTGTTCTCGAACAAATGAAAACAAATTTCAAATCCAAGACCAAAATCGATGAAACTTTTGATCCTCGTGGTCAAACTTGATAAATCTTGAAACACAGCTTCTCTAAGAGGTTAGGAACCTATTCTAAACAAGGATCGAATAGATCCACACAAAAGTTCTAACCTTTAACGATTTGACTGAAGCTGTTTCAAGAACTGAGCAAAATATGAAAACTGAATCAAAGACTTGCTTGTGGAAGATTGATGATCCGGATCATCCTAGATGTAATCCCACATGTCATAGCAAGCCAAAACACAACAAGAACACAAGAGAGGAATCACAGATCAAAGAAAGCCCCAAAAACAAGAATAGACAATAAGAACAGAAAAGGACTGAACTTGTGAAATCTTTGGTTGGATTGATATGGATGATTGTTGTTTACAGCCACTCCAACAAGGAGGACAAAGCTCAACTCGTGAGCACTCACTCTCAATCCAAACCCTAGAACCTAGCTTTCCCCTCTTTTCTCCTCAAAACCCTAAAACCAAAATAGGGCACATCAAATGGGGTTTGGCTCTGGGGCTCCTCTCCAAATGGGCAAAGAAAGAACACAAACCAAAGAACCACACCCTCTATTTATATGGAGACTAGCATCTAGGGAATATTCCATTAGGGTACCCATTAAACCCTAACACACGCACGCATCTCAAAGCACCGTCTTCATCATCGATTGACCTAAACTGCTTCACCATGCGCCGACCCACGCCGCGGCTTAGCCAAAAAGTCACCAAGGCGGTATTTGGTGAAATTACCAAAATACCCCTTCTCAATCCTTCTCCAAGAATCGAGTCCACAGATCGTGAAGCAATCACATGCTTCGCCACATGTAGGTTGATCAACGGCTCCATGTCGTCAAGTCTCTCCCATCCGGATCCCACCGGCACCACTGAGCACTTGCAACGACTCCCGCGCCGCTTGATCCAACCAACAGACCAATCGCCTGCTCGGTCATCCATGTCCATTCGCTACTCGCTTGAGTCCTCTCGACTCACCCGCATCCTTGATCGCTCGACCTCACTCTCCAAGCTTAGTCGCGATCCACCTTGCCGCTGACCGTCATAGACCTGCAAGCCACCTGCACAGCAATAAACCAAGAAACCATTTCCGGAAACAAGTTCTTTACAACTTGACCCACGTTAGCCAAAACATGCATCATGCAACACATATGCACTGATAAACAAGAACTTGACCTAACCCAAAATCAATTCTCCAATTGAAACAACATTCAACTCAATTCATTCCACAAGCGGTACTACCTCCAACTATCCACCAGTATTACCGCAAAGCGGTCATACGGCTCAATCAACTACGGTCGTACCGCAACCTGGAGAAATCCCAAAATCTCCAAAACACCTCCTCTAGAAAATCCATACCGCACACATGCGGTCATTCCGCCATGCGGTACTACCAGCAACCAAAGCATGGTACTACCGCTCCTCGAGAAAACCAGAGCACCATAACACCTTCTCCGGAATTTTCATACCGCCACTCAATGGCCGGTTCTTCCGCTAACCGATACTACCGCTTCCACAAAACGGTATTACCGCATCAAGGTATTGCCGCCACACCCAAGCGGTACAAATGTTTGGCAAAACCTCTCAAGTGCTCACAAGCCACGTGGACGCCCCAGATTGCATGGCCGTTCGGACCACGTCTCACAGCCATCAGATCTAGGCGTCGTTCGGACGGTGCGAACGTTTCACATGATCTGCGTCGTCTGATTTGAATCGGACGATTCACACGAACCCTACATGTTCGGAACCGACACTTGCAGTAGTTCCGCTCCATCTTGTAGTTATACCGCCCACCGGTAGTACCGCGGCCACAATGCTGGTACTACCGCTTCCCAAGGAAACCAAAGATTCCAAAATCCTTCAAGAATTTTCATACCGCTAACACCCTTGCGGTTGAACCGACCTACGGTAGTACCGCAGCTTCAACGCCGGTACTACTAATTTTCCTAACACTTGCTAAAAACTCCAGATTTCAACAAACTCTCAAAGCAATTGCCAATTGTTTCATAACCTAAGATCATGAGCATGTCCCCATGACATCTACAATGCCCACGTGACATCCATAAAATTCTAAAAAATTTTGTGGATATTCTCAGGTTCAACTAGGACTTAGGAAAATTTATTTTGGCCACTGATCATATTCAATTTGTCTAAAATAAATTCCTTGTTAAATATGCATTAGCAACTCGGTTAGGATTTTTATTAGGTCAAAATAACTTCTAAAAATTTGGGAAAATTTATATTAATTCTTGATAAATAACCTAGTATTTTACAAAATTATTTTCAAAGACTTTTATACCCACATTTTTCTAAAATAAAGAAGAAACTTGATTTCAAGTCAAAAGTTTGAAATTTAATGCAAACATTAGGAAGCCAAGAGCAAACTCATGAATTTGAACAAAAGTTTTTGAAAATCTCACACTTTTATACATTGAAACACAAACCAAAGTTTAGGATGTTACAGAGCCCTACCGTGCGAGTTAGTGCTAGCACACCGGTGCAAGGTGTTCCTTTTCTAGACGTGTGGATATCGTAGAGGCATTACTGCGGTTGTTATTGCGCTTGAGGACGATCCACGACCTTTGGTGAGGAGCGCGATTGGTTGCTGGAGGAGACGATTAGTGAGGACGATCAACTACGTTGGACGTTCGACGATGCTGGATGATCGACTATGGTGGACGATCGACTACAACCACTTTATCGACGTGCTCTACGTTGGATCAGGCTGCTCTAACTACTCTGTGCGTCTAGTGGTAATGATATATGATCTCTTGCTTGCTTGGCTTCTTGGTTTACGTGGTAGAATTTTTGAATTGCTAGCTAGTGTAGCCTACCCGTATCCCTTCACCAACATGGGTTATCGTAGAGATACTTAGTCATGTTTAGTTATGATGAGCTCATGATCACATGTTCAATATTGATAATTTGATTTAATGATATATGAAATTGTGGTGCGATACCACTGTTGTGTGACTGTGATGTGATCTCACTATTGTACCAATTGTGGTGCGATGCCGCTATTATAAAATTGTGTGCCATAGCAGGGATTGTCAGTAGTTTGGTTGAACAAAATAATTTATGCTCAGGCGAGTGGTCGTGCAGTAAAAGGGAGTGGGTAGCACATTGTTTTTGGATGAAGTTGTCTCGCCTGGGTGAATTGTCAAGGACTTAATCTTGTGAGCCATTGAACTAGGTCATATCGTACAACCGCATGTCTAGTATGGACTGGACTTGCTAAATAATTAGCAATATTTTAGCTCTAGTTCTATTTTTAAAAGCTTGAGTTCCAGGATGGATATTCACAATGGCGCAAGAGGAGGGGCCCTGTATGGTCGTGATGACATCCAGTGTTGAAACCTTAGTGAGCGTAACTACGTTGGGAAAGAGCTTTGTAAAGGCCTTGTGATAATCGCTAGTCGCGCACCTATGGAAGTGTGAAAGGACATTATAAGTTTATTTATCTCTTGTGGGTAAAGCTGCACAACCTCTCAGAGAGTTAAAACTGCTTAAACATCTCGTGTCCCCGATTATGGACAATACGGGATTTCACACGAGAGGTAGAGTTTTCATAAAAATGTGTCAGGTGTGAATGAGAAGTTCACTTGGTGAATATGATGTTTGCTTGGTGGATAGGATGCTCACTTGAAGGTTTGGTTGGGAAGTGAATGAGAAGTTCATCGTTATTTGTCGGGACCCAAAATTACAATTCGACCTCTCGTGTTTCATGCACTAGTCCAGATCACGCTTAGTACACACAAGATAACAAAGATGAGTATCGATCCCACAAGCTTAATAGTAACATAAACTAATAGTCCGATTAACAAATAATGGTTTGACCTTATTGTCGAGTTTACAATTATTAATCCACGCAGGGCTGACAAAGAAATAAAGCAGCGGAATTAAAAAAGGCAACGGTGTCCCATCGATTCACCACAGGCAACCGACTGGGATCAAGACCCCACGATCAGGCACCTTCGATAAACTCCTCCTCGAATGCTGGTGAATACTCCTCCTCTTCTGCTCGATTGTAACGGATCTTTGTTAACCAATCCATGCCAAGAATGACATCGATGGTTTGGGTGTCAAGAACAATTAGGTTAGCTAGAAACTCAACTCCAGCTATGAGTAACTTAGCTCCTAAACAACCCACTTTAGAACTTAGCTCGCTTCCAGCGCATCGGACTAGCAAAGTATGCTTAAGGTGCATAACGCCCAATTTATTTTTAGTTGCAAAACTCCTAAACAAATGAATGCGAAGCTCCGTAATCAAATGTAATCGATGCGTGTACTGAATTTACTAGGAACTTACCTAGTACGACGCCCGTGCTTCCTGGGCTCCTTCTAGAGTGACGTGGTTTACACGACCTCTGACAACTGACTGAGGCGTTCCTCCCGTTGATCGTTCCTCGAGAAACTCCTCGCTTATTCTCAGATCGGGTCTTGGGTGTGTTGCTCCAAGGTTGAAGGACCGAGTGATTGTTTCTTCGGGGCACCTGACATGGCGACTCGTTGACGGCAATCGTAGCACACTCTAGGCTCATTCTCGTTGCTCTCGGGTGGGGTTGATGGTGTAGGGTTGCGAGAATTTCAACAAAAGGATGAGGTGTCAAGGCGTGCAAAGGCCCCGAAGAACTTTATGGCCGAAGCGATTGATCTCTTGTGGCACTATTCTTGCTCTCTCATTGTGGCCGGTGACTTCGCCGAGCCGCCCCACGCTATGTGGTCCTCCGCTTTGCGTTTGTCCTCCATAACCAACGCCTTGTTGATCAACTCGAAATCAGGAAGGTGTGGGCAAGCAGATTGACTCAGAGCCTCGAAGTTCAATCCTTCAAGAAATGACTCAAGTAGCCTTGTCAAGAGCGACATCCTTTGGAGCATAGCGGCTAGCTGAGTAAACTTGTTCAGATAATCAGTCACTAACATAGCCCCTTGCTTAAGAGCATGGAACTCATCTTTCTTAAATCCATGATCCCTTCAGGTACATGATACTGGCGGAAAGCTACGGAGAATTCTTCCCAAGTGATACTCTGCGGTGCTTCATGCGCCGTGCAAAAATTCTCCCACCACACAGCAGCTACGCCCTCCATCTGATGAGTGGCATACAAAACTTTCTCGTGATCGCTGCATTGGGTGATCAGCAGCTTCCTCTCAATTTCGCGAAGCCAATCATCAGTCTCTATTAGCGTGACGTGTCCAAAAAAAGTTGGCGGACGGGTCCTCATGAATTCAGCCAACTTGGATGGTCCCTGATGGCCATGAGCGATCGGGCCTCCTCGATGATGTTGTTGTTGTTGTTGTTCATAGCTCAGATCCGTTCATCATAGCATACATCATCTCAAGGCTCAGACGCCATGAAGGCTCCAAAGTTCTACAAGTCAAGAGGTGGTGCTTGAGGTGGCACTGTCCCTGCGGGGATTTGATCATTTTCTTCGGATGCTGGGGTGCCGGATCCACTTGCAACAGTGTGGCAAGTTTGAACCATCTGGTGAAGCTCCATAGGTTAGATAAGGTAGCAAGCACAAGATGAGTTAAGAACTAAACGGGAGAGAATAGATTAAACCCAACAAACACAGCTCAAGAAACTCAATGAAATAACCTTATTATTAGGTTTTTAGCATGGCTGCAACAAATGCCTAAGGGCTTTTGCAGCTCACACTTGCACACAAGGAAATAAGACGAACCTAAGCACACAAGCTACCGCCTAAAGGGCGACTCTGAAAAGGGAAAATCGCTAAGCTCGATCGAATCGGAACTTAAACCCAACTACTGAGAAAGCCTCCGCAACCACGGGCGGCGCCTCCGCCGTTGAGACTCGAAGTGAGCCGCATCTCGCGAATCGGTTCTCGATGCCCGGGATTGGTGCGGCAGAGTAGGCGGCTTGGGTGCAGTGTAATCGATCCTCTCGGCTCGCAGCCTTGGCTGCTCTGCTTCTTCTTTGGGTCCTCTAGAATCTCTTCTGGATCTTCTTCTAGATTTTCTTCTGGGTTTTCTTCTGGATTGTCTCCTGGGTTTTCTTTTGGATTCTCCTCTTGATCTTCTCCTTCTTGATCTTCTTCGAGCTCATGCTGACCGTAGAGAGCTTGCTCTAAGATAGCGACTCTGTTCTCGGCTCTTTCCCATGCTTCATAGGCACACTCCAGCTCTGTGGCAACCAACGCCAGCGACTCCTCCTGAGCAGCTATGAACTGGGCAAGGTGTACCATCGTATGCTGTTTTCCCCATTTGTAGAGGGAAAGTGAGCCAGAGGTCCATTGTCGCAGATCTAGGATGGTAGCGAAGATGTTGTTCGCAGCTCTTGGGCGTAGATGTTGCGATCTGCGGATGGCCAAGCGTGATGACTCCCGGATTCCAAGCTCAAGGTAGTCCTCCGACCGAGATATCCAAGGGTCGGCTGTCTCTAGTGTTCCTCCGGCGAGATTGTCGACGGCAGATCACACCACGATCTATCCTGCTGACTGTACTCACGCCGTGGTACATTGGGCAACAAGCCTCCAAGTGTCTCAGAGTTCCTATAGCTCTGCGGCAAGTCCTCCGCTGCAATCTCCGAAGGTCTCAAGGTAAGGCATCCGTCAAGATAGACAAGAAGGGAACCAAGTTAAAACCAATGGGAGAGGGAAAAATTTCAGCAATAGATGAGTCAAGAAAGATATGAGAGGAGTTACAATTCATTTAGTCTTGCAAGTTAAATTTTCTTTTTAGAAAATAGTTTGGACTCTCTAAGATGGCCGATCTAAGGGTATGACCTACAACAAGATGACTCGATACCACCTCTCGCGGGACCCAAAATTACAATTCGACCCTCGTGTTTCATGCACTAGTCCAGATCACGCTTAGTGCACACAAGATAATAAAGATGAGTATCGATCCACACAAGCTTAATAGTAACATAAACTAATAGTCCGATTAACAAATAATGGTTTGACCTTATGGTCGAAGTTTACAATTATTAAGCCACGCAGGTCGATAAAGAAATAAAGCAATGAATTAAAACGGCAACGGTGTCCCATCATTCACCACAGGCAACCGACTGGGATCAAGACCCCACGATCATGCACCTTCGATAAACTCCTCCTCGAATGCTGGTGAAGACTCCTCCTCTTTTGCTTGATTTATTTTAAAGCAAGCGTGAGTACACACCGTACTCGCAAGTCACACCACAGAAATGCAAGTATACATGCAGGCTTATTACAAGAGAATGGCATTTTGTGGTTCTTTTGCAGGAATGCAATATTTGCTATTGAATACAATAATAGATTGAAGACAGGTAAAACAAATAGACAATAATAATAATTTGATCAGTTGATTTCACAAAGACACACACCGCCTAAACAGATTATTCACATAGCTATATGATTTAAATCACACAGCTCCCTTCCCACACAGTTTTATGAAGATCTACCCCTCGTGTGAAATCCCCAAGCATTGTCCATAACCGAGGACGCGGCTATTCGAATAGATTTGTTTACACTCGGCAGAGTTTGTACACTTTACCCACAAGATACAACTAGTGTTGCAAGCCCTAATCGTAACAAAGCATTTCAGAAACTTCATCTTAACATGGATGCTCCCGATGTGCCTACGTCATACCAAACCATACACAGTGTATGGTACAACACACACCATTGGACAGGGAAGCGGCAAACCGTCCCGCGATGTGACTACGTGGTAGCACACACCTCCACCCTATTCACATAGCCTAACCTACCACCTGAGCAAACAATGCCAAGAATTCGTATCTTACTATGCTAGGCCCGTCCCATAACAGGCATGTGGTCGTATAGGAGGGCTCAGTTCAATGGTGCACAAAGTTCAGTCCTTAAATGACCGAGGCAAGACTTCCATTGTTCTAACTAAGGCACATAGATAAATATGACACACAGATTCACAAGCCCATATCACATAGCCACCATGTCACACAGTTCCTTCCACTTGCCTCAGTCTAAACCTTTTTCCCACCCAGTTGAATTAAGTGCAACACATGCCACGAGGACACATAGTGCACACAGATTATTACAAAATTACATAGTCACTTAGTCAAGTTTTGCACTTTACATGAATAGGTGATTCGTGGCATGGCTAAGCAATCTAATCGTACTAACCAACCCACGTTGGTGCTATAATATTTACCAACTAAATATCAACTAGGGTGACAAAGGATCAAGGCATAACAAGTTACACAAGGAAGGCATAACAGATTGGACTTAATAGCTAATCCCAAAATCATTTAAATAATTACTTGAAATAAAATGCAATACTTTGAATTAAAATAATATTTGGAAAACTGGGATTCAACATGGTCAAAGCATGACTTGCCTTGGAATAGATCTAGGAATTGGTCTTGGTCTTGATGTGTTCCTTCTTTTGCAAATCCTCCCGAAGCGTCGAAGTCTACTCGCAAACGAAGTAAACAAACAAAATAAATAAATAACAGAGGCAAACAACTCCAAAAAAAATAAATAAAAATCTCCATTAAATAGATCTTGATTTTAGACGAATTTAGAAATTTGAATGGGCAGATTTGGAGTTAGGATGCAAAAGTTATGAGGTTTGGAAGTTTGGATCTAAAGAATAACCCTAGAAATTGAATTATGCGAATTTCCCGAATTATTTCTTAAAGAAAAACACGGATTAATTCGCAATGCTGGCGTCAGCGAAGGAATTCCGGAAAAGATAAATAAAATGAAAAACCTGACGTGTGGGGCCCACACATCAGTGGCACGGCCCACGGTGGACCAAGTCCACCGAGCCTTTGGATCTGAGTCGGGCTGAGATGGCACACCCACGCGCACGTGGCGCTGACGCGGCGCCATCAGGGATGACACGTACGCATGGCGCTGAGGTGGCAGGTGACCTGGCGTCCACGTCAGCGAGGTC
The DNA here is from genome assembly GCA_036346405.1 of Phyllostachys edulis. Lineage (NCBI taxonomy): Eukaryota > Viridiplantae > Streptophyta > Magnoliopsida > Poales > Poaceae > Phyllostachys > Phyllostachys edulis. The sequence goes on along the minus strand of CM070546.1, from coordinate 57,218,259 downwards.
GACAACGGCGGCGGCGGCGGCACTGGACCCAATGGTCGCCGGCGAACGACGGCTCGTCGCCGGGAATGGGTGGTACAGGCGTGTAGCTGAGGTTATTGTGAACCTGATGAGGTAGCTCCGGGTGGTCGGGGGTGACGGTGGTGGCCAGCGGCGAGGTTTAAGCGGAGGCGAGGCTCGGGTCTTGTCGGACGGGCGCTCCGGCGAGGGATTGGCGTCGGGGAAGGGTCCGGGAGGTAGCTACGGTGACGACGATCTCGATGGCGTGCTCCACGACGACGCGGCGGCGACGGCGGCGATGAAATCGAAGAAATCCCACCGGCGGCGAGAAAACCTTAAAGCTCGAATCGGCGGCGATGTAGAGGTTCTCGGGTGGAATTGAGCGAGGGGTTTTGGAAAGGGGGCAAAGGCGGCAGGGGTCCCTTTATAGGCGAGGGCGAGCTCGAGGTGGCGTGCTTGGCGGAGGTTAAACCGCTCAAACGAGCGCACGGATAAACGGATGGAGACGAAGTTTGAATTCCAAATTCAAATGGAGTCGAGCGGAGATATAAGGATGGAGTTTGGTGCGAAATCTGGGGATTTTAGTTAGCGTAAATGACCGCGCTAAGCTTCTAGAAGGCGATAATGGCGACACGTCGCGGAGCCAGCGAGGAAGGAGACCGTGTTTGAGACGATTTACATCAGAAGCGGCCCACGCGCCGAGAGAGAGAGCGAGGCGATGCTGCGCGAAGATCTGGTCGCCCAATTCAGATCGGACGGCCCGCAAACAGCGTGACGTTCGGACCGCTCCAATCGGCCATCAAGATCGAGATGCCCATTCGCGATCCAACGGCTGAGGATTAGCGGAGCGTGTGGAGAGAGAGAGAGAGGCGCGCGCGCGGGGATCCAAGCATCCATCGCTGATCCAACGGCGGGGAGGGATGGGCCGCTTGGGCTTGCGCACGGGAGTGGGAATTGGGCTGAAGAGATTCGGCCCAATCACTATTTGGAGATTTAATTACCCTTTTCTTTTTAAGAAAATACCTGAAATCCAAATAAGCAATAGAAATTAGCAATTGAACTTGTAAAAATTCTAGAAAATTCTAGAAAATATGTCCAAGCACATAGAATCCAAATAAAATAGTTTTGACTGTTGTTCATGTTGGCTTTAGTTATATTAAATGGTTTTGTTACTCAAAGTCCAATATTAAGCTTTTAAATTAAATTCAAATAAATCCAAATGGTGAATTTTCTCTCTACCAACTATTTAAAGGATTTTTAAAGCTTAGAAAAATTGGGATGTTACATTATTGCAAAGCAATTGCTTATGCATTTATTATTCTTTTCAATTACGCTTTACAATTACAATTTACAATCTATTTACTGTATTTATCATCAATATTTGTTTTCTGCAAAAGAACCATATGGCTATTCTTTTGATCAAACCTTGCATGAATATTAATTGCATACTGTTCTCTACGACTTGTTGAGTACTTTATATACTCACAACTTTAAATTTGCAGCTCAGTTGATGAAAGTTAAGCTGCTCAAGAGTTCTACGAAGAGGAGTTTTTTGAAGACTTTGCAAATTAGGATGCGTTTTCCACTCTATTGTCTGTGGCCATATTGAATGGCATCTCCAAGTTTTCGTTCCACTGCAAGAGTTTATTTGTTTCTTTAGCCCTGTGTGGCAAGTTAAGTAAACATTGACTATAAGGTCTAGTTATTATTACCATTTGTTATTTTGATATCTTCTTGGTTAAATCGATAAATGGATGGTATTTCATCGATGTTTCACTATGTGAGCTAGCTACTGATCTAGGACTAGTTCAGAATACACAGAGGGTTTTTTGATGTGTAAATCCGGGTCCCGACAACAGCTCTCACCTCATGGGCTCATGGCCGCTCCCCGCACGGGTAGGTTGGCGTCGATCCCTCGCAGGCCGCAACCGCTCCAGGATGACACTTGTGAGGACCCCCGGGTTATCTCCTTAAGACCGAGACTAAGCATAGTCTTATGGACATAACTCTGGGCCTCAAGTAAATGGATTCCAACTTAACTCCATCTAAGCGAGAGGCTTAACTGAAAACTAGAGCCCCAACGATCATGTGCACTGCTCCTCTACGAGCACTACATGATTGTCGGTTCTCTAACCAGCCAAGCACTACACTTAGTGAGTTAAATGGGAAGCCATGAACAGTGAGCCTGAAATCATATTGGCTCCCAAGATCAGCAAGCAATATGCTCATACTCTCATACAACGTTGATCACATCCATGCAACACTCATACATTAATAGTTCAAAAGACATACATCATAATAGTTTAAGTCTACAACTATTACAGTGGCCGATCGCCAAATTCAAATAAGAGTGTAAAGTAGCAGCAAAAGAAAATAAATAAACCAAAAGTCCAGCAATGGTGTGCCCATATCCCATCGGCAACCAACTGGGAGTTAAACGATAGCACTACTCGTCAATGCCGCTTAAATCGGTGCTAACGAGCTCAACAAGCTCAGAACCTTCCTCACCTGAAATTGCAGCAACCGGGTTGAGTACAAAGGTACTGCAAGTCTTACACAAATAAAAATTAGTTATGCTAGAGGTTGTTCCAAGAGATGGCTTATATTGGCTTAGTTTTATGTAAAAGACGAACGATTTACAACCTACACATGCTAGTTTTTCGAAAGTGCCATTTAAAAATCAGATTTGAAGTAGAAGTAAAGCATGTGAATAAGTAATCCATTGATAAACAAATGATCCAACAAACACCACAGTGGCTGGCCACTATGATACATTAAAGCACCTAAACACTTGTTCATGACTTAATACCAAGTTGTACCCACAATTTTAATTCAAAGTCTAACAATTAGCACCACAAACTCAAGCGATCGTCCATAATCATGACACGGCTATTCAATAAGTTTATACCCTGCAGGGGTGTAGTACTTTACCCACATGACTCGATTAGCTCGTAAGCCTATAGATGCCTCCGAAAATAGCACACTTCCTTTGGTATGCCGGCCGGGAAGAATCGAGATACGGTTGTTTTTAGCAAGAAAATCCTATTGAGCTAAGTCCCCCTTATGAGTGGTTCCCATACCCAATTCAAGCGACATCTAGTGCTTGCCAAGTGGGCTCACAAGTTGTATTGAAAATACCGATGCAAGGAAAACGGTAATTGGTGCTAGCTTGCACACTATAGAAAATTGCATCGGCTCCTAAGAACAAATGATCAACACAAATGCCCTTACACCACCATGAGACTTAACACAATAAAACCTTCCCCTACTTAACCGTACAACACCCATATACCACGGTGATAGCATGAGTTTTGCTTGAATCATGTGTACCCAAAGTTCGGTCCTTAATGGTCCGGACAAGACCACCATTTTCCCAAGTCTCGTGCACGAAGGCACCATCACTAACCATCACTTGTCCAGACCCAAAATTTACTTAAAATGACAAAATTTATATCATAGAATAGATACAAAGATCTAAAACAAAAGTATATAATAAAAGTTATGTTTTCCCATAATTGCTCAAGTTATTCTTTACAATCGAACTATCGCTCTAGACTTCCATGACTAAGCGATACCCGCTCAACATATAATTCACACAAACTAACTTAAGCATGTGGTACTGAGTAATTCAAGATTAACCTCAATGAATAGGATATAACTAATCTAATCACCACAAAAATAGCTTACATAGAAAAATAATTATGCAAGCAATTATCGCACTAACTTAACAAAACTAGGATCAAATATGATGCAAAAGAAAGTTCAAATGATGCTTGCCTTGCTGGAAGCTTAGCTGCTCACTCACAGTAGCGTAGGAGTCAATATCGATTTCTCCGGAATCTAGAGAAATAACGATATTGATAAACACCGAGAAATACTTCAAAAATCAAAGTGCTCAAAAAATGCATGATTTTTCTACAGTGACTAGTGCATGATTTTAGATGAATTTAGGTGAAAGGATCATTTCATTTGGAGTTAGTATGTGAGAGTTATGGCTATTTGAAAATTGGATTTCAATAGGTTCAAGTCAAGTTCAAGTAATTTAATTATTTGGCCAAAATTTGCAGAACAGTAGAGGACACAAAGATTATATAGATAAATAGGGAATATTTTTATAACTCCAAAACAATTGGGTTTAACTCATTTGGAGTTTTCAAGGATTAGTTATGCATTTTTCAAGTTAATGTTCTTTTTCTATTGTAAAAATAATAGAGTTAATAGATCATTTTCCAAAACTACCTTCTCTGTTATAGATACATGTTTGAAAAAAAAAATTATTATAAAATTCATGAAAATGAAAATTATCGAAGTGGTTTCATCCATTTTGGATTTGAGATGAATTAGTTATGTATTTTTAAAGTTATACATATTTTACTGTGTAAAGAATTGGATTTCGAATTTTTCTAAAGTTTTTATTACTTTTCTCATCGGGAGCTACTCTAGCTGCAGTCATTTATAGGTGGGACCCAGGTCAAGGGTTGACTTAGTCAACCTTGACCCATCCCAGTCGAGAATGACGTCGAAGACGTATTCTGGTAATACGTCTTCTAATACTAATAACGTATTTCTGGCGTAAGCGTATAAGAAATATGTGTTCCTTAACAGAAAACGTACTATACGGTTTTACCATTCACTTAACTGGCCATACGAGCCCACTTGTCATACTCTATCTCAATAGAGTTAACCGGTTAATTGGAGTTTTCCGACAAAGATTGCATCATTAAATGTTAATCATCTCGCTTAACCCTAACGACCTTGCTACAGGGCCAGTCGGAGTTCCGACAAAGCGTGTGCTGGTTTCGTCGGAGCCTCACTGGTGTTCCCAGCCACGACGGCACGAGCCAAGGGTATGATTGGAACCACAATAGCTGTGTGCACCTCCTGGTAGTGGTGGCGGCGGCTGCGTCGGCCTAGAACGGTAGCAAGCCTGAGATGGGCGGCGGCGCCCCTACGGTGTATGTGCATGTGCAAGTTGAGCTCCGCGGTGTGCAAACAAGCGTGTGCATAAGCTATGGTGAGGTGCATTGAAACTTACCAAAGCGACAAGGAGGCCAGAGAAGCTCGGAGAGAAGCAGTCGACGGTAATGGCCGTGGCGGCTCTTCGGTTCACGCGGAGAGGTCAACCTGCGCCATGAGACAAACAAAGGAAAGTTGGGAGAGGTTTAGGGGGTAGTAAAGATGGTGTAAAAGCGAGTAATTAGGGAATGGTTCACCCGATTGACAAAAGATGATGAATAGGGTTCTTGGCCGACAAAAAGGGGAAACTTCAAATTGGGAAGCTCCTATGTATGGATGGCCAAATCGACCGAGGGGAAAATCTTAGTAAGATAAAGCATTCATGGTGACGCCCTTAAGCGACGATAATACCTTCTGGAGAGGCGAAGGGCATGGTGATGTCCTTGCGGTGCACGCTCTAGAGCTTGTGATGGCACGAAGATGAGATGAACGCTACAAGCAACGACAAGGGCTGAGCTTTGCGAAAATGGAAATGCCATTGATCATAGAGAAGGGAGGAACCACGCGGTTGAAGCTTACCAGAGTAAAGAACACAGGAGAGCCTCTTCTTCCTCGGCCACCGAGAGGAAGAATGAGTTGAAACAAGGTGAAGGAGGGGGTATTATCCCCGGGAGATTGACGGAGTGGAGGCGGCGTTAGATGGGGAAGCTACAGGAGTGGCCGACGGTCGCGGCGGATTCACGACGTCACAGGCGCGACACAGAGCATGGCCGCAATGTGGCGCGGTGCTTCTGTGCGAACGCTAGCGCGAGGAGGAAGACAAACCTTACAGGCGGGCCCATGCCGTCAGCGTCTCAACGCAGAGCAAGTCGGAGGGTGGTGCGGTTGGTGCAATTAGGCGGTTGGGCTCAAACAGGTCAACGTGGTCCGTTAGATCGTGATTTGGACGGCTACAAATACAGATTTTTTGAGACACAAGCACGCGGCAAATACAGATCGAATTCAAATCGGTCACAGATAACCTGACGAATAGTGTACATATAAAGAAAATATATAACTTCACAAACAAAAGTGTCAAATTATACTACCTATTAGAGAATTATTTATCCTACTTAACAACATAAACATAATCAAATGTAAATTCATATTATATATTAGTCAATGACTAGAAAACCATAAAGGATGTTAAAGGATATTGATGTTTATCAGATATCCATTTTGTTGATTTATTGGCTATCTTTCGGATATCCTATAAAATACGAATACGGATTGGATCAGATATTGTTCTTTTGATATTCCATTAGATTTTCCAGATACGGATACAAGTAATATCAGATGCGGATCGGGACTAAAAATGGTATCCCAGGTGGATTTTTTCTGAAGACGGCATCGGATCGGGCGAGAATTATCCTCCCCATTTTCACCCCTAGACACTCCTCAAATCTCCATCGTGGCCCATGAAGACATCGTCACGCGCACTCCGAGGAACAGCCCGCGGCCAGGGTGGACCTAGCTCAAAAAATGAGCGAAAGCATAAGTGGACTGTTGAGGCACCTCTCATAATGAAAGTAAAGGGCACAAGTAATCAGTCATGGACTACTCCACTAAAAACTAAAATTTAAGTGAGACCTAAACTCCTACTCAGTCTTTTTGGGTCTGCCCTGCCCGCGCCACACCTTGCACTAGTGATCCCTGCAGGTTTGGGAATTTGGGTTCTTGCCAGAGTCGGGTCGTCAGGATGACGAACCGCCTTGACCTCGAAGGGTCGGGCCGAGCCGAGCATACTTAGAAAGAGAGAACTTGCCAACGATTTTTCGGACTTCTGAGCCATCAATGACTCAGATAGGCCCAAGTCATACCCGAGCCCATCTAGGCCCATATCCTCTCCTGCATCGATCCGATCGGCTCTACCGAGTCTAACCCACCGATCGAGGCACGAGCCTAACCTAACCCAAGCCCCGACTAATCGAGGGTTTTTAGGAACCAGAGGACTAATTTGAGTGCTACTACCAACACGACAAGTTTATAAAACACAGCTTTTCTAACGAGATGCACGCAATAATTGACTAGGAACCATCGCTTCATCATGTGCTATGGCATCTCCGAAGGTTAATACTAGTACTTCGCGTAATTAATTATCCTCGATGCCTAGCTTGTCGCCCGAAAGTCGCTTTTGTAGGTTGCAACCAACTCAAATTGCTCAACCCATGATGAAGTTCTAGCACCTAGTAGTAAGCTATGGATTTTCTTAGCTTAGACCGTGTCCCAATCCCATGATGGGTTTGTCTCAAATAAGGTTCTTAACACCCCGCTTTGGGTCCGTGAAATTGAATTTGATCCATTCAATTAGATTCCAAATCCTATTCGAGTTTAATTCAATCGATTCAAACCAATTTAAATTCAAAATTTCTTGTTTGGATGTCCTTTGGAGTTGGAATTAGAATATTTCAAACTCGGGGCATCATGCCCTTGGACCCCATGTCACTCTTGACCGCCTCCTACACTAATCGCCATATTAGAGTTTTAAGTATCGCTTGTTAGATCGTTGTTGCAATAGGTCTTTATTTGGGTTGTGTGTAAGTGGAAGCTATAGTTTTTCTATCAAGCATTATGTTGCGGTCATACTAAGGCTTTAAGTTGAAGAGTTTATTTGTCTCTCATAGCGCTTCAACTATGTTTTGCTTGTCTTTTGTCCTTGGGTATAATCTATTTTTCCCTAATTAAATTGTTTACATCTTCTCTATTCTGTTATGTCTCGTCTATTGTGCTATTCCCTCTCATCTACATTGTTTTTCTATCTTACCTACTAAACCTGTGGAGAATCGTCGCAGATGGTTGACACTCGCAACACATGGAGCCTTACTCAATCAGATGATGCCAATGCCAATGTCAATGTGAGTGGCCGGTCACCAGCCCCTGGAGCCGCAGATCCAAGCATGGCACAACTTCTAGTATCTCAGACCCACTTCATGAGTGTAGTGATGCAAAATATGAACAGTATGATGACTCAAAGAAAGTCGATCGCTGCTGCAATAGTCAACTTATTGCATCAAAATAACCAGAATAATCAAGCCACAGCTGTTTCGCCACCAGCCCATCACCATTCCAAGTTATTAGAGTACATGAGGACTTGTCCGCCTACATTTTCTCATTCATCAGAACCTTTAGACGCAGAAGATTGGCTTTGCCCTGTTGAGAAAAATCTTGTCATTGCTCAATGCAATGATCGTGAGAAAGTTCTTTATGCTTCACATCAGTTGGAAGGTACAGCCGCAGAATCGTGGGAGAACTGCACCGCAGCTCATGAGAATTCACAAGCTATTACTTGGGGAGAATTTTCAATAGCTTTTCATCAAGTGCATGTTCCAATGGTATAGTGGAAATGAAGAAGAATGAATTTCGTGAACTACAGTAAGGAAACATGTCCTTGGGTGAATATCTCAACAAGTTCACTCAACTTTCTCGCTATGCTCCAGAAGATGTTGCTACAGATAATGCACGTCAGAAGCGATTCAAGCGTGGACTTAAACCCAGCTTGAAAGTGCAAGTTGTTGGAAATGATTGTATGGATTTTCAGCGTATGGTTGATAAAGCCGTACTCATAGAAGATTCTCGTCGTGAGTTAGACGAATCTCGCAAAAAGAAGATGATACAACATGGAGTTCATCAGAATCAGCAACAAAGAGCCAGGACCAATGCTCAGCAGCCTTTTGTTCCAATAATTCGTGTGCCAGATTCAGAACCTTTGCACCAGTATCTCATGCAGGAAACTCAGGAATTCCCAATGTCAATAACAAAGAATAATCATCACCTCAGAGGACCAATACCCAAACCAGAGGAGTTACTTGTTTCAACTGCCATGAGACAAGTCATTATGCCAACAAGTGTCCGCAGAAGCAAGGGCTGACACCAATTCATTTCAATTTGGGACCTACACCAGCCAAGACTTCTATAACAGGAGCAGGAAGAGGAATGCCTCAGACTCCAAATCAAGTTACGAGGACTCCATCAACTGCAATAAGAGGAAGGCTAAATCATGTCACTGTAGAAGAAGTTCAACCAGTTCAGAATGTCATTTCTGGTAAGTCTTTAAGTTAGACTCAAGGCTTAGTTGTAACTTTGTTTCACTCAGAAGAGAAATCCAATGTAATAGTGAGCAAGGTTTTGAACCTATTCTCTAGTCACCTTAATCTCTGGGACTAGATTCTCTTTAAGGGGTAGGTTTGTAATATCCCAAAAATTTGGTCTATTTTTAAAGTTTTATAAATAAAAATAACTATTTGAATTTTTATTGTTAAAGTTAAAGCTTAATCAATTTTCATTAATCAAAACAACTTAATATGATTAATATCAACATTAACTATTGTCAAAATTATTTTATTTGGATTCTTTGTGCTTGATATATTTTCTAGAATTTTTCTCGAAAGTGCATTTGCTATTTTCTAATTGCTATTTGAATTTTTAGTATTTTCTAAAAAGAAAAGGCTATTATAAATCTTTAAAACCTCTTGTACTAATTCCTTTTCCTTAGGCCCAACTCTTTCCAAAGCCCGCCTTTCCTTCGCCTTTTCCGTCAAGCAGCCACCATTGCACTGCTTTCTTCCGTCTTCGATGACCCTGGGCCCCGCTTAGTTAGTCGCCTTCCACCTCGCGGCTCGTTTTCCTCAGACGAGTCTGCTGTAACCGCTTTTGCCACTCCTTGGAGCTTCGTCCGACAAAACGCAATCTCCAACTAAACCACCTTTGATTTTCGCTCACATCTTATCTCTTTCCTTCCTATACCCAATTCGTGATAATCCTACCCCAGATCCTTTCCTATCACCGAGATTGCATCGTGTTCGCTCTGCACTTTTAGGTTCTACCTAACACGGCTCGCCTCACACTATAAATAGGACCCCGAGGATCGCCTCAGCCTCATCCCAAACCCTCAAGCCACCTCAATCTAGAGCTCTAGCGCCACCACAATCCAAGGTTTTAGGGTTTCGGCCGAGTTTATTTTTCGAATTATGTCAGCCGACTTTTGCCGCCTCATCATCGCCGACCATGCCGCCATCTTCAATGTCGCCCAAGCTACCTCCAACCTCTCCTCATCGTCAGAGCATCACTAAAGTGTTTTCCGACAAGTGCCCACACCTCTCCGCCGCCAAAACCTCGTCGCTAGCCACCACCGTCCCCTCCGACTACCAGTAAGCATCTCATTAGATTCACAATAGCGTTCTCTAAATGTTGATATCACTCATCACCGGTGAAGCCCCACCGAGCGCCGTCGACCGTGGGACTCGAGCCTCGCTGGCTGCTTGTCTCAAGATAGCAGTCCTTGTGTGGTCGAAAATCATTTCGACCAGTAGTCAAAAATCCTACGACTAGGAAGTCATAATCTCCCTACTACCAGAAAGTCATAACTCCATACGAAAGCAGTAGTCGAATCATGGACCTAAAAGGCGATTAGAGGGGGTGAATAGGAGCACGCCACTTTTTCACAAAGGTCGATTCAACTCCAATCTCACTCCAAAGAGCTATAGAAGCTATGAAGATCAATCTACAAGTACAGCGGAAGACTTGTATTGAATCTAAACCAAAATCCCCAAAGCAAAAGATCAAACGAGGTTCAAACCCTAAAGGGCGATCAGATTGGTGGCTTATGGGAGGTCAGACCGGACGGCGATCTGACCGGCGTTATAACTTCGGTCTGACCGATTTTGTCCAGAACAGAAGAACAGCCCAAAAACTCAAAGCTCAAAACGATCTAACTTTTGATCCGTGAGGGCAAACTCCACAAAACTTGACACACACCTTCTCAAAGATATTTGGAACCTATTCCAATAGGAGATCGTGAAGATCCAAGCAAAAGTTCCTATCTTTTTCAGTTTGAACGAAGGTGGTTCAAAAACCGAGTCAAAACGAAAATATGATCTAAAGACTTGCTCGTGGGTGATTGATGATCAAGATAATCCTAGATGGGTTCCCACATGTCACAGCAAGTTAGATCAAGGCAAGAAAACAAGCAAAAACTCGCGGATCAAAGAAAAACCACAAATCACCAAATAGAGAGAAAGAAATCAAATAGACTCATCTTTGAGGGAACTTTCTTTGGATTGATTTGATATGGTATTGGTTTACAGCCACTCCATTAATGGAGGACAAAGACTCAATACATGAGCACGAAATCAAATCCAACTCTCTAGAACCCTAATCTCCACTAATCCTCTCCCTAAGCAAACTAGGGTTTCAAACACAATGAAATGGTTGAGGGGGTGCAGCCACCTCCCTCCTTTATTTATAGTGGAGGCTTAGACCTTTTAGAAGATTGAACCCTAATGGGCTCCCGTTAAGGCCCAAAACAAACGGGACACATACGCACGCCTTTTAAAGCGCCGTCTTCATCTCTTGACCTAATCCTCTTCACATTGCGCTATCTTGCGCCGTGAGTTGGCAAAAGGTCACCAAGGTGGTATTTGGTGAAATTACCAAATATTCTTCTCGATCTTTTGCAAAGATCGAGTCCCAATCTGCGTGAAGCACCTCCCATGCTTCGCCACGTAGGATGATCCAAATGCTCTCATCATGTCGGCAAGTCTCCCATCCGCTCTCACCAAAACCACCATGGCACTTGCACCGACCCCCGCCGCTTGATCCAACCTGTCAGACCGAATCGCCTCGTCGGGTCACCTTTGTCCTCTTGCACCATGCTTGACTCCATTGACCTCACCCAAGATCCTCGATCATTCTCGACCTCACTTCCAAGCCTAGTCCCAATCATCCTCGCCGCTGATCGTCATTGACCTCCAAGCAACCTCGCACATCAATAGACAAAGAAATCGAATCCGGAACAAGTTCTTTACAACATGACCCACGTTAGTCAAAACATGCATCATGCAACACATATGCTATGAAACCCATGAACTTGACTCTAACTCCAATAATCATCGCCACCGCTTGGCCGATGAGAAAAGTGAAAACCGGTCGACCACCACTTTGGCTTGGCTCGACCGCCTCGACTTAGCCAAAATCCACTCAAGGTGGCCGGTCTAGTCATTAAAATGGCTTGGTCGGATCACGACCGTCGATCACATAGGCCAACGCCGGCCGATCAAGACCGACCGACAAAGATTCTCAACTTTGCCGAAAACGTATTTCGATAAATCAGAGTTTACATTGCCAATTGTAACATCATCCTAAGATCTCGGCATATCCCCATGATATCCAAAATCTCCCTTGATGAACACATTGGCAATTTTCCACAAATGCAAATTTAGAGGTTTGAAAAGTAAAACACATCATCACAGATAAAGGCACAACTTGGTCCAAATGCAAGAGAAAGCGAAGGAAATGACCAAGTTGGCTTTAGAATAGGATAGGCAAGTGAGATATGGCAAAAGAAAGCGAGAAAGCTTCATTTTCCAGAAAAGGGCAAAATCTCACTTAAGGTCCATATGAAAGAACAATTGTTCGATATGACCTTTGATCATTGTGAGGATCAAGAAATGCAATTCAAGTTCAGAAGTAGCAATAAGACCATAAGAATGCAAATAAGAAACTCCCCCTCACTATGATCCTCAAATTTCGTAAAATCTCAAATTTTCAATTCTCCAAGTAGCTCCCGCCAGAACTCCCCTTTTTCTCCCCTTTTTCAACCATCTTCTCCCTTGACAATGGAGTCATCAAGGAATCACGCATTCCTCTTGTCCAGAGATGACAAATACAGAATAAGGAAAAAGCATAAGAAGGAGCATGCATGAAATGCAATGGAGTGGCTTCATTTTTTTTGTAGTTTTCAATTTTTGATTACAAGAAGCTTTGGAGATTACCCAAAATAACAAGCTAGCATTTCTAAAATTGGACAGACAACATATCAAGCCCAATAAATACTTATCAAGATCAAGATAAGACATATATATCAAAGCTACCGATGGCTCAATGTAAAGCAATAAATTTGATTAATTTAAGCAAAGCTTCAAATCTAGCAAGTTCGTCAACAGGGATCCTAAAATGATAGTGGCCATGTCAAAATGTTAAAGTTAGATCAAAAAGCTAACAAAGACCACATTAAGAGACAAACAGGTCCTAAATTGAATCATGTTACTCAATTTTCTCAAACGCCCATTTTTCAACAATTTTTCATTTGCAATGAATATTGAAGTTGACTAATGGTCTAACTTAGTGAAAAGATCCTGGACTAGGAGCCATCCACAAACTTTTCCTAAGCTTCGACCAGAAGTTGATTAAAGGTATATCTTAGTGAAGAAGATCCTGAACTAGGAGCCATCCACAAACTCTTCCTAAGCTTCTACCAGGGCGACAAATCTTGAGGTTCATGTCAGCTTTTGACAAGTAGTCCCTATGAGATCGTTCGATCATCAAACTATCTCCAAGTTCATATTTATGACATGCGTCTCGTAAGAGTAGTTTGGCTCAATTTAAGCATAAGACAATCTTGAAATTGATTTTTCATTTTTCATTTGCACAAGAGCATTTTAGATTCTCGTAAACACAAGAAGCTCAAGTAATGATCAATTTTAGATTCAAGAGCTAACAAAGCAATTTTGACAGGCCAATGTCACAAAAGGAGCACTATTAAGCAACTAACTAAAACATCCACAAATTGCGCTTTTAGTTCGAGTTGTCTTAAAGTTCTAGCTCATACAAAGAAAGACTTAGCTACACATGTGAAAGCATGATAATTCTAGCAAGTCAAGGAACTAGACATGGCATTGAGCAAGAATCGAAATACTAAAGCTCCAAAGGGTAATAAGCAAAGCTTCATCAATATTAAAAGATAAGCAGAAAGCTTATATTACAATGCATCTTTTTATATTTTTCATGTGAATGCAATATGATACAATGAGATACAAGAAAAGCTCAAAAAGCCTAAAAGATCAAAAAGGATCAAAAAGTTCAAAAGAAGATCAAGAAAAAGATCAAATCAACAAGGAAAGATCAGAAAAGATCCAACTCCCCCTCAAACCACACCATAGGGATAAATTACCCCTAACTCACTTCTCAAGGTGGCAAACCTTGTTGGGTCTAAAGGCTTGGTGAGGATATCAGCCAACCGAGCCTCCGACTCCACAAAATGCAAAGACAATATCACCTTTCTCAACATGGTCTCTAAGGAAGTGATAGCTAATGTCTATGTGCTTAGTCCTAGAATGTTGCAATCGGTTCTTAGCAATGTTAATAGCAGAAGTGTTATCGCAGAAAAGAGGAACACTAGCAAAGTTTAATCCAAAGTCCTTAAGAGTGGACACCATCCACAAAATCGACTACAAAGAACTAGCAAAAGCCTACATATTCATTTTCAAAGAAGGATTGTGCAATGAAGACCGCTTCCTAGATGACCAAGAGACAAGAGAAGTGCCTAAGAAATGACATGTGCCAGAGGTACTCTTCCTATCTAGCCGACAGCTCGCAAAATCAAAATTAGAAAACCCCCAAATGGACAGCGAAGAAGAACAGGTATACCAAATGCCATACTGGAGGGTAGAGTCTAAATACCTGAAGATGCGCTTAGCGGCTTGGCGATGTGAAATCCCTGAGACGCTCAAACCTCGCAGACAGAGGCAGATCGAAGGGGATGTCCAGTCTTGAGGCCATCAAGCATGAAGGAGTTGATCATGTCATGTACTCACGCTGATCCACGCCTTCTCCTTCCTCATCTCGATCCAAAATAAGTCGCCATGGGAGTGGCGATCGGTTTGCGCCACCCATCTCAAAACGCTTGAGCAAATCCTTGGTGTACTTCGCTTGATGGATGAAGATCCTTCCTTGCATTGCTTGATTTGTAGCCCTAGAAAGTAATTGAGTTCTCCCATCATGCTCATCTCAAATTCCCTAGACATGGTCTCGAGAAAACTGAAACAAGAGCATTAGAGGAACCACCAAAGATCATATCATCAACATAAATTTGAACAAGCAGAAGTCATTGCCATGCCTAAGAATGAAAAGAGTCTTATCAACTTTTCCCATTTCAAAATTATTCTTAAGCAAGAAAGTCTTAAGCTTATCATACCAAGCTCTAGGGGCTTGCTTAAGACCATACAAGGCTTTGGATAGCTTGTAAACACGATCAGGATGCTTGGGATTCTCAAAGCCAGGGGGTTGTCTAAGATACACTTCCTCCTCTATAAAACCATTCAAGAAGGCACTCTTAACATCCATTTGATGCAACCTAAAACTTTTAGATGCTGCAAATGTAAGCAAGATGCGAATGGCTTCTAGTCTAGCAACAGGAGCGAAGGTCTCATCAAAATATAACCCCTCAACCTGGCTAAAGCCCTGAGCTACCAATCTAGCCTTGTTCCTAACCACAGAACCATCCTCATTTTGTTTATTTTTTTAACACCCAACGGGTTCCTATAACATTATGACCACTAGGAGGTTCTACAAGGTTTCAAACTTTATTTCTTTCAAAATTCTCTAACTCCTCATGCATAGCATTGACCCAACTAGCATCAGATAAAGCATGTGATATATCTTTGGGTTCAAAAGAAGCTACAAATGCAGAGTGAGAGAAAAGACTCGGATCATGATACCTGGAGCGAGTGACTCGCTTATGGAGATTACCAATCATCTGATCCGGAGGGTGTTGCTTCTGAATGTGCAAAGGAGCTCTGGGGAGATAGCGCCTCGACCTCCGCAGTAATCGCTGATGAAGAAGTCAGCAGAGCCTCAATTGGAGGTGAAGCAACAGAGAGGTGTTCTCGAAGTTGGGCACTTGCACAGAATATCAAGAACAAGAGAAGGAGTAGTATCAAGTTCATCCTCATCTTTTTCAACAAAAATGCTCTCTGTCACCGTGAAGTCACCGAAACATCTGGATCTAGCCTGTATTAGTCTCATCAAAGTGACATTGCATGTCTCCCGGACAATGTTAGTTTCAATATTAAAACCCGAAAACCTCGAATGAGCAGGATAACCCGTAAATAAACCATCACAAGTCCTTGATTCAAATTTATCTAGGTTTCCTGTTTTCAGAATAAAACACTTCGATCCAAAGAGTCAAAAATGCGAAACAGAGGGTTTTCTGCCAAATTGAAGCTCATAAGAAGTCTTGACCAAAGACGGTCTCAAAAGGACACGATTTGAAATATAGCATGCTGTAGCAATAGCTTCGGCCCAAAACCTCCTCGGTGTGCTATACTCATCTAGCATCGTCCTAGCCATCTCGACTAAGGTTCTATTCTTCCTTTCCACAATGCCATTTTGTTGAGGGACATGTGGAGAAGAGAACTGATGCTCAATACTACGCCAAAGACAAAAGAGGCAAAGAAGTATTCTTGAACTCCGTACATTGTCATCGGATCGCTTCTCAAGGCACCGTGAAGTTCGGCCAAACGAAGAACAAGATCATGATAATGATCAAAAGCCTCATCCTTCAAGCAAGAAAGAACACCCAAGAGTATCTCAAAAATCATCAACTATGACAAGAATGTACTATTTGCCACCGATCGATCAACCCTAGTAGGACCAACAAAGATCCATATGAAGCAATCGTCTCCTGGTCTGGTCACCATGACCAACTTACTTGCCATGCCTCAGTGTGGCACATATAGCATCCTTGACAATTTTGAGTTTAGGCAAACCTCTCATGAGATCAAGGCCGCTAACTCGTGTTAGATGATCAAAACCAATGTGCCCCAAACGCGTGCACAAACCTAGATATCGAAGAAGAAGCAATTACACTTAAGGATCCGCAAGAGATTCAAAAATCAGCTCCAAAAATTCTACCAACTCTAGAAATCCCAAAAACAAGCTCACCGCAGCACACACACGACATGCATTTTTCTTAAAACGAAGTTTCAGAGCCATCATCAAGAAGTTAAATAGAAAGCAAGTTGTACCTTAGCTTGTCCACAAGAGTGACATCCTTGAGAATGAACTTGTCATTCACCTTAATCGATCCAGCCTTCGATCCGCCTTGTGTTTCATCTTCAAGGTGATGAAGTCATCACCTTCGACCACGTGAAGGAAGTGAACCATCTTGAGTCTCCGGTCATGTGGCGGAATAAATGAGTCGATTTAACCACGTGTTCTTCCTCCTTCCGCAAGCATCCTAAAAATCAAGGCACAAAAGAACGATGTGTCTCAATACTAGGTTAGTTAAAAGCGACTTGGGAACCCAAGATCGAGACAAACGCTCATGAAAGTAGTATGCAAAGCGTATGTTATCCTTGATTTTATTAGAAGTTCTATTATGAGCAATGGTTACTTTAACATGAGAAGCATCCTGTCTAGGAACATGATGAGCGTGTGAAACAAATCCTAGTCCAGGTTTCTTATTTTCTAAGTGACCATGTCTCATAAAAGCTCTAGGTTGATGAGATGAAAATCTAGCAATATTTCTCCTAGCATTTTTCAACCTACGCCAACAGAACTCTACCAAATGTCCACTCTTCTTGCAATAGGTGCAATGGTATTTGGTACCACTGTGAGAAGCACCTTTTGCCGCAAAAGAAGGTTGGACAAACCCTGCAGATTTAAAAATAGTTTTTGCAGGTTGGGTTTTGAATTTAACTAAGCCATTTTCCAAGACCTGAATGACATTAGACTTGGATGTGTCCTAGGCAGAGTTGTATCCTAAACCTTGCTTCTTATAAGGAGTTTTAGATGTGTCCAGAATCATGTTTAGCTGTTTCTTACCTTTAGAGAATTTCTCTAATGTGTCTTTAAGGTAAGCATTTTTTTTCCAAAGTTAACACATGATTCACAAGTCTTGGCCTTAATGGCTTTAGCATGTTTCTCCTTAAGATGAGCAACTTCAAGCTTATAGGCTGCACAAGAGGCACAAGGTGTAGACCCAATTGTGTCCTTAAGCTTGGCATATTTAGCTCTAACTGCTTCTAAAATGTCCTTGGCTTCATGTTCACATTCTATGCAGAAAGAGCAAAAGCTAGATTTAACATTTCTTGAAGCATCCAACTTGCCAAACTCTAAGCATTTTTCACAGGGAGCAGATTTAACATCAATTAGCTCAGTCCTAGCATTTTCAAGTTTATGTAAAGCAATATCATGAGCAGATTGCAGTTTAGCAAATTCAGAATGTGAAGCATGGAAACAGGAACATTCATCAGATTCAAGAGTCTTAGCATTTGTAAGTTCTAATGTCAAATTATCTACTTGTGACTCTAAGTCCTTGTTCCTAGCCATAGTAAACTCTAAGGCCTTATCCTCGACTCATGAGTTGCTCAAACATGTCTCGTGATTCAGCGTAAAGAACATCATAGGAAGGAGGTACCTCATCATTGTCATTTATGTCGACGATGTCGGCCATGAAGCACATGCTGGTGAAGTCCTTGGCCTTCCTTTCTTGTCTTGAGGGATCTCCTCCTCCTTATCCTCCTCACTCCCGGAGTCCACATCGCTTATGGACTGGTATCCAAAAGCGGCAAGGACCCGGTGAGCAGCCTTCATG
Source organism: Phyllostachys edulis (assembly GCA_036346405.1). NCBI lineage: Eukaryota > Viridiplantae > Streptophyta > Magnoliopsida > Poales > Poaceae > Phyllostachys > Phyllostachys edulis. The sequence goes on along the minus strand of CM070546.1, from coordinate 57,199,895 downwards.
AGCTTGGCAGCATCATACTTGGGCTTGCCCTCTTGAGGCTTCTTCCAGGTAGGCTTCTCATCCTTGCGGTTGTTCTTACCTTTCAAATTTTGTGTCACATCCCAAATGTATAATCAGGGTTTGTTTCAAATGTAATTAAATGTGTAGAAATTAAAACTTTTTCTCACATCTTGAAAACCCCTGAACTCACATGTAATTTTGTCCAAGAGTTGTGAAATCCAAAAACACAAATCTCTTGTTGACCAAAAGTCAAACTCATTTTTCCTTTTGTCACAAATCTTGTGCCAAACCTTGGAAATAATTTTCCATGGTCCTAGAGATGATGTGGGACCCTCTGAAAAATATCATTTGGGTTACAACTTGTTTGATAATTTTGGAGGTAAAACAAACTCTTGTACAGACTTTATGAATTTCCTGAGAAAAATGCATTACATAAAAACCACCAGAAATTTTATATAAGGTTAATCCTAATGTCAAAAGCTCCAGTTAAAATTTCATAAATTTTGGAGTTGAATTGCTATCTCAAACAATTTCAGATAGCCTCGCTTGTTGAACATTTAATTCAAAACAATGCACTATTCCTTGGCCGAGCCACTTTCCATTTTGGGTTGAACCCAACCACATCCACTGCAGCCCAAACCTCCTTTCCATTTGTGGAGGTCGAATCATGGATTCAAATCCAACGATCACGACCTCCTCCTCAAACCACTCAAGATCTCCTTTCACCTTGATGAGGTCGAGTCACTGGATTCAGATCCAACCGCCACGACCTCCTCCGCAACATTCACAGAGAGGTCCTCCCACTCGCTGAGGTCATAGCCATGGATCAAAGATCCATAGCCATGACCTCCCTCGCTGTTAAACCACTCGGTCCTCCCACCTAATTGAGGCCGAGTCGCTGGATCACATCCAACCGCCACGACCTCCCTCTCGCTATCAAGCGCACTGCACCTCCCTTTGTCATCATGCACACTTGACCTCCCACCTTGTTGAGGTCGTAGCCATTAGATCCAGATCTAAAGGCCACGACCTCCAATCTCATGTCGTAGCTGTTAGATGTAAATCTCACACCATGACTCTCTCAGGCGCCACGCCGCAAGCCTAGGACCTCCCATATGTTGTGCGCCTTGATTGAGATTCAAAGGCCATGACCTCCATGTGCCTTGGCAAGATCGCAAGAACTTAAGTCCTCCCAGAGGTCCGAGACTGCTGATTGAGATCCAATACCTTGACCTCCTGTCCTTTTGCCTTATGATCCCGCAATGGAAATCCAACGCCACGACCTCCTCAGCCCAAATCGGAGGGTCAGTGACTCTCTCTAGTCACTTAAAACCTACCGCTTTCAAACTCAAATAGCATCCAAGGGCCAGACCTCTCCGTCCTCTTTATCCAACGGTGGAGGTCATGTCCTCGTTTTCTCCTAGCTTGGGCTCAAGGCAAGGGCTATGGCGGTGGAGAAAGTCGAGCCTTGTCATGTCCAATGGCTCTCTGCAGGCGCATTAAATGCGTGGTCGCCTCCTTTCCGCCCCTAGACCATGCCCCGTCCTAACCTACCTCGTCCCTCCATCTTGTCCACGCCATGTACCTCCCATGGGCTAAGCTCACCGTGAGCTCAACCCATGGCTCAGACGCCTTTTTGCCCTAACTATAAAACCTCCCCATCAAGGTTCTTGGCTTCCTTTGCACACCTTCGAGCTTTGCCTTGCTCTCGTGCTTGGTCGAGTTCTCCTCCACGCACCTCCCCTTTGCCATTGGTGACCTTGGAGCTCTTGGTGAAGGTAGTGCCTGTGGCTCTCTCTCAAGACCTCTTGCTCCTTTGTGCTCCCCAAACCTCCTGGAGTTAACCCTAACTTACTGTGGGTTTACATTTTCAGGAGTAAGCTAAGTGGAGCTTGGAGCGTGGAGGACTACACTTTGGCCGTGGAGCAACCCTTCTTCCCCAGCTCCGGTCCTCCCCTTCCACGACCTCCTCAGCACCTCTGGACCTCCAGGTATCTCCTGATAGTCCTTAGAGCTGGGCACCTGCATGCCCATCTCCTCTCGCATGAAGTCATGGAGCTTTAATCTTTAGTTTTGCTTTGGGCGCAGTGCTTTATGCGCCCATCTCCGCCGGCCGGTTGAAGGCCGCCGCCGCCTGAGAGTAGGATCATTGCGCGATAGTTATTGGACCCAATGGTACCATTGATGTCGCCGGCGAGGTCTCAGACGCCGCGATGACCACCTCTTTGCTCTCGGATTTTTGTTCGACAAAACAAAGCAACAATATTGTCGCTTTTATGACAAATATCCTCCGCTTTAATGCCTCAATCATTGTTAATCATGGGGTTATCCTTTAATGCCCTAGATCTTGTCCCTGTGTCGTATTTAAGACCTTGCGCTGACCTCCTCGTTGTCCCGCAAGAATAACTCCTTGCTTCAAGGCGCCGCCAGGCGCGAAGGCCGCAAGATCGATCGGGCCGCCCAAGACCTCCTCCGAGGAGATCTTGAACGCCCAGACCTCCCCATTCAAGATCTTAGCCGCCCGCATCTCCCTAGAGGTCTGTGGACGCTAAGACCTCCGCAGAGGACCTCCTCGAGGTCATCTCAACCGCTGAGGACCTCCTCGCTTAATCTGGGCTGCCCGTCCTCCCCTATCGCTGTGGTCTGCTGGATGTAGCATCAACGGCCACGACCTCCCTCTGCAGGCAGGCAAGCAGCCTGGAGGACATGGACCGCTGATCCAAGATCCATGGCCCATGACCTCTGGACTCATGAAGGCTGCAGGCAGTATCACCTGGGAGGTCTTGAGCCGTCAGATCCAGGATCTGTGGCTCGTGTCCTCCCCGGTTCTTTTGGTTTTTAGATTTTCCAGAGAACACTTATTTTGTAAACTGAAAAAGGTAATAACTTCAAAAATGCATATCTTTTTCATTTTAAATCCAAATGAAGTGATTCAAATTGTGTTAGCTCTGGTTGGACCTGGGCTCTAATCTAAAATTGGTTATGAGCTCAGTCCAGCTCCAGAAAATGGAATTGCAAATAGGTTTTGAAACTAACTTTAAAAGTTACCCTAAAAATTCAAGTTAACTTGTAAAATGCATAAGTAATTCTCTGTAGATTATTTTGAGTGAATCCAACTTTGTTGGCTTCTCTGTTATTGCACCAAATGTTGGAGTAGGGTTTAGGCATGTCACTGTTTTCAAAAGCTTTGTGGGTGCAAATTAGTTGTGCTCATTTTCATATCTTTGAAAAATCATAAAACATGCATAATAGCTCCAAATGAGGTGAACTCAATTGTGTTATTCATCTCATGAGTTGCTGGTTTTACAGTAAAATCTCAGTTGCACCACCTTTCTAGAAAATGTTGCCAAATAATTAAATTAGTGAATAGTGGCAGTTTTGATTTTTAGGGCTGAGCAGAATTGTTTTGCTCATATCTTTTGCATTGAGAATCCAAATCAATTGGTTCTTGTTGCTAAATTCCCTAAAAATCGTCCTCTTGCTTCTGTAGAAATTTCAGAGCAATTGGCATTCGTTTTCTGTGCTGTCTCTTGGGTTTTCGTCGTTCTTATCGATTCTTTTCGCCTTTTCGATTAGGTGTTGACGAGTGTGTTGATCACGTGAGTGAACCTCAGCAACATCTTGAGCAAAATCAGAAGGCAAGCAGTTTGATTATATCCCATGGTGACCCATTACTTTAAAGTTTAATACTTTGTTTTACTTATATGTATGCATTGCTACTTTGTGTTAAATTATCGTTTAGCAATCCTATGGATGCATATCCTGTAGGTAAATGTTCATTCTCTACTACTAAGCCTAGGACTACCTTGCTGTGATGTAGAGTTCGTTGGATGAGCTCTCATCACTTAGTAGTTTGCGTGGATATGCTTAGATAACGGTAGAAATGGGCGGTTGTCGACACTATGTCGATGACCTTGATCACACTAAAATTATTATTCCATTATGTCCATCTTGTGCTTTGTTACTTTGTAAACCAATAAAACAAAAATGAAAATAAAAGCTATTTGGACTTGGGCACAATGGATGATGGTGTGATTGTTGGTTTGTGGAATGGTGCCTAAGTCAACAAGGACCGATCATCTTGTTACACCGAACCAAGCATTTTTATGTATAACCACACGAGAGGGATATGGGACCCTCTTGGCTAAGTACTTTGGCGAGTGTTAGCTTCGGGTTGCATGGTGGGCTATCGGGAAGTAGTAGTGGGTTATCCATCGCAAGGAGCACCACCCTAATAAGGGGTGAGCATCTTTGATGACTCAAGATCAACGTATGGGGCGGTTGTATCCCCATATGGGCAACTCGTGGTTGACATTCAATATTGGAAAAGTCTCGTTGGACTAGTTGTGCCGCATACCAAAGGAAGAGTGCTAATAGCTTGGCTTAAAAGGTGGTCTAACATGTGGGTACATTGGTACACCCCTGCAGGGTTAAAATATTTGAATAGCCTCGTCCTAGGTTATGGACACGCTTGGGGAAGTCTTTCGAGAGTTAGACTATAACCTTTAATTAAAACTTGACATGGTTGGTATGAATGGGTAATTCATGCTATTGTTGTGGTGGCTATTGGGATAGTCACTTCCAGGATTGTTGTTGTCATCTATCTATTGTTATTATTGTTACTTGTCTCGTTGTTACTTGCAAATTAAAAATGAATTGCAAAACTGCTTTGGAATCTATTTATATATTGCAAATGAAAACTTGCTTTATGCTAAAATAAGTCCAAAGCCTCATCCACTCAATAAAGCTTGCATGTAGTTAAACTATAGTTCTATTATACTACACGCCGCCTTAAGTAGTACATTCCTTTGTACTCATTTGCTTTGCTTATTAACCTTGTTGCAGAGGAGGTAAGGCCCAAAGGGCTTTACTTTTGTGAGATGTGCCGCGGTTGGGAATCGAGCTAGGTGTCTTGGTTGGTTGCCTTGTGGGCTAAAGGCAAACCTTGTGGCTCTCTTTTGTTTATCGCCATCTTATGGCATTTGCTTCCGCTGTGTTACCTTTATTAGTTGTATTTGGCCGGTCGGCCCCTTTTGTAATAACTCTATTTTATGTATGTCTTTTATTCTAGTTCGTGCTTTTGGTTCTATGTCTTGAATGGAATTGATGCATGATTTTGTAAAGGGGTGTGTATACTGCATTCTGGGAAGTATACATATCTCAAAGACACGGATTATTATGTTTGTGATGCTAGGGTCATTGGATGACTAAGTATTCCAAGCCTAATAAACCGGGGTCCTCACAAAGTTGGTATCAGAGCCATACTGACCATAGAAACCCTAGCTTGGTCGTCTTTAGGATGTTTTGGAAAACTTATTTTCAAGATATCAAATGGTTTATGAAAGCTTAAGTAAATCTCTACTTTTAGTCCTTACCTATCTTAGCTTTCTCCTCTCATCTCACTCTAATTTGAGTTTTTTAAAGTTGTTTTCCTCTCCTTCCTCAAAAGATAGTTGTTATCGATTAATTGGGTTTTGGGAATCAATGAGATTGGCAAATTGAAGTGTTGGCTGCCCTTGTACAAGGTTTTGAAGCTTCGAGTCGGTGATTTCGCTAAGAACTTGATGCAAAACCAGACACCAAAGCGCCAATTTCTGGACAGCAATCTCAAGGTTCTAATTAGGATAGATAATGAGAGGATAATTCAACTAAAACTTGTGGGAATGAAAGGATAAGATGTGATACTAGTTAGCTAAGTATCTAACAATTATTTCGCTGGTTTAACCTTGCTTTTGAGTAGAATTAGAGCCAAAATAGCTTGTTGAAATTTTATCTTCTCAACCAATTACTGCTCATTCAATACGGGATAATTGTATAGAGAAGTTGAGCTTATTTCCTAAAGTTTCCTTGTTGTTTTTAGAGTCTTTTGGGAGCTTTTAAAGTTTAATTACTTGCTGTTTTGACTTTCGCTTAGGGTGATATTCCATTCCCTAGTCGTTAGCCTCCGCTTTTTTTAGCTTCTAATTGTTGGGTTTTTAGTTGCTAACCTCTTTCCCTTTCAACAATAGGATGGCAGGCCATACTCAGAGTGGCTAAGGCAGTGCAAATGGTCCTGACGAGGAGCTTCTCCTCCTCCAACCATGGCCGAGGTTCTTCTTTAGATAGAGCGAACTGCGCGGATGACAAGAGAGTGTCGCTGATGTCATCGCAAGAACACCTCAGCCTCTTACCGTGCTTCCGGATCCCGCAAGGAGTGGACATCACCTCGTGGGGGCCTCACTGAGTTTCTTCGCACTCCAGCCCCCACCTTTCTAGGTCCGAGGACCCGCCGATGCACGGCCGCTTGGCCTCGTGGAGCGGAAGCTCAAGATCGCAAGCAGCTGTGGAGCACAAGAAGGCGCTGCTTGCATCGCACCACCTAGAGGGTGCAGCTTTGTCATGGTGGGAGAGCTTTTCGCCATGCAGCCCGCAGACCACACCGCCACCGGGAGGAGTTTCAGACGCCTCCGCCGATCTCATATCCATGCCGGCTTGATGAACATCAAGAAGTAGGAGTTTCGCCTCAAGCAAGGGCGTAGCTCAGCCGTGGAGTATGTGTACGAGTTCAACCATCTAGCTCATTATGCTCGCGAGGATGTGGCCACTAATATGGCCAAGCAAGCAAAGTTCAGGGGTGGCTTGTCTGAGGAGCTTAAGGACAAGCTATCCATCATCGACTTCCCAGATTTCCAGACCTTGGTCGACAAGGCCATCGTCGAGGAGCATTCTGGTAGGGAGCTTATGGATTCCCGCAAGCGCAAGTGGGAGTCCTACAAGTCGTCCCGGCCGTTCTTCCTGCTTCACTTCGGCACTCTCAAGGGTCCTGCTCAAGCTTCAGACTTCGAGGTTGCCAAGACTGCCTTTGTCCTTCGCAGTCGCGGCCCCAATCACGCACCCACGGCTCAGCAGGTAGCCTCCGCAATGTTGCTAAGGTCACTTGCTTCTTCTCGCAACCGTAAGGGCCATTATGCTAACCATTGCCCTAAGAAGACTAGAGCGGCCCTCGCCCTAATGGAGGACGCGGCAAGGTGGTGGATCTTCTCAGATCAAGATTGTCCCCGTAGCCTGGGCGGGGTAGCGGTCGGCTAACGCCATCTCTCGCCGAGGAGGCACAGGAGGCACCGACGCCGTGTTGGGTACGCTTGTTAACTCCCATCCTCGCCATCGCTTTTATTTGATTCTCGAGCATCTCATTCTTTTGTATCTCAGTCTTTTGTTGCTGTTAGTGATCTTTTGTTTGCTCCTTTGTTGGTCTCGTTGCTCATTCGCTCTCCCGGTTCGGAGTTGAGGGCTGAATTGGAGTGCAGGGATGTTCCTATCGAGATTCAGGGAGTGAGATTTTCAGCAAATCTTATTCTCCTCAATGCAGCGAGCTTAGATGTGATTCTAGGCATGGATTGGTTATCCCAGCACATGGGGCAAATCGATTGCGCCCGGAAGCTCATCTATCTCACGAGTCCATCCGCTAACAGTTCGCACCGGTTGCCTCGACCTCATCTCTTCAAGACTTGAAGCGGCCACTCAATATTCTAAGTCCCAACGGTATGTGACTTCATGGATGTAACATCCCAAGTGTATAATTAGGGTTATTCAAGTATAATTATATGTGTAGAAATTAAAACTTTTTCTCACATCTTGAAAAACCCTAAAATCTCATGTGATTCGTGTCCAAGAGTTGTGTAATCTAAAAACACAAAGCTCTTGTTGACCAAAAGTCAAATTCATTTTCCATTTATCTAAAATCTTGTGCCAATCAATTGGAAATATTTTCCTTGGTCCAAAAACTGATGTGGGACCCTCTCAAAAATATCACAAGTTGTAAAACTAGTTTGATAAATTTTGGAGGTAAAACAATCCTTTAAACAACCTTAATAAATTTCCTGAGAAAAATGCATTGCATAATAACCTCTGGAAAATTTCTGTAAGGTTAATCATGTTGTCAGCAAGCTCCAGTTAAAATTTCATCAAATTTGGAGCTCATTTGCTAGCCCAAACAATTCTGCAAAGTCTCAGCTTGTTTAAAAGTTCAAATTCAAAAACCTCAAGACTGCTCCTTGGGCTAGCTATGTTCAAACTGGTCCAAATTTCAACCCCTTTGGACCTTCAACCAGTTCTGCACCCCACAGACCTCCTCTCCATTTAATCAGTCGCAGCCTGCTGGATTCACATCCAACACCACGATTCTCCTCCGCGCTAACACCAAGAAAGACCTTCCCACCTCATGAGGTCATAGCCCTGGATCAAAGATCCACGGCCACGACCTCCCCTCGTGTGAAACCTCAAAGACCTCCTCGAGCTGTTAAACCATCGCAATGAGGTCATCCCATTTGTTGAGGTCGAGCCGCTGGATCAAATCCAACCGCCACGACCTCCTCCTCAACATACTCAACAGTCCTTCCCACTGCTGAGGTCTTGGCCCTTGATTCAAGATCCACGGCCCCGACCTCCCTCCTCGTTAAAACCACTTAGACATCCCATTTCACGTGAGGTCATAGCCCTTGGATTAAAAATCTAAGGCCATGACCTCCCTTGTCTTTCTTCGCTTTTGATCTTCGCCAACGACGAGATCAATGAGCCGCTCGACCACCCAATATTGACCATTGATTTACATCTCACGGCCGCTAACAAATGGGCGCTCGACCATCGCGGAGCCCTTAGATCCAAATCGGAGGGCTAAGACCTCCTTTGCGCTTACGCCAGCAGTCCTCTCGACCTCCCTTATTCACTTTGTGCGATAGACCTCCCCATCGTGTCAAGGTTCTTGGATTTACATCCAAAGGCCATGACCTCCCTCATGTCTTTTGATCGCTGCGCGTAAGTCCTCATTGGAGGTCCGCGACTGCTGGATGGAGATCCAACGCTTTGGACCTCCCCGTCCATTTCTCACGCATGCCACGCTATGAAATCGTGAGGCCATGACCTCCCACGCTTGATCGTGGCCGGGACCTCCTCCCACCACTTAAAACATAACGGTTCAAAATGGGATCCGATGGCCAGACCTCCTCGAGGTCTCATCCAATGGCCACTAGGACCTCCCCCGTTCTTCTCCTTCCTCTCGCGTGGGAGCTTCGAAAGCAAAGGCATTTAATGCATGTCCGAGCAGGAGGTACTGCTCATCAAGTTTTTTTTGTCGACCAAGATTTAATGCAGTCACTTTCCGCCTCAATGGTCACCGAGCTCGCCTCTTGTCGCCCCCATGTCTTGTCCACTCCATAGACCATGCCATGGGCCAAGCTCACCATGAGCTTAGCCTGGTCTAAGACCTCAATTGCCCTTGGATAAAACCACCTCCACGGTTTTCCGGCTTCCTTTGCACACCATTATCACTTTGCTCACACCTCTGTGCTTGTGAGCTCTAGACACCAAAGTTCCTTGGTCAGCTTTTGCCGGAGCTCAAGCTCCTCGTGGGCAAGGGTCATTGAGAATTTTTCTCCTCTCCTTGCTTCCATTGTGCTTTCCTCCGGGACCAAGTCCTAACTAAGTTGTTGGACATTTGCAGAGGGGGACAAAGTGGAGCTTGAGCCGAGCCGAGGCTTGAACTTGGACTTGAGCAATGGAGCTCCCCATCTTCCCCAACTCAAAGCAAGACCATCCCCGACCTCCCAAGATCTTAAGGACCTCCGTGTACCTCCCGATAGTCCTTAGTGCCGCACTGCAGGTATGTTGTCAGGAGTTTTATTTGGCACACGCTGAATGTCGCTATGAGCATCATTTTATGCTTCAAAATTTGGCCGCAGGATCTCCTTTGTCCTCTCCGCCGCCGGCGCTCAACGCCGCTGCCGCCGCCGAGAGAAAGCCATGGTGTGCGCAACACTATTGCGACACGATGATAAACTCTGGTTGTCGCCGACGAGGTCCGTGATCGCCGCAACAACCATTTCTTCAAGCTCGATGTTGTCGGATGTCCCGAGCGTGTCGTTGTCATTTTAGGACCAAGATCCCCGCTTTTATGGTGCTAATCATTGCCCAATCTCGCAATCATTGGCATCTTAACCGCTTTAAATCCATCCTTTAATGCGCATTAAAGACCTCCCGAGCGCACGGACCTCCTCGTGGTCCTCGCGCTTTAATGCCCTCGTCTAAACGCTGCAGGCGCGAAGTTAAGGCGCTGGGTCTCGACGCCCGCACCTCCTCCGAGGAGATCCGAGCGCCCAAGACCTCTCTTGCGCGATCTCGACCATCCGCACCTCCTCGAGGTCTCAGAAGGTTTAGATCTCACCGCTAGGACCTCCCTTAGATCTGGTCCGCTCCGACCTCCCCATCATCGCTAGGTTCGCTGATCCTCAATCTACGGCCACGACCTCCCCTTGCCTCGCAAGATGTGAGTTGTTAGGAGGTCCAGACCTCCGACCTCACATGTGCGTGCGTGTTGATCTCTCGGGAGGTCTCGAGCCGCTGATCTGTGATTTGTGGCTCACGACCTCCCGTGTCTTTGTGAGTTTTAGAAATTCCAAGGAAGTCTTAGTTATAAACTAAAACAAGGTATAAACTTTAGAATTTCATATCTTTTTCATTTTAAATCCAAATGAGGTCATTCAAATTGTGTTAGCTCTGTCTTGAACTTGACCTTAATCCAAAAATGATTGTAAGTTGAGTTCAGCTCCAGAGCACGCTTAGCCACTAGGTTTTAAAACTAACTTTAAACATACATTCAAATTAGTGCTTAACTTGTAAAAATTCATAACTAATGCTCTGTAGATTCTTTTTAAGTGAGACCAACTTTGTTGGTTTCTCTAGTAATGAACTCACTGTGAAAATTAGTTTTGAGCTTGTTGTGTTATGAAAATGAGGACTTGTGCATTATAATTTTGTTCAAGTTCTTGTTTTGAAAAATTATAGAGATTGCATAATAGCTCCAAATGAGATGAACTCAATTGTGTTATTCATCTCATGAGGTGCTGGTTTTACAGTAAAAATTTCAGCCTCACCACTTTTCTAGAAAATGTTGCCTCATAATTAAATTAGTGAATAGTGCAGTTTGGTATTTTTAGGGCTGAGCAGAGTTGTTTTGCTCATAACTTTTGCATTGAGAATCCAAATCCATTGGTTCTTGTTGCTAAATTCCTAAAAATACTCCTCTTGCTGCAGTAGAAATTTCAGGGATTTGGAGTTCTGTTGCTGTGTTGTCTTTGTTGTTTTTCGTCGTTTTATCGGTTCTTTATTGCTTTTTCCGTTAGGGTTCGACATTTGTGGTGATCCCGCCAATCCACCCTCCGCAACAATTTGACCAGCAGCAAGGCAAGCAGTTTGATCATTCCCATTATTGTCCCATTAATTTAAAGCTTAATACTTTGTTTTACTTCTATGTATGCATGCTACTTTGTGTTAAATGTCGCTAGCTTTCCTATAGTTGCATAATCTATAGGAATTATTATCCTCTACTACCAATGAGCCTAGGTTATTCGCTGTGGTTTGAGCTCGTTGGATGAGCTCTCATCACTTAGTAGTTTACGCTAATATTGCTTAGACATGCTTAGCTATCGGTAGTATGGGCCATCATCGACTTAGTCGATGGTCTTGATCACACAAGTATTATTATTCCTCCTATATGTCCAGCACTTGTGCTTTGATTAATTTGTAAGATCAAAACTGAAAATAAAATGTTGATTTAGACTTGGGCATATTGGATGGATGGTGCGGTTTTTGGAATGTGGTGGTATGCCCTGTCCCTAAGGACCGAGTACTTGGGTCACTAAGCCAAGCGCTTTTATGCATAACCACACGAGGGGATATGGGACCTCTTGACTAAGTACTTTGGGAGGTGTTAATTATGAGCTGGTTGGTGGGTATGTTTTAATAAAATCTGTGTGTGTGGTGTTGGGAGGAGCATTATGCACTGTTAGGCTGCCTAATGTGTCTTGTCCCCGTGGGTTGTGCTCGTAATTAGCATCGCCCATTGGAAATGTCTCAGAGGACTTAGCCTTGCCGCATACCAAAGGTAGTGTGCCTAAAGGAAAGGCGGTCTCATGCGGTGGGTACATTGGTACACCCCGCAGGATAAAACTATTCAATAGCCTCGCCCTAGGTTATGGACATGCTTGGTAAGGTCGCTCAAGACTAGTCTCAACCTTTTAATTAAAACTTGATGGGTTGGTATGAACGGGAGTTCATGTTATTGTTGTGGTGACTAAGGGTTAGTCACTTCCGTGTTTGTCTTGTTGTTGTTATTATGTTATTATCTCGTTGTTACTTCAACATTTAAAAATGCTTTGCCAAATTGCCTTCAATCTATTATGTTATTGCAAATAAATGTCGCTTTATGCTAAAATGAGTCCAAAGCCTCATCCACTTAAATAAAGCTTGCATGTAGCTATTTATAGTTCTGTTATCTCACACGTAAGTCTTATGGAGTACTTTATGTACTCATCCGCCTGGTTGTGGCAATTTTTTTGTGGCTTTTGTTGCAGAGGAAGAAGGAGAGCTCCAAGAGCCTCTCTTTGTGCTACGTGTTGCGCTTTCTTCGATTTAACTAGCTTGGCGGTCCCACGATGCCTAGGGTTAAGGCACACCGATTGGCTTTTGTGTTATAGCCATCTTTATGGCACTTTTGCTTCCGCTGTTATCTTTTTATTTGTTGCTATTTGGCCTAAGGGCCTCTTTTGTAATAGCTATTCCATATTAATATTAACTTCGGTTTGTTGCTTATGTACTATGTGTTGTATGGAATTGATATACTCTTTTGTTGTGAGGTATGTATACTGATCTCGGGAGTATACATTTTCGAGACCGGTTTATTTGGTTGATAATACTAGGTCAATTGATGACTAAGTATTATGAGCCTAATAAACATCGGGTCTCACAAAAGTTGGTATCGAGCCATTATGACCGTAGTAACGCAAGCTTGGTCGTTTTAGGATATTTTGAAAACCTATTTTCAAAGCATCAAATGAGTTTTGAAAGCTTAGGTAAATTCTTGATTTTATTCCTTACCTATCTTAGCTTTCTTCTCATCCCACTCTAATTTGAGTTTTAAAAGTTGTTTTCTCTCTTCCTTCTACAAAATAGTTGTTATCGATTAACACTGGTTTTGGGAGAACCAATGAGATTGGCAAATTGAAGTGTGAGCTGCCCACTACAAGGTTTTGAAGTTCGAGTCGGTGATTCGACAAGGAGCTTGATGCTAAACCGACAGCAAGCATCAAATTTCCTGACAGCAATCTCAAAGGTTTCTAATTAGGATAGATAATGAGAGGTTAATTCAACTAAAACTTGTGGGAATAAAAGGGTAAGATGTGATACTAGTTAGCTAAGTATCTAACACTTATTTCGCTGCATTAACCTTGCTCTCTAATAGTTTTAGATCTCATCTTACAATCTGATTTTTGATCTTCTCGATCAATTACTGCTCATTCAATACGGGTTAGTTGAGTTGAGAAGTTGAGCCTTATGCTTGGTGTTTCTTGGTTGTTTTAGAGTCTTTTAGAAGCCTTTTAAAGTTTAAATACTCGCTGTTTTGGCTTTCGCTTGGGGTGATATTCCATTCCCTAGTCGATCGCTTTTGCTTTTTTTAAGGCTTTGATTTTCGGTCTAGTTGCTAACCAAAATTCTTGTAACAGATGGCCGGACGACTCAGAAGCGCTAAGGTTGGCCACTGGTCCGGACGAGGAGCTCTCCTCCTCCGACTATGGCCGAGGTTCTTCTTCGAACGAAGCGCAACCGCTGGATGACAGGAGAGTTCTATCGACGCCATCGCGCGCAACACCACCGCCTCTTCCGGAGCTTCAGATCTCGGGCCTGTGAATGCCCATCACCTCGTGGGGGTCTTGCTGAGTTCTTCAGACTCACTTCTACCTTTTCCCGGCCCGAGGACCTTTGATGCGGACGATTGGCTTCTGCTCGTGGAGCGAAGCCAGATCGCGCAGCTGCCAGGAGCATGAGAAGGCGCTGTCAGATCGCACCAGCCTTGAGGGTGCAGCTTTGTCATGGTGGGAGAGCTATCTCGCCATGCAGCCCGTGGACCATACCGCCTCTTGGGAGGAGTTCCGCCGCCTTCCGTCGGCTCACATCCTCGCCGGCTTGATGGAGATCAAGAAGCAGGAGTTTCTTGCGCCAAGCAAGGGCGAGCTCACCATGGAGTATGTGTACGAGTTCAACCATCTAGCTCGTTATGCTCCCGAGGATGTGGCCACCGATATGGCCAAGGTGCTGTTCAGCGTGGCTTGTCCGAGGAGTCAAGGACAAGCTATCCATTGCCGACTTTCCTGATTTTCAGACCTTGGTCGACAAGGCCATCGTCGCTGAGCATGCGGCTCGAGAGCTTATGGACTCCCGCAAGCGCAAGTGGGAGGCCCATAAGTCATCTAGGGCCAGTTCCTCCCGCCCTCGTTTCGGGCAGTCTCAGGGGTACCACTCTCATTCTTCGGCGCCCCCGAGGTCACCGCCTCGTTTCGCCCTTCGCAGTCGCGGTCCTACCACGCACCGCGAAGTCACAGAGCGCCCCGCGAACCCGGCCGGGTCACATGTTTCATGCAACCGTAAGGGCATTATGCTAACCAATGCCCTAAGAAGACAGAGCACTCGCCCTAATGGAGGACGCGGTCGAGGTGGTGCATCTCAGACCAAGATCGCCCCGCTACCCAAGGCGTGGGTAGTGGTCGCCAACGCCATCACCGCAGAGGAGGCTCAGAGGCACCCGACGCCGCATAGGTACACTTTCGTTAACTCTCATCCCGCATCGCTTTTGTTTGATTCAGAGCATCTCATTCATTTGTTTCGAAGTCTTTTGCTGCTGTTGGAGAGCTTTTTTTCTCCATTGTCGGTCCCGCTTACTCATTCGCTTCTCCCGGTTCGGAGTTGAGAGTCAATTGAGTGTAGGATGTTCCTATCGAGATCGGCGAGGGTTCTTAGCAAACCTTATCCTTCTCCATTCAATGAGTCTTGATGTGATTCTTGGCATGGATTGGTTGTCCCAAAGACATGGGACAAATCGACAGCCAGAAGCTCATCTCTTTATCTAGTCCTCCCATGAAAGCAGTTCGCCACCAAGTCGCTAGATCCTCATCTCTTCGCTTGAAGCGAAGCCCGCCTAGATATTAGCGAAGTCCCAACAGTTTGTGACTTTGTTGATGTCTTTCCCGCTGATCTTCCGGATGCCACCCGCTCGAGACCTCGAGTTTGTCATTGAGTTGGCTCCTGCATCGCCCCTATCTCCAAGAGGCCTTATCGGATGCCACCGAACGAGTTGGTGGAGTTGAAGAAGCAGCTATGAGCTGCAAGAGAAGGGTTTCATTCGCCCTAGCTCATCTCCTTGGGGTTGTCCAAAGAATCTTCGTGAAAGAAGAAGGATTCGCATTTTACGCATGTGCGTTGATTATCGCCCACTTAATGAAGTGACGGTAAAGAACAAGTATCCATTGCCCCAAGATTGACGATCTCTTCGATCAATTAACCGGAGCTCGAAGTTTTCCAAGATTGATCTCGAGAGGGATATCATCGTTCGGATTCGCCCGAGGATATTCCAAAGACGGCGTTTCTACTCGCTACGGCTTGTAATGAGTACACCGTCATGTCATTCGCTTAACCAATGCTCCCGCTTTGTTCATGAACCTCATGAATTCGGTATTTATGGAGTATTTGGATAAGTTTGTCGTAGTCTTCATCGATGATATCCTTATCTACCCAAGAACGATGAGGAACATGCCGAGCACCGCAGCCTTTGTGTTAGGCAGTTACGTGAGCACCACCAGACGCCAAGTTCAAGAAGTGCGATTCGTTG
Organism: Phyllostachys edulis; assembly: GCA_036346405.1. Taxonomy (NCBI): domain Eukaryota; kingdom Viridiplantae; phylum Streptophyta; class Magnoliopsida; order Poales; family Poaceae; genus Phyllostachys; species Phyllostachys edulis. The sequence continues at coordinate 57,184,201 of CM070546.1, read as the reverse complement.
AAGGAAGTGGCTTTTAGGTCATATTCTTTCAGCAGAGGCGAGCTGCTGATCCTAGCAAGGTCAGCGATGTTCTTTCATGGAGTCACTGCTTTCGTCACCGATGTGCGGAGTTTTCTGGTTTAGCGGATATTATCGCCGCTTATCGAGAACTTTCCAAGATCGCTGGCCGATGACGGAGTTGCTCAAGAAGGACAAGAAGTTTGTGTGGTCCGCTGAGTGTGAGGAAAGTTTCCTAATACTCAAAAAGCGCTTGACCACCGCCTCCCGTTTGTTCTTCCCGATATCCATCGGCTTCGATATCTTTTATGATGCTTCGCCGAGGCCTCTTGTGTCCTTATGCAAGAAGGCAAGGTAGTGGCCTATGCATCAAGGCAATTGAGACCTCATGAACTCAACTACCCTACTCATGATTTGGAGTTGGCTTCGTGATTCATGCACTTAAGATTTGGCGACATTACCCGATCAGTAATCGCTAGAGGTGTATTCGATCACAAGAGCCTTAAGTACTTGTTCACCCAACCCGACCAACCTCGTGCAAAGGAGATGGTTGGAGTTGATCAAGGATTATGATATGGGTATTCACTACCATCCGGCAAGGCTAATGTCGCTGTCGATGCGCTTAGTCGCAGCGCATTGTAATGCCTTAGTGCTCAAGGAGCATTCGCCTCTTCTCGGCATTCCAAATGCCTCAACTTGGAGATAGTTGAGCATGGATCTCTCGCCGCCATGGTTGTGCAACCAACCTTGGTGGATCGGATCAAGTCCGCAGCAATGGATGATGGAGTGAGCCACATCAAGGCAAATGTCAAGGCCGAATACCAAGTGCTTTTCTCGAGGATGAGCATGGTGTTGTGAGGTTTGGGCAACGCCTTGTGGTTCCAAAGGACATGGAGTTGCGGAATTTGATCCTCCGCTGAAGCCCATGATTCGCCATTATCCATTCATCCCGGCCACAAAGATGTATCAAGATCTCCGCCAGAGATTTTGTGGACCCGAATGAAGAGGGAAATCGCGGTTCGTTGTCGAAAAGCGACGTGTGTCGCCGTGGTCAAGGCCGAGCATCGCCCCGCCGGATCGCTTCACTTTTGCTAATTCCTCGAGTGGAAGTGGATTCGATCGAATGGATTTCATCACCGGTCTACCCACATCCTCAAGAAGAATGATGCCATTTGGGTCGCCATCGATCGATTGACTAAGGTGGCACATTTTCTTCCGCCAAGACCGACCTTCGGTAGGTCTTTTGGCGGAGCTCTACATCGCCTCAAGATCGTGAGTTTGCACGGTGTGTCAAGACGATTGTGTCGGATCGTGATCCTTTTCACGCCTCGCTTTTGGCATAGCTTGCAAGAGGCTATGGGCACTCATCTTGCCTTCAAAGATGGCATTTCATCCTCAAACCGATGGTCGACCGAGAGGGTCAACCAGTTTTGGAGGACATGCTTCGTGCTTGTGTCCTTTCCTATGGGAAGCATTGGGAGAAATGCTTGCCATTCGCCGAAGTTTTCTTATAACAACAAATTTTCAAAGGCCCTCGCATGGCACCTTTTGAGGCCTTATACGGAGAAAGTGTAGGACCTCGTTGAACTGGTCGAGACCGTGAGAGATCTTTGGCCCGACTCAATCAATGAGGCCGAGCGCCAAGTCCAAATTTTATTCGTGGAGCTGCCATGCACACACTCAATCCAGCAAAAGAGCTATGCGGATCGCCGCCGACGTGAGTTACGCTTTTGAGCCTAATGACTTTGTTTATCTCAAAGTCTCTCCTTTGAAGGGCCATCAACGCTTCAAGGCCAAGGGCAGTTGGCTCCTCGATATGTCGGTCCCTACCGTGATTATCGAGAAGAAGGAGCTGTTGCCTATAAGTTGGAGTTGCTACCTGCACTTGCAGGGTACATGATGTTTTCCATGTGTCCCAACTTAAGAAGTGCCTCCTGTTCCAACCGAGGAAGCTCGCTGGAAACCCTCGATGTCCGTGAAGATTTGACCTATCGCGAGCACCCTGCTCACAGACTCGATGAGTCCGAACGAAGAACAAGGAATAAGACCATCAAGTTCCTTAAAGTTCAAGTGGTCGAACCATTCCGAGGATGAGGCTACTTGGGAAAGAGAAGATCGCCTCAAGGCGGACTATCCATCTTTCTTTATCGAGCGAGCCAAATCTCTGGACGAGATTTCTGTAAGGAGGGAGATTTTGTAACATCCCAAGTGTATAATTAGGGTTATTCAAGTATAATTATATGTGTAGAAATTAAAACTTTTTCTCACATCTTGAAAAACCCTAAAATCTCATGTGATTCGTGGTCCAAGAGTTGTGTAATCTAAAAACACAAAGCTCTTGTTGACCAAAAGTCAAATTCATTTTCCATTTATCTAAAATCTTGTGCCAATCAATTGGAAATATTTTCCTTGGTCCAAAAACTGATGTGGGACCCTCTGAAAAATATCACAAGTTGTAAAACTAGTTTGATAAATTTTGGAGGTAAAACAATCCTTTAAACAACCTTAATAAATTTCCTGAGAAAATGCATTGCATAATAACCTCTGGAAAATTTCTGTAAGGTTAATCATGTTGTCAGCAAGCTCCAGTTAAAATTTCATCAAATTTGGAGCTCATTTGCTAGCCCAAACAATTCTGCAAAGTCTCACTGCTTAAAAGTTCAAATTCAAAAACCCTCAGACTGCTCCTTGGGCTAGCTATGTTCAAACTGGTCCAAATTTCAACCCCTTTGGACCTTCAACCAGGTCTCTGCACCCCACAGACCTCCTCTCCACCTTAATCAAATGCATCCGCTGGATTCACATCCAACACCACACCTCCTCCCGCTAACACCAAGAAAGACCTTCCCACCTCATGAGGTCATAGCCACTGGATCAAAGATCCACGGCCACGACCTCCCCTGTGTGAAACCTCAAAGACCTCCTCGAGCTGTTAAACCATCGCAGCCGAGGTCATCCCATTTGTTGAGGTCGAGCTGCTGGATCAAATCCAACCGCCACGACCTCCTCCTCAACATACTCAACAGTCCTTCCCACTGCTGAGGTCTTGGCCCTTGATTCAAGATCCACGGCCCGACCTCCCTCCTCGTTAAAACCACTTAGACATCCTCATTTCACGTGAGGTCATAGCCCTTGATTAAAAAATCTAAGGCCATGACCTCCTTGTCTTTCTTCGCTTTTGATCTTCGCCAACGACGAGATCAATGAGCCGCTCGACCACCCAATATTGACCATTGATTTACATCTCACGGCCGCTAACAAATGGGCGCTCGACCATCGCGGAGCCCTTAGATCCAAATCGAGGGCTAAGATCTCCTTTGCGCCACGCCAGCAGTCCTCTCGACCTCCCTTATTCACTTTGTGCGATAGACTTCCCTATCGTCAAGGTTCTTGGATTTACATCCAAAGGCCATGACCTCCCCTCATGTCTTTTGATCGCGGCGGTAAGTCCTCATTGAGGTCCGCGACTGCTGGATGGAGATCCAACGCTTTGGACCTCCCGCCCATTTCTCACGTATGCTCACGCTATGAAATCGTGAGGCCATGACCTCCCACGCTTGATCGTGGCTGGGACCTCCTCCCACCACTTAAAAACATAACGGTTCAAAATGGGATCCGATGGCCAGACCTCCTCGAGGTCTCATCCAATGGCCACTAGGACCTCCCCGTTTTTCTCCTTCCGCGCTGCTGGGAGCTTCGAAAGCAGCATTTAATGCATGTCCGAGCAGGAGGTACTGCTCATCAGTTTCTTTGTCGACCAAGATTTAATGCAGTCGCCTTTTCCGCCTCAATGGTCACCCGAGCTCGCCTCTTGTCGCCCCCATGTCTTGTCCACTCCATAGACCATGCCATGGGCCAAGCTCACCATGAGCTTAGCCTGGTCTAAGACCTCAATTGCCCTTGGATAAAACCACCTCCACGGTTTTCCCGGCTTCCTTTGCACACCATTATCACTTTGCTCACACCTCTGCTTGTGAGCTCTAGACACCAAAGTTCCTTGGTCAGCTTTTGTCGGAGCTCAAGCTCCTCGGTGGGCAAGGGTCATTGAGAATTTTTCTCCTCTCCTTGCTTCCATTGTGCTTTCCTCCGGGACCAAGTCCTAACTAAGTTGTTGGACATTTGCAGAGGGGACAAAGTGGAGCTTGAGCCGAGCCGAGGCTTGAACTTGACTTGAGCAATGGAGCTCCCCATCTTCCCCAACTCAAAGCCAAGACCATCCCCGACCTCCCAAGATCTTAAGGACCTCTGTACCTCCCGATAGTCCTTAGTGCCGCACTGCAGGTATGTTGTCAGGAGCTTTTATTTGGCACACGCTGAATGTCGCACGGAGCATCATTTTATGCTTCAAAATTTGGCCGCAGGATCTCTTTCTTCGTCCTCTCCGCCGCCTGGCGCTCAACGCCGCTGCCGCTGCCGAGAGAAAGTTCATGGTGTGCGCAACACTATTGCGCACACGATGATGTTCTTGGTTGTCGCCGACGAGGTCCGTGATCGCCGCAACAACCATTTCTTCAAGCTCGATGTTGTCGGATGTCCCGAGCGTGTCGTTGTCATTTTAGGACCAAGATCCCGGCTTTATGGTGCTAATCATTGCCCAATCTCGCAATCATTGGCGCCTTAACCGCCTTTAAATCCATCCTTTAATGCGCATTAAAGATCTCCCGAGCGCACGGACCTCCTCGTGGTCCTCGCGCTTTAATGCCCTCGTCTAAACGCTGCAGGCGCGAAGTTAAGGCGCTGGTCGGGACGCCCGCATCTCCTCCGAGGAGATCCGAGCGCCCAAGACCTCCTCTTGCGCGATCTCGACCATCCGCATCTCCTCGAGGTCTGTGAAGGTTTAGATCTCACCGCTAGGACCTCCCTTTAGATCCGGGTCTGCTCCGACCTCCCATCATCGCTAGGTTCGTTGATCCTCAATCTACGGCCACGACCTCCCTTGCCTCACAAGATGTGAGTTGTTAGGAGGTCCAGACCTCCGACCTCACATGCGCGGCGTGTTGATCTCCGGGAGGTCTCGAGCTGCTGATCTCGTGATCTGTGGCTCACGACCTCCCGTGTCTTTGTGAGTTTTAGAAATTCCAAGAAGTCTTAGTTATAAACTAAAACAAGGTATAAACTTTAGAATTTCATATCTTTTTCATTTTAAATCCAAATGAGGTCATTCAAATTGTGTTAGCTCTGTCTTGAACTTGACCTTAATCCAAAAATGATTGTAAGTTGAGTTCAGCTCCAGAGCACGCTTAGCCACTAGGTTTTAAAACTAACTTTAAACATACATTCAAATTAATGCTTAACTTGTAAAAATTCATAACTAATGCTCAGTAGATTCTTTTTAAGTGAGACCAACTTTGTTGGTTTCTCTAGTAATGAACTCACTGTGAAAATTAGTTTTGAGCTTGTTGCTGTTATGAAAATGAGGACTTGTGCATTATAATTTTGTTCAAGTTCTTGTTTTGAAAAATTATAGAGATTGCATAATAGCTCCAAATGAGATGAACTCAATTGTGTTATTCATCTCATGAGGTGCTGGTTTTACAGTAAAAATTTCAGCCTCACCACTTTTCTAGAAAATGTTGCCTCATAATTAAATTAGTGAATAGTGCAGTTTGGTATTTTTAGGGCTGAGCAGAGTTGTTTTGCTCATAACTTTTGCATTGAGAATCCAAATCCATTGGTTCTTGTTGCTAAATTCCCTAAAAATCCTCCTCTTGCTGCAGTAGAAATTTCAGGGGATTTGGAGTTCTGTTGCTGTGTTGTCTTTGTTGTTTTTCGTCGTTCTTATCGGTTCTTTATTGCTTTTTCCGTTAGGGTTCGACATTTGTGGTGATCCCGCGAACGACCCTCCGCAACAATTTGACCAGCAGCAAGGCAAGCAGTTTGATCATTCCCATTATTGTCCCATTAATTTAAAGCTTAATACTTTGCTTTACTTCTATGTATGCATGCTACTTTGTGTTAAATGTCGCTAGCTTTCCTATAGTTGCATAATCTGTAGGAATTATTATCCTCTACTACCAATGAGCCTAGGTTATTCGCTGTGGTTTGAGCTCGTTGGATGAGCTCTCATCACTTAGTAGTTTACGCTAATATTGCTTAGACATGCTTAGCTATCGGTAGTATGGGCCATCATCGACTTAGTCGATGGTCTTGATCACACAAGTATTATTATTCCTCCTATATGTCCAGCACTTGTGCTTTGATTAATTTGTAAGATCAAAACTGAAAATAAAATGTTGATTTAGACTTGGGCATATTGGATGGATGGTGCGGTTTTGGAATGTGGTGGTATGCCCGGTCCCTAAGGACCGAGTACTTGGGTCACTAAGTTAAGCGCTTTTATGCATAACCACACGAGGGGATATGGGACCTCTTGACTAAGTACTTTGGGAGGTGTTAATTATGAGCTGGTTGGTGGGTATGTTTTAATAAAATCTGTGTGTGTGGTGTTGGGAGGGAGCATTGGCACCTGTTAGGCTGTCTAATGTGTCTTGTCCCCGTGGGTTGCGGCTCAGAATTAGCATCGCCCATTGGAAATGTCTCAGAGGACTTAGCCTTGCCGCATACCAAAGGTAGTGTGCCTAAAGGAAAGGCGGTCTCATGTGGGTACATTGGTACACCCTCGCAGGATAAAACTATTCAATAGCCTCGCCCCAGGTTATGGACATGCTTGGTAAGGTCGCTCAAGACTAGTCTCAACCTTTTAATTAAAACTTGATGGGTTGGTATGAACGGGAGTTCATGTTATTGTTGTGGTGACTAAGGGTTAGTCACTTCTGTGTTTGTTCTTGTTGTTGTTACTATGTTATTATCTCGTTGTTACTTCAACATTTAAAAATGCTTTGCCAAATTGCCTTCAATCTATTATGTTATTGCAAATAAATGTCGCTTTATGCTAAAATGAGTCCAAAGCCTCATCCACTTAAATAAAGCTTGCATGTAGCTATTTATAGTTCTGTTATCTCACACGAAGTCTTATGAGTACTTTATGTACTCATCCGCCTGTGGTTGTGGCAATTTTTTTGTGGCTTTTGTTGCAGAGGAAGAAGGAGAGCTCCAAGAGCCTCTCTTTGTGCTACGTGTTGCGCTTTCTTCGACGACTAGCTTGGCGGTCCCACGATGCCTAGGGTTAAGGCACACCGATTGGCTTTTGTGTTATAGCCATCTTTATGGCACTTTTGCTTCCGCTGTTATCTTTTTATTTGTTGCTATTTGGCCTAAGGGCCTCTCTTTGTAATAGCTATTCCATATTAATATTAACTTCGGTTTGTTGCTTATGTACTATGTGTTGTATGGAATTGATATACTCTTTTGTTGTGAGGTATGTATATCGTGATTCGGGAGTATACATTTTCGAGACCGGTTTATTTGGTTGATAATACTAGGGTCAATTGGATGACTAAGTATTATGAGCCTAATAAACATCGGGGTCTCACAATGGATGTCTTTCCCGAGGATCTTCCAGGGATGCCACCAGTTCGGGATCTCGAGTTCGTTATCGAGTTGGCTCTCGGTACCGCCCCGATTTCAAAGAGGCCTTATCGGATGCCGCCAAATGAGTTGGTGGAGTTGAAGAAGCAACTTAATGAGCTTCAAGAGAAGGGTTGCATTCGCCCTAGCTCATCTCCATGGGGTTGTCCGGCTATCTTCGTTAAGAAGAAGGATGGTACTTTTATGATAGCGTGATTACCGCTCGCTTAATAAAGTGACGGTAAAGAACAAGTATCCTTTGCCCCGCGATCGATGATCTTTGATCAATTATCCGAGCTCAGTTTTCCAAGATTGATTTGCGAGGATATCATCAAGTTCAGATCCGACTCGAGGATATTCCCAAGACGGCTTTCTACTCGCTATGGTTTGTATGAGTATACCGTCATGTCGCTCGCTTGACCAATGCTCCTCGCTTTGTTCATGAACCTCATGAATTCGTGTTCATGGAGTATTTGGATAAGTTTGTCGTGGTCTTCATCAATGATATTCTCATCTACCCAAGAACGATGAGGAACATGCCGAGCATCTAAAGCTTGTGTTGGGCAGTCGCGGAGCACCACCAGATGATAAGTTCAGCAAGCGCGCTTCTCGTTGAAGGAAGTGGCTTTGGGCCATGTGCTTTCAGCAGAGGCGAGTCGCTGATCCTAGCAAGGTCAGTGATGTGCTTTCCTCGAGTCAGCCCTGCTCGCAACCGATGTGCGGAGTTTTCTTGGTTTAGCGGATATTATCATCGCTTATCGAGAAGTTCTCCAAGATCGCAGCCGGCGACGGAGTTGCTCAAGAAGGACAAAAGTTTGTGTGGTCTACTGAGTGTGAGGAAAGTTTCAAGTACTTAAGGAGCGCTTGACCACAGCCTCCCTGCTTCGCTTCTTCCAGATATCCATCTGAGCTTCGATATCTATTATGATATGCTTTCGCCGAGGCCTCTGTTGTGTCCTTATGCAAGAAGGCAAGGTAGTGGCCTATGCATCAAGGCAATTGAGACCTCATGAACTCAACTATCCTACCCATGACTTGGAGCTAGTCAGCTGTGATTCATGCACTTAAGATTTGGCGACATTACCTTATCAGAATCGCTAGAAGTGTACTCGGATCACAAAAGCTTGAAGTATTTGTTCACCCACCAGATCTGAACCTCGTGCAAAGGAGATGGTTGGAGTTGATCAAGGACTATGACGTGGGTATTCACTACCATCCGGCAAGGCTAATGTCGCTGCCGATGCGCTTTAGTCGCAGCTTATTGTAATGCCTTATCGCCAAGGAGCTTCAAAGCCCACCCTTATTGAGGAGTTTCAGCTGCCTCAACTTGGGTTTGGTTGAGCATGGTTCCTCGCTACCTTGGTTGTGCAACCAACCTTGGTGGATCGTGGTCAAGGCCGCCAAAGAATCGGATCCTAGAGTGAACCAAATCAAGGAAAATGTCAAGAACGGAACAGCCAAGTGCTTCTCGAGGATGAGCATGGTGTTGTGAGGTTCGGCAGCTTTGTGGTTCCAAAGGACATGAAGGCGGAATTTGATCCTCCATGAAGCCCATGATTCGCTTTTGTCCATTCATCCCAGGCCACCAAGATGTATCAGATCTCCGCCGAGATTTTGTGGACTCGCATGAAGAGGGAGCTTGCGGTTCGCTGTCGAAAGCGACGTGGTGTTGTCGTAGTGAAGGCCGAGCATCGGCCCAGCCTAGATCGCCCGCTTACCGCCGTTCCTCGAGTGGAAGTGGATTCGATTGGTATGGATTTCATCACCGTCTACCCACGCCCCTCAAGAAGAATGATGCTATTTGGGTCGCCATCGATCGATTGACTAAAGTGGCTCATTTCATTCTCGCCAAGACTCACTTGTGGGTCTTTAGCCGAGCTCTATGTTTCCGTAATTGTAAGTCCGCATGGGATACCTAAGACGATCATTTCGGATCGTGGTTCTCTTGCTTACTCGATTCTCGCATAGTTTGCAAGAGGCTATGGGAACTCGCTTTTTTTCAAAGATAAAGATATCATCCCAAACCGATGGTCAAACCGAGAGGGTCAACCAAGTTTTGGAAGACATGCTTCAGGCTTGTGTTCTTTCCTATGGGAAGCATTGGGAGAAATGCTTACCATTCCGAAGTTTTCCTACAACAACAAATTTTTCAAAGGCCTTGCGATGGCACCATTCGAGGCCTTATATGGGAGAAAGTGTAGAACCCCGTTGAACTGGTCTCGAGACCGGCGAAGACCTTTTTTGGCCTTGACTCGATCAATGAAGCCGAGAGTCAAGTCCAAATTTTATTCGGAGCTGCCTTTCGCACATGCCTCAATCCAAGCAAAAGAGCTATGCGGATCGCCATCGCCGTGAGTTGAGTTTTGAGCCTAATGACTTTGTTTATCTCAAAGTCTCTCCTTTGAAGGGCCATCAACGCTTTCAAGGCCAAGGGCAAGTTAGCTCCTCGATATGTGGGTCCCTACCGCATTATCTAGAAGAAAGGAGTTGTTGCCTATAAGTTGGAGTTGCTCGCCTGACTTGAGGGGGTACATGATGTGTTCCATGTGTCCCAGCTTGAAGAAGTGCCTCCTGTTCCAATTGAGGAAGCTTCATGGAAACTCTTGATGTCCAACCTGATCTCGACCTATCGCGAGCACCCTATTCGTGATACTCAAGAGGCCGAACGAAGAAATAGGAATCGCTCCATTAAGTTCCTTAGAGTTCAAGTGGTCGAACCATTCCGAGGATGAGGCTACTTGGGAAAGGGAAGATCGCTCACGGTAGAGTACCCTTCTTTCTTTCTTTCTCGAGGAGCCAAAATCTCGACGAGATTTGTAAGGGGGGAGATTTTGTAACATCCCAAATGTATAATCAGGTTTGTTTCAAATGTAATTAAATGTGTAGAAATTAAAAATCTTTCTCACATCTTGAAAACCCCGAACTCACATGTAATTTTGTCCAAGAGTTGTGAAATCCAAAACACAAAGCTCTTATTGACCAAAAGTCAAACTCATTTTTCCTTTTGTCACAAATCTTGTGCCAAACCTTTGAAAATAATTTTCCATGGTCCTAGAGATGATGTGGGACCCTCTGAAAAATATCATTTGGGTTACAACTTGTTTGATAATTTTTGGAGGTAAAACAAACTCTTGTACAGCTTTTTATGAATTTCCTGAGAAAATGCATTGCATAAAAACCTCTGGAAATTTTATATAAGGTTAATCCTAATGTCAGCAAGCTCCAGTTAAAATTTCATAAATTTTGGAGTTGAATTGCTATCTCAAACAATTCAAGATAGCCTCGCTTGTTGAACATTTAATTCAAAACAATGCACTGCCTTGGCCGAAGCTATTTCCATTTTGGGTTGAACCCAACCACATCCCTCGCAGCCTGCACCTCCTTTCCACCTTGTGGACGCTCAGAATGCTGGATTCAAATCCAATGATCACGACCTCCTCCTCAAACCAGCTCTAAGACCTCCTTTCATTTGATGAGGTCGAGTCAGCCGGATTCAGATCCAACCGCCACGACCTCCTCCGCAACATTCACAAAGAGGTCCTCCCACTCGCTGAGGTCATAGCCGCTGGATCAAGGATCCATGGCCATGACCTCCCTCGCTGTTAAACCACTCGGTCCTCCCACTCCATTGAGGCCGAGCCGCTGGATCACATCCAACCGCCACAACCTCCTCTCGCTATCAAGCGCACTGCACATCCCTTTGTCATCATGCGACTTGACCTCCCATTTGTTGAGGTCGTGAGCCATTAGATCCAGATCTAAAGGCCACGACCTCCAATTCATCTCGTGAGCTAGATGTAAATCTCACGGCCATGACCTCCGTGAGCTACGCAAGCCTAGGACCTCCCCATATGTTGTGCGCCTGGATTGAGATCCAAAGGCCATGACCTCCACGTGCCTTGGCAAGATCGCCAAGAACTTAAGTCCTCCTGTGGGTCCAAGACTGGATTGAGATCCAACGCCTTGGACCTCCTGTCCTTTTGCTCATGATCCGCCAAGAATGGAAATCCAACGCCACGACCTCCCAATCCAAATCGGAGGGTCAGGACCTCTCTAGTCACTTAAAACCTACCATTTCAAACTCAAATCGTGATCCAAGGGCCAGACCTCCCGCCCTCTTTATCCAACAAAGGAGGTTATGTCCTCGTTTTCTCCTAGCTTGGGCTCAAGGCAAGGGCTATGGCGGTGGAGAAAGTCGAGCCTTGTCATGTCCAACGGCTCAGGTGTGCATTAAATTGTCGCCTCCTTTCCGCCCCCTAGACCATGCCCCGTCCTAACCTACCTCGCCCCTCCATCTTGTCCACACCATGGACCTCCCATGGGCTAAGCTCACCGTGAGCTCAACCCATGGCTCAGACGCCTTTTGCTCTAACTATAAAACCTCCCCATGCTGTTCTTGGCTTCCTTTGCACACCTTCGAGCTTTGCCTTGCCTCTGCTTGGCCGAGTTTCTCTCCACGCACCTCCCCTTGCCATTGGTGACCTTGGAGCTCTTGGTGAAGGTAGTGCCCTCGTGGCTCTCTCAAGACCTCTTGCTCCTTTGTGCTCCCCAAACCTCCCGGAGTTAATCCTAACTTACTCGGGTTGACATTTTCCAGAGTAAGCTAAGGGAGCTTGGAGCGTGGAGGACTACACTTTGGCCGTGGAGCAACCCTTCTTCCCCAGCCTCCGTCCTCCCTTCCATTAACCTCCTCAAGACCTCTCGACCTCCGTGTATCTCCCGATAGTCCTTAGAGCTGGGCACCTGCATGTATGAAGTTGCGGAGCTTTAATCTTTAGTTTTGCTCTTGGCCGCAGGTGCTTTTGCGCCGCCCATCTCCGCTCATCGGCGCTTTTAGGTCAGCCGCTGAGAGTAGGATCATTGGGCGCGATGGTTATTGCGCATCTAATGGTACCATTGGATGTCGCCATGATGACCACCTCTTTTGCTCTCGGATTTTTGTCGACAAAACAAAGAACGTCAATGTCGCTTTTAGGACAAAGATCCTCCGCTTTAATGCCTCAATCATTGTTAATCATGGGGTTAGCCTTTAATGCCCTAGATCTTGTCCCCTGGTCGTGTATTTAAGACCTCGCACTGGACCTCCTCGTTGTCCCAAGAATAACTCCTGTTCGCAGAGGCCACAAGGCGCGAAAGCACCGCAGTACTGGATCCGGGCCATCAAGACCTCCTCCGAGGAGATCTTGAACGCCCAGACCTCCCCATTCGCATCTTAGCCGCCCGCACCTCCCCGAGGTCTGTGGACGCAGACTCGCAGAGACCTCCTCGAGGTCATCTCAACCGCTGAGGACCTCCTCGCTAATATGGGCCGCTCCGTCCTCCCCTATCGCTAGGTCCGCTGGATGTAACATCAACACCACGACCTCCCTTCGCTTCACGCTGCTGTTGCTGGGAGGACATGGACCGTTGATCCAAGATCCACGCCCATGACCTCGGACCTTCGTGAGCGCTGGCAGACGCATCACTGGGAGGTCTTGAGCCGCCGATCCGTGATCTGTGGCTCATGTCCTCCCCGGTTCTTTTGGTTTTTAGATTTTCCAGAGTACACTTATTTTGTAAACTGAAAAAGGTAATAACTTCAAAAATGCATATCTTTTTCATTTTAAATCCAAATGAAGTGATTCAAATTGTGTTAGCTCTGGTTGACCTGGGCTCTAATCTAAAATTGGTTATGAGCTCAGTCCAGCTCCAGAAAATGGAATTGCAAATAGGTTTTGAAACTAACTTTTAAAGTTGCCCTAAAAATTCAAGTTAACTTGTAAAATGCATAAGTAATTCTCAGAGACTATTTTTGAGTGAATCCAACTTTGTTGGCTTCCTCTGTTATTGCACCAAATGTTGGAGTAGGGTTTAGGCATGTCACTATTTTCAAAAGCTTTGTGGGTGCAAATTAGTTGTGCTCATTTTCATATCTTTGAAAAATCATAAAACATGCATAATAGCTCCAAATGAGGTGAACTCAATTGTGTTATTCATCTCATGAGTTGCTGGTTGTACAGTAAAAATCTCAGTTGCACCACCTTTCTAGAAAATGTTGCCAAATAATTAAATTAGTGAATAGTGGCAGTTTTGATTTTTAGGGCTGAGCAGAATTGTTTTGCTCATATCTTTTGCATTGAGAATCCAAATCAATTGGTTCTTGTTGCTAAATTCCCTAAAAATCGTCCTCTTGCTTCTGTAGAAATTTCAGAGCAATTGGCATTGGTTTGCTGTACTGTCTCTTGGTTTTCGCCGTTTTATCGATTCTTTTCGCTTTTTCGATTAGGTGTTGACGAGTGTGTTGATGACGTGAGTGAACCTCAGCAACATCTTGAGCAAAATCAGCAAGGCAAGCAGTTTGATCATATCCCATGGTGACCCATTACTTTAAAGTTTAATACTTTGTTTTACTTATATGTATGCATTGCTACTTTGTGTTAAATTATCGCTTAGCAATCCTATAGATGCATATCCTGTAGGTAAATGTTCATTCTCTAGTACTAAGCCTAGGACTACCTCGCTGTGATGTAGAGTTCGTTGGATGAGCTCTCATCACTTAGTAGTTTGCGTTGATAATGCTTAGAAATGCTTAGATAACGGTAGAAATGGGCGGTTGTCGACACTATGTCGATGACCTTGATCACACTAAAATTATTATTCCATTATGTCCATCTTGTGCTTTGTTACTTTGTAAACCAATAAAACAAAAATGAAAATAAAAGCTATTTGGACTTGGGCACAATGGATGATGGTGTGATTGTTGGTTTGTGGAATGGTGCCTAAGTCAATAAGGACCTAACATCTTGTTACACCGAACCAAGAATTTTTATGTATAACCACACGAGAGGGATATGGGACCTCTTGGCTAAGTACTTTGGCGGGTGTTAGCTTCGGGTTGCATGGTGGGCTATCAAGCAGTAGTAGTGGGTTATCCATCGCAAGGAGCACCACCCAATAAGGGGTGAGCATCTTTGATGACTCAAGATCAACGTATGGGGCGGTTGTATCCCCATATGGGCAACTCGTGGTTGACATTCAATATTGAAAAGTCTCTGGACTAGCTGTGCCAAGATACCGAGGAAGTGTGCTAGCTTGGCTAAAAGGTGGTCTAACGTGTGGGTACATTGGTACACCCTCGCAGGTTAAAACTATTCAATAGCCTCGCCCTATGTTATGGACACGCTGGGGAAGTCTTTCGAGAGTTAGACTATAACCTTTAATTAAAACTTGACATGGTTGGTATGAATGGGTAATTCATGCTATTGTTGTGGTGGCTATTGGGATAGTCACTTCCGTGATTGTTGTTGTCATCTATCTATTGTTATTATTGTTACTTGTCTCGTTGTTACTTGCAAATTAAAAATGAATTGCAAAACTGCTTTGGAATCTATTTATATATTGCAAATGAAAACTTGCTTTATGCTAAAATAAGTCCAAAGCCTCATCCACTCAATAAAGCTTGTATGTAGTTAAACTATAGTTCTATTATACTACACGCCGCCTTAAGTAGTACATTCCTTTGTACTCATTTGCTTTGCTTATTAACCTTGTTGCAGAGGAGGTAGGGCCCAAAGGGCTTTACTTTTGTGAGATGTGTCATGTTGGGAATCGAGCTAGGCGTCTTGGTTGGTTGCCTTGTGGGCTAAAGACAAACCTTGTGGCTCTCTTTTATTTATCGCCATCTTATGGCATTTGCTTCCGCTGTGTTACCTTTATTAGTTGTATTTGGCCGGTCGGCCCCTTTTGTAATAACTCTATTTTATGTATGTCTTTTATTCTAGTTCGTGCTTTTGGTTCTATGTCTTGAATGGAATTGATGCATGATTTTGTAAAGGTGTGTATATCGCATTCGGGAAGTATACATATCTCAAGACACGGATTATTATGTTTGTGATGCTAGGGTCAATGGATGACTAAGTATTACAAGCCTAATAAACCGGGTCCTCATAGCTTGGCGGAAGTCTCATGGAGGTCCACTGGAGGTCTTGAACGGTCTCGATGAAGCCCTCGTAATGTCCCTAAGGAGGTCCCGAACATTCTCGATTGACGCCACGTGAATGTTTCTAGGGAAGGTCTTGGACGCCTTTTGATTAAGCACAGAACGCCTCCAAAGAGGTCCTAGAAGGCTCGATTAAGCCGCTGAAGTGTTCCAAGGAGATCCTGGATGGCTCGATTAAACCGCAGAGGCACTCAAGAGGTCCTGTAGCCTTGATGAAGCCACATGTTGCTCCTAGGAGATCCTAGACGGTCACGATGAAGCCTCATGGCCGCCTCCCGAGGAAGGCCGCCACTCAGGAGATCCTAAGCTGCCATGGTGGAGCCACGGCCGCCTCCTAAGGAGGTCCTGGATGTTCTTGATGAGGCCGCAGAACACTCTTGAGGAGGTCCCGAATGGCCTTGATGAAGCCGCAGAATGTTCTTGAGGAGGTCTTGGGCGTTCGATGAAGCCACGCAAAGACTGGAGGAGGTCTTGAGTGGCCCCGATGAAGGCGCTGTGAGCACTCCCCGAGGAGGTCCCGAGCGGCCTCGATGGAGGCGCCGCAACACCCCGAGGAGGTCCTAGGCGCTTTTGATGAAGCCACGGGTGCTTTCTCGAGGTCTTTGTAGGTGCCGCCAGATCACTTCTTCGAGCCAGACCTCCCTTTTTTTGCAAAACCACCTCCGTGACCTCCCAAGAGGTCTTTGTAGATGTCATCCAGACCTCTTGGGAGGTCTTTAAAGTCGACTCCCAGGAGGTCTTGGAAGAGGCCGCCCCAGACCTCTCGAGAGGTCTTTGAAGCTGGGACCTCCTGTGAGGTCTTTGTAGAGACCGGCCCAGACCTCCTTAGCCAAGACCTCCCAGAGGTCTTTGAAGAGGCTATTCTAGGACCTCTTGGGAGGTCTTTAGTTAGGACCTCCCAGAGGTCTTTGTAGAGATCGCCTAGGACCTCCTTTGAATCCAGACCTTCTAGGAGGTCTTTGAAGGGACATCCTAGGACTTCTGGAGGTATTTTGAAGCCATTCTTTATAGATGCCAAATCTTGCCATCAACACTTCCAAAGGCACACCTAAGACCTGAACCCAAACCTTCTGAAGTTGGTATTTAGGTGCAGGTCTCGAGTTCCATTCCACAAATTGTAACACCACCTTATGGTCCTTCACATGGATGTCACCAATAGCCATCATGCGAAGCATATCAAGCCTAGTTGTGAAATGAACCAAAACTCCTTTTCCCCGAATCTCCACCGTGGCTACCAATTCAAAGGAATTAGCCTTCTACCAAAGAATCAAGATGTCTTTAGATAGTGGCTTCTAAATTATCCCAACAAGCCCCGCCTTGTTGTTTTTTTTTTCAACTTCTTCGCCCCAGATATTGGGATATGATAAAACCCCAAACCATCAGCCCCTAATCCACATAAATTGGCTATAGGTCTCAAAGATCGGCCAATCTGCACTTATTTGCCAAATGATCATTGCCCTCACAGATATCACACACTAAAACAACTTTGCAATTAGCAATTCCATGTCCTTCCCTTTGCATTGAAAACAAACGATGTTAGAAACAAAGACTCGTGATAATCGGTGTTGACCGGCAAAGTTGTCGAATCGCCACGCCCGCCTCTAATGCCGCCACCGACCCTCCCACGGCCAATGATAGGTGCACGAAACTAACATTGATTAGGGAGAGATTTACTGCCACTAAGACCAACGACCGAGAAACTTCCATGCCCACCAATAGCACCGCCAAGCCCAACAGCTTGATCGTTAGCACCACCATTGACAGAGAACTATTCGATCCACAAGCCTTGGCCTTGCCCACCATTGATACCAACAAATACGATGCCTCGAATTGCCCATCGCCAAAACCAGCCACGCTTATTGCTCAGAATTGCCCACCGCCAAGACCGACTAGTGCCACCATTGCTCAAAGCTTGCTCACCTCCAAAACGATAGCACCGCCCAACACAACTAATGATCTCGCTATTATTAGCCCCGATCGGGAACCAATCGTTTGATATGATCGATTCTTCCGACCTCCAATGCACCCCCGACCAAACATGGCGTTGTCATCCCGACGATTCTCCGACCTCCACGCGCCCCCATCCAAACATGGCGCTCAATGACAAATTACTTTTGCATGAGATTGTCTCACATCGAAGAAGACCTCAACCAACCGCCGTAATATGCAGAGGTTTTTGACTTGATGTTCCCTGCCATTTACCGAATACCTTGCGGCCAAGGCAGCCCTCTCTCAAGATGTGCTCTAAGATTGGTAATACCATGCAACACCCTCGATGGGTCCGACCCTATAGTCTCAGCCTCCAGCACAAATTGAACAGACATGAAATCTGTATTGTACATCAATCAACTGAAATTGATTGCTCTCCAATGTCAGTTTCAATTTCGCACATCAACCGCGAACTTGCAAAATTGCATGGTTTCCATACCTAGCTTAAACCCCAACTCTACAAACTGCACCTCGACCAGACAGAGGAGATCTCATGAGCTCTTTCAATGGTGTCCCCAACACTACTACGTAAAAGGGCTTCACAGACGGTCTGTAATCGTCATCACAGACGGTTTCGTGAGTCAGTTCGAGTTTATGGGTCAATGATGACATGAGGTCATTGTTGGAAATATGCCCTAGAGGCAATCATAGAGATGATTATATTTCGTTATGTTCATGACATTGATAATGTGTTATCTTGTTCCTAGAATAATATTGTTAATATTTATTATCAAGTATGTGACTTGGTTGTGAAACTCTATATTCCTCGCGATAATTATTCTTACACGATCCTCGGTCGTAAACATATGTGGACACATATGAATAGACTAGCATATGTATTGGTTGATGACTATGTTTCACAAGTCATAGATATGGAGATATCAAACCGATAATATGGACACATGTTAAAGAACATGATGTTGGATAAGACCTACATTGAGACACTATTGAGATTGTTATGAATCTATGTGTCGTTAGTTGGTCTCAAGCAATGATGATGTATAATCCTTAGACCTCGAGATCAAGATGGTTTCCTACATGTGTAAGAGCACTTTAGGGGTTGCCAAACGCTACACCGTGAATCGGGTAGTTATAAAGGTAGCTTTTGCATGCTCAAACATGGAGAGGAATGTGACTGGTCGATATGGATTTGCTCTCCTAACATAACAGAGAGATGTCTCGCCCCTCACAGATCGGATAAAGAAAGTGCATGGCCATGCCACTAGTAGTCAAGTGTTCACCACGAAAGTTATCTCGACACTCGATCGAGAAAGTATTGAATACCCATGGATGACACAACATCTCACCCGAGTTTGACCGCACATCGTGAGGCAAAGGGAGTATACACGTAGAAATGCTTAGTTCAACAGCTATGACCGGTCGATACAGATACAAGCTGGTCGAGATCGTCGAACGTAGTCACAGAGTGGTCGAATCGTCGTAAGTAATTACGAGTCGGTCGTGACTAAATACGAACCGGTCGATAAAGATAGGACCTAGTCGTAAGTGATGAGGATCTAGTCGAGATCATATTGCATTAAGGTTCGTCCGATATAATTTGTGTGTATTCGAATCGATATGTTCGCTAGGAGCCGCATTTACTAGTGATCGGAAACGGTTTCCGAGTCACAACCGAACTACACATGAACCTGCTGTGGTCACACACTTAACGGGTTGAACAAACCAAGACGAATACGATTCAGAACGTGTTCGGATAGGATCCGCCACGAGCACTATATAAGGAGGTGCATGAGGTCATGTTGGGAAGGCGTGAAAACACCACCGAAACCCTAGCCGCCATCTTCCCGAGAGCTCCACCGCGGCGATTTGGTGCCGCACACCGACGCTCGGTTGTTCCTTCCCCGACGGTGGATACCGCTGAGGCGCTTACTACGATTGTTGCGCTTTGAGGACGATCCGCGATCTTCACAAGGAACCACAGACGTTGCCGGTGGAGACGATCGACTACGACCACGTGATCGACTTGCCGGACATTGACGATCGACTCACGACCACTACATCGACGCGCTTCTTCGCTGGACCAGCCGCTCCAACCCTTCTTCCGTTGTTCTCGCAAGGCTCGTGGTAACGATCTATGATCATCTACTTGCATGGCTTCCCGGTTTGCGTGGTAGAATTTTGTTTGTAGCTATCGTAGCCTACCCGTGACCCTACAAAGGGTATCGAGCCATCCTCGCGTAGTTTTTGATCCGGATCGATCGCATATACTTGATATGTGGTAGTAGTAGATTGGATCTATTATCGGTCGATTTTGGTAACCTAGATCTGTTCATATAGATGGACGACCTAGACCCTAGTCGATAAGATCGATCGATTTCGTGGTAGTAGATGGGTTTACGAGGAGGTATGAGCTATAAGGACCGAAGGTTTATTGCACTTGTCCATTTACAGATCAAGATATCACTCCTAACGGCCGGAATTCCGCCATCTGAGTATGTCCAAAGATGTGGTCGATCAAGGCATTGATCGGATTGGTTCTAATAGGCTAATTTGATTAACCCGATGATTTCAAGGCTCGGATACGTGAATAAGATTCATGTTTCGAAAGTTTCCGAGCGCGCCGCCTCTTCGAACCCCGCCCGCTAACCGGCTTAGCTGGACCGCCAGGTTGGTATTCAGATCGCACGCTATAGGTAGTGTGTGCTCATGTCGTCTGCTAGAATTGGATTTTGTGCATAACTTGTTTTTGCAGGATTGATGTGAATAGTATGACCCATACTGTTTCATGTATGAGATGCATGTATGCTTGTAATATTCATGACCAAGGTGTCATGTTAATTGCAGCCCAAGGCTATCTATAATTGTATAACGGCCTCATGCGGTTTACTTGTGATGCTTCTTTACTCCTTGTGGTTCATTACTAGTGCTATTAGAAATAATGGCTTAGTGGAAGTGCTTGGAGGAGTCCACCACTTGAAGACATGGTGAACAGTGATGCATGGTGATGGAGATTACCATGAAGAAGGGTCATGCTATATCACAATGCAATTTGATTGTCTGTGAATGCCTTTACATTCCTCGTTCATTTATTTCTATGCATGTTATTTTGCTTTAATTGCTTTTAACATGATAGAAGTAAAATTCCTCACTTAATATTAAGTTAAATTGATGCCTCCCAAACATGCCGCACCATCCAAAGTCATGTATTTTAATGGTAGGTCTTGCCAAAGCAGAGTGCCATTAACTCTCCTTGACTAGATGGGTTTGTGTCGACACTTACACACCGGCATTGGTTTAACTTAACAAGGTTATCATAACAGCTTGTGGACCTTGGGGCATAAAGGTTGGGTGTCAAGCATACAGATGTTGCCCAACAACAAGAGTCATATAGTTGATATGATTAGCAAAGGTTGCTTACCGCTTTCACTAGTCTTCTAGCAAAGGAAGCCAAAGCTCACTAGTTGATTAAATGATTATGGATCTTGAATCATTAAATGTCATAAGAGGGATATAGTGTTTAGTGGGAGTATCTTTATTAAATTGTTTAATAGAAGTTACTTTAATGAACATATGTCTTAGTTTTGCATATATTTTTGTTGTAGATCATGGCACCAATCGTTGATCTACATCCAGCTTTTGCTTTATGCTCGATACTTGAAAGGAAAAACTTAATGGAACAAATTTTATGGATTGGTCCCGAACCCGAGAATTGTTCTCGTGCAAGATAAAAGGAACATGTTCTAGAAGAACCAATTCCGTATGTTTACGTAAAATGTCCGTGCTGCTATTAAACCGCTTATAAAAAGGCATGTGATAAGTCCCTTGATGTTAGTCGTCTCATGCTTGCCGCTATGAACTCGCACCTTCATTAGCGCTTTGAGAACATAGAGGCTCACGATATGATCAGAAGCGCCAAAGGCATGTTTGAGACACAAGCAAGAACGGAGAGATTTGAGATCTCAAAGAACTTGTTTGGATGTAAGCTAGCCGAGGGTGGTCCGTGAGCCCTCATGTAATCAAAATGGTTGGTTACACACGTAGCTTGGAAAAACTTGGTTTTCCACTTAGCCAAGAATTGGCTACAGATTTGATTCTTGCTTCGCTTCTCGAAAGTTATGGCCGCTCATTTTGAACTTCCATATGAACGGCTTAGACAAGAACCTCACCGAATCAAGATATGATGCTTAAGACAAGAGAGGGCAAGATAAGAAATGCAACAATCATGTGATGATGGTGCAAAAGAGTACAAGCTTCAAGAAGAAGGCTAAGACTTGGGTCAAGAAAAGGGCAAGGCTAAAGTTTTGATGAGATCCAAACCGACAAACCTAAACCCAAGACTAAGTCCGCCCGACTCAAGAGAATGAATGCTTTTATCGAAAGAACTAGGCCACTTGAAGAGGAACCGCAAGAAATACCGGCCGATCGTAAAAGGAATGGTGGGACTAAAACTTCCACTACGTGTATTAATGTTATAGATATTTTTCTTTGTCAATTTTTCCGTTAACTCATGGGTATTTGATAACGGATCGGTTGCTCATATTTGCAATTCGATGCAGAGTCTAACAAGAAGTAGGATGATTGCAAGAGGCTAGATGGATCTTCGTCGTGAATAAAGCAAAGGTTGTCGTGATTAGCCGCCGACTATGCCACTACTTTTGCCTTCGTGATTTATTATGGAATTAAATAATTGTTATTACGCTCCAGCCATTAGTAGAAACATTATCTCTACCTCATGTTTGATGACAGAGGGTTATAAATTCATTATAGAGAACAATGGTTGTTCTATATTTTTGAATGAAGTGTTTTATGGCTATGCACCTGTTTTGAATGGGTTGTTTATTTTAAATCTTGATAATGCATCACCTATAATATTAATACTAAAAGGTTTCGCCTAATGAAATAAATTCCACTTTTATTTGGCATTGTCATTTGGGTCACATAAGTGAGAACACATGAAAAAGCTCCATAATGATGGAACTCTAAACTCATTTGATTTGGAATCATTTGAAACATGCGAGTCTTGCCTCGGTCAGAAGATGACCAAGACACCTTTCACCGGTCGAGTGAAAGGGCGTCCGACCAGTTGGCACTCATACATACTGATGTGTGTGGACCAATAAGTACGACAGCTAGAGGTGGTTTTCAGTACTTCATTACTTTCACCGATGACTATAGTAGATATGGATATATCTACTTAATGAGGCACAAGTCGGAATCCTTTGAAAAGTTCAAGGAGTTCCAAAATGAAGTACAGAATCAACTTGGCAAGACAATCAAATCTTTACGATCTGATCGTGGAGGTGAGTTTTTAAGCCATGAGTTTGGTAATCATTTGAAACAATGTGGAATTGTTCCACAGCTTACACCACCCTAAGACTCCACAATGGAATGGGGTGTCCGAGAGCGTAACAGACCTTGTTGGATATGGTTCGATCAATGATGAGCCAATCGATCCGCCATTATATTTTTGGGGTTATGCTCTAGAAACCGCCGCTTATTTTAAATAAGGTACCATCTAAATCAGAGATAAGACACCATATGAGATGTGGACCGAAAGGTCCTAGTTTGTCTTTTTCTAAGGATTTGGGGATGTGATGTCTATGTTAAACGCTTGACGCCCGATAAGCTCACACCCAAATCGATAAATGCTTTTTATAGGATATCCTAGGGAAACCAAAGGATATTATTTCTACAACCGAAGAAGACAAAGTTTTTGTTGTCTTAAATGGTGTCTTTTGGAGAAAGAGTTTTTTCAAAAGGAGTCAAGGGGAGAAAGGTGCAACTCAAGAAATTTGGGAAACATCCGAAAGTGTTTCAACTCCCATGAACCTCTATCGATGAACAAATTGTTGTTGAACTCAGAGATAAGGCACCATTTCCACGAGATCTAAAAGGTCCGCACAATTGCCTACAAGGTATGGGCATGACGATTATTATTGAATAATGGTGAGCCTAAGACTTATGAGGAAGCGATGATGACCTGCACTCTAAGAAATGGCTTGGAGCCATGAAATCAAATAGATTCCATGAGAGAAAATCAGGTTTGAACCCGGTCGATCCACTTGATGGTGTCAAACCATTGAGTGCAAATGGATCTATAAGAAAAGATTGATATGGATGGAAATGTTCACATTCATAAGGCTCGACTTGTCGCAAAAGGTTTTCGACAAGTTCAAGGAGTTGACTACGATGAGACTTTTCACCAAGAGCTTATGCTTAAATCTGCTCGGATCATTCTAGCAATTGCTGCATATTTCGACTATGAGATATGGCAAATGGATGTCAAAACAGCTTTCCTTAATGGAAACCTAGATGAGGATGTGTACATGACACAACCTCAAGGTTTTGTCGATCCAAACAATGCTAGTAAAGTATGCAAACTTCAAAAGTCCATTTATGGGTTGAAACAAGCATCTCGAGTTGGAATATACGCTTTGATGAGGAGATCAAAAGGTTTGGTTTCACAAGAACAAAGAAGAACCTTGTGTTTACATGAAGGTTAGTGGGAGCGCATTTGTTATTCTCGATCTTGTATGTAGATGACATACTACCGGTCGAAATAACATTCCAATGTTAGAATTGTTAAATCTTCATTAAGAAAAGTTTCTAATGAAAGATTTAGGAGATGCAAGATATATCTTGGGAATAAGGATCTATAGAGATAGATCTAAGAGGCTAATTGGATTAAGCCAGAAATGTACATAGACAAAGTGTTGAATCGATTCAACATGCAAAATTCCAAGAGAGGATTCTTGCCCATGGCACATGGCATTAATCTTATAAGAATCAGGTCCTACCACCACCGATGAGCGAGACAAAATGAGTGATATTCCATATGCTTCGCCATTGATCTATCATGTACGCCATGATATGTACACGATCAGATGTATCATATGCTCTAAGTGTTACGAAGCAGATACCAAGTCGATCCCTGAAGGTCATCGACAACTGTGAAAAACATTCTTAAGTACTTAAGAAGGACTAAGGATGTGTTCCTAGTTTATGGCGGTGATGAAGAGCTCATTGTAAATGGTTACACCGATGCGAAGCTTTCAAACCGACAAAGATGATTATCGTCGTAACTGGTTTTGTATTCATTTTGAATGGAGGAGCAGGAGTCGAAAAGTTCCAAGCAAGAGACGGTTGTCGATTCCACGATGAGGTCGAGTACATTGCGCTTCAAGTCGCAAAAGAAGGTGTTTGGATAAGGAATTTCATTGTGAATTAGGCATGGTTCCGAGTGCCTCGAGCCCAATGGATCTCTATTGTGACAATAATGGAGCCATTGCTCAAGCTAAGGAGCCTATCCCATCAAGTCCAAACACATACTCAAAGCGTTATCATCTTATCCGCGAATTGGTGGATAGAGGAGATGTTAAGATATGCAAAGTTCATACGGATTTAAATGTTGCCGATCCGCTGACAAAGCCTCTCACACGCCCAAAGCATGAGGCACACACAAGAGCTATCTGTGATTAGATACCTAAAATGATTGACTCTAGTGCAAGTGGGAGAATGTTGGAAATATGCCCTAGAGGCAATCATAGAGATGATTATATTTCGTTATGTTCATGACATTGATAATGTGTTATCTTGT